>CM059433.1:21642514-22370014 GCA_030390025.1 Squalus acanthias | reverse complement strand
CTATACCCTGGTCCCTCACACTATACCCTGGTCCCTCACACTATACCCTGGTCCCACACATTATACCCTGGTCCCACACACTATACTCTGGTCCCTCACACTATACTCTGGTCCCACACACTATACCCTGGTCCCACACACTATACCCTGGTCCCTCACACTATACCCTGGTCCCTCACACTATACCCTGGTCCCACACCCTACAGCCTGGTCCCACACAATATACCCTGGTCCCACACACTATACCCTGGTCTCTCACACTACACCCTGGTCCCTCACACTATACCCTTGTCTCTCACACTATACACTGGTCCCTCACACTATACCCTGGTCCCTCACACTATAGTCTGGTCCCTCACACTATACCCTGGTCCCACACACTATACCCTGGTCCCTCACACTATACCCTGGTCCCTCACACTATACCCTGGTCCCACAAACTATACCCTGGTCCCTCACACTATACCCTGGTCCCTCACACTATACCCTGGTCCCTCACACTATACCCTGGTCCCTCACACTATACCCTGGTCCCACAAACTATACCCTGGTCCCTCACACTATACCCTGGTCCCTCACACTATACCCTGGTCCCTCACACTATACCCTGGTCCCACACACTATACCCTGGTCCCACACACTATACCCTGGTCCCTCACACTATACCCTGGTCCATGAAACTATACCCTGGTCCCACACACATTACGCTGGTCTCTCACACTTACCCTTGGGTCTCACACTATATCCTGGCCCCTCACACTATACCTGGTACCTCACACTAAACCCTGGCCCCTCACACTATACCCTGGTCCCACACACTATAACCTGGACCCTCACACTATACCCTGGTCCCGATCACTAAACCCTGGTCCCTCAAACTGTACCTTGGGGTCTCACACTAATTCCTGTGAACTAACACTACACATTGGGGTTTCACGCTATTCCCTGTGGTCGTACACTCTAAATTGATCCCTCATCCCAAAGCCAGTGGTCTCACACTATACCCTGGTCCCTCACACTATACCCTGGTAACTCACACTACTCACTGGTCCCTCACAATATACCCTAGTCCCTCACACTATACATTGGTTCCTCACACAATACGTAGTCCCTCACACTATATCCTGGGGTCTCACACTATACCCTGGGGTCTCACACTATACCATGGTCACTCACACTATACCCTGGTCACTCACACTATACCCTGGGGTCTCACACTATATCCTGGTCACTCATACTATACCCTGGTTGCTCACATTATACCCTGGTTGCTCACACTATACCCTGGCTCCACACACAATATCCTGGTCCCTCACAATACTCCCTGACCAATCACATTATACCCTGGTCCCTTACACTATACCCTTGTGTCTTGCATTATAATCTGATCCCTCACACTATAACCTTGGGTCTCACACTATACCCTAGTCCCTCACACTATATCCCGTCACTCACACTATACCCAGGGGCCTCACACTTTACCCTCGTCACTCACATTATACCCCGTCACTCACACTATACCCTAGTCCCTCACACTATACCCCGTCACTCACACTATACCCTAGTCACCTAGTCCCTCCAACAGGCAACTATACCCCCGTCACTCACACTATACCCTAGTCCCTCACACTATACCCCGTCACTCACACTATACCCAGGGGCCTCACACTATAACCTAGTCCCTCAAACTATACCCCGTCACTCACACTATACCCCGTCACTCACACTATACCCAGGGGCCTCACACCATACCCTCGTCACTCACACTATACCCAAAATTGAGAAGTCGCACAACACCAGGTTATAGTCCAACAGTTTTATTTGAAATCACAAGCTTTCGGAGTTACTACTCCTTCGTCGGGTGAAGTAAAGAGATACAGAATCTGTGCTCAGAACACTATACACAGGGGTCTCACACTATACCCCGTCACTCACACTATACCCCATCACTCAAACTATACCCCATCACTCACACTATACCCAGGGGCCTCACACTATACCCTGGTCCCTCACACTATATCCTCGTCACTCACACTATACCCAGGGGCTTCACACAATACCCTAATCTCTCACACTATATCCTGGTCCCTCACATTATACCCTGGTCCCTCACACTATACCCTGGTCCCACACATTATACCCTAGTCCCTCACACTATACCCTGGTCCCACAC
This sequence comes from Squalus acanthias, assembly GCA_030390025.1. Taxonomy (NCBI): domain Eukaryota; kingdom Metazoa; phylum Chordata; class Chondrichthyes; order Squaliformes; family Squalidae; genus Squalus; species Squalus acanthias. Next base: position 22,367,841 of record CM059433.1, on the reverse strand, counting down.
ACTATACCCTGGTCCCTCACACTATACCCTGGTCCCACACACTATACCCTGGTCCCTCACACTATACCCTGGTCCCTCACACTATACCCTGGTCCCTCACACTATACCCTGGTCCCACACACTATACCCTGGTACCACACACTATACCCTGGTCTCTCACACTATACCCTGGTCCCTCACACTATACCCTGGTACCACACACTATACCCTGGTCTCTCACACTATACCCTGGTCCCTCACACTATACACTGGTGCCTCACACTATACCCTGGTCCCTCACACTATACACTGGTCTCTCACACTATACCCTGGTCCCACACATTATACCCTGGTCCCTCACACTATACCCTGGTCCCACACACTATACCCTGGTCCCACACACTATACCCTGGTGCCACACATTATACCCTGGTCCCACACACTATACCCTGGTCCCACACATTATACCCTGGTCCCACACACTACACCCTGGTCCCACACACTATACCCTGGTCCCACACATTATACCCTGGTCCCTCACACTATACCCTGGTCCCACACACTATACCCTGGTGCCACACACTATGCCATCATCCCTCACAGTATACCCCGTCACTCACACTATACCCTGGTCCCTCAAACTATGCCCTGGTCCGACACACTATACCCAGGGGCCTCACACTATACCATGGTCCCTCACACTGTACCCCATCACTCACACTATACCCTAGTCACTCACACTATACCCCATCACTCACACTATACCCCATCACTCACACTATACCCCATCACTCACACTATACCCTCGTCACTCACACTATACCCTCGTCACTCACACTATACTCTCATCACTCACACTATACCCTCGTCACTCACACTATACCCCATCACTCACACTATACCCCAACACTCACACTATACCCCATCACTCACACTATACCCTCGTCACTCACACTATACCCCCGTCACTCACACTATACCCCATCACTCACACTATACCCCGTCACTCACACTATACCAGGTCACTCACACTATACCCTCGTCACTCACACTATACCCCATCACTCACACTATACCCCGTCACTCACAATATACCCCGTCACTCACACTATACCCCCGTCACTCACACTATACCCCATCACTCACACTATACCCCATCACTCACACTATACCCTCGTCACTCACACTATACCCCATCACTCACACTATACCCCGTCACTCACACTATACCCCATCACTCACACTATACCCCGTCACTCACACTATACCCCGTCACTCACACTATACCCCATCACTCACACTATACCCCGTCACTCACACTATAACCTCGTCACTCACACTATACCCCATCACTCACACTATACCCCGTCACTCACACTATACCAGGTCACTCACACTATACCCTCGTCACTCACACTATACCCCGTCACTCACACTATACCCTCGTCACTCACACTATACCCCATCACTCACACTATACCCTCGTCACTCACACTATACCCCGTCACTCACACTATACCCCATCACTCACACTATACCCTCGTCACTCACACTATACCCCGTCACTCACACTATACCCCATCACTCACACTATACCCTCGTCACTCACACTATACCCTCGTCACTCACACTATACCCCGTCACTCACACTATACCCCATCACTCACACTATACCCCATCACTCACACTATACCCTCATCACTCACACTATACCCCATCACTCACACTATACCCTCATCACTCACACTATACCCCATCACTCACACTATACCCCGTCAGTCACACTATACCCCATCACTCACACTATACCCCATCACTCACACTATACCCAGGGTCCTCACACTATACCCCGTCAATCACACTATACCCAGGGGCCTCACACTATACCCTCGTCACTCACATTATACCCAAAATTGAGAAGTCGCACAACACCAGGTTATAGTGCAACAGTTTTATTTGAAATCACAAGCTTTCGGAGTTACTACTCCTTCGTCGGGTGAAGTAAAGAGATACAGAATCTGTGCTCAGAACACTATACACAGGGGTCTCACACTATACCCCGTCACTCACACTATACCCAGGGGCTTCACAATATACCCAAGTCTCTCACACTATACCCTAGTCCCTCACACTATACCCTGGTCCCACACACTATACCCTGGTCCCTCACACTATACCCTGGTCCCTCACACTATACCCTGGTCCCTCACACTATACCCTGGTCCCACACACTATACCCTGGTCCCTCACACTATACCCTGGTCCCTCACACTATACAATGGTCCCTCACACTATACCCTGGTGCCTCACACTATACCCTGGTACCACACACTATACCCTGGTCCCTCACACTATACCCTGGTGCCTCACACTATACCCTGGTACCACACACTATACCCTGGTCCCTCACACTATACACTGGTCTCTCACACTATACCCTGGTCCCTCACACTATACCCTGGTCCCACACACTATACCCTGGTCCCACACACTATACCCTGGTCCCACACACTATACCCTGGTCCCACACACTATACCCTGGTCCCACACACTATACCCTGGTCCCTCACACTACACACTGGTCCCACACACTATACCCTGGTCCCACACACTACACCCTGGTCCCACACACTATACCCTGGTCCCACACATTATACCCTGGTCCCACACACTATACCCTGGTCCCACACACTATACCCTGGTCCCACACACTATACCCTGGTCCCACACATTATACCCTGGTCCCACACACTATACCCTGGTCCCACACACTATACCCTGGTCAAACACACTATACCCTGGTCCCTCACACTATACTCTGGTCCCTCACACTATACCCTTGTGCCACACACTATGCCATCATCCCTCACAGTATACCCCGTCACTCACACTATACCCTGGTCCCTCACACTATGCCCTGGTCCCACACACTATACCCAGGGGCCTCACACTATACCCTGGTCCCTCACACTGTACCCCATCACTCACACTATACCCTAGGCACTCACACTATACCCCATCACTCACACTATACCCCATCACTCGCACTATACCCCATCAGTCACACTATACCCTCGTCACTCACACTATACCCCATCAGTCACACTATACCCCATCACTCACACTATACCCCATCACTCACACTATACCCTCGTCACTCACACTATACCCTCGTCACTCACAGTATACCCTCATCACTCACACTATACCCTCGTCACTCACACTATACCCCATCACTCACACTATACCCCAACACTCAGATTATACCCCATCACTCACACTATACCCTCGTCACTCACACTATACCCCCATCACTCACACTATACCCTCGTCACTCACACTATACCCCCGTCACTCACACTATACCCCGTCAATCACACTATACCCAGGGGCCTCACACTATACCCAGGGCCCTCACACTATACCCCGTCACTCACACTATACCCCCGTCACTCACACTATACCCAGGGGCCTCACACTATACCCAGGGGCCTCACACTATACCCAGGGGCCTCACACTATACCCTCGGCACTCACACTATACCCCATCACTCACACTATACCCAGAGGCCTCACACTATACCCAGGGGCCTCACACTATACCCTCGGCACTCACACTATACCCCGTCACTCACACTATACCCAGAGGCCTCACACTATACCCAGGGGCCTCACACTATACCCCCGTCACTCACAGTATACCCTCGTCACTCACACTTTACCCTCGTCACTCACACTATACCCTCGTCACTCACACTATACCCTCGTCACTCACACTATACCCCGTAAATCACACTATACCCAGAGGCCTCACACTATACCCAGGGGCCTCACACTATACCCTCGGCACTCACACTATACCCCATCACTCACACTATACCCAGGGGCCTCACACTATACCCAGGGGCCTCACACTATACCCAGGGGCCTCACACTATACCCAGAGGCCTCACACTACACCCAGGGGCCTCACACTATACCCTCGTCACTCACACTACACCCTCGTCACTCACACTATACCCTCGTCACTCACACTATACCCTCGTCACTCACACTATACCCTCGTCACTCACACTATACCCTCGTCACTCACACTGTACCCCCGTCACTCTCACTATACCCAGGGGCCTCACACTAAACCCCATCACTCACACTATACCCCATCACTCACACTATACCCCATCACTCACACTATACCCCATCACTCACACTATACCCCATCACTCACACTATACCCCGTCACTCACACTATAACCCATCACTCACACTATACCCTCGTCACTCACACTATACCCTCGTTACTCACACTATACCCCATCACTCACACTATACCCTCGTCACTCACAGTATACCCCATCACTCACACTATACCCCATCACTCACACTATACCCAGGGGCCTCACACTATACCCCATCACTCACACTATACCCCGTCACTCACACTATACCCCATCACTCACACTATACCCTCGTCACTCACACTATACCCCATCACTCACACTATACCCCGTCACTCACACTATACCCAGGGGCCTCACACTATACCCCATCACTCACACTATACCCTCGTCACTCACACTATACCCCATCACTCACACTATACCCTCGTCACTCACACTATACCCTCGTCACTCACACTATACCCCGTCAATCACACTATACCCTCGTCACTCACACTATACCCCATCACTCACACTATACCCCGTCACTCACACTATACCCCATCACTCACACTATACCCTCGTCACTCACACTATACCCTCGTTACTCACACTATACCCCGTCAATCACACTATACCCAGGGGCCTCACACTATACCCAGGGTCCTCACACTATACCCTCGTCACTCACACTATACCCCATCACTCACACTATACCCCGTCACTCACACTATACCAGGTCACTCACACTATACCCTCGTCACTCACACTATACCCCATCACTCACACTATACCCCGTCACTCACAATATACCCCGTCACTCACACTATACCCCCGTCACTCACACTATACCCCATCACTCACACTATACCCCATCACTCACACTATACCCTCGTCACTCACACTATACCCCATCACTCACACTATACCCCATCACTCACACTATACCCTCGTCACTCACACTATACCCCGTCACTCACACTATACCCCATCACTCACACTATACCCTCGTCACTCACACTATACCCTCGTCACTCACACTATACCCCGTCACTCACACTATACCCCATCACTCACACTATACCCCATCACTCACACTATACCCTCATCACTCACACTATACCCCATCACTCACACTATATCCTCGTCACTCACACTATACCCTCGTCACTCACACTATACCCTCGTCATTCACACTATACCCTACTCCCTCACACTATACCCCATCACTCACACTATACCCTCGTCACTCACACTATACCCCGTAAATCACACTATACCCAGGGGCCTCACACTATACCCAGGGGCCTCACACTATACCCAGGGGCCTCACACTATACCCAGGGGCCTCACACTATACCCAGAGGCCTCACACTACACCCAGGGGCCTCACACTATACCCTCGTCACTCACACTATACCCCCGTCACTCACACTACACCCTCGTCACTCACACTATACCCTCGTCACTCACACTATACCCTCGTCACTCACACTATACCCTCGTCACTCACACTATACCCTCGTCACTCACACTGTACCCCCGTCACTCTCACTATACCCAGGGGCCTCACACTAAACCCCATCACTCACACTATACCCCATCACTCACACTATACCCCATCACTCACACTAAACCCCATCACTCACACTATACCCCATCACTCACACTATACCCCGTCACTCACACTATAACCCATCACTCACACTATACCCTCGTCACTCACACTATACCCTCGTCACTCACACTATACCCCATCACTCACACTATACCCTCGTCACTCACAGTATACCCCATCACTCACACTATACCCCATCACTCACACTATACCCAGGGGCCTCACACTATACCCCATCACTCACACTATACCCCGTCACTCACACTATACCCCATCACTCACACTATACCCTCGTCACTCACACTATACCCCATCACTCACACTATACCCCGTCACTCACACTATACCCAGGGGCCTCACACTATACCCCATCACTCACACTATACCCTCGTCACTCACACTATACCCCATCACTCACACTATACCCTCGTCACTCACACTATACCCTCGTCACTCACACTATACCCCGTCAATCACACTATACCCTCGTCACTCACACTATACCCTCGTCACTCACACTATACCCTCGTCACTCACACTATACCCCATCACTCACACTATACCCCGTCACTCACACTATACCCCATCACTCACACTATACCCTCGTCACTCACACTATACCCTCGTTACTCACACTATACCCCGTCAATCACACTATACCCAGGGGCCTCACACTATACCCAGGGTCCTCACACTATACCCTCGTCACTCACACTATACCCCATCACTCACACTATACCCCGTCACTCACACTATACCAGGTCACTCACACTATACCCTCGTCACTCACACTATACCCCATCACTCACACTATACCCCGTCACTCACAATATACCCCGTCACTCACACTATACCCCCGTCACTCACACTATACCCCATCACTCACACTATACCCCATCACTCACACTATACCCTCGTCACTCACACTATACCCCATCACTCACACTATACCCCGTCACTCACACTATACCCCATCACTCACACTATACCCCGTCACTCACACTATACCCCGTCACTCACACTATACCCCATCACTCACACTATACCCCGTCACTCACACTATAACCTCGTCACTCACACTATACCCCATCACTCACACTATACCCCGTCACTCACACTATACCAGGTCACTCACACTATACCCTCGTCACTCACACTATACCCCGTCACTCACACTATACCCTCGTCACTCACACTATACCCCATCACTCACACTATACCCTCGTCACTCACACTATACCCCGTCACTCACACTATACCCCATCACTCACACTATACCCTCGTCACTCACACTATACCCCGTCACTCACACTATACCCCATCACTCACACTATACCCTCGTCACTCACACTATACCCTCGTCACTCACACTATACCCCGTCACTCACACTATACCCCATCACTCACACTATACCCCATCACTCACACTATACCCTCATCACTCACACTATACCCCATCACTCACACTATACCCTCATCACTCACACTATACCCCATCACTCACACTATACCCCGTCAGTCACACTATACCCCATCACTCACACTATACCCCATCACTCACACTATACCCAGGGTCCTCACACTATACCCCGTCAATCACACTATACCCAGGGGCCTCACACTATACCCAGGGGCCTCACACTATACCCAGGGGCATCACACTATACCCCGTCAATCACACTATACCCAGGGGCCTCACACTATACCCTCGTCAATCACACTATACCCAGGGGCCTCACACTATACCCAGGGGCATCACACTATACCCCGTCAATCACACTATACCCAGGGGCCTCACACTATACCCAGGGGCCTCACACTATACCCCATCAATCACACATCACACTATACCCAGGGGCCTCACACTATACCCTATCAATCACACTATACCCAGGGACTCACACTATACCCCATCAATCACACTATACCCAGGGGCCTCACACTATACCCTCGTCACTCACACTATACCCCCGTCACTCACACTACACCCTCGTCACTCACACTATACCCTCGTCACTCACACTATACCCTCGTCACTCACACTATACCCTCGTCACTCACACTATACCCTCGTCACTCACACTATACCCCCGTCACTCACACTATACCCCATCACTCACACTATACCCCATCACTCACACTATACCCCGTCACTCACACGATACCCCATCACTCACACTATACCCCGTCACTCACACTATACCCCATCACTCACACTATACCCTCGTCACGCACAATATACCCTCGTCACTCACACTATACCCCATCACTCACACTATACCCTCGTCACTCACACTATACCCCATCACTCACACTATACCCAGGGTCCTCACACTATACCCCATCACTCACACTATACCCCGTCACTCACACTATACCCCATCACTCACCTTATACCCCGTCACTCACACTATACCCCATTACTCACACTATACCCCGTCACTCACACTATACCCCATCACTCACACTATACCCCGTCACTCACACTATAACCCATCACTCACACTATACCCTCCTCACTCACACTATACCCCATCACTCACACTATACCCCGTCACTCACACTATAACCCATCACTCACACTATACCCGCATCACTCACACTATACCCTCGTCACTCACACTATACCCTGGTCCCTCACACTATACACTGGTCCCACACACTATACACTAGTCCCACACACTACACCCTGGTCCCACACACTATACCCTGGTCCCACACATTATACCCTGGTCCCACACACTATACCCTGGTCCCACACACTATACCCTGGTCCCACACACTATACCCTGGTCCCACACATTATACCCTGGTCCCACACACTATATCCTGGTCCCACACACTATACCCTGGTCCCACACACTATACCCTGGTCCCTCACACTATACTCTGGTCCCACACACTATACCCTTGTGCCACACACTATGCCATCATCCCTCACAGTATACCCTGTCACTCACACTATACCCTGGTCCCTCACACTATGCCCTGGTCCCACACACTATACCCAGGGGCCTCACACTATACCCTGGTCCCTCACACTGTACCCCATCACTCACACTGTGCCCTAGTCACTCACACTATACCCCATCACTCACACTATACCCCATCACTCGCACTATACCCCATCAGTCACACTATACCCTCGTCACTCACACTATACCCCATCAGTCACACTATACCCCATCACTCACACTATACCCCATCACTCACACTATACCCTCGTCACTCACACTATACCCTCGTCACTCACACTATACCCCATCACTCACACTATACCCCAACACTCACACTATACCCCATCACTCACACTATACCCTCGTCACTCACACTATACCCCCATCACTCACGCTATACCCTCGTCACTCACACTATACCCCCGTCACTCACACTATACCCCGTCACTCACACTATACCCAGGGGCCTCACACTATACCCAGGGGCCTCACACTATATCCCGTCAATCACAGTATACCCAGGGGCCTCACACTATACCCTCGTCACTCACACTATACCCAGGGGCCTCACACTATACCCAGGGGCCTCACACTATACCCAGGGGCCTCACACTATACCCTCGGCACTCACACTATACCCCGTCACTCACACTATACCCAGAGGCCTCACACTATACCCAGGGGCCTCACACTATACCCTCGTCACTCACACTATACCCCCGTCACTCACAGTATACCCTCGTCACTCACACTTTACCCTCGTCACTCACACTATACCCTAGTCCCTCACACTATACCCCATCACTCACACTATATCCTCGTCACTCACACTATACCCTCGTCACTCACACTATACCCTCGTCATTCACACTATACCCTAGTCCCTCACACTATACCCCATCACTCACACTATACCCTCGTCACTCACACTATACCCCGTAAATCACACTATACCCAGGGGCCTCACACTATACCCAGGGGCCTCACACTATACCCAGGGGCCTCACACTATACCCAGAGGCCTCACACTACACCCAGGGGCCTCACACTATACCCTCGTCACTCACACTATACCCTCGTCACTCACACTACACCCTCGTCACTCACACTATACCCTCGTCACTCACACTATACCCTCGTCACTCACACTATACCCTCGTCAATCACACTATACCCTCGTCACTCACACTATACCCCGTCAATCACACTATACCCCATCACTCACACTATACCCCATCACTCACACTATACCCCGTCACTCACACTATACCCCATCACTCACACTATACCCCATCACTCATACTATACCCTCGTCACTCACACTATACCCCATCACTCACACTATACCCCGTCACTCACACTATACCCTCGTCACTCACACTATACCCCGTCAATCACACTATACCCTCGTCACTCACACTATACCCCGTCAATCACACTATACCCCATCACTCACACTATACCCCATCACTCACACTATACCCCGTCACTCACACTATACCCCATCACTCACACTATACCCCATCACTCACGCTATACCCTCGTCACTCACACTATACCCTCGTTACTCACACTATACCCCATCACTCACACTATACCCCATCACTCACACTATACCCCGTCACTCACACTATACCCCATCACTCACACTATACCCTCGTCACTCACACTATACCCTCGTTACTCACACTATACCCCGTCAATCACACTATACCCAGGGGCCTCACACTATACCCAGGGGCCTCACACTATACCCTCGTCACTCACACTATACCCCATCACTCACACTATACCCCGTCACTCACAATATACCCCGTCACTCACACTATACCCCGTCACTCACACTATACCCCGTCACTCACAATATACCCCGTCACTCACACTATACCCCGTCACTCACACTATACCCCATCACTCACACTATACCCCATCACTCACACTATACCCCATCACTCACACTATACCCTCGACACTCACACTATACCCTCGTTACTCACACTATACCCCGTGAATCACACTATACCCAGGGGCCTCACACTATACCCAGGGTCCTCACACTATACCCTCGTTACTCACACTATACCCCATCACTCACACTATACCCTCGTCACTCACAATATACCCCGTCACTCACACTATACCCCCGTCACTCACACTATACCCCATCACTCACACTATACCCCGTCACTCACACTATACCCCGTCACTCACACTATACCCCATCACTCACACTATACCCCGTCACTCACACTATACCCCGTCACTCACACTATACCCCGTCACTCACACTATACCCCGTCACTCACACTATACCCCATCACTCACACTATACCCCATCACTCCCACTATACCCTCGTCACTCACACTATACCCTCGTCACTCACACTATACCCCATCACTCACACTATACCCCATCACTCACACTATACCCAGGGGCCTCACACTATACCCCATCACTCACACTATACCCCGTCACTCACACTATACCCCGTCACTCACACTATACCCTCGTCACTCACACTATACCCCATCACTCACACTATACCCTCATCACTCACACTATACCCCATCACTCACACTATACCCTCATCACTCACACTATACCCCATCACTCACACTATACCCCGTCAGTCACACTATACCCCATCACTCACACTTTACCCCATCACTCACACTATACCCCGTCAGTCACGCTATACCTCATCACTCACACTATACCCCATCACTCACACTATACCCTCGTCACTCACACTATACCCTCGTCACTCATACTATACCCCGTCACTCACACTATACCCCATCACTCACAGTATACCCTCGTCACTCACACTATACCCTCGTCACTCACACTATACCCTCGTCACTCACACTATACCCTCATCACTCACACTATACCCTCGTCACTCACACTATACCCTCGTCACTCACACTATACCCCATCACTCACACTATACCCCATCACTCACACTATACCCCGTCACTCACACGATACACCATCACACACACTATACCCCGTCACTCACACGATACCCCATCACTCACAGTAAACCCCGTCACTCACACTATACCCCATCACTCACACTATACCCCGTCACTCACACTATACCCCATCACTCACACTATACCCCATCACTCACACTATACCCCGTCACTCACACGATACCACATCACACACACTATACCCCGTCACTCACACTATACCCCATCACTCACACTATACCCCATCACTCACACTATACCCTCGTCACTCACACTATACCCCGTCACTCACACTATACCCCATCACTCACACTATACCCCGTCACTCACACTATACCCTCGTCACTCACACTATACCCCATCACTCACACTATACCCTCATCACTCACACTATACCCCATCACTCACACTATACCCCGTCAGTCACACTATACCCCATCACTCACACTATACCCCGTCACTCACACTATACCCTCGTCACTCACACTATACCCTCGTCACTCACACTATACCCCATCATTCACACTATACCCTCGTCACTCACACTATACCCTATCACTCACACTATACCCCGTCACTCACACTATACCCCATCACTCACACTATACCCCGTCACTCACACTATACCCCATTACTCACACTATATCCCGTCACTCACACTATAACCCATCACTCACACGATACCCCGTCACTCACACTATACCCCATCACTCACACTATACCCCGTCACTCACACTATACCCCATCACTCACACTAAACCCCGTCACTCACACTATACCCCATCACTCACACTATACCCTCGTCACTCACACTATACCCAGTGCCCTCACACTATACCCCATCACTCACACTATACCCCATCACTCACACTATACCCTCGTTACTCACACTATACCCCGTCAATCACACTATACCCAGGGGCCTCACACTATACCCAGGGGCCTCACACTATACCCCGTCACGCACACTATACCCCATCACTCACACTATACCCCGTCAATCACACTATACCCCGTCACTCACACTATACCCCATCACTCACACTATACCCCGTCAATCACACTATACCCAGGGGCCTCACACTATACCCAGGGACCTCACACTATACCCTCGTTACTCACACTATACCCCATCACTCACACTATACCCTCGTCACTCACACTATACCCTCGTCACTCACACTATACCCCATCACTCACACTATACCCTCGTCACTCACACTATACCCCATCACTCACACTATACCCTCGTCACTCACACTATACCCCATCACTCACACTATACCCCGTCACTCACACTATACCCTCGTCACTCACACTATACCCCATCACTCACACTATACCCCGTCACTCACACTATACCCCATCACTCACACTATACCCAGGGGCCTCACACTATACCCCATCACTCACACTATACCCCATCACTCACACTATACCCCATCACTCACACTATACCCCATCACTCACACTATACCCCATCACTCACACTATACCCTTGTCACTCACACTATACCCTCGTCACTCACACTATACCCCATCACTCACACTATACCCCATCACTCACACTATACCCCGTCACTCACACTATACCCTCGTCACTCACACTATACCCCGTCACTCACACTATACCCCGTCACTCACACTATAACCAGGGGCCTCACACTATACCCCGTCACTCACACTATACCCCGTCACTCACACTATAACCAGGGGCCTCACACTATACCCCATCACTCACACTATACCCTCGCCACTCACACTATACCCCATCACTCACACTATACCCTCGTCACTCACACTATACCCTCGTCACTCACACTATACCCCATCACTCACACTATACCCCGTCACTCACACTATACCCTCGTCACTCACTCTATACCCAGCGGCCTCACACTATACCCCATCACTCACACTATACCCCATCACTCACACTATACCCCGTCAATCACACTATACCCTCGTCACTCACACTATACCCTCGTCACTCACACTATACCCTCGTTACTCACACTATACCCCGTCAATCACACTATACCCAGGGGCCTCACACTATACCCAGTGTCCTCACACTATACCCTCGTCACTCACACTATACCCTCGTCACTCACACTATACCCAGGGTCCTCACACTATACCCAGTGTCCTCACACTATACCCTCGTCACTCACACTATACCCTCGTCACTCACACTATACCCAGGGTCCTCACACTATACCCTCGTCACTCACACTATACCCCATCACTCACACTATACCCCGTCAATCACACTATACCCTCGTCACTCACACTATACCCTCGTCACTCACACTATACCCTCGTCACTCACACTATACCCCATCACTCACACTATACCCCATCACTCACACTATACCCTTGTCACTCACACTATACCCTCGTCACTCACACTTTACCCCATCACTCACACTATACCCCATCACTCACACTATACCCAGGGGCCTCACACTATACCCCATCACTCACACTATACCCCATCACTCACACTATACCCCATCACTCACACTATAACCCATCACTCACACTATACCCAGGGGCCTCACACTATACCCCGTCACTCACACTATACCCCATCACTCACACTATACCCCATCACTCACACTATACCCCATCACTCACACTATACCCCGTCACTCACACTATACCCCATCACTCACACTATAACCAGGGTACCTCACACTATACCCCGTCAGTCACACTATACCCCATCACTCACACTATACCCCATCACTCACACTATACCCCGTCACTCACACTTTACCCTCGTCACTCACACTATACCCCGTCACTCACACTATACCCTCGTCACTCACACTATACCCTCGTCACTCACACTATACCCCATCACTCACACTATACCCCATCACTCACACTATACCCTCGTCACTCACACTATACCCCATCACTCACACTATACCCCGTCACTCACACTATACCCCATCACTCACACTATAACCAGGGTACCTCACACTATACCCCGTCAGTCACACTATACCCCATCACTCACACTATACCCCATCACTCACACTATACCCCGTCACTCACACTTTACCCTCGTCACTCACACTATACCCCGTCACTCACACTATACCCTCGTCACTCACGCTATACCCTCGTCACTCACACTATACCCCATCACTCACACTATACCCCGTCACTCACACTATACCCTCGTCACTCACACTATACCCTCGTCCCTCACACTATACCCCGTCACTCACACTATACCCTCGTCACTCACACTATACCCCGTCACTCACACTATACCCTCGTCACTCACACTATACCCTCGTCACTCACACTATACCCTCGTTACTCACACTATACCCCGTCAATCACACTATATCCAGCGGCCTCACACTATACCCAGGGTCCTCACACTATACCCTCGTCACTCACACTATACCCAGGGGCCTCACACTATACCCCATCACTCACACTATACCCCATCACTCACACTATACCCCGTCAGTCACACTATACCCCATCACTCACACTATACCCCGTCACTCACACTATACCCCGTCACTCACACTATACCCTCGTCACTCACACTATACCCTCGTTACTCACACTATACCCCGTCAATCACACTATACCCAGGGGCCTCACACTATACCCAGGGTCCTCACACTATACCCCGTCAATCACACTATACCCAGGGGCCTCACACTATACCCAGGGTCCTCACACTATACCCCATCACTCACACTATACCCCATCACTCACACTATACCCCGTCAGTCACACTATACCCCATCACTCACACTATACCCCTTCACTCACACTATACCCCGTCACTCACACTATACCCTCGTCACTCACACTATACCCTCGTCACTCACACTATACCCCGTCAATCACACTATACCCAGGGGCCTCACACTATACCCAGGGGCATCACACTATACCCCGTCAATCACACTATACCCAGGGGCCTCACACTATACCCTCGTCAATCGCACTATACCCAGGGGCCTCACACTATACCCCATCAATCACACTATACCCAGGGGCCTCACACTATACCCCATCAATCACACTATACCCAGGGGCCTCACACTATACCCAGGGGCCTCACACTATACCCTCGTCACTCACACTATACCCCGTTAATCACACTATACCCAGGGGCCTCACACTATACCCCGTCAATCACACTATACCCAGGGGCCTCACACTATACCCAGGGGCCTCACACTATACCCCGTCAATCACACTATACCCAGGGGCCTCACACTATACCCATGGGCCTCACACTATACCCCGTCAATCACACTATACCCAGGGGCCTCACACTATACACAGGGGCCTCACACTATACCCAGGGGCCTCACACTATACCCAGGGGCCTCACACTATACCCAGGAGCCTCACACTATACCCAGGGGCCTCACACTATACCCTGGTCCCACACACTATGTCCTGGTGTCTAACACTGTACCCTGGTCCCTCACACTATCGCCACCAGCTCATCTTCTGTTCGAGTGAGCAGTCACAGGTCAGTTCCACCAGATCCTCTTCTGGTTGAGCAGTCTCAGGATAGTTAGAACTCAAGAAATAAGAGCAGGAGTAGCCCATACGACCCCTCGAACCCCAACTCCTCTTATGTTTCAGCAAGCAGTCACAGGTCAGTTCCACCAGCTCCTTTTCTGTTTAAGCGAACGTTCACCGCAGAGTTTCACTAGCTCCTCTTCGAGCAAGCGGTCACAGGTCGCTTCCACCAGACCCTCTTCTGTTCGAGCTGTCACAGGATAGTTCCCCCACTTCTGTTCGAGCTGTCACAGGACAGTTCCTCCTCTTCTGTTCGAGCTGTCACAGGACAGTTCCACCAGATACCCTTCTGTTCAAGCTGTCACAGGACAGTTCCTCCAGATATCCTTCTGTTCGAGCTGTCACAGGACAGTTCCACCAGATACCCTTCTGTTCGAGCTGTCACAGGACAGTTCCTCCAGATACCCTTCTGTTCGAGTGGTCAAAGCTGTAAGAGGGTTTCACCTCAAACTTAAAGATTCAAATCTGACTCCATATTGGTAATGGTAGGTGTTTGTTGGTAAGTACAGTAGAAATCAATACAGCCAAAAGACTAGTATTTCATGACAGTAATTTACAGCTCTGAACGATATTACCCGTTCAGTCACTGGACAGAGTAGCGTGCGATGTCTCTGTTGTTCTCTTCTAATCCATTGTTCGTCTAGTTGCGAGGGGTGCAGAGGATTGTCAGGACATGGAATTTCCTATTAGAAACAGTGCCGGAATCAGATTCTACAATACCTTTTAAAAGGGAAGGAGAATTAGTACCAGGCGCTGATGCTTCAGACTGCACGCAAAATTCAGTCTCATTGCACAAAGAAAGGATTGGAGCGCTAAATCAAATGCTAATTACCTAGCTCAGTGGTTTTAAACTCAAAGCGCTAACCAATATCAGGTGCAGTCTAATCACAAGTCATCATTGCCACAGGCTCGTTCCAGCTCTTAAAGGGGAGGTTCATTGATGCTGCAGAATCTCATTCTCATCATTGCTGGCTGTGCAGCCGTCTCAGCCAGCAGCAGCAGGTCAAGGAGAAGGAGCTGGATGACTCAAGCAGCCATAATGATGGCAGATCCACGCCCCAGGGAGAGAGCCCACAGATTGTGCGATCAAGCATTGGAGGCATTGGTGTTCGCTGTGGAGAGACGGAGGGCTGTGCTCTACCCATCTAGTGGCAGGAGGCCCTCACCGCAAGTCTTCCGCACCATGTGGAGGGACGTAGCCCAGCATTTCTCGGGCAGCACTGTGGTCCCCAGGACCCACACACAGTGCAGGAAGAAATTTAATGACCTGACTCGGGTGGTCAGGGTGAGACAATGCTTCAACAAATGATACATACCACCATCTGAACCACAGTCTGCACACACTGCCCAAAGCACCACATCCCCCAGCACTCACCCACCAAACAATCTCTACATACCAACACTCACACCCACATCTCACACCTTGCACACAATCACAGCTATTCAACTCTGGCAGGCACATCACCCAAACACATTGTTCCACACTCGCTCACATACTTTCCTTTCTCTTGCAGGCCAAGGTGGCTCACAACAGGAGGGAGCAGGAGCGCACAGGTGGGGGACAAGCCGACACCCAACCACTGTCTGAGCTAGAGACACAAGGGCTGCAGATTATTGGGTGCCAGGTGGTGAGCGCCGTGGCCACCGGCGACGTTGACCCCCTTGGGGACAACAACGGTAAGTTCATCCCTACTCCTTCTTCTCACATTCCACTTCCCCCTCACCCCACAAGCGTTTTGCACTTTCCAGCTAATCATGCTGTATGCATGCATTTCTCCCTTTCTGCCCCCCTACCCTCACCTTAACCCGACTCTTGTGCCTTTATGCTTTCAGATAATCAGCAAGCACCTGAGCAGCCTGTCCCTGAGGGCACCGTAGAGAGTAAGGTGGGAGAAGAGGAGGAGGAAGAAGACACCGCATCACTGCATGTCTCACCCGCAGGCACCAGCTCAGATACTGGCACTATGTGTTCTTTAGAGGCTAGTATAGTAGCAGGATCTGCACAGGGTGATGCACTGGGAACGAGCGGGCTGCAGCAAGGCCAGGGGGAAAGGGTAGCTCGGGAGCCAGCTCCCTGGAAGGTGAGTTCGCGCGCGAGTTCTGCTGCACAGGACTCAGATGAGGACCTCGATGGGGAGGCCTTCAGAAGAAGGGTGATGGGCATGCACACGGAGATGATAGGTGCAATGGCAAGGGTGCTCCAGAGCCTCTCGGCAATGGTAAGGAGCGTGGAGGAGTCCGCCTCCAACATTGCACAGAGCTCTGTACACACCATAGAACCCATCGTTTCCAGTCTGCAAAGGATGGTAGACTCCCAGAGAGACCATGGCGACCCAGACCTGATGCCGCATGTGATGGGTGATCTGGCAGCTTCCATTGCAGCACAGGCGGAAGCGACAGAATTTCTTCATGCTGTAATGCAGTCTATGCTTGGTGGCATCCAATCTCAGACTGCTCTCATGCAGTCTCAGTTCGATGCAACGTAAGCTGTGACTGCTGTCAATGTGGCTGGGTCTACCACTGTCAACCAGGGCTTTCATGGTGTCGCAGCAGGCCAGCAATCTGTGCTGCAGGGATGCTGAGGTGCTGCTCCGGGTCAGTGGCAGTGGGCCAGTGGAGCAGGAAGCTGATGTCCTCTCTCAGGATGACAGCATTCCTGCTCCCACCGCTGGCACTCTTCCATTGCCCTTGTCGCTGCCTGTCATCCAGCCAGCCCAGACTGCTGCTGCCCATGCTGAAGTGGTGCAGTCTACAGCCGGGCCTTCCAGGCCCAGAGCTGGTCGAGGGCGTCCTGCAAGGCCATCTGAAGTCACCCGCATGGACACTCAGCAGCCTTCCAATAGCCGTGCTGCAGCCACTGGGCCAACACTTCGTAGGAGCTCCAGAGTAGGCATTGTAACGAGAGGCACTAAGGGATTGCACAAGGGTGAATAGGTAATATTGTTGTTGTAAATATGTGTTCACTGATTATTGTTAAATTTATTAATTCAATTTGGATTATTTTGTGGTGTCTCTCATTTCATCTTTGCGCTGTGATATGGCCTGCGACAGGGATGGAATGATGGGGATGTGGTGAGCAACGGGGATTTGGGGTTTAATTTATTGGAGCTACAGTCTGATGAGGTGGGCACGGACTGCCCTTCCGGAAGGCCGATTGAATGGCTGCCTCCTCCCACGCTGCTGTTCCTACTCTCCTCATCCTCTTCCACCTCATCTTCCTCTTCCTCCTCATCGTCCTCCTCCTTCTCCTCTCCTTCTTCTTGCTCATGAGGTGGTCCCGCAATCCCTGGTGGCAAGGGCTGGGCCCTCAGGATGGCCAAGTTGTGGACCATGCAGCAGAGCACCATGAAATGGGACACCCGCTCAGCCAAGTACTGGAGGGCTCCTCCCGAGCGGTCAAGGCAGTGGAACCATTGCTTGAGCACCCTGATGGTGAGCTCGATGATGTTCCTGATGGTGGCATGGCTTTCATTATATGACTGCTGGGCTGGAGTGTTGGGGTTGCAGAGGGGAGTCATGAGCCAGGTGGAGAGTGGATAAACCTTGTCTCCGACCAGCCCGCCGCGAGCTTGACCTGGTGGCTGGAAGAGTGCTGGCACACCAGTCTGGCGCAGGATGAAGGCATCGTGGCTGCTGCCAGGATAGCGGGCATTGACGGTGAGGATTCGTTGTGTGTGGTCGCACACCAACTGCACATTAAGTGAGTGATAGCCTTTGCGGTTATGGAAGATCTCAGGATTGTTATGCGGTGCCCACAAAGCCAGGTGGGTGCAGTCAATAGCGCCCTGCACTATGGGGAATCCCGCTATCCTGGTAAAGCCACATGCATGCTCGTCCTGCTTCTCTCTGGTGATAGGGAAGGAAATGCAGTCCCTTCTCCTAATGTAGAGAGCCTCTGTGACCTCCCAGATGCAGCAATGGATGGCAAACTATGAGATGTTAGATATGTCTCCTGCTGCAGACTGGAAGGATCTGCTGGCAAAGAAATTGAGGATGACGGTGACCTTGACTGCCACTGGGAGAGCCGTGGTCACCCTGGTCTGAGGCTTGAGGTCTGGTTGCAGGAGGTGGCAGATTTCTGTGACCACCTCCTTGCTGAAGTGGCGCCTTCTAATACACTGCTACTCGCTTAATTGGAGGTAGGAAAAGTGGTTCTCGGAAAACCCTCGGAGGATAAGGCCTCCTGTTGAGAGCCCTGATGGCCCTCCTCCTCCCTCTGGCCACATCTTCCAATCTATCTCGTTGCCTCCGCTCCCTCCGCCGTAGATCCTGGAGGGCAAGGTTGACTGCCAGGACAGCCCTATTAATGTAACCAAGTGTAGCACTTTGATATGTTGTGAGAATAAATGTAACTAATTGTTAGTAGCCACAACACTCCTGATACTAAACAACCTTTAAATGACTGAATTAAACTGTTGCACAACTGACAAGGAAGCAGTGAAACAGCACTAACACGACAGCTTCGACTCATTGCTCATGATCCCTTTAAGTAGTGCCCCTAAAGCTGGCATCCACCTGCTTGATGCCTCCTCTCTGTGTCACTGTCGGGGCAAGGTGCTAAGGCAGGGGGCGACAATGAATTTTGCTGATCGAGCGCCCAGTGAGCGTTGCACACTCACTGAAGTCAAGATCTGCCTGGCGCTGAGGTCCCCGGTGGCAACGCATAGCGGTGACGCTACGGAGGAGGGGGTTGGATTTGGCGTGCGTCGCTGGATTCGCCTCGCCCCAGCACGACTGCATCAGCGCCCCATTAGCGCCTCCACCAGGCGCTAACTGAAGGCGCTAACCAACTGAATTGTTCACCCTATGATTTTAAGTACCATGGGGTTTCTGTGATTCTTTTACTGAAGTTATGGTGGCAGAGGGGAGAACCACTGCAGAAATTCACTGCTTGATATCAATTACATTCGCTCCATAAGTGTCATGTTAAGAACATGTTTATTAATAGCACCAATATGCAAGCTATTAACAATAAATGCACAGACATTGGTACAGTTTCCAGCACTTACACCCTCCACATTTATCATGATCCCTGATACCATGATTAGTCGCCTATAATGGGCAAATGCTGCTGTAAACGATGAAACACCATCCAATGCTTATATCGGGCTAATCGCATTAACACCAACGCACTCGCTATAAGCAGTGGGAACTGTGTTTCAATGGCTGTGTTTGCATAATTCAAAAAGGTTCAATTCACTGGCTTCTCAGTGTAGTACATTAATTTATTAAAATGAGTTGTTACTCTGACATGCAAATACCACAACAATAAAGGAGAGAGCCATAAATAATTAAAGGAAATGTGCTTGGTGATAGTCAGTATAGAATTTTTGTACAAGTACATCAATAACTAAATTCACAGAACAACAGAACTAACACTGAAGGAAAATTGCATAAAAAAGTGATTTATATTCTTCTTTGTAAAGAGGACAGGTTGCTGGAACACATTGTTACACTCTAATCAATGCAGAATAGCAAAGAAACCAGGGCTCGCATAATTATTATTAGATGAGAAGATTATGACATCTGTCTCAATCTCCTTCTTGAAAAATTTGCTTTGTCTTCCAGACTAGTTTTGCAGGTGACAAAGAGCCACATTGATTAAAACTGTACCTGGAATTGAACTTTTGAAATAAGATGCTTATTAAATGATTTGTGTCAAACTTTAAAAACACAATTGCAA
The DNA here is from genome assembly GCA_030390025.1 of Squalus acanthias. Lineage (NCBI taxonomy): Eukaryota > Metazoa > Chordata > Chondrichthyes > Squaliformes > Squalidae > Squalus > Squalus acanthias. The sequence goes on along the minus strand of CM059433.1, from coordinate 22,345,890 downwards.
ATCATAGATCGCCCTGAATTATTCCACAGCTCTTTGCCACAGAAACAAAACAGGTTATCAAAAATGTATTCCTTGTCTGAAATATTTCAGTTACATTTGAACTTAAAATAAGTCACAATAAATATTTCCTACACTCAAGTGCTAGGAATAAATTGAGGGAGGTTATTAGCTACCCATTTTAATCAAAGTAATAGGATGTTATGCTCCAACAGTTTCATGTGTAGTAATTGCTCTGCAGATAGTGAATCTGGCACTAGAGTTTGGAGTAGCGTGCAAGTCCATTACTGATTCATCTGCTACCCCAGGTGAAGTTAGGGATGGAATGTGATATGCAGCAGTCATAATATAGAAGGGCAATAGTGAAAAGTTATGTGTGGTGGGGGTGGGAGAAACCTGCAGTAATATTTTAATAGTCTGAGCAATCAGATCCACCGAATCTCATCTATTCAGTATGCCTTCAATGGACAGTATTTCTCAGCAAACCTAAATAAGGCCATTTACACGCATGCACAGGCTGTACTCAATTAGTGAGAGCAATTAGTGCTCAGTTAACAGATGCAGAGAGCATATACTGCCTGACTTGCTGTCTTTTAGCTCTTGGGCCAGTGTACATTAAGCAACAAAATTAAAGGATTATCCTCTGGACAGTCACAGAAAGCCATCTCTGCTCTCTGGGTCTCTTATTTCTTCTAAGGTCAGGTTCAGGGCAGATTCAAACTTAAGGGACTTCGCTACAGCCATTCATCATTTTTAAGCCTAGATTCCTTCAGAGGGTATTCTTCCAGATACTTCTCATTAAATGCTCCACCTTGCATTCACGTAGCTTGTCCCTGTATCATTCAGCCATCTTCATTCCTTCACAGTAATGGCTCAACTAAATGAACTCTGGAAAGAAGCGAGAACATCCCATCATAACAGAGCAGTTTAACAGCTCTTAAAATGTTTATTGGCCATTTCGTATAATCGTAAAATGATACAGCTCAGTATGACTCAGTCCATCGTGCCTGTGCTGGCTTTTTGGTAGAGCTATCCAATTAATTCCACTCCCTTGCTCTTTCCCCAAAGCCCTGTAAATTTTTTCCCTTCAAGTATTTATCCAATTTTCTTTTGAATGTTACGACTGAATCTGCTTCCACCACCCTTTTAGGCAGTGCCTTCCAGATCATAAAAACTCGCTGCGTAAAAAAAGTTTCCTCATGTCGCCTCTGGGTCTTTTGCCAATCACCTTAAATCTACGTCCTCTGGTTACCGACCCTTCGCCACTGGAAACAGTTTCTGCTTATTTACTCTATCAAAACCAGTCATGATTTTGAACACCTCTATTAAATCTCCTCTTAACCGTCTCTTCTCGAAGGAGAACAACCCTGGTTTTTCCAGACTCTCCCACATAAGTGAAGTCCTCATCCCTGGTACCATTCTAGTAAACCTCTTCTGCATCCTCTGTAAGGCCAGAATTTTCCAGGGGGGGGGGCGGTCAGCGGGCAGGATTTGTGGTGGGTCGGCTGGGAAATTTGATATTTTTGACAGCAGGTTAGGAACCTGCTTTCAACTCGCTCCAACGTGCCTTTCTCAATGTCGGGTCTGTCAGTGCTGAGCACACCCGACAGGCAGCGGCGGACGACCCAATTCAGGTAATTAGTGGCTTGTTTAGAACCACTTCAGAATGATTTTCAGCTTACCTTTTGCATTTGACAGCTCACCCACGGGGTCCACGCTGGCCGTGACCACGTCTGTCTAGCTGAGGTGGGAGTTCAGTGGCCATTGAATAAGCTGATGAGTTGACAGTTTTAAATGGAAAGTGAAAGCTCCCACCTTACAGAGATATCTTCCCTCAGCCACAAGCTATTCCTCACTGCATTTCCACAACAGATTCAGCATGCTGCAAGTCTTTACACAAGTCTCCATCCAGTCTGGTCTCATTACCTCTCTCACCATTGACAGATCGCTTCTGTCGTCTCTACTTCACCTGCCATCTATTCCATCAGCATGGGTGCCCTTTATACTCTCTCACCTTGGTCCTCAGACTCCCACCACGATCAGCCCCAACACCAGCAGCACCAGGCACACCAGCAGCACCAACCTTCTCCTCAATCAACTGATGTTGCACAGGACACAGGGCATCAGCACCTGACCACATTGCTGCCCGGGAGGCCATGGCTGGCCTCACCATAGCCAGATTTACTTCACTTGATGCTGTACACCCATATGGCTGCCACCAGGTTGGCACCATCCCACACCAACACCATAAAGCATCCCTACAATGCCCAAGCCATTCCTTTCACACTCATGGCTATTGTGGGGGGTACCGTTATGTCTCACCATTCACTGCAACTCACTAAGCCATTTCCAAAGGTGCACACAAATCTGTCCAAGAACACAAAGTATTGAAAATAAAGGTTTCAATATTTGACACCACATTAATAGAAACTTTACGAGTATTGTATAGAACATCCAAGTGCCTACCCTTGTGTGCTGTTAGTTGGCATGATTGCACTAGGATGAGGGTGAGTGTGAGGCGGGCTAGTGAGATGGGGATGTGATAATATAGATAGAGAAGGATGGGTGGAGGTGCAAGGTAAGTTGTGCGAGTAAGGATGTGCAGGAGTAGGGTAGGGAAGGCAGAGTGATGGGGATGTGATAAGAGGCACAGCAGGATGAGGTTAAGTGTGGCTTTGTGCTAACGTTTCGTGATCTACTGAGATCATTGAAACGTTTGCGGCACTGCAGCCAGGTCATCATGACCACATACCTTCTTGTGCCCTCCTCTGCAATGTACAACCAGGCTATGTTGATCTCCTGGGAAGGGAAGAGGACCTCCCTGCGTGCTGTGACTCCTTCCATAAGCATATGGAGGGAGTCATGGGAGACACTGGGTGCAGCCCTGTGCCTTTGTGCAGTCATTGTCAGTGTTTGCAGCACCTCAATGCTGTAGAACACTGACAGCACAAATGTCAAAATAAAGTTGGACATGGCCGTGTCATCAAATGACGTCACCAGACCCGCTTCCTCTCATTGGCTGGGAAACGCGCTGGGCAGAATTAACAAGCCCTAATCAAGGGAAATTCATTGCACAGAGCTGGGTGGAGCCAGCAGCAGGGTCGGGACCTGCCAGCGACGTTGCCCGCCATGGACCCACCGAGGTGAGCAAAATCCGGGCTAAGGCTTTGACATCCTTCCTAAAGTGTGGTGCCCAGAATTCAACACAATACTCCAGCTGAGGCCTAACCAGTGTTTTATAAAGTAATAGCAACAGAAAATGCTGGAGATACTCAGCAGGTCAGGCAGCATCTGTGAAGAGAGAAACAGAGTTAACGTTTCAGGTCGATATCATTGTGACTTTAATAAGGTTTGTTTCAGTGCCGCGGCAGGGACGGCAACCTGATTGGAGGGGTTCAAACATGGTGTTGCAGGAAAGATGGGCATGAATTTGGGAGGCAACAACACGTTCAAGGACTTTGGAGAGGAAGGGCTGGATTTTGTCGTGGGGTCGGTTTGGGGTCGTGTTACCCACATTTCGTGTTGCCCCCCCGACTCCAGATTAATGTGGGAGATTGATGCAATTGTCACTTAATTGGGCAATTGAGTTCCAGCATGTGGGAACCCATGAACCAATTAGTGGTTTCAGTCTGAAAGTCGCCTCTGATGATGTCCTCATTGCAGGTCAGAGACTGACTGCCTGGTCTCAGAGACTGCCTGGCTTTTGGTGTGAGAGGACCCGGATGCAAAATGAAGGGGAGAGAGAGAAAGACAGAGAGAGAGAGAGAAAGAGAGAGAGAGAAATTTTTTTTTGCATCCAGGTCCTCTCACAGCAAAGGCCAGGCAGTTTCTGAAGACATTCAATGCAGCAGCATCAGAGGCGACTTTCAGACCTAATACTACTACTACCTTCATCACATCTCCGTTGGTATAGTGGACCTGCAGCTGATAGTCAGCTATCCACTTGTGCTCCCGCCAGGTTTCACTGGCGTGTTTCACATCAGGCGTACTTCATGTCGGAAAAGGGTTAAACTAGCTGAAATGTTTCAAAATGGCATTACAGATCCAATTTAGGGATAGTTAATGGCCTCTCACGCCTCTTGGAGGCGGGATGGAGTCGGAAACCCCTGTGACCCATTTTGTCAAAATTCCATGGAGGCGTGTTGGAGTCGGGATGGGGTCGGGACCCCCGAATCTGCTACTTTAACCCCCCACACGCCTCCAAACCCGACTCCACGGGTCATTCAAAATCCAGCCCGAAGTCTCCAATTACTGCATTTTGCTGAAGAAATCATCCTGCTTTTGTCGGGAGCCATTGCTGTAGTTTTGTTCGAATTCTGTTTCCTATAGTTTGTAGAGACTCTTTTTAAATAGGCTCTGTCGACTGTTTACTGTAACGTGCTGTTTAAATGGCTGAGTAAACAGACTTTGTTTGCTGTAAAATAGATGATTTGCTATGAGTCTTGCCGTAAGTCTTGCCCTGCCTCCAACTCATTGGCTGACATAGTGGTGTTAATGGACACTCTGGAATGTAGCTCTTCACAATATGACATTTCAAGATCCTCGTTCATCCATTTAGAAACATAGAAACATAGAAGATAGGAGCAGGAGCAGGCCATTCGGCCCCTCGAGCCTGTTCCACCATTTAATGAGATCATGGCTGATCATCCAAATTCAGAACCCTGTCCCTGCTTTCTCCCCATATCCCTTGATCCCTTTAGCCTTAAGAAATATATCTATCTCCTTCTTGAATATATTTAATGAATTGGCCTCAACTGCCTTCTGTGGTAGAGAATTCCACAGGTTCACCACTCTCTGGGTGAAGAAATTCCTCCTCATCTCAGTCCTAAATGGCTTACCCCTTATCCTTAGACTGTGACCCCTGGTTCTGGACTCCCCCGGCCATCGGGAACATCCTTCCTGCATCCAGTCTGTCTAGCCCTGTTAGAATTTTATAAGTTTCAATGAGATCCCCTCTCATTCTTCTAAACTCTAGCGAATATAAGCCTAATCGACCCAATCTCTCTTCATATGTCATTCCTGCCATCCCAGGTATCAGTCTGGTGAATCTTCGCTGCACTCCCTCCATGGCAAGAACATTCTTCCTCAGATAAGGCGACCAAATCTGCACACAATACTCAAGGTGTGGTCTCACTAAGGCCCTATACAACTGCAGCAAGACATCCTTGCTCCTGTACTCAATTCCTCTCGCTATGAAGGCCAACATACCATTTGCCTTCTTAACTGCCTGCTGCACCTGCATGCTTACCTTCAGCGACTGGTGCACAAGGACACCCAGGTCTCGTTGCACTTCCCCTTTTCCCAATCTATTGCCGTTCAGATAATAATCTGTCTTCCTGTTTTTGCCACCAAAGTGGATAACCTCGCATTTATCCACATTATACTGCATCTGCCATGCTTCTGCCCAATCACCCAACCTGTCCAAATCATACTGGAGTTTCTCTGCATCCTCCTCACAGCACACACGCCCACCCAGCTTTGTGTCGTCTGCAAACTTGGAGATATTACATCTAGTTCCCTCGTCTAGATCATTAATATATATTGTGAATAGCTGGGGTCCTAGAACCGATCTCTGCGGTACCCCACTAGTTACTGCCTGCCACTCGGAAAAAGACCCGTTTATTCCAACTCTTTGCTTCCTGTCTGCCAACCAGTTTTCTATCCAAGTCAGTACCTTACCCCCAATCCCATGTGCTTTAACTTTGCACGCTAATCTCTTATGCGGGACCTTATCGAAAGCCTTCTGAAAGTCCAAATACACCACATCCACTGGTTCTCCCTTATCTATTCTACCAGTTACATTCTCAAAAAATTCCAGTAGATTAGTCAAGCATGATTTACCTTTTGTAAATCCATGTTGACTTTGTCCGATCCTGTCACTGTTTTCCAAGTGCTCTGCTATTACATCTTTTATAATGGACTCTAGCATTTTCCCCACTACCGATGTCAGGCTTACCAGTCTATAATTCCCCGTTTTCTCTCTACCACCTTTTTAAATAGTGGGGTTACATTAGCTACCCTCCAATCCATGGGAACTGTTCCAGATTCTATAGAAATTTGGAAGATGACCAGCACTGCATCTACTATTTCTAGGGCTACTTCCTTAAGTACCCTAGGATGTAGATTATTAGGCTCTGGGGATTTATCGGCCTTCAATCCTGTCAATTTCCCTAACACCATTTCCCTACAAATACTGATTTCATTCAGTTCCTCCCTCTCATTAGAACCAATGTTCCCCGACATCTCTGGGAGGTTATTTGTGTTATCCTTTGTGAAGACAGAACCAAAGTATATATTTAATTGGTCTGCCATTTCTTTGTTCCCCATTATAAATTCCCCTGATTCTGACTGCAAGGAACCTACGCTTGACTTCACCAATCTTTTTCTCTTCACATATCTATAGAAGCTTTTACAGTCAGTTTTTATGTTCCCTGCAGGTTTACTCTCATACTCTATTTTCTCCCTCTTAATTAATCCCTTTATCCTCCTTTGCTGAATCCTAAACTGCTCCCAATCCTCAGGTTTGCTGCTTTTTCTGGCCAATTTATAGAAGTTAGACACCCTCCATTGGCATGCTGAGTGATCATTTGGCGTGCCCAATAACATAACTGGCTGTAAGGATGGCTTCCGGGAGACCAAGGCTACCCTCTTCAACCTGTATAATTACACTGTTGCAGTAACTACAGTAAGCTGAGCACAGATGCACTAAGACCCATGCAACTTCTCACAAATGATCCTGGTACAGTCAAGCCCACTTGAATGAATAACTGATAAAAGAAAAGAAAATCAACATGTACGACTCCTTTTTCTATCTTTTCCAATGATAGCTGTCCCTGTTACGTGAATAAAATGATTAAATGAATTGGAAAAAGTCTGGATTTATTCCTTTAAGTGCTGTACTACATCGCTAAAGCTGATGTGTAAAAACCCTTTGTGCCAATCAATATGTTAAAACCTTTTACAAGCGTTTTGGTCTAAGTGCGAAAACCGCTTAGTAACCAATTTAATGATGCTACAGAGTCTTTCTCACCTCTTCAGGTGCTGGGGCTCAAGCACTTTTGGCAATCAATATGCGATGCACTTTTCTTTAGGTGTGAAAACTGCCTCATCAGGTTGAAGCTTTGATGAACTGCTTTTAAGAAATTGATTGATGTAAATTCTGGGTTTTCCGATAACCCTGCACTGGGGCAAGGTGGGCTTTCACTGCTCCATGGCATTTCCAGGCGTGTCCTCGCTGCCCCTGGAAGGCCGACACATTGCCACCTGGATTTTCCTCTTCCGCAACATCACCTGCCTCGGCCTCGAGTCAGCTGTGGCTCAGTTGGTAGCACCCTCTTCTCTGAGTCAGAAGGTTGTGGGTTCAAGTCCCACTCCAGAGACTTGAGCTCAAAATCTAGGCTGACACTCCAGGGCAGTACTGAGGGAATGCTGCACTGTCGGAGGTGCCGTCTTTTGGATGAGATGTTAAACCGGGGCCCCGTCTGCTCTCTCAAGGTGGACGTAAAAGATCCCATGGCACTATTTCGAAGAAGAGCAGGGGAGATGTCCCTCAATATTCATCCCTCAATCAACATTTCTAAAACAGATTATTGAATGCTGTTTGTGAGAGCTTGCTGTGCACAAATTGGCTGCCGCGTTTCCTACTTTACAACAGTGACTACACGTCAAAAGTACTTCATTGTCTGTAAAGCACTTTGGGACCACCGGTGGTCATGAAAGGCGCTATAGAAATGCAAGTCTTTCTTTCTTTCTCAGCCCATCTGCTGCTGAGACTTTCATCCGTGCCTTTGTTACATCCAGACTCGAAAATTTCAATGATCTCCTGGCCAGCCATCCACCTTCCACCCTCCCTGAACTTGAGCTCATCCAAAATTTTCTATCCTAATTTGCGGCAAGCCCTGTTCATCCAATACCCCTGTGCTCGCTGACCTATGTTGGCTCCTAATTCAGTAACGCCTCGAAACTCTTATCCTTGTGTTCAATTCCCTCCATGGCCTCTCCCCTCTCTATCTTTGTAACCTCCTCCAGCCCTACAGCCCTCCGAGATCTCTGCGCTACTTCAATTCTCTCCTCTTGTGCATCCCCGATTCCCTTCGCTCCTCCATTAGCGGCTGTGCTTTCAGCTGCCTAGGCACTAAGCACTGGAATTCAGTCCCTAAACCTCTCCGCCTATCTATCTCTCTCTCCTCTTTTAAGACACTCCTTAAAACCTGCCTGTTTCACCCAACTTTTGGTCACCTGTCCTAATATTTCCTTATTTCTTTTATTCATTCATGGGATGTGGGCGTTGCTGACAAGGCCAGTATTTATTGCCCACCCCTAGTTGCCTTTGAGAAGGTGGTGGTGTGCCGCCTTCTTGAACCGCTGCAGTCCTTGTGGTGTTAGGGAGGGTGTTCCAGGACTTTGACCTAGCAACGATGAAGTAATGGCGATATACTTCCAAGTCAGGATGGTGTGTGACTTGGAGGGGAATTAGAGGTGGTGGAGGTCGCGGGTTTGGGAGGTGCTGCCAAAGAAGCCTTGGTGAGTTGCTGCAGTGCATCTTGTAGATGTTACACACTGCAGCCACGGTATGTTGGTGGTGGAGGGAGTGAATGTTTAAGGTGATGGATGGGGTGCCAATCAAGCGGGCTGCTTTGTCCTGGATGGTGTCGAGCTTCTTGAGTGTTGTTGGAGCTGCACTCATCCAGGCAAGTGGAGAGTATTCCATCACACTCCTGGCTTGTGCCTTGTAGATGGTGAAAAGGCTTTGGGGAGTCAGGAGGTGAGACACTCACCGCAGAATACCCAGCCTCTGACCACTCTTGTTGTCACAGTATTTATGTGGCTGGTCCAGTTAAGTTTCTGGTCAATGGTGACCCCCAGGATTTTGATGATGGGGGGATTCGGCGATGGTAATGTCGTTGATTGCCAAGGGACGGTGGTTAGACGCTCGCATGTTGGAGATAGTCATTGCCTGGCACTTGTGTGGCGGGAATGTTACTTGCCACTTATTAGCCCAAGCTTGAATGTCGTCCAGGTCCTGCTGCATGCGGGCATGGACTGCTTCATTATCTGAGGAGTTGCGAATGGTACTGAACACTGTGCAGTCATCAGTGAATATCCTCACTTCTGAACTTATGATGGAGGGAAGGTCATTGATGAAGCAGCTGAAGATTGTTGGGCCTAGGACACTGCCCTGAGGAACTTCTGCAGCGATGTCCTGGGGCTGTGATGATTGACCTCCAACCACCACAACTATCTTCCTTTGTGCTAGGTATGACTCCAGCCAGTGGAGAGTTTTACCGTCGATTCCCATTGACTTCAGTTTTACTAGGGCTCCTTGATGCCACACTCGGTTAAATGCTGCCTTGAAGTCAAGGGCAGTAACTCTCACCTCACCTCTGGAATTCAACTCTTTTGTCCATGTTTGGACCAAGGCTGTAATGAGGACTGGAGCTGAGTGGTCCTGGCGGAACTCAAACTGGGCATCAGTGAGCAGGTTATTGGTGAGTAAGTGCTGCTTGATAGCACTGTCGACAACACCTTCCATCACTTTGCTGATGATTGAGATTAGACCGATGGGGTGGTAATTGGCTGGATTGGATTTGTCTTGCTTTTTGTGGACTGGACATACCTGGGCAGTTTTCCACATTGTCAGACAGATGCCAGTGTTAAAGCTATACTGGAACAGCTTGGCTAGAAACGTAGCTAGTTCTGGAGCACAAGTCTTCAGCCGACAGCTGGGATGTTGTCGGGGCCCATAGCCTTTGCTGTATCCAGTGCGCTCAGCCATTTCTTGATATCACGTGGAGTGAATCGAATTGGCTGAAAACTAGCTTCTGTGGTGGCCTCAGGAGGAGGCTGATATGGATCATCCACTCGGCACTTCTGGCTGAAGATGGTTGCAAACGCTTCAGCTTTGCCTTTGGCACTCACGTGCTGGGCTTCACCATCATTGAGGATGGGGATATTCATGGAGTCTCCTCCTTCTGTTATTTGTTTAATGGTCCACCACCATTCACGAGTGGATGTGGCAGGACTGCAGAGCTTTGATCTGATCCGTTGATTGTGGGATCACTTAGCCCTGTCTATAGCATACTGCTTCCGCTTTTTAGCATGCATGTAGTCCTGTGTTGCAGCTTCCCCAGGTTGGCATCACATTTTTATGTACACCTGGTGCTGCTCCTGGCATGCTCTTCTACACTCCTTATTGAACCAGGGTGGGTCCCCTGGCTTGATGGTAATGGTAGAGTGAGGGATATGCGGTTACAGATTGTGGTGGAATACAATTCTGCTGCTGCTGATTGCCCACAGCACCTCATGGATGTCCAATTTTGAGTTGCTAGATCTGTTCTGAATCGATCCCATTTAGCACGGTGGTAGTGCCACACAACACGATGGGGGGTGTCGTCAGTGTGAAGATGGGACTTCGTCTCCACAATGACTGTGCGGTGGTCACTGCTACCAATGCTGCCATGGACAGATGCATCTGCGACAGGTAGCTTGGTGAGGACGAGGTCAAATAGGTTTTTCCCTCGTGTTGGTTCTTTCACCACCTGTCGCAGACCCAGACTGGCAGTTATGTCCTTCAGGACGCTGCCAGCTCAGTCAGTAGTGGTGCTACCGAGCCACTCTTGGTGATGGCCTTTGAAGTCCCCCACCCAGAGTACATTCTGTGCCCTGCTACTCTCAGTGCTTCTTCCAAGTGGTGTTCAACATGGAGGAATACTGATTCATCAACTGAGGGAGGGCAATAGGTGGTAATCAGCAGGAGGTTCCCTTGCCCATGCTTGACCTGAAGCCATGAGACTTCATGGGGTCCGGAGTCAATGTTGAGGACTCCCAAGGTCCCTCCTTCCTGACTGTATACCACTGTGTCGCCACCCCTGGTGGGCCTGTCCTGCTGATGGGATAGGACATACCCAGGGATGGTGATGGAGGAGTTTGGGACATTGGCTGAAAGGTATGATTCTGTGAGTATGACTATGTCAGGCTGTTGCTTGACTAGTCTGTGGGACAGCTCTCCCAATTTTGGCACAAGTCCCCAGATGTTGGTGAGGAGGACTTTGCAGGGTCGACTGGGCTGGGTGTGCCATTGTCGTGTCCGTAGCTGGTGCCGAGTGGTCCATCTGGTTTTATTATTATTGTTTTTCGTAACTTTTTTTTACAACTGAGTGACTTGCTAGGCCATTTCAGAGGGCAGTTAAGAGTCAACCACATTGCTGTGGATCTGGAGTCATATACAGGCCAGACCAGGTAAGGTTGGCAGATTTCCTTCCCTAAAGGACATTAGTGAACCAGATGGGGTTTTTTTTATGACAATCCGATAGTTTGATGGTCACCATTACTGATACTAGCTTTTTATTCCAGATTTATTATTTAATTAACTGAATTTAAATTCCCCAGCTGCCGTGGTGGGATTTGAATTCACGTCTCCGGAACATTAGGCCAGGCCTCTGGATTACTAGTCCAGTAACATAACCACTATGCCACCTTGGTGACAAATTTTCTATGATTACACTCATGTGAAGCGCCTTGGGATGTTTTGCTATGTTAAAGGCGCTATATCAATGCAAGTTGTTGTTGTTGTTGTTGTTAGGTGTGAGGCCTGCACTGTGTGGCTTTAAATGCTCAAGTGAAGCTGAGTCCTGCAGGCACACAGTCACCAGGAGGAGTTTATAACAGTTCGGACTGACCTTTTGGGAAGACTACTCCTAGTTTTGGGCCGTTTGTGGTTTCTTTCCATTCTCCTGTTGCTTATTCCCTTGGATTGAATCTTTATTTGTTCCCTTTGGTTTGGCTTTAGTTTCACTGCTGGACCCACCACTTTGCCTGCTCTCAACTGCTCGGTGCTGCCCCATGGGAATTAACATAAGCCTCCCTCATCTCGCACAATGAAACAGCTGCATGTAAGTGAGCTGGAGAGTGTAAACCTGAAGATTCAGACATACGCGCCTGGCGAAATGTACCAGTGGTGCCGGTGGACCAAGAGTGGATTTACAGACCCACTATCTCGCTCCCTCCTCTTAAGTACAAATCTCTCCCTCCTCGGTTCACCTCTTCCAGCCCTTGAACCCAAAACAGGAAGAAAAAGGACTGCTGTCATCATGACGATAGCAAAATACTGCGGATGCTGGAAATCCGAAATAACAACAGAAAACGCTGGAAAAACTCAGCAGGCCAGGCAGCATCCGTGGAGAGAGAAAGAGAGTTAACGTTTCAGGTCGATGACCTTTCATCATGGCTGTGGATATCAGTGTTCAACTGCTTGTATTTGTGCCAACTCTTAACTAAAGTAATCCAAAACTAATCCCACTGTTCTGCTCCCCCATGAGCTTTGCAATTTCCTCTGCTTCAAAAGCTTATCTACTCTTCCTCGAAAAACGGCAATGGTCTCTGCCTCAGTTACTCCAGTAGCAAAGAATTTCATCCTTTAACAATTCTCCTAGGCTTCTGAAGGAGATAAGGGAGGAAATTGCCAAGGCCCAAGAAGTTATAGGGGTAAAAATTCACTTGGTTGCGCCTCCCGTTAGCGCCTTAAGAGGGCGCTAATGGGGCGTTAAGCCGCTAACGCCCGGGCGCAGCGATGTTTGCGCCGCTCGAGAACTTAACTTGAGATTGTGCGGCGGCGCTAAAACTTACCGCTGCGACCACCTGCGCGCGCAGATTGTGACGTCATTCCATGGTGCAACGCCCTTGGGGCGCCCCGGAGCGGAAATTGAGTGGCGCCCCCTGCCTTACCGCCTGGTGCTTCCAACGACCAGAAGACTGGAACGTTATCAATCGGTGTGGGGCTTGGGGGGGCGCTATTTAAAGGGGGCCTCTTCCTGTCTTTTTCTGTGGTCGACATTTATGCACCACTCGTTCTGAGAGAGAGAGAGAGATTCGGAGAGAGAGAGAGAGAGACTTCTACATTGACTCAACGCTTTGTGAGGTAGTTTGGCCTAGTTCATCCTAACTTTGTTGCTACTTTAGTTGCTGTACCTCATTACTTTTCTGGCAAAGAGAATATGGGGGCTGCAATGATTGGGGGCGTCGTCCTGCTCCAGCTGAATCGGAGGATAGTGAGACGCAGACAGAGAGTGGCAATGATGGCCAGACGGAGGAGGGCCATCAGGCGCATGTACAGGAGAGCTTACCCTCCCAGGGTATATCGTGAACAGCTCTCCTACATCCATATGTCCGAGGAGCTGTGTTTGCGAAGGCTGCGATTCAGCAAGGAGGTGGTCACTGAGCTCTGCCACCTGCTGCAGCCAGATCTGCAGCCTCAGCTGAGGTCCAGGACGTCTCTGTCGGTGGCAGTGAAGGTCACAGTGGCTTTGAACTTCTACGCCACTGGCTCATTCCAAGCTGCTGTTGGGGACCTCGCCAATATCTCCCAGTTTGCGGTGCATCGCTGCATCCGGCAGGTCACCAATGCCCTCTTCAGAAGGAGACGAGACTTCATCTCTTTCCCTATGACCCCAGACAAGCAGCATGACCGTGCTATGGGCTTTGCGAGGGTAGCGGGCTTCCCCATGGTGCAGGGCGCCATTGACTGCACGCATGTGGCTTTGCGTGCTCCGCGAGAGAATGCAGAGGAATTCAGGAACAGAAAGGGGTTCCATTCCTTGAATGTGCAGTTGGTCTGTGACCACAGACAGGTGATTCTCGCTGTCAATGCCCACTATCCGGGCAGCTGCCACGATGCTTTCATCCTGCGCCAGACTACTGTGGCAGAACTTTTCGAGGCACCGCATCAGCCAGTTGGTTGGCTTCTGGGGGACAAGGGGTACGCATTGAGCACCTGGCTGATGACACCGCTCCGTACGCCAAACACCCCTGCTGAGCTGCGGTACCAGGAAAGCCATCAAGCAACCAGGAACATTATTGAGCGCACAATCGGCGTGCTGAAACAACGGTTCCGCTGTCTGGACCATTCCGGAGGAGCCCTGCAGTACTCGCCTGAGCAAGTTTCGAACTTCGTAGTCGTGTGCTGCATGTTGCACAACATGGCAATCCTCAGGACCCAGCCAATGCCACCAGGCCTTGTAGCACCACCAGAGGAGGAGGAGGAAGAGGAGGAACAGGACGAGGACGATGATCATCAGCAGCACCAAGGCAGGAGGGCGGCCCACAATGGTCAAACTGCAAGGGCCGTCCGTCAACGACTAATAGCAAGCCGCTTCTAGGGCCCCTGCCATTGCTACAAACACTAATCAACCCAGCACGCAACCCCTAAGCCGGCCAAGGCACCAATAATTCCAACCACCAGCCATGTATATTTTGAATACAGAAACTTATTTATTTTACAAACTCTGTGTGTGTCAATTCCTCATGACAAACTCATAGAAATAAACACAAAAAAACAGTCAATAACATAACTGGTTCTCACAACCTGGAGATAATGTCCAAAACACTAAACAAAAGTTGGACCATGAACCTCGGCCTTTAATAAAAAAATGACCAGCATTTTGGCACACCTACTACTTTTTGCCCTTCGAGGGTGATCTCCTTCCCTTGCGCACTTCCCCCCTTCTAACCCTACTGCTCCTCCGTAATGGGACCTCAGTGGCTGCAGCAAGGCTGGTGGAAGGCTGCTGCTCGTCATACCCTGACACTGCAGATGCCCCTGAAGGACGGCCTCGACCACTTCTGGGCCTGGAGGGCCCGGCTGCAGACTGCACCAACTCTGCATGGGCGGCAGCAGTCTGTCCTACAGGCGGTGGCAAGTGCAGTGGAGAAGTGACAGTGTTGGCAGCAGGAATGCTGTCATCGTGAGAGAGGACAGCAACTCCCTGCTCGCCCGACACACTGGCACTCCCACGGGGCAGCACTTCAGCATCCGGAGCAATTTGCCGGAGAACAGATTGCTGGCCTGCTGCGGCGCGGTGACAGCCCCGGGGACATGTGCACGAACCATCGAGGATGGCAGCAGTCAGTGCTCGCGTGGCCTCAATCTGAGTCTGCATGAGAGCAGTCTCAGATGGGTTCCTGGCAGCCAGTGACTGAATTGCAGTACTAAGCTTTAGTGTGGCATCCGCCTGTGCGACAGCGAAGTGCTCCACACTCCTTGCCAGTGCCTCAATGCATTCGGGCACCCTTCCCACTGCACCCATGAGCTCAGTGTGCATGCCCACCGCCTGGCTGTTCATTTCTGCAATCAGCCGCTCCTCCTCTGCGTCCATTGCAGTAGGAGTGTCTGGCATACTCTCCCTCTGGGGAGAAGGCTCCCGTTCTTCCCTCCCCCCCCCATGGCGTTGCTGCAGCCCGCTGGGTCCTGGAGCATCACCATCATCAGCCCCTTCCCCCCTGCTCCCCTCCGGGGAAGGCGTGTTCCCAGTGTGGGCATGGGCTTCCTCGGGAGAGGGTGGCACTGATGCTCTGGCTTCCTCTTCCTCCTCAGCTGCAGCATCACTCCCAGTGGCAGCTTCAGGGCCCGTCTCCTCAGCTGGTGAATCACCATCTGAAAGCAGGGAGGTACAAGAGTGGCTTTAGCGTGAGGACAGGGTGGCAGTAAGGGAGGAATAAGTGCAGCGAGTTAGCAAGTTGGATTGAAAGTGTCAAAGGCTGGTGTTGTGAGGGACAAGTGGAAGGACAGAGGACAAAAAGGTGATGACCTTACCATTGCTGTCCACAACGGGGTCGGCGTCTCCAGTGGCGACGGGACCGATCACCCGGCTTGCCACAATCCTGTGGACGCGCTCCTCAAGATCGCTGAGGGGTTGCAGCTGAGCCGCCCTCCACCTGTCCGTTGCTGCTGTCTCCGATTATGAGCCAGCTTAGGCCTGCAAGAAAAAGGACAGCATCTGAGTAAATATACAGCCATGGTCTTGCCTGATGTGCCTCCCATAGGTGAATAGCCCTTACAATATGCAGCCATGGTCTTGCCTGATGTGCCTCCCATAGGTGAATAGCCCTTACAATATGCAGCCATGGTCTTGCCTGATGTGCCTCCCATAGGTGAATAGCCCTTACAATATGCAGCCATGGTCTTGCCTGATGTGCCTCCCATAGGTGAATAGCCCTTACAATATGCAGCCATGGTCTTGCCTGATGTGCCTCCCATAGGTGAATAGCCCTTACTGTATGCAAAGTGTGGAATGTGTGTGTGTGTTTGATGAAAGGGCCATAGGTGTTGCATGAGTGTTGTGCATTGGGGTTTTAAGACCCTCTGGCCATAGAGTGAGGTTGAGATGGAGGGATGGAGAGGTATTGAGAAAAAGCCACTCACCCTGACGACCCGAGTGAGGTCGTTGAACTTTTTGCGGCACTGAACATTGGTCCTGGGCACCATGCTCCTGGAGGAGACGCTCTGAGCCACCTCCCTCCACACTCTTCTGAACTCGCGTGGCAAAGGCCTCCTGCCACTCTCCGGGAACAGCATGCATCGTCTGCGCTCCACTGCGTCAACCAGAGCATCCAAGGCCCGCTCGGTGAAGCGATGAGCGCGTTCTCTCACCCTCTCCATGCTTGGCAGCAAAATGGATTACAGGTCTCTCCAGGCTGAGATTCAAGGCTGCAATGAGCAGGGTGTGGCTGGGGAGCAAGTGGCCCCCCCCCGCTTTAAGAAGTGTCCGGCGCCAGTGTGTCTGTGTTCCCTCGCTAACTGGCAGCAGCTGCGCTGCGCTCGTGCGCTGAGGTAGCGCCTCACTCCTAGGCCTTTGCGCCTTAAGAGAGGTGTGCAGCGCCTAATTTAGCGCTCCACTCACCTCCCGGGGCGGTAAAAGTGAAGTTTCCTGTCAGTGCCGATAATTAGCGCCAGGCGCTAATATTTGCGCTCGGACGATATTTGCGCCCCAAATGGGGCGCGACCTAATTTCTACCCCATAGGGTCCATTTAACCCCTCCTTTTTTGACTCCCACCCACCAGCAGTGACGTCGTTCCTGCCGGCTTTGGGCAAGAGTCAGAGTTCAAGGGGGAAAAATTCAGTATTGCCCCATTTGGGGCGCCATTATCGGCCGTGCGCAAAGTTTAGCGCCTGGCGCTAATTATCACCTCCGACTGCAAACTTGACTTTTATCGCCCCTGGAGGTGATTGGAGCACGAAATCAGGCGCTACACACCTGTCTTAAGGCGCAAAGGCCGAGGAGCGAGGCGCTAACTCAGAGCGCGGGCGCAGCGCAGGTGCTGTCAGTTAGCGATGGAACACAGACACACTGGCGCCGGACAGTTCTTAAAGGGGAGGGTCGATCTTGCTCTCCAGCCACACCCTGCACATTGGAGCCTTGAATCTCAGCCTGGAGAGACCTGTGCCTAAATCTTCCAGCCAAGGACAATGGAGAGAGCCAGGGAACGAGCTCAGCGCTTCAGCGAGCAGGCCTTGGATGCTCTGGTTGGCGCGGTGGAGCGTAGAAGATCTATACTCTTCCCTGAGAGTGGCAGGAGGCCTTTGCCGCGCGAGTACAGAAGAGTGTGGAGGGAGGTGGCTCAGAGCGTCTCCTCCAGGAGCATGGTGCCCAGGACCCATACTCAATGTCGAAAAAAGTTCAACGACCTCACTCGGGTCGTCAGGGTGAGTGGCTTTTTTTCAATACCTCTCCATCCCTCCATCTCAACCTCACTCTATGGCCAGAGGGTCTTAAAACCCCAATGCCCAACACTCATCCAACACCTATGGCCCTCTCATGAAACACGCATGCACATTCCACACTATGCATACAGTAAGGGCTATTCACCTATTGGAGGCACATCAGGCAAGACCATGGCTGCATACAGTAAGGGCTATTCACCTATGGGAGGCACATCAGGCAAGACCATGGCTGCATACAGTAAGGGCTATTCAATTATGGGAGGCACATCAGACAAGACCATGGCTGTATATTTACTCAGACGCCGTCCTTTTTCTTGCAGGCCAAGCTATCTCATAATAGGAGACAGCAGCAACGGATGGGTGGAGGGCGGCCTCAGCTCCAACCCCTCAGCGAACTTGAGGCGCGCGTCCAAAGGATTGTGGCAAGCCAGGTGATCAGTCCCGTCGCCCCTGGAGAGGCCGAATCTGTTCTGGACAGCAATGCTAAGGTCATCACCTTTTTCTCCTCTCTCCCTTCCACTTGTCCCTCACAACACCAGCCTTTGACACTTTCAATCCAACTTACTAAATCGCTGCACTCATTCCTCCCTTACTGCCACCCTGTCCTCACGCTAAAGCCACTCTTGTACCTCCCTGCTTTCAGATGGTGATTCACAGGCTGAGGAGACGGGCCCTCAAGATGCCAGTGGGAGTGAAGCTGCAGGCGAGAAGGAAGATGAAGCCGGAGCATCAGCGCCACCCTCTGCCGAGGAAGCCCATGCCCCCACTGGGAACACGCCTTCCCTGGAGGGGAGCAGGGGGGAAGGGTCTGATGAGGGTGAAGCTCCAGGACCCAGCGGGCTGCAGCAACGCGATGGGGGTAGGGAAGCTCGGGGGCCTTCTCCCCGGAGGGAGAGTAGGCCAGCGAGTCCTGCTGCACTGGACGCAGAGGAGGAGCGGCTCATCGCTGAAATGAACACCCAGGCGGTGGACATGCACACTGAGCTCATGAGTGCAGTGGGAAGGGTGCCCGAATGCATTGAATCACTGGCAAGGAGTGTGGATCACTTCGCTGTAGCACAGGCGGATGCCACACTAAAGCTTAGTGCTGCAATTCAGTCACTGGCTGCCATGACCCCATCTCAGACTGCTCTCATGCAGACTCAGATTGAGGTCACGCAAGCACTGACTGCTGCCATTCTCGCTGGTTCAGACACATTTCCCCGGGGCTCTCACCGTGCTGCAGCAGGCCAGCAATCTGTGCTCCAGCAGATTGCTCCGGATGCTGAAGTGCTGCCCCGTGGGAGTGCCAGTGTGTCGGTCGAGCAGGGAGTTGCTGTCCTTTCTCAAGATGACAGCATTCCTGCTGCTACCACTGTCACTTCTCCATTGCACTTGCCACCGCCTGTAGGACAGACTGCTGCCACCCATGCAGAGTTGGTGCAGTCTGCAGCCGGGCCCTCCAGGCCCAGAGCTGGTCGAGGCCGTCCTTCAAGGGCATCTGCAGTCTCAGGTTCTGACAATCAGCAGCCTTCCACCAGCCTTGCTGCAGCCACTGGGGCCCCATTACGGAGGAGCAGTAGGGTGGGAAGGGGGGAAGTGCGCAAGGGAAGGAGATCACCCTCGAAGGGCAAAAAGTAGGAGGTGTGACAAAATGTTTGTCAATTTTTTTATTAAAGGCCGAGGTTTGTGTTCAAACTTTTGTTTAGTGTTTTGGACATTATCTCCAGGTTGTGAGAACCAGTTATGTGAATGACTGTTTTTTTTTGTGTTTCTTTCTATTAGTTTGTCATGAAGAAATGACACACACAGAATTTGTAAAATAAATAATCTTTTGTATTCAAAATGTACATGTTTGGTCTTTGGAATCATTGTTGCCTTGGCCGGCTTAGGGGTTGCGGGTTGGTATCATTCACGTTGTCCTCAATGGCAGAAGCCATTTCCTCAGCAGGGGCCTAGAAGAGGCTTGCTATTAGCCGCTAACGGACGGCCCTTCCAGTTTCAAGATTGTGGGCCTCCCTCCCGCCTTGGTGCTGCTGCTGATCATCCTCCTCCTCTTCCTCCTCCACTTCCTCCTCCTCCTCCGGTGGTGCTCCAAGGCCTGGTGGCATTGGCTGGGTCCTGAAGATTGCCAGGTTATGCAGCACACAACTATGAAGAGGGTGACTCACTCAGGCGGGTACTGCAGGGCTCCTCCTGAGTGGTCCAGACAGCGAAACCGTTGCTTGAGCACGCCGATTGTGTGCTCAACGATGTTCCTGGTGGCGAGATGGCTCTCGTTGTACCGCAGCTCAACAGGGGTGTTGGGGGAACGGAGCGGTGTCATCAGCCAGGTGCACAGTGGATAACCCTTGTCCACTTGGGTGATGCGGTGCCTGAAAAAGTTCTGCCACAGTAGTCTGGCATAGGATGAATGCATCGTGGCTGCTGCCAGGATAGCGGGCATTGATAGCGAGTATCAGCTGTCTGTGGTCACAGACCAACTGGACGTTTAGGGAGTGGAATCCCTTTTGGTTGCGGAAATCCTCTGCATGCTCATGCAGTGCATGCAATGCCACATGCGTGCAGTCAATGGTGCCCTGCACCATGGGGAAGCCCGCTATCCTCGCAAAGCCCAATGCGTGTTCATGCTGTTTGGCCCGGGTCATCGGGAAAGAGATGTACTGTCGTCTCCTTTTATAGAGGGCATTTGTGACCTGACGGATGCAGCAATGGACAGCAACCTGGGAGATATTGGCTATGTCCCCAGTAGCTGCTTAAAAGGAGCCGGTGGCATAAAAGTTCAGAGCCACTGTGATCTTCACTGCCACCGACAGAGACGTCCTGGTCCTCAGTAGAGGCTGCAGATCTGGCTGCAGCAGGTGGCAGAGCTCAGTGACCACCTCCTTGCTGAACCGTAGCCTTCGCAAACACTGCTCCTCAGACATATTAATGTAGGAGAATTGTTGGCGAAATACCCTGGGAGGGTAATGTCTCCTGTACAGAGGCCTGTTGGCCCTCCTCCTTCTGGCCATGATTGCCACTCTCTCTCTGTGTCTCTGTGGCCTCCGAATCTGCCAGCGCAGGACGACGCCCCCAATCAGTGTAGCCCCCACAGTCTCTTGGCAATCAAAGTAATGAAGGTCAAAAACAAAAGTACCTGCAAAGTGATGCTCAGTAGCCAAAACTACTTCACACAGCGTTGACTCTATGCAGAAGTCTCTCCTTCTCTCTCTCAGAATCTCTCTCTCTGTCAGAACGAGTGGTGCAAAAATGTCTACCACAGAAAAAGCCAGGAAGAGGCCGCGTTTAAAGAGTGCCCCCCCAGCCCCACAGCAACTGGGAAACGTTCCAGTCTACCTGTCGTTGCTTGCGCCAGGTGGAAAGGAAGGGGGTCGCCTTTCAATATCCACTCCGGGGCGCCACAAGGGCATTGCACGCTCGAATGACGTCAAGGTCTGCGTGCGCAGGAGATCGGGGCGGTCTTGTTTAGCGCCGCCGCAAAATGTCTGGTCAATTTCGCGAGCGGTGCAGATATCGCCGTGCCCGGGCGCTAGTTGCTTTGCACCCCATTAGCACCCTCTTAAGGCGCTAACGGGAGGCGCAAACCAACTGAATTCCCCCCCCCCCAAATTTCCTGGGCCTCACGCTTCAGGGAGTTGGACATTTCGCTGCCTGCTTTGGTCCCACACATCCCCCACTGTGATTCTCGTCCCAAGTTAAAATCAACCCTTATACATCAGGACTCTATTGAATGTGAGAAAGGGAGACAGAGCTAATCCAGGAAATTACAGACCGGATAGTTTAACATCTGTAGTAGACACAGATTTAGGGGGAGAAATTCAGTATCGCCCCATTTGGGGCGCAATTATCGGCCGGGCGCAAAGATTAGCGCCTGGCGCTAATTATCGACACCGACTGCAAACTTGACTTTTATCGCCCCTGGAGGTGATTGGAGTGCTAAATCAGGCGCTTCACACCTGACTTAAGGCGCAAAGGCCGAGGAGCGAGGCGCTACCTCAGAGCGCTGGCGAAGCTCATGTAATGTCAGTCAGCAATGGAACACGCACACAATGGCACTGGCCAGTTCTTAAAGGGGATGGTTAATCTTGCTTTCCATCCACATCCTGCTCATTGCAGCCTTGAATCTCGGCCTGGAGAGACCTGCACATCAAATGTGCTGGAAAGAACAATGGAGAATACCAGGCAAAGAGCTCAGAGTGCAGCATCCAAAGTCTCTGCTAAATCGATACAAGGAATGGCAAATCAAAATGAACCTGCAAAGTGCTGCTCAGTACCCAAAACTCCTTCACACAACGTAGAATCTCTCCAGAAGTCTCGCCCTCTCTCTCTCAGAATGCGTAGTTCAAAAATGGCACCAACAATAAAAGGCAGGAAGCGGTCACCTTTAAATAGCGCTCCCACTTTCCTTTCATGACTGCAGAACGCTTCCCTCAACCTGTCGTTGCTAGCGTCAGGTGGTAAGGCAGGGGGTGCCACTCAATATCCGCTCTGGGGCGATACCGGGGCGTTGCGCACTCGAGTGACGTCATGATCTGCCGGCGCAGGAGATCGTGGCGGTAGTGTTTAGCGCCGCCGCAAAATGTCTAGTTAATTTCACGAGCAGCGCAAACTTCTCCACGCCTGGGCGCTAGATGCTTTGCGCCCCATTAGCTCCCTCTTAAGGCGCTAACGGGAGGCGCAACCAACTGAATTTTTCCCCCAAAGTGTCTAATTAAGGATGAAATTACCACATATCTAGATAAAGAGAAAATAGTTAGAAGTAGCCAGCGCGGACTTCAGAAGGAACGATTGTGCTTGACAAACCTCATAGAATTCTTTGAGAAGGTAATGGATATGGCAGATGGGGGAAATGCAGTGGATGCAGTATACATAGGGGGAAAAATTCAGTTGGTTGCGCCTCCCGTTAGCGCCTTAAGAGGGTGCTAATGGGGCGCAAAGCAACTAGCACCCGGGCACGGCGATGTTTGCACCGCTCGTGAAATTGACTAGACATTTTGCGGCAGCGCTAAACAGTACCACCACGATCTCCTGCGCTGGCAGATCGTGATGTCAGTCGAGTGTGCAACGCCCCGGTAGCGCCCCGGAGCAGATATTGAGTGGCGCCCCCTGCCTTACCGCCTGCCGTTAGCAACGACAGGTTGAGGGGAGCGTTTTGCAGTCAGGAAGGGACTGGGGGAGCGCTATTTAAAGGCGACCGCTTCCTGCCTTTTTTTGTTGGCGACATTTTTGAACCACGCATTCTGAGAGAGAGAGAGAGAGACTTCTGGAGAGATTCAACGCTGTGTGAAGGAGTTTTGGGTACTGAGCAGCACTTTGCAGGTTCGTTTTGATTTGCCCTTCCTTGTATCGATTTAGAAGAGACTGTGGGGGCTGCACTCTGAGCATCCTTCCCTGGGACTCTCCATTGTTCTTTCCAGCAGATTTGATGTACAGGTCTCTCCAGGCCGAGATTGAAGGCTGCAATGACCAGGATGTGGATGGAGAGCAAGATCAATCCTCCCCTTTAAGAACTGTCCGGGGCCATTGTGTCTGTGTTCCATTGCTGACTGACATCACATGAGCTTCGCCAGCGCTCTGAGTTAGCGCCTTGCTCCTCGGCCTTTGCGCCTTAAGACAGATGTGTAGAGACTGATTTAGTGCTCCAATCACCTCCTGGGGCGATAAAAGTCAAGTTTGCAGTCGGAGGCGATAATTAGAGCCAGGCGCTAATCTTTGCACCCACCCGATAATTGCGCCCCAAACAGGGCGATACTGAATTTTCCCCCCATTGTCTTTCGAAAAGCCTTTGACAAAGTATCGCATGGGAGACCACTAGAGAGGATTAAGGGGTACGAAATGAGGGTGATGATAGCAAACTGGATTAAAAATTGGTTAGAAGGGAGAAATCAGAGAGTTGGAGTTAAGGGCAATTTTGCAGAGTGGTTGGAAGTAGGTCGCGATATCCCTCAGGGTCCAGTTCTGGGCCACTTCTGTTCACTTTGCATATCAATGATTTGGTTATAGGCCTAGAGGGAACAGTGTCAAAATTCATAGATGATACTAAAATAGCAGGTATAGTTCATTCTTTCGAAGACTACAGGAAGCTGCAAAGGGATATTGATAAGATGGAGGAATAGGCTAAAAGGTAACAGATGGAATTCAATGAAAGTGTGAGGCGATATATTTTGGTAAAAAAATGAACAGCAGTAATTATATTCAGAATAGAAGTGGCTCAGTCCTGTGGAAGAGGAGAGAGATTTGGAGTACAAGCTCACAGACCATTAAAGGCAGCATCTCAGATTGATAAGGCTGTAAAAAGAGCAAATGGGATTCTAGGTTTTATCACAAGAGGTATAGCATGTAAAAGCCAAGAAGTAATGATGAATCAATATAAAACTTTAATAAGACCTCAGTTAGAGTACTGTGTGCAGTATGGGGCTCCACACTATAGGAAGGATATGAGGGCCTAGAAATTCGTCTCGGCGGTGGCGAAAAGCGGGCAGAACATAAGAACATAAGATGTAGGAGCAGAAGTTGGTCATTTGGCCCCTCGAGCCTGCTTCGCCATTCAATAAGATCATGGCTGATCTGATCTTGGCCTCAACTCCACTTACCTGCCTGCTCACCATGACCCTTGACTCCCGGATCGGATCAGCCGCCGGTTATACGCAGCGTCTGATATTCAGTTGCATTGACTGCAATAGAACGGAATACCAGGCGCTGCGCATAATGGGCAGCCGATCCGATACCGCCCGCTATTCGCCACCGCCCGAGATGAATTTTTAGCCCTAAGGCTTTAGAGCGGGCACAACACAGACTCACTAGGATGCTGCCTGGTACAAGGATATACAAAGAAACACTTGAAAACTTATCTTTATTATAACAACGCAGATTACGGGGCAATATTAATAGCAGTGTTTAAAATTAGGAAAGGTTAGGACAGGGTATATCGAAGCAGAATGTTTCCAGCTGTTGAGGAGTCTAGAATGAAGGGTCCATCAATGGGAGATTAAATGTAAGAGATGAACAACAAGAACAAGAGCAACTTTTTTATAGAGAGCTGTTCGGCTGTGGAATTCACTTCCAGGGTTAGTGTTTGAGACAGAAACAATGTCAAATTTCAAGATTAGATTTGAGGGGTGGATGAAGGCTAAGGGGATGAAAGGAGATGGGAACAGGATGAGTAAATATGATTAGGACTCCTTGCTCGTGTGAATGCTAAACATGAACTGATTGGCCCAAATGGCCTGTTTCTGTGGTGTAACTTCTATGTATTTCCGCACGTCTTCCCTCACTTTACTTAGTAACAGCTTTATGTTGATGACGCCTCGTCACTGACTTCCCAACAAGAGGAAATGGAGGTAGATTTTCCTCTTCCTGATGACTCAGGTTTCCTGGGGAATGCTCAGTTCCCAGATACAGCGAAGGGGAAAAGGAGCAGAGGCCCCTTGCATCCATTCTCTGCCCCTACAAAGCTGCCCCAGGATATTCTGGGTTTCCCGAGGTTGATGTCACTGGGTCTGTGCCAACCATAAGTGCAAGGCCCAGCGTAAGGATTCTAATGAGGTGGGAGGGAGCATTCCCGGCGCATCCCCACGCTTTGTACTTTGTTCACCCACGAGATGGTCAATTGGAGGGGTGCCCCACAAAAGCTATCTATGAAGCTTGTGTGGGAAGCTCTGGTCTGTGGCATTCCCGGGGGCAATCTGAGGATTTCTGGAAGCCACAAGCTAATTACATCTTCTTAACCCCAGAGCAACCTTTGTGCCTTGGGACTGAAGAGTTGCAGCCAAGGGCTGCATCTACATTTCATCCCCACCCCTCCCACCCGACCCCAACACAAGGGGTGGGTATGTGCCAGGAGTGCGTCTGACCCATTCAACTGACCAAGCCCAGGAAAATTTAACGCATCCCTCTCCTCACAGTTGGCTCTATATTAATTCTCTATTCACCCTATCAAAACACTTCATAATCATAAATCTCCTTATTAAAGCAGTTCTTAGCCTTTTCAGTTATGGTGGAAAAAAATCCAGTATCTCATCATAATTATAGTCCCTCATCCCTGGTATCATCCTGGTTAATCTATTCTGTACACTTACTATGGCTTTAACATCCTTTTAGTAACAGCGTGCCAAAACTGCACACAGTATTCCATCATTATTTTGTACAAAGTTATCGTTACCTTTTACTCCTGTACTCTTATTCCCCTGTTGATAAAATCCAAAATGCTATTGTGCTTTATATGGCGTTATCGACCAGCACCTGCACTTTTAAGAAATAATGGGGTAGAAATTAGGTCGCGCCACATTTGGGGCGCAAATATCGTCCAGACGCAAATATTAGCGCCTGGCGCTAATTATCGGCACTGACGGGAAACTTCACTTTTACCGCCCCGGGAGGTGAGTGGAGCGCTAAAGCAGGCGCTGCACACCTCTCTTAAGGCGCAAAGACCGAGCAGTGAGGCGCTAACTCGGAGCGCTGGCGAAGCTCATGTAATGTCAGTCAGCAATGGAACACACACACAATGGCATGGGCCAGTTCTTAAAGGGGATTGTTAATCTTGCTTTCCATCCACATCCTGTTCATTGCTGCCTTGAATCTCGGCCTGGAGAGACTTGCACATCAAATGTGCTGGAAAGAACAATGGAGAGCACCAGGCAAAGAGCTCAGAGTGCAGCTCCCACGGTCTCTGCTAAATCGATACAAGGAATGGCAAATCAAAATGAACCTGCAAAGTGCTGCTCAGTACCCAAAACTCCTTCACACAACGTTGAATCTCTCCAGAAGTCTCTCCCTCTCTCTCTCAGAATGCGTAGTTCAAAAATGCCACCAACAATAAAAGACAGGAAGAGGCCCCCTTTAAATAGCGCCCCCCCCAGCCCCACAGCGATTGATAGCGTTCCAGTCTTCTGGTCGTTGGAAGCGCCAGGCGGTAAGGCAGGGGGCGCCACTCAATTTCCGCTACGGGGCGCCCCAAGGGTGTTGCACCATGGAATGACGTCACAATCTGCGCGCGCAGGTGGTCGCAGCGGTAAGTTTTAGCGCCGCCGCACAATCTCAAGTTAAGTTCTCGAGCGGCGCAAACATCGCTGCGCCCGGGCGTTAGTGGCTTTGCGCCCCATTAGCGCCCTCTTAAGGCGCTAACGGGTGGCGCAACCAAGTGAATTTTTACCCCAATGTTTCTGTACCCTTAGGTCTCTCTATTCCTCTACTTCATTTAGTACCTTTCCATTGAGTGTGTACTCCATTTACTGCTTCTCCTCCTACAATGTATCTCCTCACACTAGAACTGCATTTGCCACCTGCCATCCCATTCTTCTAATCTGTCTATGTTCTCTTTAAGTTTTTTGCAGTCTTTGTTAGTGCCTGGCAGCAACACTATGAACAGTTTAAGAAAGCAAGTGAAATTTTTAAACAAATATGCAATCAACAATAACTCAGTAACAGTAAGATCTGGTGTCGTTAAACAGCATAAGCGGAATATTCTGCTCCCATTCTGCCCAATTCGTAGACATCATAGAATCATACAACAAAGAAGGAGACCATTCAGCCCATTGCACCTGTGCTGATGCTTTGAAAGAGCTACCCAATTAGTCCCACTCCCCTGCTCTTCCCCCATAGCCCTGCAAATTTTAATTTTTCAAATATATATCCAGTTGACTTTTGAAAGTTACTATTGAATCTGCTTCCATCACCCTTTCAGATAGTGCATTTTACACAATCTCTCTTCTGGTTCTTTTTCCAATTACCTTAAATCTGTGTCTTCTGGCTATCGACCCACCTGCCAGTGGAAACAGTTTCTCCTTATTTATTCTATCCAAACCTTTCATAATTTTGATCACCTCTATTAAATCTCCCTTTAACCTTTTCTGCTCTGAGGAGAACAATCCCAGCTTCTCCAGTCTCTCCAAATAACTGCAATCGCTAATCCCTGGTACTATTCTAGTAAACCTCCTTTACACCCTCTCCAAGACCTTGACATCCTTCCTAAAGTGTGGTGCCCAGAATTGGACACAATACTCCAGCTGGGGCTTAACCATTGATGTATAAAGGTTTAGCATAACTTCTTGCTTTTGTACTCTGTGCCTCTGTTTATAAAGCCCAGGATCCCTCCCGTATGCTTTTTAACAGCTTTCTCAACTTGTCCTGCCACCTTCAAAGATTTGTGTGTGACAAATTCTAATTGGGTGAGGAGCTATTCCACCAGTTGCCCTCACTGCTGAGATTTTCCGCCACTGGGAGGATGAGCATTGAATACAGCTGCCCAAATATGGAAGAGTATATTCAAATTGGGTGGCAATGACAGAGTGATATTGGGGGGAAAAATTCAGTTGGTTGTGCCTCCCGTTAGCGCCGTAAGAGGGCGCTAATGGGGCGCAAAGCAGCTAGCGCCCGGGCGCAGCGATGTTTGCGCCGCTCGCGAAATTAACTAGACATTTTGCGGCAGCGCTAAACACTACCGCCACGATCTGCTGCGCCGGCAGATCGTGACGTCACTCGAGTGTGCAACGCCCCGGTATCGCCCCGTAGCAGATATTGAGTGGCGCCCCCTGCCTTACCGCCTGACGCTAGCAACGACAGGTTGAGGGGAGCGTTCTGCAGTCATGTAGGGAAAGAGAGAGCGCTATTTAAAGGTGACCGCTGCCTGCCTTTTATTGTTTGTGCCATTTTTGAACTACGCATTCTGAGAGAGAGAGGGAGAGACTTCTGGAGAGATTCAACGTTGTGTGAAGGAGTTTTGGGTACTGAGCAGCACTTTGCAGGTTCATTTTGATTTGCCATTCCAAGTATCGATTTAGCAGAGACTGTGGGGGCATCACTCTGAGCTCTTTGCCTGGTACTCTCCATTGTTCTTTCCAGCACATTTGATGTGCAGGTCTCTCCAGGCCGAGATTCAAGGTTGCAATGAGCAGGATGTGGATGGAAAGCAAGATTAACCATCCCCTTTAAGAACTGGCCCGTGCCATTGTGTGTGTGTTCCATTGCTGACTGACATCACATGAACTTCGCCAACGCTCTGAGGTAGCGCCTCGCTCCTCGGCCTTTGCGCCTTAAGACAGGTGTGAAACGCCTGATTTAGCGCTCCAATCACCTCCCGGGGCGTTAAAAGTGAAGTTTCCAGTCAGTGGCGATAATTAGCGCCAGGCGCTAATTTTTGCTCCCGGACGATATTTGCGCCCCAAACGGGGCGCGACTGAATTTTTCCCCCATTGTGTCTTAACTTTTCTGTCGTTCTGGCACAAGAACGCTGGATGCCAAGAACAATAAAATGTTCCTGGCATTCAGTCTTGCGATGGTGTGTGGCCGGGGGGGGGGGCATTTAAAATTTAAAATCCCCCTACACGATTACAATCAGTTGCAGGCTGATCAATTGTACTCCCACACCTTGCAATCTTTGACAATTTTCACACACCAACCCTCCTCTTCAGCTGCCCCAGATGCACCCCGATCCCCTCCACTGTTACAGGCAAATAAATCCTGTGAGCAGCCGTTGTCCTCCCCTCACCGGGCAGGCTCCCTGGCATAGATGGGAATCCACTGCGAGCCTGCCAAAATTGTGCTAATTAGGCTGACAATGGAAACTCTACCGCAAGTCACTCAGCCTGCTTGACCACCATTCGTTCCTTTCTGCATATTAAATCCACGTCAGAAGTTGCAAACTGAGGTTAATATTGTCCAAATGTGACTACACTGCTATATACTACATGCCGGTAATATGCTATAGATATTCAAGCCTGAAAACATCGTAAGGTAGACTTTTCTCTTTGTTGCACCTGAGAAATGCCTGGTAGATCTCCCATTACATTTTCCTCTAATTTACACTCCAAAGATGAGCCGATTCCTGGAAGAAAATCTAGGCCAGAGAGTGGAATTTGTACATTTCTTCATTCAGTTGTGGTATTATTTATTGAAGGAATGTAGTAGTTACCAGTTAGTTAATTTCCAGGAAACAGTTACAAAACAATTGATTCAATATTTGCAGAGATCTCTTAGAAACTATTACAGCTGTGCTATCAGATCAAGGTTCTCTTGCCTCCCTAAAGGAAAGTATCCCGTATGCATTAAGGGTTACGGGGAGCGGGCAGGAATTTGGACATGAGTCTAGGTTCGGATCGGTCATGGCCCTGTGGGTAGTGGAGCGGGCCCAGGGACCGTGTAGCCTGATTCTGCTCCTATTTCGTGTGTGCAATTCTGTTAGATGCAGGAGATGGTTCTGTGATAGTAGATAGTAGATTGGCGGTTAGGATCAGATCAGCCATGATCTTATTGAATGGCGGAGCAGGCTCGAGGGGCCGATTGGCCTACTCCTGCTCCTATTTCTTATGTTCTTATGTTCTTATGCCTTCTTAACCACCTTATCTACCTGTCCTGCTACCTTCAGGGACTCCAAGGTCCCTCTCTTCCTCTACACTTCTCAGTATCCTACCATTTACTGTGTATTCCCTTGCCTTGTTAGCCCTCCCCAAATGCATTACCTCACACTTCTCTGGATTGAATTCCGTTTGCCACTTTTTTGCCCAACTGTCCAGTCCACTGATATCTTCCTGCGGTCTACAGCTTTCTTCCTCACTATCAACCACACGGCCAATTTTTGTATCATCTGCAAACTTCTTAATCATGCTCCCTACATTGAAGTCTAAATCATTGATATATACCACAAAAAGCAAGGGACCTAGTACTGAGCCCTGCGGAACCCCGCTGGAAACAGCCTGACGCAAAGTACTTGACCCACTGAAAGAGTGCTCTGTGTTCTTGACGGTGTTGATCAAGATGGGTTTGAGCATCAAAGCCTTTCTTAATTTCTTCACTTGCTCAGTTGGTTGTCACAATGGCCCTGTCATGTTTAAGGATTTTTTTTTTTTACCATTTTCCACAGAAAGCATTTAATAAGAAGAGTTATTTTTTAAAAGCTGTTTTTTAAAGCATGGTGCATTGACGCAAGTAAAAAAAAAGGCTCTGATAATGAGCTAGCTTTGATATTTCCTCATAGACTGTAAATAAGAAGTAATTTGTTAGTCTGTCTCAGCATTCGATAATCACCTCACACCAACTGGAGCCAATTTTCACTTTCAGCGATGGCAGAAAATTGGCGGTTGCAGATCAACATTGAAGTCAATGAAAAGGAAAACCGGGCCGGTTGTATAACTAGCGGCTGGTCCACTACCGACAGCTTTCTGCCACTGCCAAGGGTCAAAAGTACAACCACTGTGTTAGAAAATGACTGATATCTTCCTGGCTGTGAACAGAGGATGATAAAACACAGAGACAAGGGCAATCAGTCAGGTTTTTGGAACAGAAACCGGCAAGGCAGTCAGGCCTAGAAAAGGCTGGAAGAAGTATGAAAAAGTAGCTGGGAGTTATTCTGATAAAGTGAAGCAAGACAATCCACTGATGTGGGGAAGCATATCTTACTCATTATTTTTATTATTTCATTAAAACAAGTTGCATAAATGAATCTGATCATTACTGTTGTTCTGTATGTTCACTCGCTGTAAAATAAAGCAGTCTAATGACTCATATCTGGCCTAGTCTCATCAAGTGGTTGCTTTGGTCCACCTTCACAGGGATTGAAAAAGCACACGTGCGAAAGCCCCTGGTTTACACCATTGTATAGTTAGATATTGGGCAGTATAGGCATATCCCAAAACTGAAGATATCAGACCATTTATGGGTATGACTAATGCCACTGTACTCAAGAGATTATCTAAGGCAAGACTCTAAACTTGTAACAGGGCCTATGTGAGGCAATTTCTTTCAAAACACTGAAAGCCTTTTCCGTGTCAGAGGCACCTGCCTAATAGTCATCTTATCATGGATCTCATGACTACTGTGTGTCACTTCTGAGGGACCACAGGGATTGGAGAGCATAAACGTGTAGGTCACCGAAAGGACATTACCATTTTGCAGCCAATGCCAATTAGGTAAGCGGAAAGAACCAGCTTACAGAGTCCTTTGCTTTTCATTAG
This sequence comes from Squalus acanthias, assembly GCA_030390025.1. Taxonomy (NCBI): domain Eukaryota; kingdom Metazoa; phylum Chordata; class Chondrichthyes; order Squaliformes; family Squalidae; genus Squalus; species Squalus acanthias. The sequence continues at coordinate 22,314,470 of CM059433.1, read as the reverse complement.
ACATTCTGTAGTCCCATCTGCAAACTTCCAACATATTAATTTTTGTGGTGCACAAATGTCACGATGCAGGTAATAAGTTTTAAAAATCACATGGAATCAGGAGAAGCTGTAGCTGAATATTCTTAATTATTTGACCTTTTCGGTGGTAAATGTCAATTTTCATTATTTGCAATATTTTATGCACTTTACAAGCAAAATGTGATATTGGAAACAATGCTGCTCAAGTTCAGTTCACCTTTGTGCGCTCAGCCATGAATTGTACACCCAAGAGGGCCAAAGGATAGGTGATTGCTGAGTCTGATCTAAGAATGTCCAAACATGACTTTTGCAAATGGCCTCATTCTTTGCCAGCATATTTAACCTCCTTCTTCACATCGCCCAACATGAAACAGTTAGCTTAGTATTTGGAATACATTATCACATTCTCCTGGTATTTGTCCTGGAACTTCTTAAGCAAGAGCTTGCATATTAATGATAAAACATACTTTTCCAATCTGCTTGATGTTGCTGTGGGGATGTGAGTTCAGCTTGTTCCCAGCCCCAAACTTTTCAAGTAGTACACAGGCTGTTCGCAGTAAGGCTTGGTGGGACTCTAGACCTTTATACCTTTTGGATTTAAACCTTCTTTCTGATCATGATTTGCATCTATTACTGACAACCCATCAAAAACTTGAAATCTTTAGACCTGCTCATGACAGCAGGTGCACAAGTAAAAGAATCCTTGATCAGTAGCTAGGGACTGGGAGGCACAGTGGATCTGAACACTGGCCATTCGCCTCTGCGATATGGGCTGAATCCACTTCAAAATGATGAAAAGAAAATTTCTCTCTTCCACCTGTAAGGAAGCAAGATCAGTCTAATGGGTTACAATCTAGTATTGAGGATTCCCAGTTGGAGCGTACCCACAATTCAGCATACACTAGGCATTCAAATCCCTCTATGACCTCGCCTGTCCCGATCTCTGTAGCCTCCTCCAGCCCTACAATTCTCCGAGAACACCAACTCTGGCCTCTTGTGCATCGCCCACTTCCATCGCCTCACTATTGATGGACGTGCCTTTCCTTATCGAGGCCCTAAGCTCTGGAATTCCCTCCTCTCCTCCTTAAAACCTACCTTTTCGACCAAGCTGTTGTTGCCCATCCTAATATTCTTTGACTTGGTGTCAATATTTGTCTGATTACGCTCCTGTGAAGCACCGAGGTACGTTTTACTACATGAAAGGTGCTATATAAATGCAATTTGTTGTTGTACATTAGCTATCTCATCCAAAGGCTACACTTGAATGGCTGTCACGGGAAACTAAAATGATATACAGGTGCAACAGAAAATACTCCTCTGAGATAAGAATTAAGGTGGATTGGTGAGACAGAGTAAAATCAGCATCTGAATAATGTTGTAACTGAGTTGGCAGGGCACAAGAATGGAAAATTTAGGTTCCATTCTCCAGCATTGGCCTGCTTCACCTGGAGCAGAAAATCCATTCAAACATTTCAAGAAAAATAAATAAAAATGTTAGCGGAGTTAAGCAGAGACAACAGGGCCAATTTTCTCAGTATGTGCTGTCAATGGAGATCCTCATCTCCCGGCACCGCGGATTTCAATCGATGGAAAATTGCAGGCAGCATGTCTGCCATTTCCCAGTATGGGTGAAGTTCTCTGCTGGCAGTATGTACTACGAAATTAGGCCCTGACCGTTCTCATTTCGATTCAGTCACGGCAATGTCATTGCAACCTCTAAATTTTTGATTGTTGAATGCATTACCAAAAATCATCAGTTCTTGCAAAGATCAACCCTCGTGCTGTGCACAAACTGAATTAGTAAATGTTGCACATTATCTGGTAATGTGTATGTAGCCAGAGCCCTATTAAGAATTCTTGGGGCCCGAAGAACATTCGAGGCCCCTCCGCTCCTCCTGCACAACCTAATTTAAATGCCCCCAGTGGGAACCCATGTTACTAGGCCACATCTCAGCCGCTTGCTTTCTCCAAATAATAGGCTGTCTTCTCTCAGTCGCAGGGTGAGGGTATCAACCCACTGGAGAAAACGTTCAAGTGACTCTAAGGGGCCGCATTAAAATCAATTAAAACCAAAAAATTACCGTTCTTCTTCAGGGATCTAGGACATGATCCAGACCAGGTGGGGGCCACATCTGCCAACTGACAGGCTGGTGTGCTTCTTCTCACTGGGCATACTGGACACGCATCTTGTCCCAACCTCTGCTAGGCCAGGGAACCAGGAACATCTAACACTGGGATTCCCCAACCCTGGCGGCACCCGCTCCATGTTAATAGTGGCAGGCAAAGGTCTGCCCCAACTAAAAGCCACAGGAAACTCGGGAGTTACAACAAGAGGTCCAAGGGCTAGAAATTCATTATAGCCCACGAATGGGTGGTAAAATTAGAAAAGCTGTGAAATTAGCGCCATGCGCTAATGCTTTAGACTGCACGCAAAATTAAGTCTCACTGCTCAAAGAAATGATTGGGGCGCTAATTCAAGCCATAAAGCCCAAACTCATTGGTGTTACACGCAAAGGGTGAACCAATATCAGGTGCAGTCTAATCACTAGTCATCATTGCCACAGGCTTTTTCCAGTTCTTAAAGGGGAGGGTCATTGATGCTGCAGAACCTCAATCTCAGCATTGCTGGCTGTGCAGCTGCCTCAACAAGCAGCAGCAGGTCAAGTAGAAGGAGTCGGATGACTCAAGCAGCTGTACTGATGGCAGATTCACACCCCAGGGAGAGAGCCCGCAGATTCTGCGATCAAGCATTAGAGGCTTTGAAGTTCGCTGTGGAGAGACGGAGGGCGGTGTTCTACCCGACAAGTGGTAGGAGGCCCTCGCCACAAGTCCTCCGCACCATGTGGAGGGAGGTAGCCCAGCACGTCTTGGGCAGTACTGTGGTCCCCAGGACCCACACACAGTGCAGGAAGAAATTTAATGACCTCACTCAGGTGGTCAGGGTGAATGAATGCTTCAACAAATGATACATACCACCATCTGAACCACAGTCTTCACACACTACCCAAAGCACCACACCCCCAGCACTCACCCACCAAACAATCTCCACAATCACAGCTATTCAACTATGGCAGGCACATCACCCAAACACATTGCTCCACACTCACTCACACACTTTCCTTTCTCTTGCAGGCCAAGGTGGCGCACAACAGGCGGGAGCAGGAGTGCACAGGCGGGGGATAAGCCGACACTCAATCACTTTCTGAGCTGGAGGAAAGAGTGCTGCAGATTATTGGGCGCCAGGTGGTGGGCGCCGTGGCCACCGGTGACGTTGATCCCATGGGACAACAATGGTATGATCATCCCTACTGCTTCTTCTCACATCCCACTTCCCCCTCACCCCACAAGCGTTTTGCACTTTCCAGCTAATTGTGCTGTATGCATGCATTTCTCCCTTCCTGCACCCCTCCCCTCACCTTAACCCGAATCTTGTGCCTTTATGCTTTCAGATAATCAGCAAGCCCCTGAGCAGCCTGTCCCTGAGGGCACCGTTGAGAGCGAGCTTGAAGAAGAGGAGGAAGAAGATGACACCGCGTCACTGCTTGTCTCACCCGTAGGCACCAGCTCAGATACTGGCACTACGCATTCTTTAGAGGCTGGTATAGTAGCGGGATCTGCACAGGGTGAGGCACCGGGGATGAGTGGGCTGCAGCAAGGCCAAGGGGAAAGGGTAGCTTGGGGGCCAGCTTCCCAGAGGGCAAGTTCATGTGCGAGTTCTGCTGCAAAGAACTCAGATGAGCACCTCGATGGGGAGGAGTTTAGAAGAAGGGTGATGGGCATGCACACAGAGATGATAAGGTGCAATGGCAAGGTTGCCCGAGAGCTTCTCAGCAACGATAATGAGCGTGGGGGAGCCCACCTCCAACATTGCACAAAGCTCTGCGCACACCATGGAGCCCATCATTTCCAGTCTGCAAAGGATGGTAGTCTCCCAGAGAGACCGTGGCGACCCAGACCTGATGCCACGTGTGACGGGCGATCTGGCAGCTTCTATTGCAGCACAGGTGGAAGCAACGCAACGTCTTAGTGCTATAATACAGTCTATGCTTGGTGGCATCTAATCTCAGACAGCTCTCATGCAGTCTCAGCTTGATGCCACGCAAGCTCTCACTGCTGCCATCGTAGCTGGGTCTACCACTGTCAACCAGGGCCTTCACGGTGTCGCAGCAGGCCAGCAATCTGTGCTGCAACAAATTGCTAGGGATGCTGAGGTGTTGCCCCGGGGGAGTGGCAGTGGGTCAGTGGAGCAGGAAGCTGCTGTCCTCTCTCAGGATGACAGCATTCCTGCTCCCACCACTGGCACTCCGCCATTGTTCTTCCTGCTGCCTGTTATCCAGCCAGACCAGACTGCCGCCGCCCATGCTGAGGTGGTGCAGTGTACAGCCGGGCCTTCCAGGCCCGCAGCTGGTTGAGGGTAACCTGCAAGGCCATCTGAAGTCTCCCGCAGACACTCAGCAGCCTTCCACCAGCCCTGCTGCAGCCACTGGGCCAACACTTCATAGGAGCACTAGAGTAGGCAAAGGCACAGTAACGAGAGGCACTAAGGGATTGCACAAGGGTGAATAATCCATATTGTTGTTGTAAATATGTCTTCGCTGATTATTGATAAATGTATTAATTCAGTTTGGAGTCTTTTGTGGTGTCTCTCATTTCAGCTTTGCACTGTGATATGGCCTGTGACAGGGATGGAATGATGGGGATGTAGTGAGCAATGGGGATCTGGGATTTAATTTATTGGAACCGCAGTCTGATGAGGCAATCATGGACTGCCCTTCCAGAAGGCTGATTGAGTAGCGGCCTCCTCCCTCGCTCCTGTACCTCCTCCTCGTCTTCCTCTTCCTCCTCATCCTCCTCCTCCTCTCCCTCTTCCTCCTCCTGAGGTCGTCCCGCAATCCCTGGTGGCAAGGGCTGGGCCTTCATGATGGCCAAGTTGTGGAGCATGCAGCAGACCACCACGAAATGGGACACCCACTCAGCCCAGTACTGGAGAGCTCCTCCTGAGCGATCAAGGCAGTGGAACCATTGCTTGAGCACCCCGATGGACTGCTCCATGATTTTCCTGATCGCAGCATGGCTCTCATTATATGAGTGCTGGGCAGGAGTTTTCGGGTTGCGGAGGGGAGTCATAAGCCAGGTGGAGAGCGGATACCCCTTGTCTCCGACCAGCCAGCCGCAAGCTTCACATGGTGCCTGGAAAAGCACTGGCACACTGGTCTGGCACAGGATGAAGGCATCGTGGCTGCCATCAGGATAGCGGGCATTCACATTGAGGATTCACTGTCTATGGCCACACACCAACTGCACATTAAGTGAGCGGTAGCCTTTGCGGTTACGGAAGATCTCAGGATTGTTATGCGGTGCCCGCAAAGCCACGTGGGTGCAGTCAATGGCGCCCTGCACTATGGGAAATCCCACTATCCTGGCAAAGCCACATACACGCTCATCCTGCTTCTCTCTGGTGATGGGGAAGGAAATGTAGTCCCTTCTCCTATTGTAGAGAGCTTCTGTGACCTCCTGGATGCAGCGATGGATGGCGAACTGCAAAAAGTTAGCTATGTCTCCTGTTGCAGACTGGAAGTATCCACTGGTGAAGAAATTGAGGGTGACGGTGACCTTGACTGCCACTGAGAGAGCCATGGTCACCCTGATCTGAGGCTTGAGGTCTGGTTGCAGGAGGTGGCAGAGTTTTGTGACCACCTCCTTGGTGAAGCGAAGCCTTCTAATACACTGCTCCTCGCTTAATTAGAAGTAGGAGAAGTGCTCTCGGAATACCCTCGGAGGGTAAGGTCTCCTGTTGAGAGCCCTGATGGCCCTCCTCCTCCCTCTGGCCACATGTTCCAATCTTTCTCGCTGCCTCCGCTCCCTCTACCGTAGATCCTAGAGGGCGAGGTCGACTGTCAGTACAGCCCCCATTAATGTAACCAAGTGTGGAGGTTTGAATTTTTTAAGAATAAATGTACCTTCTTTTTAGTTTCCACAACACTCCTTATACAAAATAACCTTCAAATTACTGAATGAAACTGTTGCACATTGTCAAAGTGACAAGAAAGCACTGAAACTCCTGTAACGTGACAGCTGCGACCCATTACTCATGATCCCTTTAAGTAACCTCCCTGGAGCCGGCTTCCGCCTGCTTGACGCCTCCTCTCCCTGTCCCTGTCTGGTCGAGGCGCTAAGATAGGTGCCGAAAATCAATTTTGCCGATCGTGTGCCCAGTGAGCATTGTGACGTCATGATCTGCCTGGCGTTGAAGTCCCCGGCGGTACCTCATACCCGCGGCACAACGGGAGGTCCAGATTTGCCGTGCGTCACTGCATTAGCACCCTGGAGGCGCTAATCAACTGAATTTTTCCCACTAAAAATTTTCAACCCCTACATTTTGAAACATTGGGCCAAAAATTCGGCCCTTCCCGGGTGAGTACACAGTGCATACTCACCCATAAGGCGTCCCGAAGTGCCGGTTTCCTGCATGCACTGCGCATGCGCGGGAAACCGGAACTTCCGGTCTGGTGAAGGGGGCGGTTCCTAGGTGAACCGCGTGCGCGGTAGAGGCTGCGCGCACGCAGCAATCTTAGGTTTTTTTTCAGGTTTCTCCGGGAGGGTAAGTATTGAAGAACCTGCACATTTAAAAAGGAGACGCAGGAGCCGTTTTCAACAAAGTAAGTGGTTAATTAAGTATAATTTAAAAAAAATTTCAACAGGTTTATCTTTTTTAGATACTTTAAAGAAAGGTAAGTTTATTTTTAGCACTGTTAAAAAGTATTTTAATTTTTTCAAAAATTAAAATTTTTGTTTAAAGTGGTTAATTTATTTAACTATAGGTATTTTATAAATGTGATGGTTTTTTAAAAAATTTATTTTAAGTTTAGCTGTTCTTTTGGGCCGATTTCAATTCACAGATTTGACAGGTCTTCCTGTCAAATCTATGAATGAAAGATGGTCTGCTGCCATTGGCTCTCCGTGGCCCACGTGATCCCAGGGGACGCATCACACTAACTGCGCCCCTGGAACACGCAAGCACTGCGCGCCGGCAATTGGAGCAGGCCCAGGAGCTGAAGTTCCTGTGGGCCCAAAACACAACGGCAGGCGCGGTAGGTAAGTGCGCGCGCAATCCTTACCCCCGTGGCAAGCCGGAGAGGCGAATTTCAGGGCCATTTATTGTCAAGAATGACGAAGGCAATCAAAATTAAAGATGGAAGTTATAGTGATGTTGAATCTGGCTGAGTTCCTTTTTCTGCACAATTTTCACTTCAAATGGTTCAGTGGGTTGTTTGAGCTTTGATGGAAGCTCAAACATTGCCATCCAGACTCTGGGCTCCACCTTGCAGAGACCAGTAGACAGAATAGATAAGGACTTTCAATGCACCACTCATCCTGCTGTCACCCTCACAGGAGTGGCAGTGGCACAATGGTAACAGATCTGCTCCCTAGCCACCCCGTCAACCAATACCCACCAGCTTAGATGGACAGCTGAAGTACAGCCGAGTGCATCCCGGGCCCGATCAGGTTCGAGCTCCCAGAAGTCATCGGCCATGAGCATCTGAATATCCCAACATGACTAACAGCAGCCTTCCGCCATCTTTGCTGAGGCCTGTGGGGGAGCAACTCGTAGGAGTAGCAGAGTTAGTAAACCTTTTTATAATGGCACCATGGGTTGGCATTTGGGTGATAGATGAATCTATGGCAATTATTGTGCTTGCCATTAATTTATCAAGTTTATCATTTCTTAAATTATCACCTTTAAAATTATGAGGGGTTCGATGGAGTAAATAGGGAGAAACTGTTTCCACTGCCAGGTGGATTGGTAACCAGAGAATACAAATTTAAGATAATTGACCAAAAAGTCAGAGGGAAGATGAGAATTTTTTTTTTACGCAGCAAGTTGTTGTGATCTGGAATGCACTGCCTGAAAGGGTGGTGGAAGCAGATTCAATAGTAACTTTCAAAAGAGAATTGGATAAATAGTTGAAAAAGAAAAAGTTGCAGGGCTATGGGGAAAGGGCAGAGGAGTGGGACTAATTGGAGTGCTCTTTTAAAGAGCCGACACGGGCAAACTGGCCTCCTTCTGTGCTGGTGGATTCCATGAGTCTATGATTCTTTCACATTTGGCACTTTGGTCTGCAGTGTCTTTTCATGGCAGCTTCTGAGTTTGCATTGTCTGTATGTCATTCATATGAAAATTGCCTGAATGGTTTCAATGTTCTTTAATGCAGCTTTAAGGGAATGGCGAAAAGGGTAGAAAGGACTGTAAATGCAGAGGGGCTTTGTGCCACTTTTAAGAGGAGGGGAATGAGCAGGTTACCAGAAATGCTGTTCAATTAACTGATCCCTGGCCTCTCCGTCTGCAGTGCGTTGAGTGCGCCCTCCTTCTGCTTCTCCCTCACCTTCACCCAATTCTTCTGTAGCACCCATGATAAGCTGTGCGAGCTTAATCAAGGTGAGCAAGTCGCAAAGCAATACAAAGAAGCAATCTCCAAGTTGAAAAATGCCATGGAAATCCACTAAGGACAATAGCACACAGATCCTTATGATCTGAGTACTTGTAGTTGAGTGCCCCTTTAAGTAGTGCTTGCAATCAGTGAGTCAGCCAGTGCCTGAAGCCAATCCCACGAGGTTTTACTCAGCGGTTGGTCGCTGGGCAGGACTTCTGACTCGCCCAGTTAAAATTGCATCGGGGTCCCAAAGACATCATCGGTCCCCAGTTTGCTTACATTCATGAGGTACCTGCCTGCTGCCTAAAATGGCAACCAACGAGATTCCAGCGGGAATGGGGCACTAATGGGACGGTTTTGAGAGCCTTCCCACCCCGATACCCCCAGGAGGGGACGGTTAAAATCGACCCCTTTATGTAATAATCCCCAACTGTCCATGAAGTTGGGAAGTTCCATGGCTGTCATATCAGAATAAACTCTGTTCTACTTTCAACGATTGTCATTTTTCACTTCCGGCTGCATTGCAAGCTTTCTGACCAAAATCTCGTCAGCTTTTGCTCTAAGACGTAAAAAGTTGCTGAATGGGGAAAAAGTTTGTAAACTTCATAAAGCTGGACCCATGACAACATAATCGTTAAAATTAAATGTTTGAGTGAGAATTCTTTCGGAAGACCCAAATGTAAAGTTCTGTCAAGAATGGCAGCTTGCTTTTTTTTGGAGCCTTTTCACACTGAGTACGTGTGAATGGAATTTAATCTTTCAGTCAAAGTGGGACTCATTGCACCAGTATAGCCTATCCTTATCTTTCATGTTCAGTTTGACTGACAGAAGCTAATGAATCAAAACAGCTGCAGGCAGAATGTATTCTCCATCACTCATACTCTGAAGTGCTGTAATGTTTAATAAAAGATTAGGATTTCCTTCCGCAAAGGTGAAAGTGTTACAATTTAACAAGAGAGAAGTACACTTTTTCATTGTTATTATTACAAAAGGTTCTGTCCTATTGTTATGAAAGGTTGAAGGACATACAGAGGGATATCGACCAAAATTATTTAAAGTGAAAATCTGGAGCACTAATATTTATCTATGGTGGGATAACTCATGAGGACTGTGGTTATAGGAGCTGCAAAGACCCACATGAACAAAAGCAAAGTACTGTGGATGCTGGAAATCTGAAATAAAACCAGAAAATACTGGAAATACTCAGCAGGTCAGTCAGCATCTGTGGAGAGAGAAACAGAGTTAACACTTCAGGTCGATGACCTTTCAACAGATCTGGAAGATCTTACAGATGAGCAGCTTCTAAAGCAAGTACAGAACCAGGGAAAAGTCGGGGGGGTGGGGTGCAGGAAAAGAGCAGCAAAGGTGACCAGGGTAAACGGTCACTTTATCAGAAGTTTGAGTTTACTTTGAGCTTTGCAATTACTATGGCCCCGATATTTACGGGGAGGCGGGGAGGGAGCGGGGGGTAATTGTCAGCAGCTGGGAAACACGGAAACACGGGAAAGGTGGAGATCGGGGAGACATGGGCTCAAATGGAGGGGGTCTGGAGATCGTGGGGAGGGCATCTGGAGATCGTGGGGAGGGGGAGACATTGGATTGCAGGAAGGAGGTGTGGAGATGACGGGGAGGATGTCTGGAGATTCCAAAGGGGTGTGGAGATTACAGGGAGGTGGTATGGAGATCGCAGGGGGATGTAGAGATTGCGAGGAGGGGTTCGGCCGATGGCGGGGAGGGAGGCAGATTTGCTTGTCGGGCCGGGGGGAAGCACTCCTGCTCCTCTTGGCCCACAAGCAGTGCAGTGGAAAAGCACTTACCTGCTGCAGCCAGCTGTTCTCACCTCCCTTCAGCTGCCGTGTTTCCCGAGCCCTGGGAAACCCAGCCCGCAGCCATTAAATCCAAATGGCCACTAACATATGAGGCATGCAGCCTCATTTAAATATTCTACTTACACTGACCCGTGAAAGCGGGTTAATCAGATGCCCCCAACTGGTCCCGGTTAAACCGGAAGTAGGCGCGTTTGCAATGGGTTGGGGTCGGGTTTCCCATTTATAAGAATTTAACCCCCTAGCCCCTCTCCCGCCCGTTCTGGGGGGAGGGGTTAACATTCCCCCCCTATGTTTCAGGAAGATTTGAGGGCAAATTTCCTGCTAAATTCTTCTAAAACATCCAAAATCGAACTATTTCAAAGATTGCAGTGTTGTCTTAATTGTGCCAGAACAGTGATGAGGAACGCAGGAAGGTGGTTTTCAAATACAAACTTTTCCCTACTAATGGGGAACTGCCTCCACAGTGATCAGTAGAACTGAAATAAAAACAGAAAATGCTGGAAATACTCAGCAGGTCAGGCAGCATCTGTGGAGAGAGAAACAGAGTTCACGTTTCAGGTCGATGTCAGCATTTTCTGCTTTTATTTCAGATTTCCAGCATCCGCAGTATTTTCCTTTTGGATCAGTAGAACTGGCCTGAACTGATGACAATAAACTATCGCAATACTAATGTTCTGTCCCCACTGGCGTCAACACAATTTGCCCGCTATACGTGGTGCTCACTGTAACCAAGAAAGTCCGTGCGAAAGCATTGAGGCCATGGTCCAAGCCCAAGCGCAACAGGTGTTGGGGCAAAGACGAGGAGCTCAACAAGTGTCGAGACAATGATGAGGAGCTCAACAATTGTCGAGGCAATGATGAGAAGCTCAACAAGTGTCGGGGCAATGACGAGGCGCTCAACAAGTGCCGGTGTAAGGTTTCCAAAATTTACAGAGCCCCAAAACCGAAGGAAAAAGGACTTTGGAACTACCTCAGAGTGATAAAAATGCATTTGGGCCTAACATAAGGAATTTAAGACCAAAAACCATGTTTTGGCATTTTAAAACGATGTCTGGGCCTGTAAAGGGACAAGGAGGTGGGTTCGACCTCTGTAAAAGCAGTTTTGGTTATTTCAGTTAATTACACTGTCTGGGGGAACCGGGATGACCCCACTCAAGCCCCAGCAGACATTAACATTTGAACAATAGACCCAGGGAAAGAGCAGTCCCACCCAAAATAACAGGCCCCATCAAACCGATTACAGGGCCCATCAGAAAACATGCATAATAAAACCCACTCAGGACCATTCTATAGAAAAGATCGAGTCCAGCCTAGAAACCTAAACACGAAATCAATCACCAGTGATCAAGCAAGGAGATCGATAGGATGCAAACCATCCCAAAGGCCATTTGACACTTAGAGCAGTTACTGGTAACAGGCCCGCCAAAACCAGACAATGAACTGAGTAGATTTGGCGGGTAGATAAGGCCATGTTCAATGGGTGAGATTGAAGGCCTGTTAAAAACCAGTTAATGCGTTAGTAAGTCGTTACTGATTTACGAGCCCGCCAAAAACCAGACAATGAACTGAGTAGATTTGGCGGGTAGATAAGGCCACTTCAATTTAGTATAATTGAAGGCCCGTTAAGCAGTTCAAGGTCAGTCGCAGTCGGTGGTCATCAGAAGAAGAAGAAACCAGGAAGAAGACAAACCGAGCTGGAAGCGAGTCGGTATCGCTCACCACTCAGACACACCTGAGTCCAACCCGTGAAGATACCACCTCGATGGACCTCCAACAACGGTCCCAACACAGTCACCCGGAGCAACAAGCAGCAAGAAGACATCGACGGCTCCACAAGGTCGACCGACACACTAGACAAGGCCTAAAGCCATCGCGGAAACCAAAGGCCTCACAAAACCAACAACCGCACATTACCCCCAACTGACCGGTAATAGCAGGCCACCGCGACCAACAAAGACCAACTCAAAGAAAGAAAACCAGAAGAACCGCAAAGTTTCCACACTACAAACTACTCCTGACTTACCCCTGGGTAAGATTTCTACCAAAAGACTCTAAACCCTACTCCTAACCAAAGGAAATTGGGTACTCACCTGATATATCCAAAACACACCCTACCGCATCAGCGGACTCGCGACGAGTGACCAGAGACGCAGGTGAAGTCCTCTACCGCGTACAGGGTACGGCAGACACTAACCGCCATAAACAGCGAACCCCAAAACCGCGATTTAGCCCAACTGTCAAAGGATAGGTAAGCATTATCCCTGGTCCTTCAAAGCCTAACTTAGCTAGAAAAGTGAGGTTGGGAGGGGTGAAGTATTGTTCTACTGTCATTTCCCCCGCTTGTACCGAAGTGTTCCCCACCTTTAGAGTGTTAAGAGTGTTGTCATTTATGATTTACCTTTTGAATAAAGATTGAAGTTCTTTTCCTCAAACTCAGTTGTCTGCTGCACCTTTTGTCACAATCACCAAATAAGTCCAAGGTCTAGAACCAAGGGTATGGGAGCGTTTCGAACCGCTCAGAAGTCAGAGGTGAAGCTGACACAATCCACCACCCCCTACATCGGGGCAATGACGAGGAGCTCAACAAGTGTTGGGGCAATGACGAGGAGCTCAACAAGTGTCGAGGCAATGACGAGGAGCTCAACAAGTGTCGAGCCAATGACAAGAAGCTCAACAAGTGTCAAGGCAATGACGAGGAGCTCAACAAGTGTTGGGGCAATGACGAGGAGCTCAACAAGTGTCGAGGCAATGACAAGAAGCTCAACAAGTGTCAAGGCAATGACGAGGAGCTCAACAAGTGTCGGGGCAATGACGAGGAGCTCAACAAGTGTCGGGGCAATGACAAGGAGCTCAACAAGTGTCGAGGCAATGACGAGGAGCTCAACAAGTGTCGGGGCAATGACAAGGAGCTCAACAAGTGTCGGGGCAATGACAAGGAGCTCAACAAGTGTTGGGGCAATGACAAGGAGCTCAAAAAGTGTCGAGGCAATGATGAGGAGCTCAACAAGTGTCAGGGCAATGACAAGGAGCTCAAAAAGTGTTGAGGCAATGACGAGAAGCTCAACAAGTGCTGAGGCAATGACGAGGAGCTCAACAAGTGTCGGGGCAATGACAAGGAGCTCAACAAGTGCCGGGGCAATGATGAGGAGCTCAACAAGTGTCGGGGCAATGACAAGGAGCTCAACAAGTGTCGAGGCAATGACGAGGAGCTCAACAAGTGTCGGGGCAATGACAAGGAGCTCAACAAGTGTCGGGGCAATGACAAGGAGCTCAACAAGTGCCGGGGCAATGACGAAGAGCTGAACAAGTGTTGGGGCAATGACGAGGAGCTCAACAAGTTTTGGGGCAATGTCGAGAAGCTCAACAAGTGTCGAGGCAATGACGAGGAGCTCAACAAGTGTTGAGGCAATGATGAGGAGCTCAACAAGTGTTGAGGCAATGACGAGGAGCTCAACAAGTGTTGAGGCAATGATGAGGAGCTCAACAAGTGTTGAGGCAATGACGAGGAGCTCAACAAGTGTTGAGGCAATGATGAGGAGCTCAACAAGTGTCGAGGCAATGATGAGGAGCTCAACAAGTGTTGAGGCAATGATGAGGAGCTCAACAAGTGTCGAGGCAATGATGAGGAGCTCAACAAGTGTCGAGGCAATGATGAGGAGCTCAACAAGTGTCGAGGCAATGATGAGGAGCTCAACAAATGCCGGGGCAATGAAAAGAAGCTCAACAAATGCCGGGGCAATGACGAGGAGCTCAACAAATGCCGGGGCAATGACGAGGAGCTCAACAAGTGTCGAGGCAATGACGAGGAGCTCAGCAAGAGTTGAGGCAATGATGAGGAGCTCAACAAGTCTCTGGGCAATGATGAGGAGCTCAACAAGTGTCATGGCAATGACGAGAAACTCAACAAATGCCGCGGCAATGACGAGGAGCTCAACAAGTGTCGGGGCAATGACGAGGAGCTCAACAAGTTTTGGGGCAATGACGAGAAACTCAACAAATGCCGGGGCAATGACAAGAAGCTCAACAAGTGTCGAGGCAATGACGAGGAGCTCAACAAGTGTCGAGGCAATGACAAGAAGCTCAGCAAGTGTTGAGGCAATGACAAGAAGCTCAACAAATGCCGGGGCAATGACGAGGAGCTCAACAAGTGTCGAGGCAATGACGAGGAGCTCAACAAATGCCGGGGCAATGATGAGGAGCTCAACAAGTGTCGAGGCAATGACGAGGAGCTCAACAAGTGTTGAGGCAATGACGAGGAGCTCAACAAGTGTTGAGGCAATGATGAGGAGCTCAACAAGTGTTGAGGCAATGATGAGGAGCTCAACAAGTGTCGAGGCAATGACGAGGAGCTCAACAAGTGTTGAGGCAATGACGAGGAGCTCAACAAGTGTCGAGGCAATGACGAGGAGCTCAACAAGTGTCAGGGCAATGACGAGGAGCTCAACAAATGCCGGGGCAATGACGAGGTGCTCAACAAGTGTCGAGGCAATGACGAGGAGCTCAGCAAGAGTCGAGGCAATGACGAGGAGCTCAACAAGTCTCTGGGCAATGACGAGGAGCTCAACAAGTGTCAGGGCAATGAAGATAAACTCAACAAATGCCGGGGCAATGACGAGGAGCTCAACAAGTGTCGAGGCAATGACGAGGAGCTCAGCAAGAGTCGAGGCAATGACGAGGAGCTCAACAAGTGTCGGGGCAATGACGAGGAGCTCAACAAGTGTCAGGGCAATGATGAGAAACTCAACAAATGCCGGGGCAATGACGAGGAGCTCAACAAGTGTCGAGGCAATGAAGAGAAGGTCAACAAGTGTCAGGGCAATGACGAGGAGCTCAACAAGTGTCGAGGCAATGACGAGGAGCTCAATTAGTGTCGAGGCAATGACGAGGAGCTCAACAAGTGTCGAGGCAATGACGAGGAGCTCAACAAGTGTTGAGGCAATGACGAGGAGCTCAACAAGTGTTGAGGCAATGATGAGGAGCTCAACAAGTGTTGAGGCAATGATGAGGAGCTCAACAAGTGTCGAGGCAATGACGAGAAGCTCAACAAGTGTCGAGGCAATGACGAGGAGCTCAACAAGTGTTGAGGCAATGATGAGGAGCTCAACAAGTGTTGAGGCAATGATGAGGAGCTCAACAAGTGTCGAGGCAATGATGAGGAGCTCAACAAGTGTCGAGGCAATGACGAGGAGCTCAACAAATGCCGGGGCAATGACGAGGAGCTCAACAAATGCCGGGGCAATGACAAGGAGCTCAACAAGTGTCGAGGCAATGACGAGGAGCTCAGCAAGAGTCGAGGCAATGACGAGGAGCTCAACAAGTCTCTGGGCAATAACGAGGAGATCAACAAGTGTCAGGGCAATGAAGATAAACTCAACAAATGCCGGGGCAATGACGAGGAGCTCAACAAGTGTCGAGGCAATGACGAGGAGCTCAACAAGTGTCGAGGCAATGACGAGGAGCTCAACAAGTGTTGGGGCAATGATGAGAAACTCAACAAATGCCGGGGCAATGACGAGGAGCTCAACAAGTGTCGGGGCAATGACGAGGAGCTCAACAAGTGTCGAGGCAATGACGAGGAGCTCAACAAGTGTTGGGGCAATGATGAGAAACTCAACAAATGCCGGGGCAATGACGAGGAGCTCAACAAGTGTCGGGGCAATGACGAGGAGCTCAACAAGTGTCGAGACAATGACGAGGAGCTCAACAAGTGTCGGGGCAATGACGAGGAGCTCAACAAGTGTCAGGGCAATGTCGAGAAGCTCAACAAGTGTCGAGGCAATGAAGAGAAGGTCAACAAGTGTCAGGGCAATGACGAGAAACTCAACAAATGCCGGGGCAATGACGAGGAGCTCAACAAGTGTCTGGGCAATAACAAGAAGCTCAACAAGTGTTGAGGCAATGACGAGGAGCTCAACAAGTGTTGAGGCAATGACGAGGAGCTCAACAAGTGTTGAGGCAATGATGAGGAGCTCAACAAGTGTTGAGGCAATGACGAGGAGCTCAACAAGTGTCGAGGCAATGACGAGAAGCTCAACAAGTGTCGAGGCAATGACGAGGAGCTCAACAAATGCCGGGGCAATGACGAGGAGCTCAACAAATGCCGGGGCAATGACAAGGAGCTCAACAAGTGTCGAGGCAATGACGAGGAGCTCAGCAAGAGTCGAGGCAATGACGAGGAGCTCAACAAGTCTCTGGGCAATGACGAGGAGCTCAACAAGTGTCATGGCAATGACGAGAAACTCAACAAATGCCGGGGCAATGACGAGGAGCTCAACAAGTGTCAAGGCAATGACGAGGAGCTCAGCAAGAGTCGAGGCAATGACGAGGAGCTCAACAAGTCTCTGGGCAATGACGAGGAGCTCAACAAGTGTTGGGGCAATGACGAGAAACTCAACAAATGCCGGGGCAATGAAAAGAAGCTCAACAAGTGTCGAGGCAATGACGAGGAGCTCAACAAGTGTCGAGGCAATGACAAGAAGCTCAGCAAGTGTTGAGGCAATGACAAGAAGCTCAACAAATGCCGGGGCAATGACGAGGAGCTCAACAAGTGTCGAGGCAATGACGAGGAGCTCAACAAATGCCGGGGCAATGATGAGGAGCTCAACAAGTGTTGAGGCAATGATGAGGAGCTCAACAAGTGTTGAGGCAATGATGAGGAGCTCAACAAGTGTTGAGGCAATGATGAGGAGCTCAACAAGTGTTGAGGCAATGATGAGGAGCTCAACAAGTGTTGAGGCAATGATGAGGAGCTCAACAAGTGTTGAGGCAATGATGAGGAGCTCAACAAGTGTTGAGGCAATGATGAGGAGCTCAACAAGTGTCGAGGCAATGACGAGGAGCTCAACAAGTGTTGAGGCAATGACGAGGAGCTCAACAAGTGTCGAGGCAATGACGAGGAGCTCAACAAGTGTCGAGGCAATGACGAGGAGCTCAACAAGTGTCAGGGCAATGACGAGGAGCTCAACAAATGCCGGGGCAATGACGAGGAGCTCAACAAATGCCGGGGCAATGACAAGGAGCTCAACAAGTGTCGAGGCAATGACGAGGAGCTCAACAAGTGTCGAGGCAATGACGAGGAGCTCAGCAAGAGTCGAGGCAATGACGAGGAGCTCAACAAGTCTCTGGGCAATGACGAGGAGCTCAACAAGTGTCAGGGCAATGAAGATAAACTCAACAAATGCCGGGGCAATGACGAGGAGCTCAACAAGTGTCGAGGCAATGACGAGGAGCTCAGCAAGAGTCGAGGCAATGACGAGGAGCTCAACAAGTGTCGGGGCAATGACGAGGAGCTCAACAAGTGTCAGGGCAATGATGAGAAACTCAACAAATGCCGGGGCAATGACGAGGAGCTCAACAAGTGTCGGGGCAATGACGAGGAGCTCAACAAGTGTCGAGACAATGACGAGGAGCTCAACAAGTGTCGAGACAATGACGAGGAGCTCAACAAGTGTCGGGGCAATGACGAGGAGCTCAACAAGTGTCAGGGCAATGACGAGAAACTCAACAAATGCCGGGGCAATGACGAGGAGCTCAACAAATGCCGGGGCAATGACGAGGAGCTCAACAAATGTCAGGTCAATGACGAGAAACTCAACAAATGCCGGGGCAATGACGAGGAGCTTAACAAGTGTCAGGGCAACGAAAAGAAGCTCAACAAGTGTTGAAGCAATAACGAGGAGCTCAAAAAGTGTCGAGGCAATGACGAGAAGCTCAACAAGTGTTGAGGCAATAACGAGGAGCTCAAAAAGTGTCGAGGCAATGATGAGGAGCTCAAAAAGAATCCAGGCAATGACGAGGAGCTTAACTAGTGTCAGGGCAATGACGATGAGCTCAACAAGTGTCAAGGCAATGACGAGGAGCTCAACAAGTGTCAGGGTAATGACGAGGAGCTCAACAAGTGTCGGGGCAATGACGAGAATATCAACAAGAGTCGGGGCAATGACGAGAAGCTCAGCAAGTGTCAGGGCAATGAAGAGGAACTCCACAAGTGACGGGGCAATGACGAGAATATCAAAAAAACTCTGGGCAATAATGAGAAACTCAACAAATGCCGGGGCAATGACGAGGAGCTCAAGAAGTATCGAGGCAATGACGAGGAGCTTAACAAGTGTCGGGGCAATGATGAGAAGCTCAACAAGTATCGAGGCAATGACGAGGAGCTCAACAAATGCCGGGGCAATGACGAGGAGCTCAGCAAGTGTCGAGGCAATGACGAGGAGCTCAACAAATGCCGGGGCAATGACGAGGAGCTCAACAAGTGTTGGGGCAATGACGAGTAGCTCAACAAATGCCGGGGCAATGACGAGGAGCTCAACAAGTGTTGGGGCAATGACGAGTAGCTCAACAAGTGTCAGGGCAATGACGAGGAGCTCAACAAGTGTCAGGGCAATGACGAGGAGCTCAACAAGTGTCGAGGCAATGACGAGGAGCTCAACAAGTGTCGGGGCAATGATGAGGAGCTCAACAAATGCCGGGGCAATGACGAGGAGCTCAACAAGTGTCGAGGCAATGACGAGGAGCTCAACAAGTGTCGAGGCAATGACGAGGAGCTCAACAAATGCCGGGGCAATGACGAGGAGCTCAACAAGTGTCGGGGCAATGACGAGGAGCTCAACAAGTGTCAGGGCAATGACGAGGAGCTCAACAAGTGTCAGGGCAATGACGAGGAGCTCAACAACTGTCAGGGCAATGATGAGGAGCTTAACAAGTGTCGAGGCAATGATGAGAAACTCAACAAATGCCGGGGCAATGACGAGGAGCTCAACAAGTGTCGAGGCAATGATGAGGAGCTCAAGAAGTGTCGGGGCAATGATTAGAAGCTCAACAAGTGTTGAGGCAATGATGAGAATATCAACAAAAGTCGGGGCAATGACGAGCAGCATAACAAGTGTCAAGGCAATGATGAGGAGCTCAAAAAGAATCCAGGCAATGACGAGGAGCTTAACCAGAGTCAGGGCAATGACTAGAAGCTCAACAAGTGTCAAGGCAATGACGATGAGCTCAACAAGTGTCAAGGCAATGACGATGAGCTCAACAAGTGTCGAGGAAATGAGGAGGAGCTCAACAAGTGTCAAGGCAATGACAAGAAGCTCAACAAGTGACGGGGCAATGACGAGGTGCTCAACAAGTGTCGGGGCAATGACGAGGAGCTCAACAAGTGTCTATGCAATGACAAGGAGCTCAACAACTTTTGGGGCAATGAGGAGGAGCTCAACAAGTGTCGAGGCAATGACGAGGAGCTCAACAAGTGTCGAGGCAATGACGAGGAGCTCAACAAGTGTCGGGGCAATGATGAGGAGCTCAACAAGTGTCGGGGCAATGATGAGGAGCTCAACTAGTGTCGAGGCAATGACGAGAAACTCAACTAGTGTCGGGGCAATGATGAGAAGCTCAACAAGTGTCAGGGCAATGACGAGGAGCTCAACAAGTGTCAGGGCAATGACGAGGAGCTCAACAAGTGTCGGGGCAATGATGAGGAGCTCAACTAGTGTCGAGGCAATGACGAGAAACTCAACTAGTGTCGGGGCAATGATGAGAAGCTCAACTAGTGTCGAGGCAATGACGAGAAACTCAACTAGTGTCGGGGCAATGATGAGGAGCTCAACTAGTGTCGAGGCAATGACGAGAAACTCAACAAGTGTCGAGGCAATGACGAGGATCTCAGTAAGTTTCGAGGCAATGAAGAGGAGCTCAACAAGTGTCGGGGCAATGAAAGGAGCTCAACAAGTGTTGAGGCAATGACGAGGAGCTCAACAAGTGTTGAGGCAATGATGAGAAGCTCAACAAATGTCAAGGCAATGACGAGGAGCTCAACAAATGTTGAGGCAATGACGAGGAGCTCAAAAAGTGACGAGGCAATGACGAGGAGCTCAACAAGTGATGAGGCAATGACGAGGCGCTCAACAATAGTTGAGGCAATGATGAGGAGCTCAACAAGTGTCGAGGCAATGAGGAGGAGCTCAACAAGTGTCGAGGCAATGACAAGGCACTCAACAAGAGTTGAGGCAATGACGAGGAGCTCAACAAGTGTTGGGGCAATGACGAGGAGCTCAACAAATGTCGGGGCAATGACGAGGAGCTCAACAAGTGTCGAGGCAATGACGAGGAGCTCAACAAGTGATGAGGCAATGACGAGGAGCTCAACAAGTGATGAGGCAATGACGAGGAGCTCAACAAATGTCGGGGCAATGACGAGGAGCTCAACAAGTGTCAAGGCAATTCTGAGGAGCTCAACAAGTGTCGGGGCAATGACAATGAGCTCAACAAGTGTCAGGGCAATGACAAGGAGCTCAACAAGAATCGAGGCAGTGATGAGGAGCTCAACAAGTCTCGAGGCAATGACGAGGAGCTCAACAAGTGTCGAGGCAATGATGAGGAGCTCAACAAGTGTCGAGGCAATGACGAGGCGCTCAACAAGTGTCGAGGCAATGACGAGGAGCTCAGCAAGTGCCCGGGCAATGAAGAGGAGCTCAACAAGTGTCGGGGCAATGACGAGGCGCTCAACAAGTGTCGAGGCAATGACGAGGAGCTCAACAAGTGTCGAGGCAATGACGAGGAGCTCAACAAGTGACGGGGCAATGACAAGAAGCTCAGCAAGTGCCCGGGCAATGAAGAGGAGCTCAACAAGTGTCGGGGCAATGACAAGAAGCTCAGCAAGTGCCCGGGCAATGAAGAGGAGCTCAACAAGTGTCGGGGCAATGACGAGGCGCTCAACAAGTGTCGGGGCAATGACAAGGAGCTCAACAACTTTTGGGGCAATGACAACAAGCTCAACAAGTGTCGAGGCAATGACGAGAAGCTCAACAAGTGTCGGGGCAATGACAAGGAGCTCAACAACTTTTGGGGCAATGACAACAAGCTCAACAAGTGTCGAGGCAATGACGAGGAGCTCAACAAGTGTCGAGGCAATGACGAGGAGCTCAACAAGTGTCGGGGCAATGACAAGGAGCTCAACAACTTTTGGGGCAATGACAACAAGCTCAACAAGTGTCGAGGCAATGACGAGAAGCTCAACAAGTGTCGGGGCAATGACGAGAATCTCAACAAGTGTCGGGGCAATGACGAGAATCTCAACAAGTGTCGGGGCAATGACGAGAATCTCAACAAGTGTCGGGGCAATGAAGAGGAGCTCAACAAGTGTCGAGGCAATGACGAGAATCTCAACAAGTGTCGAGGCAATGACGAGAATCTCAACAAGTGTCGGGGCAATGAAGAGGAGCTCAACAAGTGTCGAGGCAATGACGAGAATCTCAACAAGTGTCGAGGCAATGACGAGAATCTCAACAAGTGTCGGGGCAATGACGAGAATCTCAACAAGTGTCGGGGCAATGAAGAGGAGCTCAACAAGTGTCGAGGCAATGACGAGAATCTCAACAAGTGTCGAGGCAATGACGAGAATCTCAACAAGTGTCGGGGCAATGAAGAGGAGCTCAACAAGTGTCGAGGCAATGACGAGAATCTCAACAAGTGTCGGGGCAATGACGAGAATCTCAACAAGTGTCGGGGCAATGACGAGAATCTCAACAAGTGTCGGGGCAATGAAGAGGAGCTCAACAAATGTCGAGGCAATGATGAGAAGCTCAACAAGTGTCGGGGCAATGATGAGAAGCTCAACAAGTGTCGGGGCAATGACGAGAAACTCAACAAGTGTCGAGGCAATGACGAGAATCTCAACAAGTGTCGGGGCAATGACGAGAATCTCAACAAGTGTCGGGGCAATGACGAGAATCTCAACTAGTGTCAGGGCAATGACGAGGAGCTCAACAAGTGTCGAGGCAATGACAAGAAGCTCAACAAGTGTTGAGGCAATGACAAGAAGTTCAACAAGTGTCGAGGCAATGAGATGTTTCACGAGCTTTTTTACAGAGGCCGGTGTCGGGAGCAACAGGAGAGAACATATTTAAACTCACTTTCGCGGGATTTTTTCTAGAGGCCAGTGTCGGAAGCAACAGGAGGGAACAGTGAGTATTTAAACTCACTTTCGCGGGCTTTTTTACAGAGGCTTAGCAATCTCACAGACAGGCAGCGGCGTTCCAGAGCCACGTCACGATTCAAAAAGTGATGCGGGCAAGAGGAATCAGCTGATTGGGTGAGTACGGCCAGGTGAGTATTTATACTACTCTATAGTTTGACAGTTAAGGTTAATAGGGGGAAAAATTCAGTCGCGCCCCGTTTGGGGCGCAACTATCGGCCAGGCGCAAAGATTAGCGCCTGGCGCTAATTATCGCCACCGACTGCAAACTTGACTTTTATCGCCCCTGGAGGTGATTGCAGCGCTAAATCAGGCGCTTCACACCTGTCTTAAGGCGCAAAGGCCGAGGAGCGAGGCGCTACCTCAGAGCGCTAGCGAAGCTCATGTAATGTCAGTCAGCAATGGAACACACACACAATGGCACGGGCCAGTTCTTAAAGGGGATGGTTAATCTTGCTTTCCATCCACATCCTGCTCATTGCAGCCTTGAATCTCGGCCTGGAGAGACCTGCACATCAAATGTGCTGGAAAGAACAATGGAGAGTGCCAGGCAAAGAGCTCAGAGTGCAGCCCACACAGTCTCTGCTAAATCAATACATGGAATGGCAAATCAAAATGAACCTGCAAAGTGCTGCTCAGTACCCAAAACTCCTTCACACAACGTTGAATCTCTCCAGAAGTCTCTCCCTCTCTCTCTCAGAATGCGTAGTTCAAAAATGGCACCAACAATAAAAGGCAGGAAGCGGTCACCTTTAAATAGCGCTCCCCCTTTCCCTTCATGACTGCAGAACGCTCCCCTCAACCTGTCGTTGCTAGCGTCAGGCGGTAAGGCAGGGGGCGCCACTCAATATCCGCTCCGGGGCGATATCGGGGCGTTACGCACTCGAGTGACGTCATGATCTGCCGGCACAGGAGATCGCGGCTATAAAGTTTAGCGCCGCCGCAAAATGTCTAGTTAAGTTCGCGAGCGGCGCAAACATCGCTGCGCCCGGGCGCTAGCTGCTTTGCGCCCCATTAGCGCCCTCTTAAGGCGCTAACGGGAGGCGCAACCAACTGAATTTTTCCCCCATAGTTTATAAAGTTTAGAAGGTCTTAATTTTTGTGGTTATAGTTTCTAAGGTCTCTGCTGTGTAGCGGGGAGTGCTAGTAAACAAGGGCCCTTGAGTATATAATTTAATTTTAGTGTAATTAGTGGTATTGATTTGATTTAATTTAATTTAAATTAATTAAAGGGTAAGTCATCGCAGCACAGCTCAGCCCCGTGGCATGCTCCTCCTACAATATGTGGGAAATCAGGGACACTTCCTGTGTCCCTGACGACCATGTGTGCGGGAAGTGTATCCAGCTGCAGCTACTGGCAGACCGCATTGCGGCGCTGGAGCTGCGAATAGATACATTGTGGAGCATTCGCGATGCTGAGGACATCATGGATAGCACGTTTAATGAGTTGGTCACACTGCAGGTAAAGGCTGCACAGGCAGGAAGGGAATGGGTGACCGCCAGGCAGAGTAGTAGGCACAGGCAGGTAGTGCAGGGGTCCCCTGTGGCCATCCCCCTCTCAAACAGATATACCACTTTGGATATTGTTGAGGGAGATGGCTTATCAGGGGAAGGCAGCAGCAGCCAACTTCCTGGCACCATGGGTGGTTCTGCTGCACAGGATGGGAGGAAAAAGAGCGGGAGAGCTATAGTGATAGGGGATTCTATTGTAAGGGGAATAGATAGGCATTTCTGCAGCCGCAAACGAGACTCCAGGATGGTATGTTGCCTCCCTGGTGCAAGGGTCAAGGATGTCTCGGGGCGGCTGCAGGGCATTCTGGAGGGGGAGGGTGAACAGCCAGTTGTCGTGGTGCATATAGGTACCAACGATATAGGTAAAAAATGGGATGAGGTCCGAAAAGCTGAATATAGGGAGTTAGGAGGTAAATTAAAAAATAGGACCTCAAAGGTAGTAATCTCAGGATTGCTACCAGTGCCACGTGCTAGTCAGAGTAGAAATAAAAGGATATTTCAGATGAATACGTGGCTAGAGGAATGGTGCAAGGGGGAGGGATTCAAATTCCTGGGACATTGAAACTGGTTCTGGGGGAGGTGGGACCAGTACAAACAGAACGGTTTGCACCTGGGCAGGACCGGGACTGATGTCCAAGGGGGAGTGTTTGCTAATGCTGTTGGGGAGGGTTTAAACTAAAATGACAGGGGTTTGGGAACCTGTGCAGGGAGACAGAGGAAAGGGAAGCAAGGATAGAAGCAAAAGACAGGAAGGAGAAAAGCAAAAGTGGAAGGCAGAGAAATTAAGTGTGTAAATCAAACAGGGCCACAGTAAATAATAATTCTAAAAGGACAGAGTGTTAAAAAAACAAGCCTGAAGGCTTTGGGGTAAAAATTCAGTTGGTTGCGCCTCCCGTTAGTGCCTTAAGAGGACGCTAATGGGGCGCAAAGCCGCTAGCGCCCGGGCGCAGCGATGTTTGCGCCGCTCGGGAACTTAACTAGACATTGTGCGGCGGCGCTAAACTTTACCGCCGCGACCACCTGCGCGCGCAGATTGTGACGTCATTCCATGGTGCAACGCCCTTGTGGCGCCCCGGAGCGGAAATTGAGTGGCGCCCCCTGCCTTACCGCCTGGCACATCCAACGACCGGAAGACTGGAACGCTATCAATCGCTGTGGGGTTGGGGGGGGCGCTATTTAAAGGGGGCCTCTTCCTGTCTTTTTCTGTGGTTGACATTTTTGCACCACTCGTTCTGAGAGAGAGAGAGAGATTCGGAGAGAGAGAAAGAGAGACTTCTGCATTGAGTCAACGCTTTGTGAGGTAGTTTTGCCTACTGATCCTAACTTCGCTGGTACTTTGGTTGCTGTCCTTCATAACTTTGCTTGCAAAGAGACTATGGGGGCTGCACTGAATGGGGGCGTCGTCCTGCTCCAGCTGAATCGGAGGACACAGAGACGCAGAGAGAGAGTGGCAATGATGGCCAGATGGAGGAGGGCCAACAGGCGTATGTACAGGAGAGCTTACCCTCCCAGGGTATATCGTGAACAGCTCTCCTACATTCATATGTCTGAGGAGCTGTGTTTGCGAAGGCTGCGATTCAGCAAGGAGGTGGTCACGGAGCTCTGCCACCTGCTGCAGCCAGATCTGCAGCCTCAACTGAGGTCCAGGACGTCTCTGTCGGTGGCAGTGAAGGTCACAGTGGCTCTCAACTTCTATGCTACTGGCTCATTTCAAGCTGCTGCTGGGGACCTCGCCAATATCTCCCAGTTCGCGGTGCATTGCTGCATCCGGCAGGTCACAAATGCCCTCTTTAAAAGGAGACGAGAGTTCATCTCTTTCCCCATGACCCCAGACAAGCAGCGTGACCGCGCTCTGGGCTTTGCGAGGATAGCGGGCTTCCCCATGGTGCAGGGCGCCATTGACTGCACGCATGTGGCTTTGCGTGCTCCACATGAGAATGCCGAGGAATTCCGGAACAGAAAGGGGTTCCATTCCTTGAATGTTCAGTTGGTCTGTGACCACAGACAGCTGATACTCGCTGTCAATGCCCACTATCCTGGCAGCTGCCACGATGCTTTCATCCTGCGCCAGACTACTGTGGCAGAACTTTTCGAGGCACCGCATCAGCCAGTTGGTTGGCTTCTCGGGGACAAGGGGTATCCATTGAGCACCTGGCTGATGACACCGCTCCGTACGCCCAACACCCCTGCTGAGCTGCGGTACAACGAGAGCCATCAAGCTACCAGGAACATCATGGAGCGCACAATCGGCGTGCTGAAGCAACGGTTCCGCTGTCTCGACCATTCTGGAGGAGCCCTGCAGTACTCGCCTGAGCGAGTATCCAACTTCGTAGTCGTGTGCTGCATGTTGCATAACATGGCAATCGTCAGGACCCAGCCAATGCCACCAGGCCTTGGAGCACCACCAGAGGAGGAGGAGGAAGAGGAGGAAGAGGACGAGGAGGATGATCATCAGCAGCACCAAGGCGGGAGGGCGGCCCACAATGGTGAAACTGCATGGGCCGTCCATCAACGGCTGATAGCAAGCCGCTTCTAGTGCCCCTGCTGTGGAAATGGCTTCTGCCATTGCTAACAACATCAATGAACCCAGCACGCAACCCCTAAGCCGGCCAAGGCACCAATGATTCCAAACACCAAACATGTATATTTTGAATACAAAAACTTATTTATTTTACAAACTCTGTGTGTGTCATTTCCTCATGACAAACTCATAGAAATAAACACAAAAAAACAGTCATTAACATAACTGGTTCTCACAACCTGGAGATAATGTCCAAAACACTAGACAAAAGTTGGACCACGAACCTCGGCCTTTAATAAAAAAATGACCAGCATTTTGTCACACCTCCTACTTTTTGCCCTTCGAGGGTGATCTCCTTCCCTTGCGCACTTCCCCCCTTCTAACCCTACTGCTCCTCTGTAATGGGACCTCAGTGGCTGCAGCAAGGCTGGTGGAAGGCTGCTGATTGTCAGACCCTGACACTGCAGATGCCCCTGAAGGACGGCCTCGATCAGTTCTGGGCCTGGAGGGCCCGGCTGCAGACTGCACCAACTCTGCATGGGCGGCAGCAGTCTGTCCTACAGGCGGTGGCAAGTGCAGTGGAGAAGTGACAGTGCTGGCAGCAGGAATGCTGTCATCGTGAGAGAGGACAGCAACTCCCTGCTCGACCGACACACTGGCACTCCCACGGGGCAGCACTTCAGCATCCGGAGCAATCTGCTGGAGCACAGATTGCTGGCCTGCTGCAGCACGGTGAGAGCCCCGGGGACATGTGAACGAACCATCGAGGTTGGCAGCAGTCAGTGCTCGCGTGGCCTCAATCTGAGTCTGCATGGGAGCAGTCAGAGATGGGATCACGGCAGTCAGTGACTGAATTGCAGCACTAAGCATTAGTGTGGCATCCGCCTGTGCTACAGCGAAGTGCTCCACACTCCTTGCCAGTGACTCAATGCATTCGGGCACCCTTCCCACTGCACCCATGAGCTCAGTGTGCATGCCCACCGCCTGGGTGTTCATTTCTGCGATCAGCCGCTCCTCCTCTGCGTCCATTGCAGTAGGAGTCGCTGGCATACTCTCCCTCTAGGGAGAAGGCCCCCGTTCTTCCCTACCCCCATGGCGTTGCTGCAGCCCGCTGGGTCCTGGAGCTTCACCCTCATCAGACCCTTCCCCCCTGCTCCCCTCCAGGGAAGGCGTGTTCCCAGTGTGGGCATGGGCTTCCTCGGGAGAGGGTGGCACTGATGCTCCGGCTTCCTCTTCCTCCTCGGCTGCAGCTTCACTCCCACTGGCAGCTTCAGGGCCTGTCTCCTCAGCTGGTGAATCACCATCTGAAAGCAGGGAGGTACAAGAGTGGCTTTAGCGTGAGGACAGGGTGGCAGTAAGGGAGGAATAAGTGCAGCGAGTTAGCAAGTTGGATTGAAAGTGTCAAAGGCTGGTGTTGTGAGGGACAAGTGGAAGGACAGAGGACAAAAAGGTGATGACCTTACCATTGCTGTCCACAACGGGGTCGGCGTCTCCAGTGGCGACGGGACCGATCACCCGGCTTGCCACAATCCTGTGGACGCGCTCCTCAAGATCGCTGAGGGGTTGCAGCTGAGGCCGCCCTCCACCTGTCCATTGCTGCTGTCTCCTATTATGCGCCAGCTTGGCCTGTAAGAAAAAGGACAGCATCTGAGTAAATATACAGCCATGGTCTTGCCTGATGTGCCTCCCATAGGTGAATAGCCCTTACTGTATACAGCCATGGTCTTGCCTGATGTGCCTCCCATAGGTGAATAGCCCTTACTGTATACAGCCATGGTCTTGCCTGATGTGCCTCCCATAGGTGAATAGCCCTTACTGTATACAGCCATGGTCTTGCCTGATGTGCCTCCCATAGGTGAATAGCCCTTACTGTATACAGCCATGGTCTTGCCTGATGTGCCTCCCATAGGTGAATAGCCCTTACTGTATGCAGCCATGGTCTTGCCTGATGTGCCTCCCATAGGTGAATAGCCCTTACTGTATGCAAAGTGTGGAATGTGTGTGTGTGTTTCATGAAAGGGCCATAGGTGTTGGATGAGTGTTGTGCATTGGGGTTTTAAGACCCTCTGGCCATAGAGTGAGGTTGAGATGGAGGGATGGAGAGGTATTGAGAAAAAGCCACTCACCCTGACGACCCGAGTGAGGTCGTTGAACTTTTTGCGGCATTGAACATGGGTCCTGGGCACCATGCTCCTGGAGGAGACGCTCTGAGCCACCTCCCTCCACACTCTTCTGTACTCGCGTGGCAAAGGCCTCCTGCCACTCTCAGGGAAGAGTATAGATCTTCTGCGCTCCACCGCGCCAACCAGAGCATCCAAGGCCCGCTCGGTGAAGCGCTGAGCTCGTTCTCTCACCCTCTCCATCCTTGGCAGCAAAATGGATTCACAGGTCTCTCCAGGCCGAGATTCAAGGCTGCAATGAGCAGGGTGTGGCTGGGGAGCAAGTTGCCCCCCCCCCCCTTCAAGAACTGGCCGGCGCCAGTGTGTCTGTGTTCCCTCGCTAACTGGCAGCACCTGCGCTGCGCTCGCGCGCTGAGTTAGCGCCTCACTGCTCGGCCTTTGCGCCTTAAGACAGGTGTGCAGCGCCTGATTTAGCGCTCCACTCACCTCCCGAGGCGGTAAAAGTGAAGTTTCCAGTCAGTGGCGATAATTAGCGCCAGGCGCTAATTTTTGCGTCCAGACGATATTTGCGCCCCAAACGGGGCGCGACCTAATTTTTCCCCCTTTGTGTCTTAATGCGAGGAGCATTTGTAATAAGGTGGATGAATTAGCTGCGCAAATAGATGTAAACGGATATGATATAATTGGGATTACGGAGACATGGCTCCAGGGTGACCAAGGCTGGGAATTCAACATCCAGGGGTATTCACTATTCAGGAAGAACAGGCAAAAAGGAAAAGGAGGTGGGGTAGCATTGCTGGTTAAAGAGGAGATTAACACAATAGTAAGGAAGGATATTAGCTCTGATGATGTGGAATCTGTATGGGTAGAGCTGAGAAATACCAAGGGGCAGAAAACGTTAGTGGGAGTTGTATACAGACCCCCAAACACTAATGCTAAGGTTGGGGATGGCATTAAATGGGAAATTAGAGATGCGTGCAATAAGGGCACAGCAGTTACCATGGGTGACTTCAATCTACATATAGATTGGGTTAACCAAATTAGTAACAATACTGTGGAGGAGGAATTCCTAGAGTGTATACGGGATGGTTTCCTGGACCAATATGTCGAGGAACCAACTAGAGATCAGGCCATCTTAGACTGGGTATTATGTAATGAGAAAGGATTAATTAGCAATCTTGTTGTGCGAGGCCCCTTGGGGAGGAGCGATCATAAAATGACAGAATTCTTCATTAAGATGGAGAGGGAAGTAGTTGACTCAGAGACTAGGGTCCTGAATTTAAATAAAGGAAACTACGATGGTATGAGGCACGAGTTGGCTAGGATGGTGTGGGGAGCATTACTGAAAGGGTTGATGGTGGATAGGCAATGGCAAACATTTAAAGATCGCATGGGTTAACCACAGAATTTGTTCATCCCTGTTTGGCATAAAAATAAAACAAAAAAGGTGACTCAACCGTGGCTAACAAGGGAAATTAGGGATAGCATAAGATCCAAGGAGAGGACCTATAAATTGGCCAGAAAAAGCAGCAAACCTGAGGATTGGGAACAGTTTAGGATTCAGCAAAGGAGGACAAAGGGATTAATTAAGAGGGGGGAAATAGAGTATGAGAGTAAGCTTTCAGGGAACATAAAAACTGACTGTAAAAGCTTCTATAGATTTGTGAAGAGAAAAAGATTGGTGAAGTCAAGCGTAGGTCCCTTGCAGTCAGAATCAGGGGAATTTATAATGGGGAACAAAGAAATGGCAGACCAATTAAATACATACTTTGGTTCTGTCTTCACAAAGGAGGACACAAATAACCTCCCAGAGATGTCGGGGAACATAGGGTCTAATGAGCGGGAGGAATTGAATGAAATCAGTATTTGTAGGGAAATGGTGTTTGGGAAATTGATGGGATTAAAAGATGTAATAGCAGAGCACTTGGAAAACAGTGACAGGATAGGACAAAGTCAACATGGATTTACAAAAGTTAAATCATGCTTGACTAATCTACTGGAATTTTTTGAGGATGTAACTGGTAGAATAGATAAGGGAGAACCAGTGGATGTGGTGTATTTGGACTTTTAGAAGGCTTTCCATAAGGTCCCGCATAAGAGATTAGCGTGCAAAGTTAAAGCACATGGGATTGGGGGTCAGGCACTGACTTGGAAAGAAAACTGGTTGGTAGACAGGAAGCAAAGATTTGGAATAAATGTTTTTTTTTCCGAGTGGCAGGCAGTGACTAGTGTGGTACCGCAGGGATCGGTGCTAGGACCCCAGCTATTCACACTATATATTAATGATCTAGACGAGGGAACTAGATGTAATATCTCCAAGTTTGCAGATGACACAAAGCTGGGTGGGTGTGTGTGCTGTGAGGAGGATGCAGAGAAACTCCAGTATGATTTGGACAGGTTGGGTGATTGGGCAGATGCATGGCAGATGCAGTATAATGTGGATAAATGCGAGGTTATCCACTTTTGGTGACATAAACAGGAAGGCAGATTATTATCTGAATGCCAATAGATTGGGAAAAGTGGAAGTGCAACGAGACCTGGGTGTCCTTGTGCACCAGTCATTGAAGGTAAGCATGCAGATGCAGCAGGCGGTTAAAAAGGCAAATGGTATGTTGGCCTTCATAGCGAGAGGATTCAAGTACAGGAGCAAGGATGTCTTGCTGCAGTTGTACAGGGCCATGGTGAGACCACACCTTGAGTATTGTGTGCAGTTTTGGTCACCTTATCTGAGGAAGGATATTCTTGCCATGGAGGGAGTGCAGCGAAGATTCACCAGACTGATACCTCGGATGGCAGGAATGACGTATGAAGAGAGATTGGGTCGATTAGGTTTATATTCGCTAGAGTTTAGAAGAATGAGAGGGGATCTCATTGAAACTTTAAAAATTCTAACAGGACTAGACAGACTAGATGCAGGAAGGATGTTCCCGATGGCGGGGGAGTCCAGAACCAGGGGTCACAGTCTAAGGATAAGGGGTAAGCCATGAGGAGGAATTTCTTCACCCAGAGAGTGGTGAACCTGTGGAATTCTCTAACACAGAAGGCATTTGAGGCCAATTCATTAAATATATTCAAGAAGGAGATAGATATATTTCTTAAGGCTAAAGGGACCAAGGAATATGGGGAGAACGCAGGGGCAGGGTACTAAATTTGGATGATCAGCCATGATCTCAATAAATGGCGGAACAGGCTCGAGGGGGCGAATGGCCTACTCCTGCTCCTATCTTCTTTGTTTCTATGTTTGTAAGAACCTCAACAAGTGTCAGGGCAATAACAAGGAACTCAGCAAGTGTCAGTGCAATGACGAGAAGCTCAACAAGTGTCAGAACAATGACAAGAAACTCAACAAGTGTTGGGGCAATGACGAGGAGCTCAACAAGTGACGGGGCAATGACGAGCAGCTCAACAAGTGACGGGGCAATGACGAGGAGCTCAACAAGTGACGGGGCAATGACAAGAAGCTCAACAAGTGACGGGGCAATGACAAGAAGCTCAACAAGTGCCGGGGCAATGAGCAGGAGCTCAACAAGTGATGGGGCAATGACAAGAAGCTCAACAAGTGTCAGAGCAATGACAAGAAGCTCAACAAGTGTCAGAGCAATGACAAGAAGCTCAACAAGTGTCGAGGCAATGATGAGGAGCTCAGCAAGTGTCGGGGCAATGACAAGAAACTCAACAAATGCCGGGGCAATGAGCAGGAGCTCAACAAGTGTCGAGGCAATGACAAGGAGCTCAACAAGTGTCAGGGCAATGACAAGAAACTCAACAAATGCCGGGGCAATGACGAGAAGCTCAACAAGTGTCAGGGCAATGACGAGAAGCTCAACAAGTGATGGGGTAATGACAAGGAGCTCGACAAGTGTCAGGGCAATGACGAGGAGCTCAACAAGTGTCAGGGCAATGACGAGGAGCTCAACAAGTGTTGGGGCAATGACGAGGAGCTCAACAAGAGTCGGGGCAATGACGAGGAGCTCAACAAGTGTCAGGGCAATGACGAGGAGCTCAACAAGTGTTGGGGCAATGACGAGGAGCTCAACAAGTGTTGAGGCAATAATGAGGAGCTCAACAAGTGTTGAGGCAATAATGAGGAGCTAAAACAAGTGTCAGGGCATAGACAAGGAGCTCAGCAAGTGTCAGGGTTAATGACGAGGAGCTCAGCAAGTGTCAGGGCAATGACGAGGAGCTCAACAAGTGTCAGGGTTAATGACGAGGAGCTCAGCAAGTGTCAGGGCAATGATGAGGAGCTCAACACGTGTCAGGGCAATGATGAGAAGCTCAACAAGTGTCAGGGCAATGACGAGGAACTCAACAAGTGTCGGGGCAATGACGAGAAGCTCAACAATTGCCGGGGCAATGACGAGGAGCTCAACAATCTGGGAAGAAGGGCTCGCGGGAGTTGTCGAGTTCCCAGGGGGACCGGAGGCAGCGGGGCTGCTGTTGTGTGAGTACAAGCTATTCCGATTACAGTCAGAGGGTTAGTTAAACAGGCTGAGTTCACGCTCTCATCTTTGTCATTGAAAAGTTTGTAATGTGTTCATATTAATTTGAGATGCGAAATAGGGAATAACCGGGATGCTAAAGAAATAGATTGTGCGAATAGCTGCTTGAATTGCCAGAAAACGCTGGCGTACTATTATATATGCTATTTTTCAATACGGATTGAGCGGCATCTTTGTAATTGACATCTATGGTAATGGAAAATGGTTAGCGCCACTTGCCCGATATACACGGCTGTCTGGGATACGCAGGGCAGGTAGGAATTGTGGTTTGGAAAAGTAGATTTTGCTGATGATAAGCAAACAATCAATACATTACATCAGGGTTCCACCGTATACACAAGCTGTAAAATCCTCAATGGGCTTTTCCGTTTGGTAATTGAGGAAGCATGTTTCATTAGTTCTCAACAGAGCCAGTATTATAAAACCATTAATAATAAGAGAACATGCTGGAAACACGCAACGGGTCAGGCAGCATCTGTGGAGAGAGAAACAGTGTTAACATTTCAGGTCAATGACCTCTCAGCAGAACCATTATAAAACCATTGACTGCTATTAAGAGACACACATACAAAAACATGCCAATTGTTAGAAAATGACTAAGACATGGAGTGTGAAGACTGAGTGCACATGGGGAGAGTTTCTGCTTATCAGGAGAGTGGGCAGAAATCACAGGCTGGGGCTTGGGTGGGGGCAGTTTCCTGCTATGTGCTCTCAGTGTGTACTGGGAGTGCTGAAGTGAAAATTTCCCCCTGTCTTTAACATTACTTCTGTGACTAACCCAGAAAACAGCTGGGTTAAAACAACTTTGGTAGTAATTACCCGTGGTGTTGATTTTCCAGAAAATGAACCTACGAACAGGAATTGATCTGATGAGGGATTCATATTTACATTCTGAGTATTGATTTAAAAACTTTGAACACAGCTGTTAATTTCTCTTCTTAGAAGAGAATAGAAAACATTTTTTTAAAAATGATTCGAAACCGGAGACTTGAGGACCACCACGCTACGAGTAACAGTTTCAGATAGTATGTGACCCGTAAGCTTGCGTGTGCAGAGCTCCAGTATCTGCAGGGTTACATACTAAAGTTAGGATTGTTGACTGTCCTGTAACACTAAAACATTCAAAAATAGGTTTTAAAATGTCTTCTCAACTGCTTGAAAGCTTTTAACCTTGGCTTCAGACTGAACTGGAGTTATACCAGGCTGGGTGTGAAGCACATTCTGAGACTATCTCCTGGAGGTGATCTAGCATTCTCTTGGCTGCAGTGAGTTCAGGAGTCAGATGGTTGACCTGACTCAATAGAATCATGATGCACTGCAGAAGGAGGCAATGCTCCCTATCAGCTGCGGTTTGTTCTGCGCCGCCTGTTTCTTTCAATTTCCTTTAAATTTCTGCGCATGAGCGGTATTTACAATGTAAAAGCCGGTGAGCGGTCTGCTCGGGATCTTTCCCATGACTGTGCGGCCACGCAGCTTAGAGGGAACATTGGAAGGAGGCCATTCGGCCCATTGTGCCTGTGCCGGCTCTTTGAAAGAGCAATCCAATTAGTCCCACTCCCCCTGCTCTTTCCACACAGCCCTGCCATTTTTTGTCCCTTCAAGTATATATGCAATTCCCTCCTGAGTTATACTGCCTCTTTTGTGTCAGCATGAATTAGAAACTACTCTGCATTGGCACCAAAGCAGTAGTATAACGGCACAGTTAGACAGTAGACAAAAGCAGGTATGATCACTTTAAATCACTGTGAATCACTACCATTAAAGAGAGAAAAATTTATACAAGGAAGAGCTATTAATAGGAACTGAGTGGCATGCAAATTAATGAGCAGAAATCGTATGTGCAACAAATTTGCACTTGTTAAGCTTGCTCTGAATGGGCCGAGCTCACTTCATAGAGTCATAGGGCTCGATTTTGCCAGGCCCGATGAGGCGGGATTGGAGGCGTGTGAGGTGGTAAAATCGCAAAAAATGGTAGGCGGGCCCAATCCCACCTCCATCCTGCCTCCGAGCAATTTTCCCAAATGCGTGTTTTCTGACCCCGTTTCATTCCCGCCTCCAAGAGGCGGGATAGGCCCTTAAGGCCCTTAAGAACCAGTTAAGTGCCTCTATAATCCCATTTTGAGAGGCCTTTCTGATTTCACCACTTTTCCCACGTCCTGCACGTCTCCTCTGGAACACGCCAGTGAATCCTGGCGGCCTCACAAGTGGATTGCTTACTAACAGCTGCAGCTCCACCATTAAAAAGGAGTTTTCACCAATCATCATTTGCAGGTGGCAGAATTTTGTTGTCTCAGGTCTGGGGGAACTTTTAGCAGGCATACCCATTGTTGTGGAAGTTTGGAGCCTGACACCCATCTCCAGTGTGACCTCCTGGGAAACCCCTCTCGCCACCTTGACTGAGCGCTTCCTGAACTGAGGCATATACCAGAAGCATGGGAACCATTTATTTCCTTTCCTCCTGGACATCAGATTCGGACGAAGACCAGCCGTGGCAGCAGCAGAACCATGAGCAACAGCAGCACCAACAGCAGCAGCAACAACAGGAGCGCCAAGCTGCTGCTCACCCACCTGAAGCTGCACAGGCCAGAAGACGCCAGCGCGCAACCACATTGATGCCCGGGATGCAAGGGACGCATTCATCTTGGCCAGATTTGCTTAGCCTGCACAATCAAACACTTTTGCCTCGCACCTTCTTATCAGATCATCGACAATGGCCAAGAACCTATGGATTCCTATCACTCTGACCACCATACTGACAATTGCAAGTCGTCCTAAGCCCTCAATGTGGAAGTCCCATTAGAGAAATGACACACGCCACAACTGCAACAGTTTGCCATCAGAATTTTTTATGACAATAAGCAACTGATGGCTTTTCAAAATTAAACACAACATTACACCCAAGTGACTACCCTTGTGACTACTTGTGCACTATCTTCCTCTTACGCGTGCTCCTACGTGGTGCTTCCCCTGTGGATTCAGCAGATGTGGAGGCCCCTTGCTCACTTTCTTGCTGCTCCTGTCTCGACACCTTTGGCGGGCGTCCTCTGGGGTTGTGAACCTGTGAGGGCTCGGCAACAGTCTGCTGCTCCTGCGGCTGTGCAGGGGTTGAGACGCCGATCTCAGTTGGGTGGGGACTCTGGTGGGGCTCTGACCGAGGGCTCTGCAGTGGCAT
Organism: Squalus acanthias; assembly: GCA_030390025.1. Taxonomy (NCBI): domain Eukaryota; kingdom Metazoa; phylum Chordata; class Chondrichthyes; order Squaliformes; family Squalidae; genus Squalus; species Squalus acanthias. Next base: position 22,278,396 of record CM059433.1, on the reverse strand, counting down.
GGTCGTGTGAGCGCTTGGAGAGGAGCCCCCACTTCCTTGTTGTCTGCCACCAACATCCCTCTCATGGGTCAGCCCCACTTCAGACCTAGCAAGTGGCTGGACAACCCCTTTCTGCACTTCAGGGGGGCCATAAGGACCCGTTTCTGCGCTGGAAGTCCTACTCCAGAGGACTTCCATGAAGGTCTGGTTTCTCTGCTCAATAGCTGACCATCGCTCCTCAAGAGATGTCAGTCTATTCTGAACAATGACCATGTTTTCACGACCCTGGTGACTAAGCTCCTCTATGGCCATAGCCATCCTCTCCTCTACGGTAGCCATCCTTTCCACGGAGGTTGCCATCCTTTCCGTGGTGATGCGTTCATGCGCCAACGCCTCCACAGAGGCTCTGCTCATGTTAGCGATAGACTCCTCCATTCGCTCCACACTCGCAGTGACACTGGAGACTAAACCTGCCAGAGACTCCTACACCTGTTCCTGGAGTTCCAGCACCGCCCTTCTTCTGGATGGACCCGGAGGCACAGGGTCGACCTGCAGCCAAGCCGAGCTGGCAGAGTCCTGCGCCCTCCAACGAGGACTCTCCACTGCTGTCCCTGTCTCCACCATCTGCTGCTGCTCACTTGTGAGCTGTGATACACCAGGTGACAACACTACACTGGCCCAGAAATTGATCTCGCTCTGTTCCCGCGGGGGTAAGGCTTTCCCGCGATCTCTCACCTCGCTTGTGCTTTTTCAGATCCAGCTCGCACGAACTTCATGTTCTAGAGATCAGCTGGGCAGTGCTTGCGTATCCCAGCGGCGTAGTGAATTCGTGCGAGCTGTGGGATCACGTGACTCAGTTAGAGCCAATGGCAGCACACCATCTTCCATTCATAAGTTTCACAGCACGGCTGTGAAATCTATGAATCTTACACCCCCCCAAAATAACAGCTAAACCTCAATTAAATTAAAAAAAACCCATCACATTAATAAAATAAGTATAGTTAATTAAATTAACCATTTTAAATAAAAAATTAAATTTTTGAAAAAATTTAAAATCTTTTAAAAAGTTATAAAAATAAACTTACCTGTCTTGAAAGTCTCTAAAAAAGATATACCTGTTAAAAAAAATTCAAAAAAATACTTAATTCACTACTTACCTTCTTAAAAGTGGGTCTTACTCCTCCTTTTTACATTTCCAAAATCTTCCGTACTTACCTGCGCGTCCAAAGCATGAAGTGCACAGCGTGCGCGCAGCCTGTAGCGCGCACGCGATGCACCGAGGACCCGCCCCCTTTTCAGAAGAGCAATTGCCGGTTTTCAGCGCATGCGCAGGGCATGCAGAAAACCGGCAATTGGAGTGGGAATACGCGAGAGTACGCAGTGCGTACTCTCGCGTCCCGGGATCAATTTTCGGCCCACTATCTCGCGCAGTTCCCACCGAGGTGTGAGTGTCTGCGTTGGTGCTGGGTGCGCTGAATTCTGCTGATGCTACGCCTTCAAAGGTTGCAGCTTCCTCTGATGAGTCTTGAAGCTCAGGCTCTTCCTCTTGGACAGTGGGGACAGGGGCTGTCGATGATCCTGTGGGGGAGTAAAGGAAAGAGTTGGAGATGTGAGGTAAAGTTTGCATGCACATTGAATTGTGCAGATGATCATAAGTCAATCTGTTAGACCTTCAGAATCATTATCAGTTACTCATGCAATGTCAATGAGAGAGATGCAAAGCTATTCTGTCATCAGCTTGCTGTGATGCACCCGTTTATCCGTCCCCCACTTGCGCATCCTCCTCCACTCCCACAATCTCCAGGGCCGCCTCCTCCGCAGTGGTGAGCTGGGCTACTGAGGGTGGCCCTCCTCCTGTCCTTGCCCTCTCCCTGTTATTGTGGGCTCTCTTTTCCTGTAATGAGTTTGAGTGGAGTTTGAGTGAAAATGAAGGAGTGAGTGTCGAGATTCCATAGCATAGATGCTTAGAAGGAGACAACGATGGAGTGAGGTGCCAAGACCAAGGGCCCTCCCTGTGTGTTGTAAGTTGCTGTCATAGCATCACAGCGATTGGGAGTGTGAGGTCTGCATAGTCGAATAGTTAAGTGAATGTGAACATAGAGAGAGGGAATGGGTAAGGGTGCAGGGATGTCAGTGTCAAGTGGGATGTGGAGGAAGAGGTTGGCAAAGCTGAGTGCTGGTGAGGAGAGGCGATGGGGATCAGATTGAGGGTGATGGGAAAGGCATACTCACTTTTCCTGTGCGGAGAAGGTCATGAAACCTCTTCCTGCACTGCAACCAGGTTCTGCGGCACATAGACATTGAGTTGACCTCCTGGGCCACTTGCATCCACACAGCTTTAGTCTGCTGGGGAGGCTTTTTCCTCCCTGAGGAAGGGAAGAGCACCTCCTTATTTGATCTTGCTCCCTCCACCAGAGCTTGCAGGGTGGCGTCATCGAACCGTGGAGCACACTTTGGCCTACTGCTGGACATATTTGCTGAATGAAGCGCTCACAACAATGGCCACAAAGTTTGCAGTCTCCAGAAGAAGCAAGGCTGCTTGCAGGCCTTAAATCCAGCAGCTCTGATGACGTCATCGGAGGCGACTTTCAGGATGGAAAGACTCATTGGGCCAGGGGTTCCCACACGCTGGAAATCAAGTGCCCAATTAGGGGAAAATCGCACTTTTTTCCCACTTTACATCGGAGTCGGGGTCCTGACAGGAAAACCACCTGACACGCCCCAGCCCGACCCCAATGGCAAAATCGAGCCCACTGAGTCATAGAGTTATACAGCACAGAAAGAAGCCCTTCGGTCCATCGTGTCAACGCCGTCCATCAAGCCCTATCTATTCTAATCCCATTTTCCAGCACTTGGTCCATAGCCTTGTATGCTATGGCATTTCACGTGCTCATCTAAATGCTTCTTGAATGTTATGAGGGTTCATGACTTTACCACCCTTTCAGGCAGTGAGTTCCAGATTCTAACCACCATCTGGGTGAAAAAGTTTTTCCTCAAATCCCCTCTAAACCTCCTGCCCCTTATCTTGAAACTATGCCCCCTGGTTATTGACCCCTCTACTAAGAGGAAAAGTTCCTTTCTATCTACCCTATCTATGCCCCTCATAATTTTGTACACCTCAATCAGGACCCCTTCAGCCTTCTCTGCTCTAAGGAAAACAACCCCAGCCTGTCCAGTCTCTCTTCATAGCTGAAGCGCTCCAGCCCAGGTAACATCCTGGTGAATCCCCTCTGCACCCTCCCCAATGCAATCACATCCTTCCTATAGTGTGGCGACCAGAACTGCACACAGTATTCCAGCTGTGGCCTAACTAGCGTTTTGTACAGCTCCATCATAACCTCCCTGCTCTTATATTCTATGCCTCGGCTAATGAAGGCAAGTATCCCATATGCCTTCTTAACCACCTTATCTACCTGTCCTGCTGCCTTCAGGGATCTATGTACATGCACACCAAGGTCCCTCTGATCCTCTGTCCTTCCTAGGGTCCTACCATTCATTGTGTATTCCCTTGCCTTGTTAGTCCTCCCAAAATGCATCACCTCACACTTTTCAGGGTTAAATTCCATTTGCCACTGTTCTGCCCATCTAACCAACCCATCTATATCGTTCCTGTAGCCTGAAGCTTCCCTCCTCGCTATATACCACTCCACCAATTTTCGTGTCATCTGCGAACTTACTGATCATACCTCCTACATTCATATCTAAATCATTAATGTACACTACAAACAGCAAAGGACCCAGCACCGATCCCTGCGGTACACCACTGGACACAGGCTTCCAGTCACAAAAACAACCTTTGGACCATCACCCTCTGCCTCCTGCCACTAAGCCAATGTTGGATCCAATGTGCCAAATTGCCCTGGATCCCATGGGCTCTTACCTTCTTGACCAGTCTCCCATGCGAGACTTTGTCAAAAGCCTTACTGAAGTCCATGTAGACTACATCAACTGCACTACCCTCATCCACATACCTAGTCACCCCCTCAAAAAATTCAATCAAATTGGTTAAACATGATCTCCCCCTGACAAAGCCATGCTGACTATCCTTGATTAATCCTTGCCTCTCCAAGTGGAGACTAATTCTGTCCCTCAGAATTTTTTCCAATAATTTCCCTACCACTGATGTTAGGCTCATTGGCCTGTAATTCCCTGGTTTATCCCTACTACCCTTCTTGAATAATGGTACTACGTTAGCTGTCCTCCAGTCCTCTGGCACCTCCCCTGTGGCCAGAGAGGTTCTGAAAATTTGTGTCAGAGCCCCTGCAATCTCCTCCCTTGCCTCACACAGCAGCCTGGGATACATCTCGTCTGGGCCTGGGGATTTATCCACTTTTAAGCCCTCTAAAACCACTAGTACCGCCTCCCTCTCAATACTAATTTGTTCAAGTATATCACAATCCCCCTGCCTGATTTCTATGCCTACATCGTCCTTCTCCATAGTGAACACAGATGCAAAATATTCATTTAAAACCTCACCTACATCTTCCGGCTCTACACACAGATTGCCACTTTGGTCCCTAATGGGCCCTACTCTTTCCCTGGTTATCCTCTTGCCCTTAATATACTTATAAAACACCTTGGGATTTTCCTTTATTTTGCCTGCCAGTGTTTTTTCATGCCCCCTCTTCGCTCTCCTAATTTCTTTTCGTAACACTTCAAATGCAGTGAATGAGATCAATCGATACTTCAGCAAGTATTATTTAAGCCTTGAACTAAAATCTTGAATTTGATTTCTTAAAGCAGGTATGTAGCAGTACATTTTTAACCACTGTCTATTGGAACTAGAGAGAGCCAACACCTACAGCAAATGCCATTAGCAAGGTCATAAGTCAATTTTATTGCCAGATAAATTATGCCACAGTTAGCTGATTTTAAACCTCTGATACTAAGATGTACACCATTGCCTCAATCTTCAGGATCAAATATTTTAACAAAATAATTGTGACATTTCTAAACTAATATTTGAAAACTATAGCCCTCAGTAGCAGTAAATGTTCTATGGCATTGCTCACTATATTAGCCAATGCTGGTAAAGGTGCAGGTCTTAGAGAATGAATTCAAATTACCTGTGAGACTGCGGTGGGCCTGTGCGTTGTGTAGCTGTGCTGCTGGAGCTGGCCGACCATATTTTGCAATCAGATCCACTGGGATAGCAAGGTGCAAGTTACTGGGGCCTATTGGCACCATTTCCGGTAACATTACTGCAAGAAGTGCAATCAGAAGGGAAAGTGGCAAGTTGGGTCCAAAAGTGGTTCAGTGGCAAAAAGCAAATGGTAATGGTCGACAGGTGTTTTTGTGACTGGAAGGCTGTTTCCAGTGGGGTTCCGCAGGGCTCAGTACTAGGTTCCTTGTTTTTTGTGGTATATATCAATGATTTAGACTTCAATGTAGGGGGCATGATTAAGAAGTTTGCAAATGATACAAAAATTGGCCGTGTGGTTGATAGTGAGAAAGAAAGTTATAGACTGCAGGAAGATATCAATGGACTGGTCAGGTGGGCAGAAAAGTGGCAAATGGAATTCAATCCAGAGAAGTGTGAGGTAATGCATTTGGGGAGGGCTAACAAGGCAAGGGAATACACAATAAATGGTAGGATACTGAGAAGTGTAGAGGAAGAGAGGGACCTTGGAGTGCATGTCCACAGATCCCTGAAGGTAGCAGGTCAGGTAGATAAGGTGGTTAAGAAGGCACACAGGATACTTTCCTTTATTAGCCGAGGCATGGAATATAAGAGCAGGGAGGTTATGCTTGAACTGTATAAAACACTAGCTAGGTCTCAGCTAAAATACTGCGTGCAGTTCTGGTCACCACATTACAGGAAAGATGTGGGTGCAGAAATTCCAATCCCTACGGGTGTGTGCGCGCTGTGTACTCACCCGTAGGGACATCGGAAATGCCAGTTTCAGGCATGCACTGCGCATGCGCTGGAAACCGGCATTTCCGATCTGTCAAGAAAGCTCTTGACAGATCCTCCGCCTGCCCAGGAGCAGGACCTCTGCAGGTGGAGAGTTCCGCTTTTTGGAGACCCTCCGCCCGCAGAAAACACTTACAATTCTTGCGCCTGGTAAAAGCAGGCGTAAGGCCTGCTTTTTCCAGGATAAGAGTTGAAAAAAGCTTTTTTTTTAATTTCCACTGATTTATCATTTAAAAATACTTTAAAGAAAGGTAAGTTTATTTTTAGCCCCGTTAAAAACTTTATATTTTTTTTCAAAAAATAAAATTTTTGTTTAAAATTAATTTATTATAATTTAAAGTCATTTTAATAATGTGATTTTTTTTTTTAAATGAAGTTTTACTATGTTTTGGGGGTGATCTCTATTCATATATTTGACAGGTCTTCCTGTCAAATGTATGAAGGGAGATTCCCTTCTCTGATTGGCTCCCCATGGCCCACGTGATCCCAGGGACGCTGCGAACCGCCTGCGCCTCTGGGATACGTGGGCCCTGCACACCGGCAGTTTGGAGAGGCCCAGCAACGGAACTCTGCGCCTCCCGGGAGCCCTCTGGTCTTGGCGCAGATTTTTCCAGATCGCAGCCCTCCGCCCGCGGGAGGCCTGCGATCGGAATATCTGGGCCGCTATTGCACTGAAGAGGGTACAGGGGAGATTTATGAGGATGCTGCCAGGACTGGAAAACTTTAGCTATGAGGAAAGATTGGATAGGCTGGGGTTGTTTTCTTTGGAACAGAGGAGACTGAGGGAAGACTTAAATGAGGTGTATAAACTTATGAGGGGCCTAGATTGCATGGATAGGAAGGACCTAGTTCCCTTAGCAGAGGGGTCAAAAACCAAGGGGCACAGATTTAAAGTAATTGGTAGAAAGATTAGAGGGGAGCTAAGGAGAAAGTTTTTCACCCAGAGGGTGGTGGGGGCCTGGAACTCAGTGCCTGAAAGGGTGGTAGAGGCAGAAACCCTCATCACATTTAAAAACTACTTGGATATGCACTTGAAGTGCCGTAACCTACAGGGCTATGGACCAAGAGCTGGAGAGTGGGATTCGGCTGGGTAGCTCTTTTTCGGCTGACACAGACACGATGGGCCGAATGGCCTCCTTCTGTGCTGTAAATTTCTATGATTCTGTGATTATGTATGTGACTCTATATGGTTGGGTGCCATTTTACAGGCTGTAAACAAAAGTGAACTATTGAAGTCAGGAGGCTTAAGTTTCCCCGGGTTAGGGTGAATGTGGGAGCAGGCAGGTCAAGTCTAAGTTCTGAACTTGTCTGAGCTGGGAATGGAGTATAAAAGTAGGGAAGTCCTGTTACAACTGTACAGGGCATTGGTGAGACCACACCTGGAGTACTGCGTACAGTTTTGGTCTCCTTATCTAAGGAAAGATATACTTGCATTGGAGGCAGTTCAGAGAAGGTTCACGAGGTTGATTCCGGAGATAAAGAGGTTATCTTATGAAGAAAGGTTGAGCAGGTTGGGCCTATACTCATTGGAGTTTAGAAGAATGAGAGGGGATCTTATTGAAACATGTAAGATTCTGAAGGGGCTTGACAGGGTAGATGCAGAGAGGATGTTTCCCCTCGTGGGGGAATCTAGAACTAAGGGGCATGCATAATTTCAGAATAAGGGGGCACCCTTTTAAATCGGAAATGAGGAGGAATTTCTTCTCTCAGAGGGTTGTGAATCTTTGGAATTCTCTTCCCCAGAGAGCTGTGGAGGCTGGGTCATTGAATATATTTAAGGTGGAGAAAGACAGATTTTTGAACGATAAGGGAGTCAAGGGTTGTGGGGAGCGGGCAGGGAAGTGGAGTTCAGGCCAAGATCAGATCAGTCATGATCTTATTGAATGGCGGAGCAGGCTCGAGGGGTCAAATGACCTACTCCTACTCCTACGTCTTATGTTCTTATGTTCCTTAATTGCTCCTGATGCAGGTACAGTGTACACTCCTTCAGAAGTGGATTTGCCCATTAGTCCAAGAACAACCTGCTGTGCAGGTGCTGCAATTGCTCAACTTGTTACTCCTGTGGCCATCCTAATGCACTGTCCCCGCACTGTTTCAGTACACTGTGGTAATATGAAAATGCAGCACCCAGATGCAGGTCCCAGCCTGACCTTTCTCTCCCCTGCAGTTGTTGTTCGTGTAGCACTCTGAGTTGCTTCTCCTCCTTAGCACCTTCTCCTTCAGTTACCTGAGCTTTATTTCCTCTAAATTTGTGGTAATTCCATGTGTCCATGGGCAGTTTCCAAAGGTGAGTCCTGGTACATAAGCTACGGCCCTCATAAGGCATTCCCAGATACAAGTGGTCCCAGTTTGTGCCTCAGGTGAGTCGGTATCATGGCTGCTTCATCTTTCTGCTTGAAGAAGCCATTGACAGAGGAAGGCGCAGAGACAAAAATAAGTAAAAATATGTTGCATTGGTTCACTCTCTGGTCATTGTCAATAACCCTGAGGTAAATGAAGAGAGAAAAATATATTTTTTTTAATTGATGAACAGCTTAAAATTTAGTTGAGTTGAGGGGAACCAGCAAACATTTATTTCAAAAGAGGATGAAGAGTATTAATTTAAATACTGACATAGGCAGGAAGAGAATTTCTGATCGAGAGCGGTGTCAGGGCTGACTATGTTTTTGTAGAATCGATTCTTTCATCTGATTGGTGAATGCTGAGTGATAAAACCACATGATTTGCATGGACCTATCAGCAAGCTTCAATCATACATTCTCAGCTGCAAAACATATTCTTAGAGAGATCAAAAAACAGTTTTGCAATATTTCACGTTAGTACTCAATAGAACAGTCAATTGTTGCCGAACTTGCAAAGCAAAGATTATAATGGTTACACAAAATTTATCAAAAACAAGTTTTTATCCAAACTAATGAAAGGATTCAAGAAAACAAACACTGAATGCAATTTTTCATCTGTTAGAAAAGCTATTGGGGGAGAAATTGGGCTCTGTAGTGCCCGTTTTTAGGCTCTACGAAGTCTCCTAACGCTTGAAAATGGGGTCCGAGATGCCCGGGCACACTGCTGACGGGAAGTGCACAGGACGCCATCTTGGTAAAAGGGTTTGCGTGCATACCTAACGACAACTGGCAGCATGCAGAGTAGGCAGATTATGATGGCAATCAGTGTGCAACACTTATCTAATGCCAGCACTGCCATTTTCGAATGCCACGCTCGAGCCTACACCCTGTCTTAAACTCGCACAGCTGAACACGATGTTAAATGGCATGAAGGACCCCGCCACCCCCCAACCAGCGCTATTTAAAGGGTTCATGAACTACTTACTGGTTAGTTGTTGAATTATTTCTCTTGGCTGCTGTTGCAATTGCACTCGTTTTTGGAGCTTTCCTATAGAAACATAGAAACATAGAATCTAGGAGCAGGAGTAGGCCATTCGGCCCGTCGAGCCTGCTCCACCATTCAATACGATCATGGCTGATCATCCAAATCCAGTACCCTGTCCCCTGCTTTAATCCCCACAGTACACATATCCCACCCTACCCCCGTAACCCCACGTATTTAATTCCCCCTAACATATCCCATCCTATCCCCATAACCCCACATATTTAATCCCCCCCTAACACTAAGGGTCAATTTATCATAGCCAAATCAACCTAACCCGCACATTTTTGCCTAAAGTTTGAATCGTCTACAGGGAGTAGTCTGGCTGGTGCTAAAGTACTTTTTTGTTCATTTAAAAGCTTGTGCTGAAACATGTTGCTTCCTGACATGGGTGGCCTGGTAAGGCTTCCTCTGGGAATTGAGCATGACTGGGAGAATGAAGAGAGGCCACGCAGAGCAGGACAAGCTGCTAGAAGAGGGAGGAGGAAGAGGGGGAGAAAGGCTCTCAGCAGGAGGCCATATCTGCAGAGGTTCTTAAGGGAGCAATTCTCTTACCTCAACTTCAGCGAGGACCAATGCTTGAGATGTTTTCGCTTCACAAAAGAGGCCATGACTGAAATCTGTCAAAACCACCGACATAGGAAAGAATAGGGAGGAAGTCCTGCTCAGGGAGTATCAGGAGCTAGGCACTAATTGGGACAAATAGATCAGGAAAGTGAATGCATAACTGGAAGCCTGATGTGGGAAAGAGCAAGTTCATTTCATGGGGCACTGGCACCAGTACTAGGACAGGAAGGAGCTGTACTGCTGGGACAGAATGCACCTGAGCCAGGTTGAGACCAATGTCAAGGAGAAAGTGTAAGTATAACTGTAGAAGGGACTTTAAACCAATAAAATGAGGCGAGGGTCTGAATAGAAAAACTAGTAACCTAAAAGGGGATAAGAGGAAAAGTCCGAATATAAAAGGAACTAAATTTAATGGCCCAGATATTCCGATCCCTACAGGTGGGTACGCGCTGTGTACCCACCCGTAGGGACATCGGAAATGCTGGTTTCAGGCATGCACTGCGCATGCGCTGAAAACCGGCATTTCCGATCTGTCAAGAATGGTCTTGACAGATCCTCTGCCTGCCCTGGAGAAGGGCCTCTGCGGACGGATAGTTCCGCTTTTTGGAGACCCTCCACCCGCAGAAAACCCTTACAATTCTTACGCCTGGTAAAAAAAAATTCACTGATTTATCATTTTAAGGTAAGTTTATTTTTCGCCCCGTAAAAAACTTTAATTATTTTTTTAAGAATAAATGTAGCTACTTTTTAGTTGCTACAACACTCCTGATACAAAATAACCTTGAAATTACTGAATGAAACTTTTGGACTATGTGAAACTGACAAGAATCCACTGAAACGCCAGTAACCTGACAGCTGTGAATCAGTCCTGATGATCCCTTTAAATAACATCCCTGGAGCTGGCTTCCTGCTGCTACACGCCAGCTCTCCCAGTCGCTGTTTACTCCAGGCGCTAAGGTAGGTGACGACAATCAATTTCACAGATTGGGCAGTCAGTGAGCGTTGCACACAGATTGACGTCACGATCCACCTGGCATTGAGGCTCCTGGCGATAACTGTTACCAACGGCGCTATGGGGGGCGGGATTTGACGTGCGGCACTGAATTCACCACGCCCCAGCTCTAGTGCTTTCTGCTGGCACTAATGGGAGGCGCTAAGGGGCCGAATTTTTCCCCCAAGGCTTTTTCTCCAGGGATGGCACAGCTTAGATGCAGAGTAAAGCTCCCTCTACATTTCCCCATCATTCTTTAGAAAGTGCCATGGGATCTCTTACGCCCACCTGAAAGAACATAAGAACATAAGAAATAGGAGCAGAAGTAGGCCATTTGGCCCCTCGAGCCTGCTCCACCATTCAATAAGATCATGGCTGATCTTCTACCTCAACTCCACTTTCCTGCACTATCCACATATCCCTTGATTCCCTTAATATCCAAAAATCTATCGATCTCTGACTTGAATATACTCAACGACTGAGCCTCCACAGCCCTCTGGGGTAGAGAATTCCAAAGATTCACCACCCTCCGAGTGAAGAAATTTCTCCTCATCTCAGTCCTAAATGGCCGACTCCTTATTCTGAGACTGTGACCCCTGGTTCTAGACTCCCCAGCCAGGGGAATCATCCTCCCTGCATCTACCCTGTCAAACCCTGTAAGAATTTTGTATGTTTCAATGAGATTACCTTTCATTCTTCTAAACTATATAGGCCTAGTCTATTCAATCTCTCCTCATAGAAAAATCCCCCCATCCCAGGAACCAGTCTGGTGAACCTTTGTTGCACCCACTCTATGGCAAGTATATCCTTCCTTAGGTAAGGAGACCAAAACTGTACACAATACTCCAGGTGTGGTCTCACCAGGGCCCTATATAATTGCAATAAGATGTCTTTACTCTTATACTCAAATCTTCTTGTAATAAAGGCCAACATACCATTTGCTTTCTTAATTGCTTGCTGTACCTGCATGTTAACTTTCAGTGATTCGTGTACAAGGACACCCAGGTTCCTCTGAACACCAACATTTCCCAATCTCTCACCATTTAAAAAATACTCTGCCTTTCTATTTTTCCTACCAATGTGGATAATTTCACATTTCTCCACGTTATATTCCATTTTCATATACTTGCCCACTCACTTAGCTTGTCTATATCCCCTTGAGGCCTCCTTGCATCCTCCTCACAACTTAAATTCCCACCCAACTTTGTATCATCAGCAAACTTGGATATATTACATTTGGTCCCCTCATCCAAATCATTGATATAGATTGTGAATAGCTGAGGCCCAAGCACTGATCCTTGTAGTACCACACTAGTTACAGCCGGCCAACCTGAAAATGACCCCGTTTATTCCTACTTTCTGTTTTCTGTCCATTAACCAATCCTCAATCTATGCTGGTATATTATCCCCAATCCCATGAGCCCTAATTTTGTTTAATAACCTCTTGTGTGGCACCTTATTGAATGCCTTCTGAAAATCCAAATACACCACATCCACTGGTTCCCCCTTATCTATTCTGCTAGTTACAACCTCAAAAAACTCTAACAGATTTGTCAAACATGATTTCCCTTTCATAAATCCATGTCGACTCTGCCCAATCCTGTTGTTATTTTCTAAGTGCCCTGTTACCACATCCTTAATAATAGATTCTAGCATTTTCCCTACAACTGATGTCAGGCTAACTGGTCTGTAGTTCCTCGTTTTCTCTCTCCCTCCTTTCTTAAATAGTGGGGTTACATTTGCTACCTTTCAATCCACGGGAACCATTCTAGAATCTATGGAATTTTGGAAAATGACAACCAATGCATCCACTATCACTATAGCCACCTCTTTCAAAACCTTAGCATGTAGGCCATCAGGTCCAGCGGATGTATCAGCTTTCAGTCCCATTAATTTCTCCAGTACTATTTTTTTACTAATACTAATTTCTTTCAGTTCCTCATTCTCGCTAGACCCTTGGTTCTCCACTATTTCTAGGAAGTTTTTTGCATCTTCTTCCATGAAGACAGACACAAAGGGGTAAAAATTCACTTGGTTGCGCCTCCTGTTAGCGCCTTAAGAGGGCGCTAATGGGGCGTTAAGCCGCTAACGCCCGGGCGCAGCGATGTTTGCGCCGCTCGAGAACTTAACTTGAGATTGTGCGGCGGCGCTAAAACTTACCGCTGCGACCACCTGCGCGCGCAGATTATGACGTCATTCCATGGTGCAACGCCCTTGGGGCGCCCCGGAGCTGAAATTGAGTGGTGCCCCCTGCCTTACCGCCTGGCGCTTCCAACGACCGGAAGACTGAAACGCTATCAATCGGTGTGGGGCTGGGGGGGGCGCTATTTAAAGGGGGCCTCTTCCTGTCTTTTTCTGTGGTCGACATTTATGCACCACTCATTCTGAGAGAGAGAGAGAGATTCGGAGAGAGAGAGAGAGAGACTTCTACATTAACTCAACGCTTTGTGAGGTAGTTTTGCCTATTCATCCTAACTTTGTTGCTACTTTAGTTGCTGTACCTCATTACTTTTCTGGCAAAGAGAATATGGGGGCTGCACTGATTGGGGGCGTCGTCCTGCTCCAGCTGAATCGGAGGATACAGAGACGCAGACAGAGAGTGGCAATGATGGCCAGACGGAGGAGGGCCATCAGGCGCATGTACAGGAGAGCTTACCCTCCCAGGGTATATCGTGAACAGCTCTCCTACATCCATATGTCCGAGGAGCTGTGTTTGCGAAGGCTGCGATTCAGCAAGGAGGTGGTCACTGAGCTCTGCCACCTGCTGCAGCCAGATCTGCAGCCTCAGCTGAGGTCCAGGACGTCTCTGTCGGTGGCAGTGAAGGTCACAGTGGCTTTGAACTTCTACGCCACTGGCTCATTCCAAGCTGCTGTTGGGGACCTCGCCAATATCTCCCAGTTTGCGGTGCATCGCTGCATCCGGCAGGTCACCAATGCCCTCTTCAGAAGGAGACGAGACTTCATCTCTTTCCCTATGACCCCAGACAAGCAGCGTGACCGTGCTCTGGGCTTTGCGAGGGTAGCGGGCTTCCCCATGGTGCAGGGCGCCATTGACTGCACGCATGTGGCTTTGCGTGCTCCGCGAGAGAATGCAGAGGAATTCAGGAACAGAAAGGGGTTCCATTCCTTGAATGTGCAGTTGGTCTGTGACCACAGACAGGTGATACTCGCTGTCAATGCCCACTATCCGGGCAGCTGCCACGATGCTTTCATCCTGTGGCAGAAGTTTTCGAGGCACCGCATCAGCCAGTTGGTTGGCTTCTCGGGGACAAGGGGTACGCATTGAGCACCTGGCTGATGACACCGCTCCGTACGCCAAACACCCCTGCTGAGCTGCGGTACAATGAAAGCCATCAAGCAACCAGGAACATTATTGAGCGCACAATCGGCGTGCTGAAACAACGGTTCCGCTGTCTGAACCATTCCGGAGGAGCCCTGCAGTACTCGCCTGAGCAAGTTTCGAACTTCGTAGTCGTGTGCTGCATGTTGCACAACATGGCTATCCTCAGGACCCAGCCAATGCCACCAGGCCTTGTAGCACCACCAGAGGAGGAGGAGGAAGAGGAGGAAGAGGACGAGGACGATGATCATCAGCAGCACCAAGGCGGGAGGGCGGCCCACAATGGTCAAACTGCAAGGGCCGTCCATCAACGACTAATAGCAAGCCGCTTCTAGGGCCCCTGCCATTGCTACAAACATTAATCAACCCAGCACGCAACCCCTAAGCCGGCCAAGGCACCAATAATTCCAACCACAGCCATGTATATTTTGAATACAGAAACTTATTTATTTTACAAACTCTGTGTGTGTCAATTCCTCATGACAAACTCATAGAAATAAACACAAAAAAACAGTCAATAACATAACTGGTTCTCACAACCTGGAGATAATGTCCAAAACACTAAACAAAAGTTGGACCATGAACCTCGGCCTTTAATAAAAAAATGACCAGCATTTTGTCACACCTCCTACTTTTTGCCCTTCGAGGGTGATCTCCTTCCCTTGCGCACTTCCCCCCTTCTAACCCTACTGCTCCTCCGTAATGGGACCTCAGTGGCTGCAGCAAGGCTGGTGGAAGGCTGCTGCTCGTCAGACCCTGACACTGCAGATGCCCCTGAAGGACGGCCTCGACCACTTCTGGGCCTGGAGGGCCCGGCTGCAGACTGCACCAACTCTGCATGGGCGGCAGCAGTCTGTCCTACAGGCGGTGGCAAGTGCAGTGGAGAAGTGACAGTGTTGGCAGCAGGAATGCTGTCATCGTGCGAGAGGACAGCAACTCCCTGCTCGCCCGACACACTGGCACTCCCACGGGGCAGCACTTCAGCATTCGGAGCAATCTGCCGGAGAACAGATTGCTGGCCTGCTGCGGCGCGGTGACAGCCCCGGGGAAATGTGCACGAACCATCGAGGTTGGCAGCAGTCTGTGCTCGCGTGGCCTCCATCTGAGTCTATATGAGAGCAGTCAGAGGTGGGATCACGGCAGCCAGTGACTGAATTGCAGCACTAAGCGTTAGTGTGGCATCCGCCTGTGCTACAGCGAAGTGCTCCACACTCCTTGCCAGTGACTCAATGCATTCGGGCACCCTTCCCACTGCACCCATGAGCTCAGTGTGCATGCACACCGCCTGGGTGTTCATTTCTGCAATCAGCCGCTCCTCCTCTGCGCCCATTGTAGTAGGAGTGTCTGGCATACTCTCCCTCTGGGGAGAAGGCCCCCGTTCTTCCCTACCCCCCCCCCATGGTGTTGCTGCAGCCCGCTGGGTCCTGGAGCTTCACCATCATCAGCCCCTTCCCCCCTGCTCCCCTCCGGGGAAGGCGTGTTCCCAGTGTGGGCATGGGCTTCCTCGGGAGAGGGTGGCACTGATGCTCTGGCTTCCTCTTCCTCCTCAGCTGCAGCATCACTCCCAGTGGCAGCTTCAGGGCCCGTCTCCTCAGCTGGTGAATCACCATCTGAAAGCAGGGAGGTACAAGAGTGGCTTTAGCGTGAGGACAGGGTGGCAGTAAGGGAGGAATAAGTGCAGCGAGTTAGCAAGTTGGATTGAAAGTGTCAAAGGCTGGTGTTGTGAGGGACAAGTGGAAGGACAGAGGACAAAAAGGTGATGACCTTACCATTGCTGTCCACAACGGGGTCGGCGTCTCCAGTGGCGACGGGACCGATCACCCGGCTTGCCACAATCCTGTGGACGCGCTCCTCAAGATCGCTGAGGGGTTGCAGCTGAGGCCGCCCTCCACCTGTCCGTTGCTGCTGTCTCCTATTATGAGCCAGCTTGGCCTGCAAGAAAAAGGACAGCATCTGAGTAAATATACAGCCATGGTCTTGCCTGATGTGCCTCCCATAGGTGAATAGCCCTTACAATATGCAGCCATGGTCTTGCCTGATGTGCCTCCCATAGGTGAATAGCCCTTACAATATGCAGCCATGGTCTTGCCTGATGTGCCTCCCATAGGTGAATAGCCCTTACAATATGCAGCCATGGTCTTGCCTGATGTGCCTCCCATAGGTGAATAGCCCTTACAATATGCAGCCATGGTCTTGCCTGATGTCCCTCCCATAGGTGAATAGCCCTTACAATATGCAGCCATGGTCTTGCCTGATGTGCCTCCCATAGGTGAATAGCCCTTACAATATACAGCCATGGTCTTGCCTGATGTGCCTCCCATAGGTGAATAGCCCTTACTGTATGCAAAGTGTGGAATGTGTGTGTGTGTTTCATGAAAGGGCCATAGGTGTTGGATGAGTGTTGTGCATTGGGGTTTTAAGACCCTCTGGCCAAAGAGTGAGGTTGAGATGGAGGGATGGAGAGGTATTGAGAAAAAGCCACTCACCCTGACGACCCAAGTGAGGTCGTTGAACTTTTTGCGGCATTGAGTATGGGTCCTGGGCACCATGCTCCTGGAGGAGACGCTCTGAGCCACCTTCTCCACACTCTTCTGAACTCGCGTGGCAAAGGCCTCCTGCCACTCTCAGGGAAGAGCATACATCGTCTGCGCTCCACTGCGCCAACCAGAGCATCCAAGGCCCGCTCGGTGAAGCGATGAGCGCGTTCTCTCACCCTCTCCATGCTTGGCAGCAAAATGGATTCACAGGTCTCTCCAGGCTGAGATTCAAGGCTGCAATGAGCAGGGTGTGGCTGGGGAGCAAGTGGCCCCCCCCGCTTTAAGAAGTGTCCGGCGCCAGTGTGTCTGTGTTCCCTCGCTAACTGGCAGCAGCTGCGCTGCGCTCGCGCGCTGAGTTAGCGCCTCACTCCTTGGCCTTTGCGCCTTAAGACAGGTGTGCAGCGCCTGCTTTAGCGCTCCACTCACCTCCCGGGGCGGTAAAAGTGAAGTTTCCTGTCAGTGCCGATAATTAGCGCCAGGCGCTAATATTTGCGTCCGGACGATATTTGCGCCCCAAATGGGGCGCGACCTAATTTCTACCCCAAAGTATTTGTTTAATTTCTCTGCCATTTCCTTATTCCCCATTATAATTTTTCCTGTCTCAGCCTGTAAGGGACTCACATTTACTTTTGCTAATCTTTTCCTTTTTACATACCTAGAGAAGCTATTACAATCGTTTTTTATGTCTCTCGCTAGTTTACTCTCATATTCTATTTTCCTTTTCTTTATCCATTTCTTGGTCCTCCTTTGCTGAATTCTAAAATACTCCCAATCCTCAGGCTTACTACTCTTTTTGGCAACATTATAAGCCTCTTCCTTTGATCAAATACTAGCTTTAACACCTTTTTTTAGCCACGGTTGGACCACTTTTCTTTAAAGGCATGTATATTTGTTGTAAATTATGTCTTCATTCTTTAAATGCTAGCCATTGCTATTCTACCATCATACCTTTTAATGTAGTTTCCCAATCTACCTTAGCCAACTCACCCCTCATACCTACGTAGTTTGCTTTGTTTAGGATGCGGAGATGCCGGCGTTGGACTGGGGTGGACAAAAATGAGAAGTCGCACAACACCAGGTTATAGTCCAACAGATTTATTTAAAATTACAAGCTTTTGGAGCTGTCGCCCCTTCCTCAGGTAAAGTTACAATTCCTGAGGAAGGGGCGACTGCTCCGAAAGCTTGTAATTTTAAATAAATCTGTTGGACTATAACCTGGTGTTGTGCGACTTCTCATTTTTGCTTTGTTTAGATTTAAGACCCTAGTTTCGGATTTAACTAAATCACTTTCAAACTCAATATAAAATTCTATCATATTATGGTCACACTTCCCTAAATGCCCCTTTACTACAAGGTTATTAATTAACCCTTTCTTGTTGCACAATACTAGATCTAAAATAGCCTGGCAGATGGGGCAGAGAGGGCAGATGGGCGTTTGTTTAATATGTAATGAGGCATTTGAAAATCAGCACATCTGACAGTGTAGCGTTCCCTCAGTATTGCACTGGAGTATGAGCCTAGATTGTGTGTTTAAGTCTCTGGAGTGGGGTTTGAGCCCACAACCTTCTGATTCTGAGGGTGAGAATGCTACCACTGAGCCACAGCTGTCACCTGTAGAAAACAATCATTATGGCCGAAATTTTGCGGGGGTGTCAGCAGGCGCGATCGGTGGCGGGTTGGGTGGGAAAGTGTTTTTTTTTTCCCCAGCCGGTTGGGACCCCGCTGTGAACCTGCCACCATGCGCCTTTACCAAATGTCAGGTCTGCCAGCACTGAGCAGACCCGACACGCAGTGGAGGGGGAGCCAATTTAAATGATTAGTGGCTTGTTTACACCCACTTAACAATGGCTTTAAACTGACCTTTTGAATTTGACAGCTTGCCCATGGGTTTCATGCTGTTGCTAGACCACATCTTTGAAGCTGAGGTGGGAGGTCAGTGGCCATTGAATCTGCTGTTGAGTTGACAGCTTCAAATGTCAGGTAAAAGCTCCCACCTTACAGAGATATCTTCCCTCAGCCACAAGCTCTTCCTCACTGCATTTCCACAACAGATTCACGATGCTGCAAGTCTTTACACACTTCTGTCATCTCTACTTCACCTGCCATCTATTCCATTAGCATGGGTGCCCTTTATACTCTCTCACCTTGGGCCTCAGAATCCTACCACGATCAGCCCCAACACCAGCAGCACCAACAACAACACCAAACTGCTCCACAATCAACTGATGCTGTACAGGACACAGGGCAACAGAACCCGACCACATTGCTGCCCGGGAGGCCAGAGATGGCCTCACCATGGCCAGATTTACTTCACTTGACGCTGTACACCCTGGCTGCCACATGATGTGCCAGGTTGGCACCACCCCACACCAATACCATAAAGCATCCCTCCAATGCCCAAGCCATTCCTTTCACACTCATGACCATTGTGGGGGTACCGTTATGTCTCACCATTCACTGCAACTCACTAAGCCACTTCCAAAGGTGCACACAAATCTGTTCAAGAATGCAATGTGTTGAAAATAAAGGTTTCAATGTTTGACACCACATTAACAAAATCTTTACATGAGCATTGGTGTGAGTAAGGATGTGCAGGAGTAGGGTAGGAAAGGCAAAGTGATGAGGATGTGATGAAAGGCACAGCAGGATGAGGTCGAGTGTGGCTTTGTTCTAACGTTTCGTGATCTACTGAGATCATTGAAACGTTTGCGGCACTGCACCCAGGTCCTCCTGACCACATCCCTGCTTGTGCCCTTCTGTGCAATGTGCAACCAGGCTGTGTTGGTGTCCTGGGGAAGTCCTGGAAGGGAAAAGGACCTCCCAACGTGCTCTGACTCCCTCCATAAGCATATGGAGGTAGTCAAGGGAGAACCTGCATCCATCCCTCTCCCTTTTTTCTATTCATTGTCAGTATTTGCAGCACCTCAATGCTGTAGAACACTGACAGCACAAATGTCAAAATAAATTTGGCCATGGTCCCTTTAAGGAAACCGGCTGATGAAGCGTCATCAGATAATGTGACCAGACACACTTCCTCTAATTGGCTGGGGAAACGCGCTGGGCAGGCTTAACAAGCCCCATCAAGGGAAATTCATTTCGGACAGCGGGATGGAGCCAGCAGCGGGGTCGGGACCCACCACCGCCTCCGCCCGCCCCGGACCAGCCAAGGTTAGCAAAATCACGGCCTATGTTTCTGTAGTTTCATTGTACTTAATCACAACTGACTAGAAGAAACTAAGGACTTATTCTACTTTACTGAATGCTGGTGCATAATAGCATACTTTTATACTATTATCCCTGCAAATATCCTTTTTAGTTATACAAATTGGATAAGGGGGCACCTTTAATTACAGATCGATTACCTAGCTTGTACGGTCATCTTCACTCTTAGAATGCTTGGAACCCTTCGCACATGGCTGAAACCTACCTGTGCTGCAAAACTGGAAGCTGCAGGGATTGGCTCGGGGAGGTGGGCAAGGTGATATCAGCAGCAGAGAACCTTTACTAAACTTGGGGGGAAAAGTGAAATTAATGCCATTGAGTAGGTCCTCGGGCTGATAGGTCAAGTGTGACTCTGACCATTGAGTAGGTCCTCGGGCTGATAGGTCAAGTGTGACTCTGACCATTGAGTAGGTCCTCGGGCTGATAGGTCAAGTGTGACTCTGACCATTGAGTAGGTCCTCGGGCTGATAGGTCAAGTGTGACTCTGACCATTGAGTAGGTCCTCGGGCTGATAGGTCAAGTGTGACTCTGACCAACATGACATCATGATTAAAAATAAAAGTGTCTGCTTAGGTTGTGATTTTTCTCCGAACTAATCCAGCTAAGCTCCTGTGGCCGGTGAGGTATGCCTGAATGAACAAGAACATTTTGACAATGATGTTCTTTGGTTTACACCTCTGGCCCAAAATATTCTAAAAACGACAAGTGAATAACTTTATATGTATAAAAATAGCATCCTGCACTCATTTTATTCCTCAACATTGTAACAATTCTTCCTCAATTTCTGCCCAGACAACAGGAACGGAACTGTTCTCTTCACTAGTGGCTTCTAATCAGACTATCTCTAGGCAGCTGTCAAGAAGTCGAGCTATGTTTGAGCAGAACCTGCTGGCTGCAGGTAGATTAGTTTAATCTGATAGTTCTGTGATCAACACCATAAAAAAATGATTGTAATAATGTCATAGGCAATTATCACTTGGCACCTCCAAACTAGCATGTAAAATAGTGCAGGTAGCACACATGACAACATCTTGAATCATTTGCATGAGTGATGCATGCATTACATTATAATAGCGACACTGTACAAGGACAATATTAAAAGGCAATGCAGTCCAATCAGCATCACATATCATTGTCAGTGCTTTAAAAAAGGAGATACGTGTCCATCATATCTGTTAGAATTTTGAGTATGAAAATGTCTTTTTCTCACTCTCAGTAGTTTCAGTCCAGATGCTGTACCTTTTCAGTAACCTAGCCTAGCAGAACTGTGTAATCCTGAGGATTAGCAACTCCCCTATGTTCAATTGCCTGCTAATTGGATTAAATCTAGCCTCATTCTATGCTATAACACTCTCTTTGAATGGAAAGCTATTAAAACACAGATCAGAATTTCAGGTTTACATAGCTGATATATTAATTAACAATTAAAATAGAAATATGATGCAGCAAACATTCTATACATACTATAAGCAGAACCAGAAAAGTCTGCATATAGTTATTTATCCTTTGTAATATCTTTTTCTGGAAGACATATGTATTTTCTATTTATAAAATAAAGTTCTGGTTACTGGCAATTTGAATTCAGTAGGTCTTCTTGTGCTGCCTTTAGTATCAGAACGTTGATTGGAAGTGAAACATAGAATCATAGAATGATACAGCACAGAAGGAGGCCATTTGGCCCATCGTTCCTGTGCCGACTCTTTGCAAGAGCTATCCAATCAGTCCCACTTCCCTGTTCTTTCGCCACAGCCGTGCAAATTTTTCCCCTTCAAGTATTTATCCAATTCCCTTTTTGAAAGTTATTGAATCTGCTTCCTCCACCATTTCAGGCAATGCATTCCAGATCATCATAACTCACTGCATAATTTTTGTTTCCTAATGTCGCCTCTGGTTCTTTTGCCAATTACCTTAAATCTGTGTCCTCTGGTTACCGACCCTTCGCCACTGGAAACAGTTTCTCCTTATGATGTAATATAACCCTTATGTTCAGCGATTCTTCTGAACCTATATGAGATCACAAAAGAAAATTGGGGAATGTAAGTATCCTTGAATTTTTAACTCATTGGAATGTCCGAATTATCAGCTCTAGGGAAAACGGGAAGAAAAATGAACTAATTAAAAGTAGATGTTAATAGATGGCTCCTGAAACACAGACAGCACTTAACAATATTGCATTTCAGAGATACAAAAAGCTTCATACAATGATGTGAATATATGCATATCTCTCTTAGGCAGTCCCTCGGAACCGAGGATGACTTGCTTCCACATTAAAAATGAGTTCTCAGGTGACTGATAAGTCCGATGCGGGACCTACAGTCGCTGTCACAGGTGGGGCAGACGGTGGTTGAAGGGGCGGGTTGAAGGGATAATTACTAGTCCTAGCCCCTTTAGGGCTACCCCGGATCAGGCTTATTCCTCAGACGTTCACTTTCAACTAAAGTTTGAGGTAGCCGAATCCTAAAGACGCTTAATTGGGTCTAAAGGTCTGGACTATCTCTCCCTAAAGGAAAGGAACAACCTGAAAATGTTACCGTCCTCCAGATAGCACTTTTAATAAGTTTAGCTAAACTCTAACGTTCCGGATATTATGAGGGTCTGGAAAACTCCCCCAGAATTCTGCAACTCTTCACCAAAGAGTGTACAGAGATTGAGTTTGCGAGTTTGATACAGAAGTCTTATGTGAGACAATTCTAAAAATATATAGATTTATTAAAGAACCGACATGTAATTTACAGTTGGTGAGTCAATCGCAACATTAACAGTTCCAAAAAGAGAAAGCTTACAATCCTATTATCAGAGAACCTTACTCTCAAATCTTAACTTCGCTACAGTTTTACAGTTCTTAAAGTTCTATTCAGGATATCCACCAAAATCAAATACCTTTGATCCCTGAGGTACAAAGAGTTGGAGACTTACAGAGCTGCCTCTGCAGCCGAGAATCACTTTGCCCCTTTAAAGCGAGTCTACTATCCCATTTGAGAGTTCAATATTTATACCCTTTTCCAGTGGTATTTCCTTTAAGGTTTTCTGCTGATGTAAGCTAATTATCTCTAGTCATTTTTCTGCTGACCCCTGCAATTCTTAGTCACCTCAGCTGGTAGCATTACAGAATGATGTCTCTTCTCTAGGTGTTCTAAGTTTACCATAAAAAACGGTGTTACAGCAGGTGTGTTTTTTACTTGATGTCATTTTTACGAAGGCAGATGTTTCTTACTTTTATGTGCTTCTTTACGAAGTGTAAATTAGAACACCTTGTCCAGGGTGAACCATTGTTTCATTCCGAAAGGTTCAGCCTGCCGGAGCCTTTAACCTTCTGTTTCAATATGGTTATTGATTCAGTGTCAACAACTATCTTATCTCTACAGCCAGAATGCTTTCACAGCTTTTTCAGTTAGGTTTCTAGATTTCCAAACCCAGTTTGTCATGTTTCAATAAGGCCAGAATTCTTTCATAGAATGGTGTATTTTTCTGAATAGGTTATATGGCTATTTCCTTCACAGGGTGGGTGGGATGCTTGAGTTGACGTGCTCTCCTTGCGCTGCTTGCGCTTGGCTTCTGCTTGCTCCCAGTGAAGAGACTCAAGGTGTTCGCTGCCTTCCTGGATGCTTTTCCTCCACTTTGTGCGGTCTTGGGCCAGGGATTTCCAGGTGTCGGTGGGGATGTTGCACTTTTTCAAGGAGGCTTTGAGGGTGTCCTTGAAGCGTTTCCTCTGCTCACCTGGGGCTCTCTTGCCATGTCGGAGCTTCGAGTAGAGCGCTTGTTTTGGGAGTCTCGTATCAGGCATGCGGACGATGTGGCCCGTCCATCGGAGCTGATTGAGCATGGTCAAAGCTTCAATGCTGGGGATGTTGGCCTGAGTGGGAACACTGACGTTGGTGCACCTATCCTGCCAATGGATTTGCAGGATCTTGCAGAGGCAGCGTTGGTGATACCTCTCCAGTGCTTTGAGGTGCCTGCTGTACATGGTCCATGTCTCTGAGGCATACAGCAGGGCGGGTATCACTGCTGCTCTTTAGACCATGAGCTTGGTGCCGGGTTTGAGGTCCTGGTCTTCAAACACTCTCTTCCTCAGGCGACCGAAGGCTGCACTGGCACACTGAAGGCGGTGGTGGACTTCTTCATCGATGTTAGCCATTGTTGACAGTAGGCTCCTGCAAGTGTTAGCTTGCCAGATTCCTTATGATCTAATTAATAAGAAAACACTTTTGTGTTTTTGTAGGATGCAAATGGAATCCTATTAAATCCATTTATATCTACATATATTCGTTTAAGGTACAAAATACATGTTATACTGAGTGATAAAAATTTTGCAATGGGAAAAAGACATTTCTTTTTTGGAATAAAGGAAGCCTTAGCTGATCACATTAAGGTAGCCATTAATAATTTAAATCAATGAATCAAACTCTTCTGGGATCATAAGATCCCATTTGATACTTTAATTGAAACAACAACAACTTGCATTTATATAGCCCCTTTAACATGGGTAACGCCCCGAGGAGCTTCACCAGTCTAAAATTGACACTGTTAAACAAGGCGACGTTAGGACAGGTGACCAAAAGCTTAAGGAGGAGAGAGAGGGCCGAAGAGGTTTTGCAGAGCTTAGGCCCTAGATAATTGAAGGCACGGCCGCTAACAGTGGGACAAAGGCAGTGGAGAATGCACAAGAGGCCAGAGCTGGAGGAACACAAAGTACTTGGAGAGTTCTAGGGCTGGAGGAGGTTACAGAGATATGGAAGGTTGAAACCATGGAGCGATTCGAACTCAAGGATGAGAATTTTAAATTTAGGTGGCTGTGTACAAGGAGCCAAAGTATGTTACCGAGCACAGGTCTGATAGGTGAACGGGACTTGGTGCAGGTTACAATACGAGCAGCAGAGTTTTGGATGAGTTCAAGTTTATGGAGGGTGGAAAATGGGAGAATAGCCAGGAGAGCATTGGAATAATCGAGTCTGGAGGTAACAAAAACATGGAGGAGGGTTTCAGCAGATAAGGCAGGGCAGAGACGGGCAATGTTACGAAGGTGGAAGTCGGCGGTCTTTGTAGTGGAGAAGATATGGGGTCGGAAGCGTAACTCACGGTCAAATAAGACGGCGAGATTACGAATAGTCTGGTTCAGCCTGAGACAGTGGGCAGGGAGAGGCATTGAATTAGTGGCTAGGGAATGGAGTTTGTGGTGGGGTCCAAAGACAATGGGCCGGATTTTCCGACCGGAGGCTTCCTGCGGGTGGATGCCTCCGATCGGAAAAAATCTACGCACTTACCTGCTGGCTCCGTAGGTCCCGAGACTTCCGATCCTGGGCCTCTCCTGGTCCACGCGCGCAGAGGCCTAGGTATCCCAGGGGGGCATGCAGTTCGCAAGCATCCCTGGGATCACGTGGGCCATAGGGAACCAATCAAAGAAGGGAATCCCCCTTCACACTTTTGACAGGTCTCTACGCACAGATCTTTCAAAAGTATGAATGGGGATCAGTTAAAAAAACAGTTAAATATTTTAAAAAAAAAATTTAAATCACGTATTTAAAATTAGTTAAAATTACATTAAATTAAATATTTTAAACAAAAATTTAATTTTTTGAAAAAAATAATTAAAGTTTTTTATGGGACTAAAAATAAACTTACCTTTTTTAAAAGTATTTTACAATTATAAATGAGTGAAAAAAATATATATTTTTTAATTTTTTTAAACTCTTATGCCGGTAAAAGCTGGCCTTACACATGCTTTTACGAGGTGTAAGATTTTGAAAGGTTTTCAGCGGGCGGAAGTTGTGCAGAAAGCGGAACTCTCTGCCCGCGACGGCCCTTCTCCCGGGCAGGTGGAGGATCTGTCAAGAGGATTCATGACAGATCGCAAGTGTCGGGTTTTAGCCAGTGCGCTTCGCATGCCTGAAACCGGCACTTGCGAGGCACCCACGGGTGTGTACACACCTCGTACGCACCCGGGGGGGGCTCAGAATATCCAGCTCAATGGCTTCAGTCTTCTCAATGTTTATCAGTGTTCATCCAGGACTGGATATCAGACAAACAGTCTGACAACAAAGAGGGTTGGTGAGGTAGAGCTGAGTGTCATCAACATACATGTGGAATCTGATATGTCTTCGGGGAATGTTGGGTGAGGGGCATCATGTAGATGAGAAATAGGAGCGGGCCAAGAATAGATCCTTGGTGAGGGTGAGGTGGGGCGGGGTGGGGGTGGGGGGTGCACTCCAGAGGTAACAGTGTGGGGTGGGAAGCGAAGCCATTGCAGAAGATTCTCTGACTATAAAACAAATTAAAATTCATGAT
This sequence comes from Squalus acanthias, assembly GCA_030390025.1. NCBI lineage: Eukaryota > Metazoa > Chordata > Chondrichthyes > Squaliformes > Squalidae > Squalus > Squalus acanthias. The sequence goes on along the minus strand of CM059433.1, from coordinate 22,252,180 downwards.
AAAGTAAAAACAAAATTAATTTGTTGACATACATTGTTAAAGACATTGGCCCTGAGATAGTGGATGTGGTCTCCCACTAAAGTTATAGCAGGCGATTGGGAGAACCCCCAATGAAGTTTTTGGACACATCCTTTTCAACTTACATCACAAAATAAAACCCAAACCAAATAGATGTTGCTTTGACTTTAAAGGTCAGTACACCAATTTCCCTTACTCTATTCAGGATAAAAATGAGAAGTCGCACAACACCAGGTTATAGTCCAACAGTTTTATTTAAAATTACGAGCTTTCGGAGCTGCTGCTCCTTCTTCAGGATAGATAACTTACATAATTGAAACACAATAATAATCTATTGCTAGAGATAAACTTCAGTCAACGGACAGTTGTTGTACAGTCGCTGTGTTCTATCAATCAGTAATATTCTTTTTGCACTTCTCAGTAATTGTGCTACCTTGCATTGTGCTGAATCTTCTGCTTTTAATAGTGATAAGTAGATTAGTTAACAATGGTGATCTGCACATGCATATGATTGCATTTGCAGCTTTGACAGCCAGGTTCTCCCTATTTTCGATGTCAGGGCAAGGTCCACGTAGGCCAATAACAGCTGTACAGATCTTCCTCTGACTCTGGGGATGGGCTGAAACTTGAGAGGTGGGTCTACCCACGATCAAACCTTAATGTAGCAGAGCGAACCTGTTTGGAACTGGCACCTGTCGCTTATATTTGCTCCTGTGGGCATTTTAGATCAAAGGCAATGAGTGAAAGCTCTATTCGAAAAGGTTGTCACTGCCTCTGAAGACAAGAACATCGGGTCATTTACACAGCATGGCCAATGCCGATGACAGTTTGTTCATTGGAGGCCGCCCTTCAGTATAAATGCAGCATTTGAATAATAGCTATGAACCACCATAACTTTTCCCAAATAAATTGGGTTATCTTTTTTCTAATTCATTATAATTATCCTGTTAGAAAAGGAATATAAAATAATCACTTTGATTTCTCGGTCGAATATATTTGACATCAGGTCCAATAGTGCTCTATTTACCTGTAATCAAAGGGTGCGACCAAAACGAAATAGCACAAACTTAAAAGGAATCATAATTACTAACACTGTGATTGTTTTCTAATGAAGTGATGATTTATATACCTTTTGTTCTGTATACTCTGTATCTGTTGAGGAAATACATGGGGGTTATGAGCCACAGAAGTAGTGCCGCCTTGTATGGGACAACGTTGGGTTTAGGATAAGTCATGCGAGACAGGTCAAAACATTTGATTCTGATTGACAATCTCTGATTGCCAAGAAATCTCCTGTGTCATCATTATTGAGTTATGGAAGAATCAAAAGAATCTGACAAGGATCTATAACCAAGGAAACCCAGTAGAGGTGACCTGTGTCTCTTATGCTGAACAGGTAATTGGTTTCTTAGTGCACTATTACCAGACTATTGTCCAGGGAAATGAAAAGAAACTCTCTTAGGGAACAGAGTGAAGTCAGTGATGTGTGAAGATTTAACAGAATGGTAGAAAAGACCAATTGCTGTGGTATTTGACTTCATTTAGGACTTTACTCTCCTTGAAATATTTCGAAGGCTTTCTGAAAGCTGAATGGGTATTGGACAACTGAGAAAAGTAATACTAAGAAAAAAGAAAAAGGTCGCCAATGGCTAGAAAGTTATAATTGCTCCAATAACCTTTTGGTCCTGAAGGCTGTTAATCCTACTTTTTATTCTATTTTGGAAGACCACTTGGCAAGCATATCCCTTGATGAAATAAAAAGCTCCTGAAATATATCTTGGAACATTACTCCTATTACCGTCATATGAACTCAGTTCAAAAGAAGAATAGGGATTTAATGAATTTGTTGCTGCACAAATACCATTGGATCAGAGTTCGAACAAAGGGCCTTTCTCTAAAACATTAGTATGCCATTCACAGAAACTAAGATGGGTAACATTTACAAAAAACAATTACTTTTCACAGCTTTGGCCGCAGTTCTTTTGTGGAAATCCATCCAGTGATGAATAACAACAAATAGGGTATGAAGGAGCAACTGGGCAACATATTGGTAAGGACATTGTACTTTTAGTCTGGGGTTAAGGTTTTGATTTCAAGGCCCATGCCGATGGGGTGAAAATCTTTTCTCTCTATTGACTGTAAGGATCCTCAGGTAGAGAGGAGCTTGTGCATGGAACTTTAGTTCCATTGCTAAATGTCCAACGCTTGACTGAAATAGTCGGTATCAGGTATCTCCAAACTCAGGCAAGTGGGGAGAGACAGAGTTTAGTCAGGCCTGCCAATCTGAAAGTGCATGCAAGGTATGCCTCAGTTTTGTTCTCCCAATCTTAGTGCTTAGCACATTGATGTGGTGGAGGTGCTCCTCTCAAGCTAAAGGGGATCTTTACTCTTGTCTATGCTATACCTGAATTGAGAACACTTGATACTGATACAAGATGTGCCCCTGAACTCAATCAGTTTTTCTGGAGTCTGGCTATTTTGGAAAATTCAACTGGGCTCTCCGGCCTCTGCCAAAGAGTGTGCCTGAGGGACTGTCACTTTGGATCATCACCAGAAGTATCTGGAGCAACTGAAGAAGGAGGAACATTTTTGAATTAATTTTTGAAAATCGCAGGACTGAAGAATTGAATCAATTGACTCAATTTCCCAACTATAATTGCTAAATTGTTAAATGAACAAAGTGAAACTGATACTCTATTACTGTCATGTTCTGCAAAGAACCAGCTCGTTCTGAATTCCTGGGACTAAGCATAAGATTTCATTATTGCATTTGACATGTCTCATTCTATAATCAAATTGTATATTGGGCTCAGTTGTTGAGGACATCTTTCTTTCCAATGCAATAGTGGAGATTTTCCTTCATCTGTAATGCATGAGGGAATATTTTCCCCATGTCCGAATAAGCAAGAGTCATATAATATGCGATTGGCAATTTTGACCATTTTTCTCTACTTTCACACTGCTTTATGATTTGTTCATTGGTCTCATGTTAAACAGCCTTAAACAATCCAGATGCATGGCTTGAAAACTGAAGACTTTTAACATTCGAGCTTGTCATTCCCTTAGTAGACAAATCAGGTTAATGAAAGTCACATCACATTAGTTGCTTAAGGCTATCCATGTTTATATATTGATACCTTGCATGTCAAATATATGCCATCTGTCAAATATAAAGTGATACAATGTACTCTTCAGTAATTGCACAACCATCACAATCACAATATCACTGTTAACTTCACTCTGCTGTTAGGAATATTGTCCTCTCACCTACCACCACACCCCATTAGTTGCTGTCTCGAATACTAAATATTCTAGAGCAAGAAACATTGAATAATCTTCTGCTCCTGTGATATCAAGGTATCTATTTAATCATTTGTTTTTTTTATCCAACATGTCCCTGGAGTCCTTTTCCTGAGTGTTGATCGCTTAAGTGTTCACCAATCACATTTAACATAAACAGGACCATAGGGTAATTTGACAACTGATTGAGCTGGTTGCGAGCATGTGATCAGCACGGGTGGGGTGGAACTCTGGGAGTAGGCCGCGCGTGGGATCACGCAGCCTGGTCATTTTATTTGGTTGTGTTGCGCTTGGATTGTTGGAATCACACGCTGATAACATGCAAGATCGCCATGATGCGCTAAAAAACAATTATAATTAAGCTGGCCCATTTCCCAAGATTTTTCCGAGATACTGCATAGGCAGCATTCCAGGCCTCAGAGATGTGGTTGCAGTCATAGGTTCTGCCTATCATTTTTTTATTTTCCGGCAGCTGGGTTGTGCCAAATTTTTACTTTTTGTGTTCCTTTATTGCATTTGGTTGAATGCATTTGTTTACATTCACTTGTGTTTTTCAACGAAGATTTCAGGGAGCTTAAAGCTCATTTTAAGCAATACACAAAAAGGACATTTCTCTTGCAAGTCCTCACCAGAGCTACTTGGACATATTTAGAGAAGATGTGTTTTTGCCACCTGCACATCACAGGAGAGGGCTTTCTCCAGGATGGGATTGTGCCTTCCATGTGTCATCTTGTTGTGCCAGTCTTGAAATGCTGCAAGCTAAAGGAAGCAACACATGAGCAGTGAAATTCACATACACAACATGCAAACCAACCTAGGTTTCAATAAATGACAACGTATCATACAGCTAGATTCTGTTTCAATAACACACGGCCTAATGCCCTTGGAAGATGTATGTGTGCCAGGGCTTTCAATTGTATATTAATCCTGGAAATGTACCCTACTGAGGTAGGGGTATGCGTATGATACAATAAAAGAGCTGTAAGTTTGTATGCGTGCTTGGCATGTGTGCGCGGTAAATATAGAACAGTTTGACAGCTAACATTTTCTGGCAGGGAATCTTGGACTGTCTACATGACAATGTGGATCATCTTACCTTGTCAGATTTCTTAAAGCATACCACATACTTCCACATCTGTTCCCAGGTACTGCAGGTAGCGCACACAGTGTTGAAACCACAGAATCTATTTTGTGCCTCTACAGTGGGATTCCTGCTATTTCATTTTTGACTGGACTTTCTTCTTTCTCGCCCTCGCACCTAAGCCATAGAATCATAGAATGGTTACAGCACAGAAAGAGGCCATTCAGCCCGTCGAGCCTGTGCCAGCTCTCTGCAAGAGCACTTCAGCGAGTCCCACTCCCCCACCCTTTCCCCATAGCCCTGCATTTTTTTTTCCTTCAGGTACTTATCCAATTCCCTTTTGAAAGCCATGATTGAATCTGCCTCCACCACCCTTTCAGGCATTGCATTCCAGATCATAACCACTCACTGTGTAAAAAAGTTTTTCATCCTGTCACTTTTGGTTCTTTTGCCAATCACCTTAAATCTGTGTCCTTTGGTTCTTGACCCTTCCGCCAATGGGAAGAGTTTCTCTCTATCTACTGTCTAGACCCCTCATGATTTTGAACACCTCTACCAAATCTCCTTTCAACCTTCTCTGCTCTAGGGAGAACAACCCCAGCTTCTCCAGTCTATCCACGTAACTGAAGGCCCTCATCCCTGTAACCATTCTCGTAAATCTTTTCTGCTCCCTCTCTAAGGCCGTCACATCTTTCCTAAAGTGCGGTGACCAGAATTGGACACAATACTCCAGATGAGGCCGAACCAATGTTTTATAAAGGTTCATCATAACTTCCTTGCTTTTGTACTCCATGGGAAAGGCTAACAAATATTTTAAATTCATTTTGAAATTTTATAAAGGATGAAGCAATATTTGTCCTTCTATGCAGCCGCATGCCATGAATAACTATTTAAATGAGCCGACCCTGCAAAATTGTGGGGTCAGCTCATTTGAATAATTATTCATCTCACTGCCCTGTTGACTAGCTTTGCATAAGCAGCTAGGCTGAAAATCCAACACAACAACGTCAACCCTCATCTCTCAATGTCAGCGTTATCAGGCATGTTGCCATGGCTGCACTTTAAGTCTGCTTCACTCTTCCACTTCAGGTCTGCTCATTGGCTGTACTGCAAGGATCCACTCTCTAGTTTCCTTTCAGGTTCTGTTCCCCATATCCACCTCAGGCCCAGCTCCAGGAATGCTCCGCTATGATAAACTGGGACGTGAGAGAGCTGTCTGCTGGACCTGTTGCCCACTCCACTCCACACACGCTCCCCAACTTAACTTCAGGCCCCCTTCCCTGGCTTCATTTCAGGCCCCCTCCCAACTCCACTTCAGCTCTCCTCAGACACACTCTGCAGCTTCACAGCAGACCCACTCCCAGACTCTGCTCGAGATCGATTCACCAAATCCACTCCCTTCTACCTTTCCATTTAATTTTGTTTCTTTTGTTTCTTTTTTAAGCATTTTATCAATGTTAGCAAATGTTTGATTTTCCGTCAGGGCTGGCTCTTGGCAGCACTTCATATCCAGTATTCTTTAGCGCTGCTTCATGCATCAGTCCCCAGTCCCACGCCTCCTCAGACCTGAACCCATGGCTCAGTCTCTTTGACCCCAGGCTGCTGCCTCCAGGCTTTATTAAATAACACTAGGGGGAGATTTTCATTTTGCTGCGGCCCCATTTATGCATAAAGTGGGGTGGTAGTGCGAACACAATCACAAATGAAGCAGTGCTGTCGTGTCCACCCGTTGCAATTTTTGGGCAGATCCCAATTTCGGTTAGAGCTCCCACAGGAAACAGGCGGGAGGGGTGGGGGGACATGATGATTATATGCAAATCCTGGTCAAATGACATTGACAAGATCTCCAAAACCATTTTTGTCACTGGCAGCATTGTTAACATTATTCTTGATTCTGCCCACAAACCATGCTAAAAGTCGGGAGGTGGCCACTTCCAATAATATTTAAAGGGACATCTCAGGTTAAACGCTAGAAAGTTTTGCAAGTCATTTCGCTTATGTTACATTGGTCTGAAATGTCCTTGCATTTTTCAGTGGTAATATGTACAAGTAGCATAGTGTCAATTTTTATCAAGGAAACTCATGTGTAAGTGATTTGCGCCACTTTCGTGCTGATTAATTGGTACAAGCAAGTTCACTCACACTCTTTGGCAGCTTCTGCCATCTGCCCATCAAAAACCCTGTACCACTCATTACCATAGCTCCGCCCCCACATCCAATGGCACAGCTGGCGTGAGTTTCCTGCTTTTACACCACTAATACACTGGCATAGATTTATGCCCAGACATAAGAGGCACAGCCTGGCCCCATCAGCTGATTTTGATTTATCTGGGGAGTTTGAGCACTGAAGAGTCCCTAAACGTTTTTGCTGATTTACATGCAGTTTGCATGCGATTTTCAGAGTGACTTTCTCTCAGAGTGGACCTGCACTATATATTACTACAGTGCGGTCACCGTGAGAGAGCCACCTGCTGGATCTGTTTCTCACTCCACTCCACACATGCTCCCCAACTTCACCAGGCCCCCTCCCTGCCTACACTTTGGAACCCAGACATCCCTCCACATGTTCAGAACAACCGAGCAAAAAGTATGGGCTATCCAATGGGCATACTTCTGTACTCTATTATAATGGAGGAGTCAACGGGCAGTGCATGTCATGCCAAGACCTGTGGATCAGGAGACTTCTCCAAGGTCAAAGAAGACCTCAAACCACAGTCAACTGTCTGCAGTGGGTCATCTGTACAGGTGAAGATCACCACGGCCCTGAACTTTTATGGCTACAGATCCTTCCAGCCAGCCATGGGGGATCTATGTAATATCAACCAGGGCGCTGTAAGGGCCTGCATTCACCCCAGATGAAAGATGCCCTTTTTTGAAGGGCACCTAACTTCATCAACTGTGAGATGACCCATGGAGAGCAGTGAGACACAGCCATTCAATACTACAAGTGCACTGGGTGCAGGAGGCAATCGACCGATGCCGCATAGCTCTGAAGTGCTGACGCGGAACCCAGTGTCATACATCAGCAGGAAGGAGTTCCACTCACTGAATGTAGGTTGTCTGTGATACCCAGCAATGGATGCTGCATATCAATGCACAGTATGCAGGAAGCTGCCACGACTCATTCATCCTGCAACATTCAGCCGTTACACAGCTATTCAGGGAGGTGAGCCACATTGACAGATGGATCCTGGGAGACAAGGCCACAGCAGGTGACCTCATTCCCTGTGACCCACAATGAAGCACAGGAGCGTTACAACCAAGCACATGCAGCAATCAGGCAGGTGGTAGAGAAGGCCCTAGGAACTCTAAAAGGTCGATTCAGGTGCCTAGACATATCAGGGGGTGTCTTGCTGTACATGCCAGAGAGGGTGGCAAGTATAATTGTGGCCTTCTGCACACTTTATAATTACAGGACGGGCTCAGTCTGGACATACTTGGCGAGGAGGCCGTTGCATCAGAAGACCCTGAGCTGCGGGCCCTGGAGCCCATGTAGTGATGCCCACTCGAATGTGTCATCCTCTGAAGCTGTCAAGACTGCCAGAGGGCAGCTCGTTACAGAGATGTTCAGCATCTGATCGCCTTCACCTACAGAACACAGCTTGCTCAACTTCTCGCCCACATGCCAATAAAGACTGTCCGAACCCAAGCACATGACAACACCTCTTTGCCACGACAGAACTGTGTCAAATGTCATCACCTGAGTGCACCCTTTCCTATATGACTGTGATCTCCTTGGTCAACAAACCAGAGAAAAAGTGCACATTCAACTTTTAATACAAAAAAATGACAAAACACAAACAGGCCTCTGTGAATAACAAAGCACAAAATAAGTGCCCATTCTACCTGAAAACATTAGTGGCAAAATACAAACCAGTCTCCATAGAACAGATTAAGTGCTTATTTAACCTTAATACATTAATGGCCAAGGACAAACAGGCCTACATCAATAACTCTGGGGCCACAAATCCAGGCCAAGTGGAAGGGCAGAGGTTGCAGTCCATTTGTCGGATGGCTGCAATTTGCTGCTCTAGGCGCTGTGGAACAGATCCTCGGTCAGGACCTAACCACAACTCAATTGCCATTCTGTGAATTGGCCCATGTTTCTCTTTCTTATTAAAAAAAACAATAAGTGCACAGTCAACCCTCATACAGTTATGGCAATGTAAAACGCAGTCTCCATGAATAACTCTAAGCAAAGTAAGTGCATTTTGAACTTGGCACGGTTAATGGCCAGATACAACTAAACAGCCACTCTACTGTTGCCTAGCACCGTGCATCCCCCTGGTGCCTATCACCTATTCTAGTACTGCATTTATCAGTGCCCTGATGATCAGGAAGGTAGGAAGTGGTAGGCTACTGATATTGGACTGAAGAGTCATGGCACTGAGATAGACCCCAGCTCACGGCAACAGGCTCCTGCCATGGAGCCGCTGTTGGCTGTGTTTCTGGAAGGAGCTCATGGGCAGCTTGGCATGACGCTCTGAGGAGGAAAGCCAGAGTCCTGGCATGTGATGCTGTCCTGAAAGATGGCATCAGGCACTTGGACTGCAACCTCTGCCCTTCCACTTGGCCTGGATTTGTGGCCCCAGTCATCAGTTGGATGGCCGGTGTGCTGGCAGCCATCAAATCTTGGAAGCCGAATCACTGAATTAGCCAACAGCTGGAAGGCCCGATTAAAGATCCCTCTAATATGTACCCTAATGCCACACAGGTTCAGACCATGCTCCCATGAAGGTGGAGGCCCCGACTGATCGCTGCCTGCCTTTTACCTGGGGATACTACTGCAGATTTGAATGCAGCTGCTTTTTGCTCTATCGGTTCCTGCAGAGCAGACAATGCCGCCATGATGTTGCTGCAAATCAGAGCTGGTACATGCATCTTTTGTGAAGAGTGCCCTCGAAGTCTGGGTCTCAGAACTCTAAAGTCCTTGGCCGCCTTCTACTCAGTCTCTATGAAGAAGTGGCCACATCCTCCCCCACTTGCCACCTCTTCCAGGTCCCCCACGCTTTAGGTCTCACCTGGTGAGCTTTCCTGACTTTGGCGAACTAGCTATCCCTTTCCCCTCCTCTCCCACCCACCCCCTGCCCCGGCCACCGGTGCCAGTCTCTGAACTGGTACCTGGAACAGCTGAGCCAAGGGACACAGAAATTAAGACAGAGGGGCTTGGAGCTCTCGATGATGGTGTGTTCTCAGAGGAGGACTGAAGAATAGGGCCTTGGTCATCCTCTTCCTCCTCATCATCCTCTTCATCTGGCCCTTCAGAGAGGTGGAGGCCTAGGCCCTCATCTTCTTCTTCCTCCCCTTTAAGGGGTTGCAGGCTGCCTTAAAATAGCGGCCGCCCCACTGAAGCTCCTGCCCACCCCCCGATCGGTGAGCTCCTTATAGGAAGCATGAATAGTGCTGAAAGCTCGCCAACTCCACTCAAATTAGGCCCGGCCTTGAAAATGAAATAGGCTCGCCTCCTGCACGATCTACGCTACTCATGAAAATCGCCCCCTACAAGTTAAATCAGTCTATTAGTCAGGAGTAAACATTAGCTTCCAATGATGATACAGTAAACACTGGCCACCAGCATCAGCAGTGTGCAGAGCCAAATCCATGTAAATGCATCAGCAATGTTATGGAAGATGAACTAGGATAACTGAGATAACCGTTACATCTCACTCACATCTCCATAAACAAAAGTGGCTCACTTCTATGTCTTTAATAAAATTTGAAGCTGAATTAATAACATCTGGTGTGGACAGTGGAGCAGTAATCTCATATCATTACAAATGTTTCGATATCCAGCTATATTCCAGAGTGAGATGGTACATAACACAGTTGGCAGTGCCATGCATTATTTTAAGAACATTTTCATTAGCTGTGTTCATTGCAATCTGTATTAAAATGCATTTACTGTTTCATTTCAATGATGTGGTAACTAGTAATTCAATAAAAGAAGGAGAAGGCAAGCTTCGACATTTACAGCGTTAAAACAAACTGCACATCTGTAGCTCGTGATAAATGATTTTTCTAAATTTATTGGCACTGAAAAGCCTGCAATGCATTAAACCTATGAATCCCCTTTTCATATACATCTTATCAAATGCACGTTGTCCAACAAGAATTATCACTGATTTACCTTGTATGAGTCATACCTACTGTATGTGTTTGAATATGTAATGAGCTATCAACTCAGTCATAAGCACTTGTGATGCCATATAACAAGGAGTTTGCAGCACTTAGATTTGTACAACCAAGTGTAAAATGAACATTTCTCTCCCAAGGTAGTAGATTTTCCTAAAACTAAACTACAATTTTCTTTTTTAAAGAACTCACTAATATTTGTCAGTTCTTAAAAAAATTGCTTAGCAGTAAGTCTACTTCTCTTCTTCGGCAGTCCCTCGGAACCGAGGATGACTTGCTTCCACACTAAAAATGAGTTCTCAGGTGACTGATGAGTCTAATGCGGGACCTACAGTCTCTGTCAGAGGTGGGGCAGACGGTGGTTGAAGGGGCGGGTGGGTGGGTGGGGTGCTTGGGTTGACGTGCGCTCCTTGCGCTGCCTGCGCTTGGCTTCCGCTTGCTCCTGGCGAAGAGATTCGGGGTGTTCAGCGCCTTCCCGTATGCTTCTCCTCCACTTTGTGCGGTCTTGGGCCAGGGATTCCCAGGTGTCGGTGGGGATGTTAGACTTTTTCAAGGAGGCTTTGAGGGTGTCCTTGAAGCGTTTCCTCTGCCCACCTGGGGCTCTCTTGCCGTGTCGGAGCTCCGAGTAGAGCGCTTGTTTTGGGAGTCTCGTATCGGGCATGCGGACGATATGACCAGTCCATCAGAGCTGATCGAGCGTGGTCAAAGCTTCGATGCTGGCCTGAGCGAGAACACTGACGTTGGTGTGCCTATCCTGCCAATGGATTTGCAGGATCTTGTGCAGGCAGCATTGCTGGTACCTCTCCAGTTGTTTGAAGTGCCTGCTGTACATAGTCCATGTCTCTGAGGCATACAGCAGGGCGGGTATCACTGCTGCTCTGTAGACCATGAGCTTAGTGCCGGGTTTGAGGTCCTGGTCTTCAAACACTCTCTTCCTCAGGCGACCGAGGGCTGCACTGGCACACTGAAGGCAGTGTTGGATTTTATCATTGACGTCTACCCTTGTTGACAGTAGGCTCCCGAGGTATGGAAAGTGGTTCACGTTGTCCAAGGCCTTGTCGTGGATTTTGATTATCAGGGGGCAGTACTGTGTGGTGGGGGCAGGTTCGTCGAGGACCTTTGTCTTACGGATGTTTAGTGTAAGGCCCATGCTCTCGTACGCTTCGGTGAAGGTGTTGACGATGGTTTGGAGTTTGACCTCCGAGTGAGCACAGACGCAAGCGTCGTCTACATACTGTAATTCGACGACAGAGGATAGGACGACCTTGGATCTGGACTGGAGGCAACAGAGGTTGAACAGTTTCCCGTTAGTTCTGTAAATTAGCTCCACTCCAGCGGGGAGCTTACTGAGGGTGAGATGGAGCATTGCAGCAAGGAAGATAGCAGTAAGTACCTCTATTATAGACCCTGTCATAGCGCATGTATTGTACTCATCAAAGCTAACAATGGTACATGTATTATACGATTGTCACACATGTCTCACACAGGGGCTATGTGCCTTTTGACAGGTGACTTGTACCATTCTTACAGCTACAAAGATGTTTAAAATTATATATAAATGATTCACCAACACAGCTCACCCTTGCTTCTCCATTGTGATGTATGTAGAGATGAAAATGAATTAGTTTTTACATAGTCTGGGGTGATAATATTTTTCTATATTAGGTGATATCTGACCACAGGAAACCACATAACAGTCTGGGAAATGCACATGTCTCAATTGGAAATGTGCTTTATCAATTTCCTGCAGTTTTGGACAGGCCTAACCAAGAGGACAAAAAAAAAGCCTTGATGCTGGTTAAAAATAACTTGTTTTTACTGTAAAGGGTGAAAAAAATTGTTTTTTAAAATCTTTTCGTCATTATATCTTAGTTTTTATTTTTCCCCCTCCTCGTTAGATTTGTGATAACATTTACAAATGTAGTAACAGTCACTTCAGGCTTTATATTCACTGACATTTACAGTAATGAGAAGTCGCACAACACCAGGTTATAGTCCAACAGATTTATTTAATTTTACAAGCTTTCGGAGCTGTCGCTCCTTCGTCAGGTAAGTTAGCAATGAGAGAATCTCCCAGAATTCACAATTTAAATCCGCTTCATCCTTGACCACAATGTCTTCACCTTCGACAACCATTTTTTCACCCAAACACACGGAACAGCCATGGGGACCAAATTCGCACCCCAATACGCCAACATCTTCATGCACAAGTTCGAGCAAGACTTCTTCGCTGCACAGGACCTCCAACCAACGCTGTACACCAGATACATCGACGACATCTTCTTCCTTTGGACCCACGGCGAAGGATCACTGAAAGGACTACACGATAGCATCAACAGGTTCCATCCCACCATCAAACTCACCATGGACTACTCCTCAGAATCGGTTTTATTCTTGGACACACGAATCTCCATCAAAGACGGACGCCTCAGCACTTCACTCTACCACAAGCCCACGGACAACCTCACGATGCTCCACTTCTCCAGCTTCCACCCTAACCACGTTAAAGAAGCCATCCCCTATGGACAAGCCCTGCGAATACACAGGATCTGCTCAGACGAGGAGGAATGCGATGGACACCTACGGACACTGAAAGACACTCTCGTAAGAACGGGATATGACGCTCGACTCGTCGATCGACAGTTCCGACGGGCCACAGCGAAAAACCGCATAGACCTCCACAGAAGACGAACACGGGACACAACCAACAGAGTACCCTACGTCGTCCAGTACTTCCCCGGAGCGGAAAAACTACGCCATGTTCTTCGCAGCCTTCAACATGTCATCGATGATGACGAACACCTTGCTAAGGCCATCCCCACGCCTCCACTACTCGCCTTCAAGCAGCCGCCTAACCTCAAAAGTACCATCGTTCGCAGCAGATTACCCATCTTTCAGGAGAACAGCAACCAAGACACCACACAACCCTGCCACGGCAACCTCTGCAAGACATGCCAAATCATGGACACAGATACCATCATTACACGTGAGGACACTACCCACCAGGTACACGGTACATACTCATGTGACTCGGCCTACCTGATACGTTGCAGTAAAGGATGCTCCAGAGCATGGTACATCGGCGAGACCATGCAAACACTGAGACAACGTATGAACGGACACCGCGCAACAATCGCCAGGCAGGAGGGTTGCCTCCCAGTCGGGGAACACTTCAGCAGCCAGGGGCATTCAGCCTCGGATCTGCGGGTAAGCGTTCTCCAAGGCGGCCTTCGAGATACACGACAGCGCAAAATCATAGAGCAGAAACTGATAGCCAAGTTCCACACTCATGAGGATGGCCTCAATCGCGATATCGGGTTCATGTCATGATACAGAACGTGACTTGACATCATGGCCGGTCTTCCCAGGTGTTTTTTTTTGGTTTTTTTTTTTTGGTTTTTTTTTTTAAAAAGGCTAACACAAGAACACAAATTGACAGGATATGCAGCCAGCAGGTGGTTTGACACGTTGGACCCCCTGGGACACATCTCATTGTCTTGGCTGTGCTCTTTGTTGTAGCGAATAATGTGAATAGATTTTGTCTGGGTTTAAATTGTGAATTCTGGGAGATTCTCTCATTGCTAACTTACCTGACGAAGGAGCGACAGCTCCGAAAGCTTGTAAAATTAAATAAATCTGTTGGACTATAACCTGGTGTTGTGCGACTTCTCATTTTTGTCCACCCCAGTCCAACGCCGGCATCTCCACATCATTTACAGTAATGACCTTAATAAGGCTGTAACAAAAAAGATGGCTTATTAACTTTTTGCTAATATTCATTAATCTTTTTAGGAAGGGAAATGGATGAGCCTACCAGCACTTAAAATAAACGAGCTTAAATTTCACAGGAGCTATTCTGTGGGTGGATCTAGAGCTCGCATCTTCCCTTTGCATGCACATGTGTCCTCAGCCCCAGTCGGGGGTGTTTAAATATTTATTTTGGGTGGGGTGAAAGACTGCAAGTTACAGTGTTGACTTGGCGCCCACCTCGGATGGCTGGCGAGGGAATCCTCTGCATCTTACTGCAGGGTAAATGGGCCGGGACTGAAGAGTTTAAAAGAAATGTAAAAGTTGCCAGTTTTGTGAAACGCCAGTTTCCCGAATGCAATTGATCGCACTACAACAATCTTTGTGCTCGGCTTTGCTAGGAACATATACTTCGTACGATGCATTTCTCTCAGTTGCATGATGTCATAATAAGCCTGCCCATATGTGGGCTGGCACATTCTCCAGCTGCACCATCTTCAATCGGAATTCTTGATGGGCACAGATAAAGGGGCAGTAACCCGGCAATAACAGCTTCCCGCCCCAATTTGCACCTCAGCCCTCCCTACCTATGATGGTTTCCTGGCACGCACTGAGGGGTAATTCGGTCTGACAGAGTCCGTTACCACTCTCTACCTACATTTCACCACTTTTTCCTAACTTTTTTGCAAGACTGAGCAAAGGCGCCGTTTTCAGCTGCCTTATCAATTACATTTGGCCGAATTTTGCTCAAAAAATAACGGGGCGTTAACGGCACAACCCATTATTAATGCACAAATCAGCCAGCAAGTTCAGGGGATTCAGAGACGCGGCAAAAGTTGCAAATCTCCAGAACTTATTGGTCAATTTACACTGCTCCGCTGTTTGCTTCGCACAAGCGGTGTCTCATCCTTAGCCTCCCTGTTATTTTTAAAAACGTTCTGGATCTGCATATTAAACTCACTGCAGAAAGTTAAGGCTGTTGATTAACAACAACAACAACTTGTATTTGTATAGCACCTTTAATGTAGTAAAATGTCCCAAGGCGCTGCACAGGAGTATTATAAGACAAAAAATTTGACACCAAGCCACATTAAGAGCATAAGTACTATTTAACAATGTAATAATTATTAATGCAATGCCAATCAATCTCTCTGGCCCAGAAAGGGAACATTTTAAACTGTTAAGTCTATTCTTGCATATAGTAAATTCTTAGAGATTTTAAAATTCAAATTTAAATTCTTTTTCTTACTTTTCCTTTCTGTTTGCTTTTTTTCCTTTCTCTCTCTCATCCAATCTTTCTTTCCCTCTCTTTCGCCCGCCTTCTCCTATTGTTCCTCTGTTTCTTTCTCAATCCTTAAAGCTCATTGATTAAGGAGATAGACTGTCTCATCATTCACTAAGGTCCGTTGCCACATTGTTATCAGCTTGCACTTCCAGCAAAACACGGCGCAAAAAAAGTTTGAGCTGAAGGTTGCAAGATGCCCTGCTCCAGCAAGTTCTGGGCCTTCGTTTCCATATCTCGGTGCATTTTCACTCTATGAGAAACTAGGCAGGGAAACACCCTAAAAAGACAGAGAAAATGGCGCGGTTTGATGATGAAGTGGGAAGATTGAAGTAAGCTGAATAATCTTTGCACAAATACAGTAGTAAGTGCTACTTCATGACTTGTGGGATTGTATCTGCTGGAAATCAGCTTCCTTATCCCAATAAAAGATGTCTGAGCCAAAACAACTTGTCTGCTTAACACCCTGGCAATGAAATGCGGACAAAACTGGTCGTTACCCTCTGCTGAATAAGTGATGCTGTCTAAAATGACACAATAATAACTCACGTTTAATAGCACCTAAAAACCGACATCATTCATATCCTTGAGCTTGACGCACATCATAACCTCTTAACATATTTCAATTATTGTGCCATTTCCACAGTAACACTCGTAGTTCCTGGCTTTAGTCCATACAGCATAGATCACATTTTTGCTAAATGTTTCTCCATTTTCCAACATTCTTCTTTCCCTCTTAAGAAGATTGCATCCATTACATTAAATACTTTCACAAAGAAAATACATATCACTATCATGAGATGGAGATATGAATAGAAGAAAACAATTACACCTGGTGCAATAGGACCTGCAGTTGCAATCTCTGTGCTCGTTAGAGAAATAAAATACAGGCTGAGAATCCTGTGTTAAAGTTTGGTGAAAAAGTAGATGTGAGGAGAGGTTAACGGATTATTGGGAGAAAGTGCTAATGGGCTATTCAGTGTTTAGTGCCACTCTGAGCATTCCTACTTTTCACAAAAAGGAGTACAAAAGGAAAGCGATGGAAACAGAAGGCCATTTTAATGAAATTAGTGCCTTATTAGAGTTACAACAACTTACACTTGTATGTTGCCTTGAACGTAAAGGTTCCAAGGCATTTCACAAGGGTGAAAAATAACTGGAAATTGTGCTATCGTCAGGAGAGGCAAAAGATGAATACAAGAAAGAATCATTTCGGTAGACACTCCCGACCCTCCCCAGACCAATGGTCTGTTCAAACCGCGTTCTGAACCGTATTCCACAGTTGTGAGTATTGCTTAGCACTTGTTGCTTATTTTTGTTCGGCAAGCGAATAAAGGGCTCGATTTTGCCAGTGTGGGCGGGCCGGGTGGCATTCGTGTCAGGACCCCGACTCCGAAATGAAATAGGGAAAAAGTGCGATTTTCCCCTAATTGGGCAATTGATTTCCAGCGTGTGGGAATCCCTGGCCCAATGAGTCTTTTCATACAGAAAGTCGCCTCCAATGACGTCATCAATGCTGCTGGATTTAAGGCCTGCAAGCAGCCTTGCTTCTTCTGGAGACTGCAAACTTTCTGGTGATTGTAGTGAGGAATTCATTGATCGACTATGTCCACCAGCAGGCAAAAGTGTGCTCCACGCTTCGATGAACCCTCCCTCCAAGCTCTGGTGGAGAGAGCAAGATCGAATAAGAAGGGGCTCTTCCCTTCCTCAGGGAGAAAAAAGCCACCCCAGCAGACTAAAGCTGTGTGGCTGCAAGTGGCCCAGGAGGTCAACTCCATATCAATGAGCCGCAGAACCTGGCTGCAATGAAGGAAGAGGTTTCATGACCTACTCCACACAGGAAAAGTGAGTATGACTTTCCCATCTCCCTCAATCTGATCCCCATCGCCTCTCCTCACCAGCACTCTGCTTTGCTAACCTCTTCCTCCACATCCCACTTGACACTTACTTCCCTGCACACCTACCCATTACCTCTCTCTCTATGGTCACATTCACTTAACTATTCTACCATGTAGCCCTCACACCCCCTATCACTGTGATGCAACAACAACAACAACTTACAACACACAGAAGGCCCTTTGTCTCCTTCTAAGCATCTATGCTATGCATTCTCTACACTCACTCCTTCATTTTCACTCAAATTCCACTTGTGTCCCTCATTGCAGGAAAAGATAGCCCACAATAAGAGGGAAAGAGCCATGACAGGAGGAGGGCCACCCTCAGTAACCCAGCTCACCGCCTGGGAGGAGGCGGCCCTGGAAATCGCCGGGATCGAGGAGGATTCCCAAATGGGGGACGGACAGACAGGCGCATCACAGCAAGCTGGTGACAAAATAGTTTGGCATCTCTCTCATTGACATTGCATGAGTCACTGATATTGGCCCGAAAATTAGACCTAATACGCGAGAGTATGCACTGTGTACTCTCGCGTTTTAGGTCTCCAATTGCCGGTTTCCAGCATGCACTGCGCATGCGCGGGAAACCGGCACTTTGTGAATTCAAAAGGGGGCAGTTCCTAGGTGAACCGCGTGCGCGCTACAGGCTGCGCGCACGCAGTGCACTTAGTGCTTTGAACGCGCAGGTAAGCATGGAAGATTTTACACATAAAGAAAGGAGGCGTAAGACCCTCTTTTAACAAGGTAAGTAGTTAATTAAGTATTATTTTAAATTTTTTTCAACAGGTTTATCTTTTTTAGAGACTTTAAAGAAAGGTAAGTTTATTTTTATAACTTTTAAAAAGATTTAAAATTTTTCAAAAATTCAATTTTTTGTTTAAAGTGGTTAATTTATTTAACTATACTTATTTTATTAATGTGATGGCTTTTTTTTAATTTAATTGAGGTTTAGCTGTTCTTTTGGGGGTGTGTAAGATTCATAGCTTTGACAGCCCTTGCTGTTAAAACTATGAATGAAAGATGGTGTGCTGCCATTGGCTCTAACTGAATCACGTGATCCCAGAGCTCGCACGAACTAACTCCGTCTCTGGGTCACGCAAGCACTGCACAGCTGCAGCTTTGAAACTAAAGTTTGTGTGGGCCCGGAGGAAAAAGGAAGGCGCGGAGTGAGATATCGCAGGGAAGCCTTACCCCCGCGTCAACACTCAGTCTTTAATTTCTGGGCCAATGATTCTGATGCTCTAACAGATTGGCTTATGATCAGGTGCAGGAGTCTCTGGTAGGTTTTGTCACCAGGGTCGCTGCGAGTGTGAAGCGAATGGAGGAGTCCATCGCGAACATGAGCAGAGCCTTTGTGGAGGCATTGGCGCATGAACGCATCACCGCGGAAAGGATGGCAACCTCCGTGGAAAGGATGGCTAACTCCATGGTAAGGCTGGCTACTATAGAGGAGAGGATGGCTACGGCCATGGAGGAGCTTAGTCGTCAGGGTCTTGAAAACATGGTCATTGTTCAGAATAGATGGACATCTCTTGAGGAGTGATGGTCATCTATTGAGCATCGAAACCAGACCTTCATGGAAGTCCTCTGGAGTAGGACTTCCAGTGCAGAAACGGGTCCTCATAGCCCCCCTGAATTGCAGCAAGGTGCTGTCAAGCCACTTACTAGCTCTGAAGTGGGGCTGACCCATGAGAGGGATGTTGGTGGCAGACAACAAGGAAGTGGGGGCTCCTCTCCAAGCGCTCACACAACCATGCCACTGCAAAGCCCTCGGTCAGAGCCCCACCAGAGTCCTGACCCAATTGAGATGGGCGTTCATGTTCAGCTGTACAAGTTTAAGACAGGCCGTAGGCTGGAGTGGAAGTTGGAAAATGGCAGTGGTGTCTTCAAATCAGTTGCACACTCATTTGCATCATCATCTCACTGCCCTGCATGCTGCCAGCGGTTGTTAGGCGCATGCCTATAAACCCCTTCATCAAGTTGGCGTCCAGCGCACTTCCCATCGGAAGTGTGCGTGGGCATTTCGGACCCCATTTTCGATTCTTATTTGGCCAACTAGCGTCTAAAAAACGGGTGCTACATGGCCCAATTTAGCCCCCATATGCTTTAGTCTTGCTAATATTGAAGTGAATTCTTGCTCATCCCAGACTTAATGTCATCTAAGAAGTCAGAAAGCACAGTTATGGTGAAGGCATGAAGGTGGCAGATAGGTGAAGATGGGTATCATCAGCATACATGTGAAAGCTGATTCCATATTTGCAAATTATATTGCCAAGGAATAGCATGTAGACAAGAAAAGGAAGAAGTTAAGGATGGCACCTTGAGGCATACCTGATATGGAGGCAGAATGTAAAGCCATTCGGGAGATGAGCTCACTGCATTAGGACAGCTATGATTGGGATCACGTTAGGCAGTGGTGAGGGCCTAACCCCATATTTTGTTTCACAATAAACCAAGGTTTGTTATCATGCCAAAAAATCTATGGAATATCTTTACTTAAAATCCTTATAATCTACCAGCTTTTAAAATGCAAGTCTGGCAAACCTAACAACTGTTTCTTGATTTGTTTTAATGAATGTATCTTCTTTCCTATCCTTTTCAATTTTGCTGTTGTCCTGCGCTGTGGACTTTTGCTCATCATTTTGTTTTCACTGTATATAAAAGATACCACCACAGCCTTTACCATGTGCCTTTTCATTCAAATTTTCTCTGAAAGATTCCCCTTCCCCCTACACACAAACAGTCTCTGTCTGAAGGACAGATCCAAGCTGAGCAGTTTTCACTTGTCAATCAACCCCGCACATGTGGCATCACCTGAGGCCAAGATTTTACCTGTCCTCTATCAGCTGCCACGATTGGAGTAGGATACTGGAGATGGTTGAACATAATGAACATAAGAAATAGGAGCATAAGTAGGTAATTTGGCCCCTCGAGCCTGCTCCGCCATTCAATAAGATCATGGCTGATCTGATCTTGGCCTCAACTCCACTTTCCCTCCCACTCCCCATAACCCTTGACTCCCCTGTAGCTCAAATATCTGTCTATCTCCACCTTGAATATATTCAATGACTCCGCCTCCACAGCTCTCTGGGGTAGAAAATTCCAAAGATTCACGACCCTCTGAGAGAAGAAATTCCTCCTCATCTCGGTCTTAAATGGGCGACCCCTTATTCTGAAACTATGCCCCCTAGTTCTAGATTCCCCCACTAGGGGAAACATCCTCCCTGCATTTAGCCCATCAAGCCCCCTCAGAATCTTATATATTTCAATAAGATCACCTCTCATTCTTCTAAACTCCAATGAGTATAGGCCCAACCTGCTCAACCTTTCTTTATAAGACAACCCCTTCAACTCAGGAATCAACCTAGTGAACCTTCTCTGAACTGCCTCCAATGCAAGTATATCCCTCCTTAAATAAGGAGACCAAAACTGTACGCAGTACTCCAGGTGTGGTCTCACCAGTGCCCTGTACAGTTGTAGCAAGACTTCCCTACTTTTATACTTCATCCCCCTTGCAATAAGGGCCAACATTCCATTTGCCTTCCTAATTACTTGCTGTACCTGTATGTTAACTTTTTGTGTTTCATGTACGAGGACACCCAAATCCCTCTGTACCGCAGCATTTTGTCGTCTCTCTTCATTTAAATAATAATTCGCTTTTTTATTTTTCCTACCAAAGTGGATAACCTCACATTTTCCCACGTTATACTCCAGCTGCCACATTCTTGCCCACTCACTTAACCTATCTATATCCCTTTGCAGACTCTTGTTCTCCTCACAACTTGCTTTCCCACCTATCTTTGTATCATCAGCAAATTTGGCTACAGTACACTCGGTCCCTTCGTCCAAGTCATTAATATAGGTTGTAAATAGTTGAGGCCCCAGCACTGATCCCTGTGGCACCCCACTAGTTACAGTTTGCCAACCTGAAAATGACCTCTGAAGGCTGAGAATCCAAAATTCACCCCACTGGTGGTAGTGATATGTAATCCTGTTGTAACCATGAGAGGGCCTTGCAAAGACAGCAGTGTAAAAACATAAAATCAATAAAAGCTCTGAAGATGCAAATAAACACAGTGTTAGGTGGTTACACTTGAATTATTTATCTATGCTGTATCTCTTTTATTATTGCTTTATGAAGCCAGCATAGATTTACATTTACCTTTTTCCTCTTCTGTTTTCTACAACCTCAGCTTTATCTCTTTTTACTCCCATCCCCCTCAAAAATCTACTGTAAATTCTCACCCGCCCGAGTGCTGTGCTGCTTGGTGAACTATTTCCCTATGTGTACACACCCCTCACTGGTGGGATCCTGCATGTATGCCAAAATTAGCAATGCATAATTTAAAACTGGTTCACACCAAATATCGACCCTAATTAACAGAACAATAAAAGTCTTGGAGGCACCTCAGCCTTTCCTCTCTCCGCTTGTTTTCTTCCTGTACTTCACCACTCGTGTTCCATTTAATTTAGAGGATTCTTTTGAACAACCCAAACACCCGATATATGAATTTTTACTGTTCACTTCTGTCACTGCTATGCAATGCTTTCTACTGTGATACTTTGGTTCTTCAAACTAAATTCCAGCTCTCATATGGATTCTAAAATGATTGCTTCCTTCAAGAATTCACTCGGGAAAAAAATGAGCAACATAGCCTCCCTAAGTAATGGTAAACCATGTAAAACTAATGGCTTTAACATAAATGAGATGGCAGTCCTAGACAAGCTAATGGGTCTCGGAACAAAAGGATGTTACTTATCCCTGAGTACCAGGAAATACAAAGGGTGAGATTTGTGAGGCATTGACAATCATTATGAGGGAGTCAATTAACACTGGGGAGGTGCTGGTAGATTAGAAACAGGCTGAAGTGGTGCTAAATTATAAAATGGATGACAAAACAGATCGAGGCAACTGCAGATCAATTAGTCTTACATCAATACCATGTAAATTAATGGAATTGATTATCAGGAGATGTTTGAGAGAAGGGTCATGAGACTGATCGTTGGCATCAGAGGACAAGGGGACACAAGCTCAAACTACCAAAATAGAGGTCAACACATACAGTGCACTTCTGGCTAAAGTAGCGGAGGTGAAAACCCAGAAATTACTTAAAAAGCAGTAGAATGCCATGGTGGGGGATGACAATGTCATTATGATGGGTAAGCTCAGATGGATTGAATAAATTTGCATCAGTCAATGATCTTGTGGAGTAAAATACATTTTGATTTGACTAGGCAGTTATGATGTGCCTTAATAATAGGGCTGATTTTCCTCTGCTTTGCACGCAGGGAACATTCAGCTCCTGAGGGCAAAGCAGAGACCCGTGATGCCGCGCCTTCATCCCCTTTGTGTTCTTCTGGGGCTTCTTACAGCAGATCCAGCTTGCAAATGAGGTGCAAGGGACATAATGGCCACTGCTGCCTCGTTTTGCTGTGTAATCGTTAGGTGGGTACCCATTAAAAAGGACACCCAGAAAGAATTGGCAGAAGGCCTTTTGCCCCGACTGCTCAGATTGGAGGGTCTGAGATGGACAGACAGCAAGGCCACAGAGGACCATTACATGAAAATTAGCAGAGGAAAATTTTAACCCATACGACCTTGACTGGAAATACCTCAGAGCCGCTCCCAAACCTTGGCTGTAACTTCACCGGATGTGTAGTGGAATGGGAGAAGCTCTGAGGGATTTGGGATTTAAGTGTAATTTTTTAAAACAATGGCCTGTATTTTCCGATGCTTACATGTGCGTACACCGTGCGTGTGCACCCGTAAGGGCCCCGCTAGTTCCGGGTTTTCATGCTTGCGTGAAAACCTGTGACTTGAGAATCTTCTTGACAGATCGTAGCCGTCCCCGGGAAAAGGGCCTCCGCAGGGCGGAGATTTGCGCTATTTGCGTAAGGCCTGCTTTTACCAGCATAAGAGTTTAAATGAATATAAAAATAATTTTTTTTCAATTATTTAAACATTAAAACATCTGTAAAATAAGTTTAAGGTTCTTTTTAGCCCCTTTAAAAGGTTTAAATTTATTTTTCTAAAAATTAAATTTTTGTTTTAAATGTTTAATTAAATTGTATTTTCATTAATTTTAAAGATGTAATTTTTTTTATTTATTTGGTATGTAAATGTATTTTTTCTGTGATCCCCATTCATGCTTACGGAATCCCCATAAGCATGAATGGGGATCCCCCTTCTTTCATTGGATGGGCTGGCCCACGTGATCTATGGGGCGCTTGCGAAACCGCCTGGGGCACGTGGGCCTCTACGCATGTCTACGCATCGAGGACCAGGAGCGCGAGTCTCCGTGGATCCCGAGCCAGAAGGTAGGCACGGATTTTATTTGCGGATTGGAGGCATTTCCCTGCGGGAAGCCTCCGACTGCAAATTCAGGCCCAATGTGAAGTTGCACACGTTTAAAGATTCACAGGCTGCAGCCACTGAGAGAGAAGTGGGGTTTGAGGTGTTAATGAGCCAGTTGTTGAAGAGATTTCCGCAACAACTGGGCAGAATAAGCAATTTATTATCTCATTTCAAATGGCCTATCAAACATCTGCACCGATTATAGTGAGGTTGATTCTATTCAATGTGACTTAACATGAAGTGTCTGCTGAGTATATACTCTTAGGAGAGAGGGTAATTGGTCTAGTTTACAGCCCCACTGGTGAATCCCGGAATGGGGAAGGAGTCAGCAGGCACCGTTCTTCCAGTTCCTGTGAATACAGGGAGAGAAAAGCACAGAAGAGACATAGGGATATATTTCCCCCGGACAGTATTTGAGTGACCAGCCAGCAAAGTGCGCCTATCGGCTGCTCAATAGTCCAATAGGTCTGGTCCATTTTGATGGCTGAGCCTCATTAACAGAGGGTTGATGGGCTGCGGGTGGAAACCGAGCAGCCTGGGGCAGCCCATCGGCTCTGGGCTGCTGCAATATCTGGCTGTTCTCCGGACCGGAAAAAGGTCGTTCCGGGGTTAGTGGTAAGAGCAGCAGCAGCCCAGCTTGTTTCTGTAGAGCCTGGAGTAGCACTCCTGCTCCTCCCAGCCCCAGGAAAACAAATCAAAACTTACCTTCTGGGCCCCTCTTCAGCTGGATTACCAGCTGAAACTGTCCAGAGTGAGCATCATGCACTGGCCACTCATTAAAGAAAGAAAAGAAAGACTTGCATTTATATAGCGCCTTTCACGACTACCAGATGCCTCAAAGCGCTTTACGGACAATGAAGTACTTTTGAAGTGGAGTCACTGTTGTAATGTAGGACATATATCCCCATTCCTTTATTGTGGGAAATGCGGCAGCCAATTTGCACACAGCAAGCTCCCACAAACAGCAATGTGATAATGACCAGATAATCTGTTTTAGTGATGTTGGTTGAGGGATAAATATTGGCCAGGACACTGGGGATAACTCCCCTACTCTTCTTCGAAATAGTGCCATGGGATCTTTTACGTCCACCTGAGAGAGCAGACGGGGCCTCGGTTTAACGTCTCATCCGAAAGACGGCACATCCGACAGTGCAGCACTCCCTCAGCACTGCACTGGAGTGTCAGCTTAGCTTTATGTGTTCAAGTCTCCGGAGTGGGACTTAAACCCACAAGCTTCTGACTGAGGGGCAAGTGTGCTACCCACTGAGGCACGGCTGACAATACTGTTCTAAAATTGCAATCAGGGTCCTATGTATGTTATAGGACCCAAAATTTGCATATTAAAAGGGCCTACCACCTGCCTCAGGCAGGCTTCCTAGCAGTAGGCCACAAAGAAGACAGGGATAGCAACACTGTTGAAGAAAGTGCGTCAGTAAGTCACTGTTTTGGGGATTCTACCACCTCGTAGATGGGTGGGTGACCTCAAAATCTTCCCCATAATGTCAGTCAACCAGTTAGCTCTGGGAAGGGACTCTGGCTGAAAGGAAACTCATTCATCTCAAGACCAGATATTAGGACCAGAAGGCTAACCGGGAAATGTTAAATGAACCCATTAATAGGAATAGTATGGTGTACTTTTAATATTTTCTTGTTCTGAAAGAAGTTGGATTAAGATGGAATTGATTACAACTGTTAGTCTGTGTGTTCACTTGCTAGCTGTAAAATAAAACAGCTTAGCAATCGTTATTAGGCCTCACCTTACTAAAAATGTTTTCAGTCCACCAGCACAGTCTGTATGGACTCCTGCTTTCACTTAAAGTGATTGTGACAACTTTCCTTCAGTCCTTGCACAAGCCTTTGTTTCCTTGTGCATAACTGTTCGTATTCAAGTCACCTTCCAGCTACTCCAAAGAGTTCCAGCACTTGCCGGACACCATTACCCTGGTAGCTCTCCCAGTCTCTCGTCATAGCTCCAACAGGAGGGTGCTGACACCCTCAATAAAAGGTGGCAACCCTACCAGAGTTATGACAGGAAAGCTCCCACAGAATTCTAAGGCCCATCTCTCCACATAGCGGAAACACGCCTATAGATCTTTTCAACAATACCAGCACTTAAAAATATCTCTTTTTCCAATCCCCAAAAGGTACTGACTGTTGCTGCAAGACAACTCCACAGGCGCCAGCATCTCTGCGGCATATTGCCAAAGTGGCCATTCTTCAAATGCGAGCCCAGGGTGTTGGCAAGCTATTTGAATGTAAGGAGCATAACAGCCTGACCTTACCCTGTCCTTCCTTACTTGCTGTCATTACGCACATACATTTTCCATCAGGGCTCACTGGTTAGCGATCAGAAGCAAGATTGCTATCTGATATTTTCCACTTCCTACCTCAAGGACAATTGTGGTACCTTCACCATTACCCTGGATGAGATAAGCTAACTCAATGCAGACTAGGAGTTGTACGGGGACTTCTTGATAAGGTGGTTAAAAAAGCATATGGGTTACTTGGGTTTATAAATCGAGGCATAGAAAATAAAACAAAGAGATCATGCTAGAACTTTATAAATCACTGGTTAGGCCTCAGCTGGAGTATTGTGAACAGTTCTGGGCACCACGCTTCAGGAAAGATGGAAAGGCCTTAGAAAAGGTACAGAGGAGGTTTACCAGGATGTTACCAAGGATGAGGGACTTCAGTTATGAGGAGAGGTTGGAACAGTTAGTGGTGGCATGGGGAATGGGTGGTGAGGCTCACTGTACTCAGAAAATGAGCCCTCAGGTGCCACGAACATTTTTAGAGTCAGACCTTCTCATTTACCTTGATGGCCTTAAAGTTTTTGGCTCAAAGCAGTTTGATAAGCTTTATCAAAGGTGGGGGGAAAGCACCAAGGCTGCTCTATATTTGGACATCTTATTACTTTTGCAGCACTTGGCAGTGCTGAATTTAAAAGAGAGAAGTCGCACAACACCAGGTTATAGTCCAACAGTTTTATTTGAAATCACAAGCTTTCGGAGCTGCTGCCCCTTCGTCAGGTGAAGTGAAGGAATACGAATCGGCAAAGCATATATAGACAGAGAACAATGCATGTGTAGCGTAAAATGTCAGACGACTCCATTTAATCCTTCTGACTGCCTTTCGTCACACCTTGGCAGAGAAACAATCAGGTCAGCCAGGAAGGTACCACATCAAAGACATAGCAAGATACAACTGAGACAATGAGGTGGGGTCACAGGGGGTCTAATGTGTCAAATGCAGTCTGTATGGAAAACCATAAACTTTAAAATTTTAACTTTTTTTTACTGGAAATCACATCTGTGAACAAGCCAGCGACGACTCGACAATTTAAAAGAGGTAGAGGGTTCTTAGGACATAGAGTGCCCTACCAGAAACGTTGGTGGAAACAGAATCCATAATAGTTATTAAAAGGGAAGTTCATACTTATTTAAAAGAATAAAATGTAAAAGGGTACGGGGATAGGGCAGTGGAATGGGACTAAGTAGATAGCTCTTTCAGAGAGCTGGCACAGTTGCAATGGGCTAAATGGTCTCTTTCTGTGCTGTAGAATTCTACAGGCACAAAATTCCAGTCCGGATCAAGGTTAAACTGGGCAAATCTCCAATCATAGGACTGGAAAATGGGGTAGAACCAGGTTGCACTTCAATTCCGCCCTGTTTTTTAGTTTCAGACATTTGGGCTGCGATTTCGATGGCCGGGGTCGGTAGCACGGTCCCAGCCCTCTGCCTCCTCCAGCCCGCTCTCTCCAAGTGCTTTTCCATTGATTGGGCTTGTTAAGCCCGCCCAGCGAGATTCCCAGCCAATTAAAAGGAAGCAGGTTTGATGCCGTCCATTTGATGACGCGTCATCAGCTAGTTTCCTTAAAGGGGACATGTCCAAATTGTTTTTGACAGTTGTGCTGTCAGTGTTCTACAGCATTGAGGTGCTGCAAACATTGACAAGCACTGCACAGAGGACCACGGCTGCACCCAAGCTCTCCCATGACTCCCTCCATATGCTTATGGAGGGAGTCACAGCACGCAGGGAGGTTCTCTTCCCTTCCAATGGGTGGAAGACACCACCCCAGGAGACCAACACAGCCTGGTTGCACATTGTACAGGAGGACACAAGCAGGGATGTCATCAGGAGGACCTGGCTGCAGTGGCGCAAACCTTTCAATGATCTCAGTAGATCACAAAACGTTACTGCCAAGCCACACTCAACCTCATCCTGCTGTGCCATTCATCACATCCCCATCACTCTGCCTTCCCTACCCCACTCCTGCACATCTTTACTCACACTAACTTACCTTGCACCTCCACCCATCCCTCTCTATCTACATTATCACTTCCCCATCTCACTAGCCACCCCTCACACTCACCCTCATCCTACTGCAAGCATACCAACTAACAACACACAAGGGTAGGCAGTTGGGTGTTTTATGCAATGGTCATGTGAAGTTTCTGTTAATGTGGTGTCAAACATTGATATCTTTATTTTCAACACTTTGTGTTCTTGGGCAGATTTGTGTGCACCTTTGGAAGTGGCTTAGTGAGTTGCAGTGATTGGTGAGACATAACGGTACCCCCCGCAATAGTGATGAGTGTGAAAGGAGTGGCTTGGGCACTGTAGGGAGGCTTTATGGTGTTGGTGTGGGGTGGTGCCAACCTGGTGCATCATGTGGCAGCCAGGGTGTGCTATTGTTGATTCTTTCACAGTACAATATTCAGAATGATCTCAGCAACACCAGCAGCCACAATGCACCTCCCCTTTAAGAGGTGCAGGCTAGATTTAAGTAGTGCTAGGCACTGACGATATTGGGCCCCCTGCTGATGTGTGCAGCCAATGAACAGCATGGGGAGCTCTAGCTGCTCACAGAAATCATTATAATGAGCAGGCAGCACCAAGTTGCCGTGCTGTTTGCATTCCACTTAATAGGCGCGGGTTAGTTGCGCATCGCGATCCCTGTGCCCATTTTCAGGGGCTAGCCAATTTAACACCCCCATCGTATTTGTGAACAAAAGTATTTGGAGAGCCTTCCTTAAGGTTTAGGGAGATTTTCATTACAATGACACAGCATGCAAGCCGCACAATAGGAGAAAGCTGGCACCAAGGTTTTCGAATGCTGCACTGGAGGACTTGGTGGAAAAGGTGAAAAGAAGGAGAGATGTCCTATATCCTCAGGGGGCCAGAGGCCCTCCAGACACACAATGAGAAGGCAATGGCAAGAGATAGCGGTGGAGGTCAATGCCAGAAGTGTAGCCCCAAGGACCAGTGAAGGAAGAAGTTTAATGATCTCACACAAGTTGTCATGGTCAGTGAGTGCATCTTCAAAGGCCATATCCTACCAACTGCACCACTAGCCTCAGCTACTGCTCAAATCACCACACCCCCATCTCTCAGCTGCCAGCAATCTCTATCAATCAGGACTCATACCTAACATTCATATCCTTTACCACACCCTCACACACTTAGCACTGTTGCAAGTCTCGCACCCGCATCTCAAAGCTTGCACACACTGGCAGCTATTCAACTATGACAGCCACATCACCAAAACTTATTGCATGACACTCACTGACACACTTCCTGCTTTCTCTTGCAGGAGAAGGTGGTGCATAACTGGAGGCAACAGGAGCTAACCGGAGGGAGAGAGGTGAGCCTGCATGTTCTAACCCCCACAGCGGAGATGGTGCTGGCCATTGCTGAGGCCGTGGCCACTGGCGGGGCTGAATCCATTGAAGATGACGGTATCCTCATACCTAATCCTTCATCTCTCACCCCACTTCTCCCTCATCCCTCAATCTCTTCTGACTTACAAGCTGCAGGTGGTGTAAGCATGAACTTCTTACTTTCTCCTCTCCCCTCACCATAACCCAACCCTTATCGCTTTTTCATTTCAGATACTTAAGAACTGGAACCTGTTCAGGCAGTGGAGGAAGAGCCAGAAGAAAGTGAAGATGAAGAGACACCATCATGCGATTTCACAGTTGCAGCCACCAGCTCAGATACTGGCACTGTGTATACTTTAGAGGATAGAGTAGAAGTGGAATCTGCACATGGTGAGACATAAGTGCCCTGGAGCCAGGGCTGGACGAAATGATAGCGCAGGTGCCAGCTCACTTGAGGGCGAGGTCACACACTAGTTCTGCAGCAGAGGACTCAGAAGAAGACTTTGATGGGCCAGGCTACAGAAGAAGGCTGATGGGTGTACACACCTGACGAAGGGGCAGCAGCTCCAAAAGCTTGTGATTTCAAATAAAACTGTTGGACTATAACCTGGTGTTGTGTGACTTCTCACTTTTTACCCAAATAGAAGCATAGAAGCATCGAAGATAGGAGCAGGAGTAGGCCATTCGGCCCCTCGAGCCTGCTCCACCATTCGATGAGATCATGGCTGATCAACCAAACTCAGTACCCTCTATCTGCCTTCTCCCCATATCCCTTGATACCTTTAGCTTTAAGAAATATATCTAACTCATTCTTGAATATATTTAATGACTTGGCCTCAACTACCTTCTGTGGTAGAGAATTCCACAGGTTCACCATTCTCTGGGTGAAGAAATTCCTCCTCATCTCAGTCCTAAATGGCTTACCCCTTATCCTTAGACTGTGCCCCTGGTTCTGGACTCCCCCGCCATCGGGAACATCCTTCCTGCATCTAGTCTGTCTAGTCCTGTTAGAATTTTATAATTTTCAATGAGATCCCCTCTCATTCTTCTAAACTCTAGCGAATATAAGCCTAATCGACCCAATCGCTCTTCATACGTCATTCCTGCCATCCCAGGTATCAGTCTGGTAAATCTTCGCTGCACTCCCTCCATGGCAAGAACATCCTTCCTCAGATAAGGCGACCAAAACTGCACACAATACTCAAGGTGTGGTCTCACCAAGGCCTTGTACAACTGCAGCAAGACATCCTTGCTCCTGTACTCGAATCCTCTCGCTATGAAGGCCAACATACCATTTGCCTTCTTAACCGCCTGCTGCACCTGCATGCTTACCTTCAGCGACTGGTGCACAAGGACTCCCAGATCTCGTTGCACTTCACCTTTTCCCAATCTATTGCCATTCAGATAATAATCTGTCTTCCTGTTTTTGCCACCAAAGTGGATAACCTCGCATTTATCCACATTATACTGCATCTGCCATGCATCTGCCCAATCACCCAACTTGTCCAAATCATACTGGAGTTGCTCTGCATCCTCCTCACAGCACACACGCCCACCCAGCTTTGTGTCATCTGCAAACTTGGAGATATTACATCTAGTTCCCTCATCTAGATCATTAATATATATTGTGAATAGCTGGGGTCCTAGCACCGATCCCTGCAGTACCCCACTAGTCACTGCCTGCCACTCGGAAAAAGATCCGTTTATTCCAACTCTTTGCTTCCTGTCTGCCAACCAGTTCTCTTTCCAAATCAGTACCTTACCCCCAATCCCATGTGCTTTAACTTTGCATGCTAATCTCTTATGCGCGATCTTATCGAAAGCCTTCTGAAAGTCCAAATACACCACATCCACTGGTTCTCCCTTATCTATTCTACCAGTTACATCCTCAAAAAATTCCAGTAGATTAGTCAGGCATGATTTACTTGGTGCAAATACTTGGTGCACTGAGAAACCTGCTGGAAAGCCTACATTAGTGTCAAGGAACATGGAGGAGTCCAGCACCAACTTGGCACAGGGCTTTGCGCAGAGCTTGGAGCCTGTCCTCTCTAACATGGAATAGGTGGCCACCTCCATCTACACACCTGTGGAGCCAACCATGATACTGCTTCTGAGGGTCAATGTCTCAGCTTCCATTGTAGCACAAGCAGCATTCACCCAATGTCTGAGTGCTGCAGTGGACGCTCAGACTGCTGCCATCATTGATAGGGATACCAGTGTGCAAAGGAGCTTCCAGGGCATCACAGCACTCCAGCAATCTGTTCTCCAACAGATTTGCTGTCTAGCAACCCTCTACAGATATGGCCTCCTGCTGAGAGCCCTTCTCCCCCTTCCTCCTCCTCCCTCTTCTAGCAGCTTGTCCTGCTCTGCGTGGCCTCTGTTCAGTCTCCCATTCATGCTCAATGCCAGGAGAAGGCCACTCATGCCTGGAAGCAAATGATTTGTTCTCAACCCTTAAAGTCACCAGAAAAGTACTTCAGCACCAGCCAGATCAATCCCTGTAGACTATTGAAACTTTTAACAAGTATGGAAAAGCATCCAAAATGCGTAGAATTCCAGCAACAGCCAGAATAAATAATCCAGCAACTCACCTGGAAGTAGTTGAGGATCCCTTTAAATAGTGCTGGTGGGGGTCCTTTATGCCGTTGAATGCGTGCTCAGTTGTGGAAGGTTAAGAGAGGGCGCAGGCTGTAGCAGGAGCTCCAAAATGGCAGCGCTGGCATCAAATCAACGAGCAACGCTGATTGACGTCATTATCTGCCTGCTCTGCATGATGCCGGTGGAGGTTAGGTGTGTGGACGCTAACCCCTTTACCAATATGGCGTCTGGCGCACTTCCCATCAGAAGTGTGCGAGTGTGTCACGGACGCCATTTTGGATCCTTAAGGGGTCTCGTAATGCCCAAAAAATGGGCGATAATGAGCCCAATTTCTCCCCCCCCCCATTGCCCCTTAAAATATAATTACATTTAACAAGCATTACTAATAGTCGATACATCAATGGAAAACTGAATGACTCTTTCATAACTGAAGACAACTTATATTTTACAGCTTGGCAGATTGCATGAATAACAGAACATGAAAATAAATTCTGGAAGGCAAATAATGAATTGATCTTTGGAACTCCTGCATGATGTATTATGGTTGGAGGTCAAGAACTATAATTTCCTCAAGAATTATATAATCTTGATGCAACAGAAGGAATATTGAATTTGATATTGGCCTTTGGAGATTCCTGGATAGATTGAGATTTACCCTTCTAAGATATTGAGGATTCATGATAGAGCAGACTATTACAAAAAATATATCATTAAAGTAACCTGTGAGCACTACATGACCAAGCGAATTATAACGACTGAGTCACACGTGATTTTCATGATTCAAATCCTGTAACTGTATTTTTAATGGTTGTTTTTAACCATTTACTTTTAATAAAAAGAGCAGAGGGAGAACCTGTGTCTGACCACACAGTCTGGGACTACATTGGTACCAGGAAAGTCCACAGTCTGGGCAATCTAAAATAAAAAAAATGCAACTGTGGACTTAAAAAGAGCAGTAAGTTAAAACTTTAGCTCAAAAGTGGTCTCCCTGCATGTATGGTAAAAATAATTTAGAAAAATTAGTATATAGAAAACAAAATCATGATTGATTCCTGGGATGAGAGGGCTGTCCTATGAGGAGACATTGAGCAGATTGGGCCTAAACTCTCTGGAGTTTAGAAGAATGAGAGGTGATCTCATTGAAACATATAAGATTCTGAGGGGGATTGACAGGGTAGATGCTGAGAGGTTGTTTCCCCTGGCTAGAGAGTCTAGAGCTACGGTGCACAGTCTCAGGATAAGGGATAGGCCATTTAAGACTGAGATGAGGAGGAATTTCTTCACTCAGAGGGTCGTGAATCTTTGGAATTCTCTGCCCCAAAGGGCTGTGGATGCTGAATCATTGAGTATATTCAAGGCTGAGATAGATAGATTTTTGAACTCTAGGGGAATCAAGGGATATGGGGATCGGGTGGGAAAGTGGAGTTGAGGTTGAAGATCATCCATGATCTTACTGAATGGCGGAGCAGGCTCGAGGGGCCATGTGGCCTACTCCTGCTACTAAATCTTATTTCCTTATGATCTTGGCCTACTCATATACAACCTACACATCTCTGCATTAACATGGCAAACCATGTCTTCAAATTCTGAAAGGCTTTGTGAAGAGGTATTGGCCTCAATATTAGCTGGGAGACGTGTTGGGAACTGGGGGCGGGGGAGGGTGGGGGGGGGGAGGGTAAGGCGGCGACATCATGTGGGAAACCCAGAAGTATGTTCAGCGCATCTGTCACCTCATTATCATTTTACTTCTGGGTATTTGCAATGTTCTCTCCTACTTCCTTTAAAACCCTGGGATGGAAACCATCTAGCGCTGGGGATTTGTCACTCTTTAGTGCCATTACTTTCTTCATTACTGCTATTTTGCTTACGTTAATTTTGGTGAGTCCCCGTCCCTGATTCAATATTAGTTTCCTTGGGATGTCCGTCATGCTATCCTCTTCCTCCACTGTAAATACTGACGCCAAGTAATTATTCAACATGTCCGCCATATCCTAGTTGGAAACAAGAGAGGAGGATGTTAAAGAATGGAGTTGAGACGTTCCAAAGCTGCATCCCGATTTACTGATGCCTCCCTTGATATGCTGCTGGGGGCTGTGAGGAGCTGCAGGGACACACTAGTCGCCAGTAGTGGGAGGAAGAAACCTGTGTCAGAGACAAAGAAGGCATGGTTGGAGGTTGCCCAGGAGGTCCGCAGCAGGAGCCTAGTGCCACATTCCTGGATGCAGTGCAGGAAGCAGTTTAATGACCTAACTACATCAGGAAAGATGAGTACACTTGCACTTTCACCTACATCCTGCTGTGTGCATCACCCCAACCCCTCACTTCTCTGTCTATGCACTTCCTCACATCCCCATCTATCCATCCACCACTCCCACTCACTCTCATTCTTATGGAAATTCATGCCCCTCCCTGATAATCAACCTCACAAAATGAACTCCATCCATTGGCTGAAAACATGCCATTACATGCACTCATAGGCCTGTTCTTTCCCTCGTTGCAGGAGAAGAGAGCACAGTACACCAGGGAGAGAGGGAGGTCCTGGATATGTCAGCGGCAGCACACTGGAAGGATCTGGAGGCAAAAAAGTTGAGGGCGGTGGTGGCTTTGACAGCCACTGGTAAAGTGCGGTCACCAGATCCAGCAGGAAGCAGGTCTTCTTCTAGGAGGCTGCAGATGTCTGCCACCACCTGACGTGACAGCCTGAGACACTGCTGTTCAGACATGTCAAGGGAAATGAGCCTTTGCCTGTAGACCCTGTTTCGCGGGTAGTGCCTCCTGCGATCTGCACCCCTCTGCTGCTCCTCTCTCTGCTGCTCCCATATCTCCTGTGCAGCTACAGGTCTGTGACCAGCAGACTGCTGTGCTGTTGCTGCTGCTGTTGCTGGTCATCTTGGTCCTTATCTGAAGTCCAGTCTAAGGCAGCCAAAGCACCACCCATCCTGATGTGCTGGAAGAAACCTCCAAAGTGTAGAAAATAACCTCTCAGCAAAAGTACTGTGACCAAACACTAACCCACCAGTAAGCAAGAAAGCAGCTGTGAGTGATAGCAAAATACTGCGGATGCTGGAAATCCGAAATAACAACAGAAAACCCTGGAAAAACTCAGCAGGCCAGGCAGCTGTGAGTACTGAGTATTTATTGCCATATTTCTATGAGATGGATTGGTCCCCGCAATTGCCACTGCGTTCTTGCCTTGCCTTCACTGGCGAGTTTCAGGAAGCCCTAGAAACCCGCAGACCCGACGTTAAAGTCAAATGTGTGTAAATATCGCTCTAATTGAGCAATTAACATGTTAATTGGAAGAAGTCGGTGGGTTGGAGCCGGCTTCCCGATGTGCTGTCAGTTTCCCTGGTTTTCACGCCCCACCTGCGCCCAAACACACGTGCTCCAATTTTGCGATATATTCTTGGGATGTGGGCGTCACTGGTCAATCCGTAACACCTGTTTAATGCCTGGACAGCAAGTTGAAAATCTATCTCATTGTCCCTTCCTCAGAGTACAAAACATAGAGCTGATAAGATGCAAATATTTGATGTCAGGGCACTGAGAATTGCTAATTCGGGATTAGTTAGCTTGATAGTGGACTTTCACTCAGACTGTCGGTAGAATTTGTCTTTTGTTATATTCCTAGAATAGTGTCAGCTGTGGCTCAGTTGGAAGCACCCTCTCCTCTGAGTCAGAAGGTTGTAGGGTTCGAGTCCCACTCCAGAGACTTGAGCACAAAAATCTAGGCTGACACTCCAGTGTAGTACTGAGGGAGTGCTGCACTGTCGGAGGTGTCATTCTTAAACCGAGGCCCCATCTGCTCTCCCAGGTGGATGTAAAAACATCCGACGGCACTATTTCGAAGAAGAGCAGGGGACTTATCCCCGGTGTCCTGGCCAATAATTATCCCTCAATCAACATCACTAAAACAGATTATCTGATCATTTATCGCATTGCAGTTTGTGGGAGCTTGCTGTGCGCAAATTGGCTGCCGCGTGGGTTCCTGGAAGAAACAGGGAGCGGGGGCAGGGGAGGTGGGGGGCATGGCTGGGGTGGGGGGAAGCGTGTTTGGTAACAGCCCCCACAATGGCAGGCAGGTGCTATATTTTCCAACTGCTTGGGACAGGTGGGTGTTGGGGATGCATCTATAATTTGTGCATGCATGCGTCCAGCTGCCCCATGCAAATTAGATGCCCTCCCACTGACCTGGCAAACTCGTGCTGGAGGCTATCGGCGGGCACTACAGTCCTTGCTCACCCACCGGACTCGTATCCCAAGGATTTTAAGGGCAAACTTATTTTACATCTTCTGTGCCCTTCTCTCTCAAACCTCCTTCTATATCCGCCCGGTGGCCATTTGCATCCCTGCTCCACGACTTGACCCCAACATTCTCCCCCCTTGCAACATCATGGCATCAGGCTCACTGCGGATAATGCCAGGAAAGATCGGCTAGTATTGTAATTATTACTAGCAGAGTAAATTATCTGGCTTTGAAAGCACATTGTCATGCAGGTACTGGAACAGTATTACTGAGACATAATTGCATGCATTAAAGATATATTGCTTATTAACAAGGATGACTAATGCACATAAATACAGTAGTGTTTATTCTAATTTTTTGCATAAGTCCACAAGGACAACTAGATTATTTTCCACATATTATGGCCAATGAATAATTCATTACCAATTCTCTGTACCCTTACATCAAATATTTGCACCATATCAGCTCTATCGTCTCTACTCAATTGCTCAGGCTTTTCTGCCTTTCCCCAGAGTGTTTGGAACTTAGCTTGGCAATCCTCGCAGTTATTCAGCATTGCACACGTCCTACAGCTTCTGTGTCCTACCTCAGTAGAGAGATCAGATTACAATTACACGTGGTATACCTATTCTAAAGCTATAGTTGAATCTATATTCTACACAATAACACTTGCAATCATTCTAGTATTTTACTTTCTTCATTGATTAAGATTTCTGAGAGGGAGTTCACTCTCCTATCAGGATGTATGCCCATTTCCGACACCCCTCCCCCACCCCATTTTCTCCTGTAGGGGTTTGCGCCCGAGCCCTGCATTCCTGCATCCTACAGGACGAGCAGGCAGTCTTCTTCGAGGTCAGCATAATTGTCAATTTCGGTCTACCACCAGACGGCATACACGAATGGCCCTGTGGTGAATTTCCACCCAGTTTTCCCTCCCACCCATCTCACCATCACTGAGGTAGATTTATATCTTTACTATCTGGGCATCACTTGCATGGAGTGTGGAATGGAAAATCCAGTGGGGAGGATTGCACGCCCTGTACCGAATAATGGTATAATGTATTCTCACAATAATGGTGATGCAGTAGGGTCGAGCGCTCCAAAAGGAGGCCAAACACAAATCTATAGATGACGGCGGAAAATCTGAGGCTGAGTCATTTACTTACACATCTCTAACACCATGCGGCAGTGTGAGTAGAGGCCACATAGCATGTTACTTGCCCACCCTCAAATAAGAAAGATGTGTATCTCAGGGAGTCCTAATGAGAGGAAGATAAGAAATTTAAAAATATACATTTACCTTATGGCTTGGTGAGCAAGTGAAAGGTGTGGTGTGATGCCAGACTGGAAAGTTCTAGGTTTGGTATTGGAATGTTCTAGGACAGGGATAACCCACACTCCTCAAGCTCCTTTTCTCCAAGCCCTTTGCCTTCACTTCAAATCAAAGTTCAAAGAACTCATGGGCTTCTTCTCCTCTAAGACTGAGACCTACCAGACAGCTGCCTCTGCCATTACCTCCCAATTCCTCGTCCCCTTACTCCTAACCATCCTCCAGTCTCCCACCTATTCTAGCCCTGATCCCCTGCCTCTACAGTTTCTCTCCCACCTCTCCGCTGTCCACTCTAAACTCAACTCTTCCGTGAGACCCACTTCCTGCTCTCTTGAAGCCCCACCTCACTTAATTTCTGATCATTCAACTGCACCCCCTTCTTGCAACACCCCCATGCTACATCATCACACCCTCCTCAAAAAAATCCTCGCCATCCATCCTCTCCAGTTACCACCCTATCTCTCAGCTCACTTTCATCTCTAAGCTTCTTGACTGTGTTAACACCTCCCAGCTCCCTCTCATTGCTTCCAAAGCTCGCTCTTGAAGTCTCTCAAGTCCAGTCTTTGCCATTCTCATAGCATCAAGACTCCCTTGGCTAAAGTCATGAATAACATCTGCTGTGACGGTGACCATAATGCATTATATCTCCTCAATGTCTCCACAGCTTTCATTATCGTTGGCCATGCCATTTCCTCCATCACCTCTCCTCTGCTGTCCAGCTCCGTGGCACTGCTCTCATGTGGGTCTCTTCTTCATTGTCCAAACAGTGTCAATGGATCTTCAGCAGATGGCTTCTCTTCTCACTCATGCACCTTTATCTCTGGAGCCCGCCAGGGATCTATTCTTGGCTCCTTCCACTCCCTCAACTACATGCTGTCCTCGGCGATATTACCCACATGCTGTCCTCAGTGACATCACCCACAGGCACAGAATCAGTTTCCATATGTATGCTGATGAAACCCACTCTCCACTGCTTCCCTCGAACCCACTATCACTTTGGAGCTTTCCAGTCTGACATGAGGCCATGGAATAAAATGTCCTCCAGTTGAACATCGGGAAGACTGAAGACATCAATTTTGCCAACAATTTCTACTTCCTTGCCACTGATTCCACCCCCACTTCCCAGACATTCGCATAGGCTGAACAAAGGCAGGCTGAACCAAGGCAGGCTGAGCTTCAAACCTCACATCCTTTCCATCACCAAGAATGCCCAGCCTTATCTCCACAGCATTCCAACCTTCACTCCTACCTCAGCCACTCCACTGGTGAAATTCTCATCTATGCTTTTGTCACCTTTAGACTTGATTTCTTCAAAGTCTTCCTTGCTGGGGTCCCATTCTTCAAACCTCAATAATCTCCACCTTGTTCAAAATTCCCTCCTCAAAATGTCAAGATGCAAGCAGATATATATTAGTTATTAGCTTCGGTTTGTTTAGAAACATTGGCTCAAAAATATTAAAGACGAGGGGCTTCTTCTTCTTAGGCAGTCCCTCGGAACTGAGGGGCTAAAAATTGGATAGCACCTGAAAACGGTACACGGAGAGCAAAAGAATTTGGAGTGTGAAATACTTCCCTGTCCAATTAATTAAAAAAAATATCCCAGCAAATTGAAACGTTTTGCAATTCAATGTAATTTTCTCTGATCCACAGAAACCTATCATTATGTATCGGCAAACTCACCAGGGATCCAGTTTGCTGAAATCAACTGGGGGCTCTTTCAGCAAACACTTCCAAGGGAGATTGGCATTTCTCCTGGATTGTCTACTGGAAGGCATCCAGGCCTGAAAACTGATTTTTTTTTTAAAGTTCATTCATGGGATGTGGGCACCACTGGCAAGGCCAGCATTTATTGCCCATCCCCAGTTGCCCTTGAGGAGGTGGAGGTGAACCACCTTCTTGAACTGCTGCAGTCCGTGTGGTGAAGGTACTCCCACAATGCTGTTAGGGAGGGAGTTCCAGGATTTTGACCCAGCGACGATGAAGGAATGGTGATATACTTCCAAGTCAGGATGGTGTGTGACTTGGAAGTGGTGTTCCCATGCGCCTGCTGCCCTTGTCCTTCTAGGTGGTAGAGGTCGCGGGTTTGGGAGGTGTTGCCGTAGAAGCCTTTGCGAGTTGCTGCTGTGCATCTTGTAGATGGTACACACTGCAGCCACGGTATGCCGGTGGTGGAGGGAGTGAATGTTTAAGGTGGTGGACGGGGTGCCAATCAAGCGGGCTGCTTTGTCCTGGATGGTTTTGAGCTTCTTGAGTGTTGTTGGAGCTGCACTCGTCCAGGCAAGTGGAGAGTATTCCATCACACTCCTTACTTGTGCCTTGTAGATGGTGGAAAGGCTTTGGGGAGTCAGGAGGTGAGACAGTCGCCGCAGAATACCTAGGGCTGGATATTGAAGTTGGAGTCGGGAATCGCACATTCTGGCTTGTGAACCCGCCTCCATCGAGATGTGGCCAACCCACTGTATTTTCCCTTGATTGACCTTGTTGAGCCCGCCCAGTGGGCTCAGCAGGCCAATTAAGGGCCACCCGGCTACAGGTGACGTCACAGACTGACATTTCATCTGTCAAGAGCTTTTGACAGATGAAATATCAGCGTTTGACAGCTCTGTGAAGCTGTCAAACACTCACAATATGATTTCTAACTTCAGTCCTTCCTTTCAGGCTGAGTTAGAAATCATTCCACCACAGAAAACAGAAGGCTGCTGTTTTTGACAGGTCCACGGCTTTCCTGCTTTCTGTGCCGGTGCGATTTCTAACTCCCGAGAACTGAAGGGCTGACACCTGCAGGAGGAAGTTAAGGTAAGTAAAACTTTTTCCAACACTTAGCACTTACCTTACACACTTACCTCTGCACACATGCACCCATCACTCACCTGCCCACCGGACATATCGACCCCTCCAACCCCTGCAGACCCACAGCCCGCCCCGATAACTTGGAGTGGTTGCCACCTGTCGGGAAGCCCACACTTTTCTTTTAAAAATAGGGATTATGCAAAAAACTACCTGTTAACAGGCAGTTAATTGTCACTAATCCCTTCCCGCCTCGGGGAGTCGGGTCTCAGACCAGGTCGGGTACCCGCCGCCAGAGAAACTGGCATGGAGGCGGGTTGGAGTCGGGACCCCTGAATCTGCAACTTTAACCGCCCCCCCCCCCCCACACCCCACCTCCACGGGTCATTGAAAATCCAGCCCCTAGACTCTGACCTGCTCTTGTTGCCACAGTATGTACAGTATGTAGCTGGTCCAGTTAAGTTTCTGGTCAATGATGACCCCCAGGATGTTGATGTTCTAGCAGATTATTAACTGCTGTCTCTTAATTAACCACCAAGTTTCATGATCTTTACAGTTGTCTCCTTATATAATCATTCAAGCTTTTAAAATTCTAGTTCGTAAAAAAGCTGTGAATTTCATAGAGTCACTTGTGTCTTTTTATAATGCAAAATATTTCATTACTCTTCTGTTTACATAAAATCATCTGTAAGCCTTAGCTGGAAATAAGATATGTCGTGAAATTTCCTGGGATAAAAATTTGGTTGCAGAGCACCCGTTGTTTGGGCGCTACAGGTTCCGAATTGGCTCAAAAATGGCGCTGTAGCAGCATGTGCATACTTACGGTGCGGGCCACACCGATGTCATTTTGGTGAGGGTGTTAGCATCAGTGCTGGGAGCGTGCACCCAGTGTAACGCTGATTTGACGGCCGCGCTGCCATTTTCAACGTCAATGCTGGAGCTAACGCCGTCTCTTAACCTCGCACAGCTGAACATTTGTTCAGCAGCTGGAAGGACCCCCCGCCGCCACCAACGCTATTTAAAGGGACCATCACCTACTTACAGGTTAGTTGCTGATTGATTTCTTCTAGCTGTTGCTGAGTTTGTCGAAGTGTTTGGTGCTTTCTAGACTTATTTAAAGTTGCCTAAAGTCTACAAGGAGTGGTGTGGCACGTGCTCAACGACTTGGTACTGACTTGCAAGGGGTCTGCTCAGACCAGTTGCTCCCAGACATGGGTGCAGTAGTTTGTATCCCCCTTGGCCTGCAGCATGACGGAGAATGAGCAGAGGCGGCACAGAGCAGGACAAGCTGCTAGAAGAGGGAGGAGGAGGAGCGGGAGAAGGGCTCTCAGCAGGAGGCCACGTCCACTCAGGGTCTTCAGGGAGCAATTCTCCAACCTCAACCTCAGCGAGGAACAGTGTGTGCGACGTCTCCGTTTTACTAAGGAGGTGCTCACTGAAATCTGCCACCTGCTGCAGGCAGACCTGCAGCCTCAGTCCAGGGTGAGGACGTCATTGCCAGTGGCTGTAAAGGTGACCGTGGCCTCGAACTTCTTCGCGTTGGGCTCCTTCCAGGCTGGAGCAGGCGACATCTGTAACATCTCCCAGTTCGCCGTCCGCTCCTGTATAAGGGAGGTGAGTGAGGCTTTGTATGCAAAGAGAGCTGAATACATTTCATTCTCTCTTGCCAGAGAGAAGCAGGCGGAGCGAGCATGCGGCTTCGCCAAGATAGCCGGCTTCCCCATGGCACAGGTGCCATTGACTGCACACACGTCGCTTTGTGGACGCCGCATCTCAATTCGGAGATGTACCACAACCAGAAGTGATTCCACTCCCTCAATGTCCAGCTGATGTGCGACCATACTCAGTGCATTATGCAGGTCAATGCTCGGTACCCTGGCAGCAGTCATGATGCTTCCATTCTGAGGCAGCCCGCTGTACCATCTGAGCCACCACGACACACCAGAGGATGCCAACAGGGCGACAAGGGCTATCCGCTGACCACCTGGCTCATGACTCCGGTTAGCAAACCATGCACAGCTGGGCAGCATGAATATAATGAAAGCCATGCTGCCACACGGAATGTGATCGAGCAGACCATTGGCGCCCTTAAACAACGCTTCTGCTGCCTGGACCACTCTGGAGGAGCCCTGCAGTACTCACCAGAGCGCGTCTCAAGATTCGTTGCAGTCTGCAGCATGTTCCAAAACCTCGCCATCATGAGGGCACAGCCCTTGCCACTAGGCAGCTGAGGAAGAGGAAGAGGAGGAAGAGGAAGAGTAGGAGGAAAAGGCGGAGGAGGAGGAAGCAGAAGAGGAGGAAGTGGAACGGAGGAGGCAACCCAGACAGCTCCTTTCTAATTGGGCTGTCCATGATTGACTCATCCGACTGTGGTACCAGTGAACACAACCCCAATTCCCCATTCACCAATACTCCCACACATTCCCTTCCCTCTGTTACTGACCATCATAGCGTCCTCTTGGCCACAATACTACAATGAGAGCCACCACAAAACAAACATTCCAAACCAATTTTATGAATCAAACCATTACAATATTTCATTCAAAAGTCAACTAATCACCCTTGTGCATTCCCTTAGTGCCTGTCGTTCATGTGCCTTTGCCTGTCCTAGTGCTCATACGCAATGCTATCCCAGTGGCTGCAGCATGGTTGGTGGAAGGCTGTTGACTTTCAGTGGGGGAGAGTACAGATGGCCTTGCAGGACCACCTCAAGCAGCTCTGGGCCTAACAGGCCCGGCTTCTGACTGTACCTCCTCAGCATGGGCGGCAGCAGTCTAGGCTGGCTTGTGAAGGAATAAGCCATATAACCTATTCAGAAAAATACACTATCTTATGAAGGAGTTCTGGCCTTATTAAAACATGACAAACTGGGTTTGGAAATTTAGAAACCTAACTATGAAATAGCTATGAAAGCATTCTGGCTATTGAGAGAAGACAGTTGTTGACCCTGAATAAATAATCTTATTGAAACAGAAGGTGAAGGGCTCCGACAGGCTAACCTTTTGGGAACAAAACAATGGTTACCCTGGATAAGGTGTTCTAATTTAAACTTCTTAAAGATGGCACATAAGATAAGGAACATCTGCCCTCGTAAAGATGACATAAAGTAAGGAACATCTGCCGTCACACCGTTTTTATATGGTAAACTTAGAACACCTAGAGATGAGACAAGATTCTGTAATGCTACCAGCTGATGTGGCAGTAAGAATTGCAGAGGTTGGCAGAAAGATGACTAGGGATAATTAACTTGCATCAGCAGAAATCTTTAAAGGAGATACCACTGGAAAAGGGTATAAATATTGAACTCTCAAATGAGATAGCAGTCTCGCTTTAATCAGGCAAAGCGATTCTCGGCTTCAGAGGCGGCTCTGTAGTCTATCACTCTTTGTACCTCAGGGATCAAAGGTATTTGATATTGATGGATATCCTGTATAAGAAACCTTTAAGAACTGTAATACTGTAGTGAAGTTAAGATTTATAAGTAAGATTCTCTGTTAAAAAGATAGTAAGTTTTCTCTCTTTAGAACTGTTAAAAGTTGCGATTGACTGATTCACCAACTGTAAATTGCATGTTGGTTCTTTAATAAATCTATATATTTTTAGAATTGTCTCACGTAAGACTTCTGTATCAAAAACTCGTGAACTCAATCTCCGTACACTCTTTGGTGAGGAGTTGCTGAATTCTGAGGGGGCTTTCCGGACCCTCATAATATCCGGGACGTTACAGTCTAGCTAAACTTATTAAAAGCACTATCTGGAGGACGGTAACATTCTAAGAATGTTCCTTTCTTTTAGGGAGAGATAGCCCAGACCTTTAGACCCGATTAAGCGTCTTTAGGATTCGGCTACCTCAAACTTTAGTTGAAAGTGAACGTCTGGGGAATACGTCTGATCCGGGGTAGCCCTAAAGGGGCTAGGACTAGTAAAAATTCCCTCAGGCTGACAGGTAACAGCAAGGGCACTGGTGGAGTGGCAGTGGTGGGAGTAAGAATGCTGTCATCCTGAGAA
The DNA here is from genome assembly GCA_030390025.1 of Squalus acanthias. Taxonomy (NCBI): domain Eukaryota; kingdom Metazoa; phylum Chordata; class Chondrichthyes; order Squaliformes; family Squalidae; genus Squalus; species Squalus acanthias. The sequence goes on along the minus strand of CM059433.1, from coordinate 22,207,741 downwards.
AGGACAGCAGGTTCGTTCTCCATGGAGCCACTGCCACTCCCCTGGGGCGGTGCTTCAGTAATCCTATTAATCTGTTGGAGGACAGATTGCTGGACTGCTGTGACACCCTTTCAACAGTGGTAAACCCAGCCATGGTAGCAGCAGTCTGTGCTTGTGTGACAGCAAGCAGAGCTTGCATGACTTTAGCCTGAGCTTCCATTGCAGCACTCGCATGTTGGATGGCTTCTGCTTGTGCTGCAATGGAAGCTGAGACATCAGTCATCAAACGCTACATGATGTTTGGGTCCACAATTGCACTAATGGATCTGCCCACCCCTTCCACACTGGGAAGGATGGGCTCCAAGCTCTGAGCAAAGCCCTGTGCAAGGTTGGAGCTGGACTCCTCCATGCTCCTTGACATTGCTTTCAGACTTTCTGGTAGATCTGCCAATGCACCAAGCATTCTGTTGTGCATACCCATCAGCTTTGTTCTGTAGGTCACCCCATCAAAGTCCTCATCTCAGTCCTCTGCACCAGAACTTGAAGGGATAATTACAAGTCCTAGCCCTTTTGGACTACCCCAGATCAGGCGTATTCCCCAGATGCTTACCATCAACTAACGTTATTGGTAGCCGGATCCCATAAGACGCTTAATTGGTTCTAAAGGTCAGACTACCTCTCCCTAAAGGAAAGAAATGGTCTAAAGATGTTACCGTCCTCCGGATAGTACTTTTAATAAGTTTAACTAGACTGTAACCTTCCGGATATTATGAGAGTCCGGAATACCCCCCAGAATTCTGCAACTCCTTTGAGTGTACAGAAATTGAGTTCGCAAGCTGATACAGAAATACTCTGTGAGACAATTCTAAAAATATATAGATTTATTAAAGAACCGACATTCAGTTAACATTTATTATGGCAATCGCAACTTTAACCGTTCAAAATACAAATAGCTTACATTTCTTATTCTCAGAGATCCTTATTCTCAAATCTTAACTTCATTACTTTTCACACTTCTACTTATTTCTTAATCCAGAATATCCACCAAAATCAAATACCTTGATTACCTGAGACTCAAAAGTTAAAAACTTACAGAGCATGTCTGTGAAGTTGAGAAACGCTTGTCTTCCCAGCGACTTCTGACTTTCTATCTGAAAAGGTCTATGTTTTATACCTTTTTTGGGTGGTTTATCCTTTGAAGTTTTCTTGCTGGTGTAAGCTAATTGTTTTAAGCCATTCTTTGCTGACTTTGTTTTATTCTTTATTGTCATATCAGCTGTTAGCTTTTAGACTTGTCTCCTGTTTAGGCATTTCAAAAACCTATCATAAAGTGGTTATTATTGATTTATCTATTTGATGCCATTCTTAGGAAGTCTTTCTATTGAATTTCTAATATCACTTAACTACTTGTAAGCCAGACGTCGTGTCTCCTATCTATTCCATTTTCAATACAAACACAATGTAATTGCTTGATGCTTGATGCATCCATTGATGTCATTTTCAAACTCTTTCTGTAGGTATATTTTATAACTTGTAAATACTTCAATTGGTTTTTATCAGACCTCAGGACTCCATATTTCAAGCTTAACATTAAAACTATTTGTTCAGCAGGCGTTTCTTTTACTTGATGTCATTTCTTCAAAGCCTTCTGTAGGTATCATATTTACAATATGTAAATTGAAAACACTTTAACTCAGTGTTTAATTGTTTTCTAGCTATCTCAACTGGTTGCATATTTAATCGTGTTTCCTGTCTTATTTGATGTTATATTATGAAGGCTTATGGTTGTTTAATATTCTAAGTTTCTGTTTGCATCAGTGTTAGCTTTTAACACTTTAAACTGAGTGATTCCATTGTGTTGGTTCCAATGTTCAGACATAGAGGAACCTTCAATGGTTTGCTTCAATAGGGGCTTTGTCTTTGTCAATATCCCATTTCCATTTCAAAGCTTGTGGTGTTTTACAACTTTGTTTAACAACTGATCTTATCTCAGAAGCCTGTATTCTGTTTGCAGCCTGTGTCTGCTAACTCTTATGTCTTTTAAACCCAGTATGTCATTTATTAATAATTTCAGAAATCTGTTCTTAGTATCGTGTATTTTTCTGAATCCTGGCTATTCCTTCACAAACTCATGTGCGACCTCGCCCTCTGGGGAGCTGGTACCTGTGCTACACTTTCCCGCTGCCCTGACTGCAGCCTATTCGTGCCTGGTGAATCACCATGTGCAGATGCTGCCTCTAAGCTACCCTCTGAAATCCACTCAGTGCCAGTATCTGAGCTGGTGGCTGCAACTGTCAGATCGAGTGACGGTATTTCTTCTTCATCATCACTCTCCTGTTCCTCTTCCTCTTGCACCACTGCTTGGCCAGGTTGGATTTCTTGGATGAGAAAGGCACAAGGATATGGTTGTGGTGATGGGGAGAGGGGAGCAAAGCAAAAGGTTCATGCTTACACCATCTGCAGCTTGTAAATCAGAAGAGATTGTGGGATGAGGGGGAAGTGTGATGTGAGAAGGAGGATTAGGTATGAGCATACCGTCATCTTCAATGGTTTCAGTCTCACTGCTGGCCATGGCCTCAGTCACAGCCACTCCAATTATGGAGAGCACCATCTCCTCGAGCAGGGTCAGGATATGGGGCCGCGCCTGTCCCCCTCCGGTTAGCTGCTGCTGCCTCTGATTGTGTGCCACCTTGTCATGCAAGAGAGAGGGAAGTGTGTTAGTGAATGTGGTGCAATGTGTTTGGGTGAGGTGCCTGACATGCTTGAATCATAACTCCTCTAGAGTTGGAGGAGCAGTCATGCTCCTTCTGGCTCCACAGAATGGGAGTTGCAACAAAAAAAAATTGAAATCACTTCCCTGGAGTTGACAGCCGCGAGGCCGCTGAAGAATCGTGAGTGGGGTGCATCCGATGCCAGCCTCGCTCATCGATGGCGAATTTGTCAATGGGGTCCTTCAACAGGCATTAGGCTCCTAATTTACATATTCAAGTTAGGCAGCTGCTCGCGATGCCTAAAAAAATTTAGCAGTGGGACCAACGTCTGCGAAAACTGGGCGTAGGTTTCCCCACTGCTAAATTGGTTTGCTTTGCGCTTGTTTTACATCCAAAACATGGGCACAATGCATAGCAATTCTACCCCATTATTTCACTGCTTTAGCAGGTAACATTTTCAGAACTGGTAAAAGAAAAGAAATTGTTGAGGCGAAATGTTAAATAATGGCCAAAAGCATTCCTGCTAAAATAGCAACAACTGTTAAAGCCTACAAATTAACAAAACCCTGAAGCCGTTGCTTAGATAACACCAATCACAGGTAGCTACTTGTCACTAATAATAACTCAATTTTTGGAATCAATAACTAAGGATCAGATGTGTGGTTAAACATGGATATCCAAAAGTTATTGTCCGAGTTGCACCACTCTGCCATTAGTTTTGCGAAACCGTCATCTCGCTGACTGCCTCACCATTGAAATGCATCGAATTACGTTATAGTGCTGTATTTGTGCAGTAGATACGAATTAAACTCAGTGCAGAAATTTAAGCCTTGTCATTTCAAGTCTAAGTTCCCTTTTAACAGGGTGATAAGTGTTAATTACTGCCAGTCAACCTCTCTGGCACCAAAAATTACCTATTACCAAGTGTGGAGTCTCATTCATTCAGATGTTAATTGTTGTTGGAGATTTAAAATAGATTTTTAACTCTTCTTTTCTGCCTCCTTTCTCTCTCTCTCTTTTAATACAATCTTTCTTTCCCTCTCTTTATTTCTCTTTCTGTACCTGATTTGAAATTGAATTCATCCACTCTAACGTAGACTGCCTTCTCAGTCCTCGTGCTACTTATTTCCCAATCCTTCAATCTGATTGGTTAAGGAGATAAACAGTTGCTTGCCCTGTTTACTCAGGTCCCAGGTGCCCTGTTTCCGTCACTGCGCCGTTATCACTCTACTCATACACACTGTACACACTGTACACATCAAATTTTCTTCTGGTGATGAGCAGCAGTCTGAATATATAAATGGAAGTCCCCCGTAGGGCGGTTAGTCTTCAAAACTACATCAAAAGCAAATTATAATGTAAAAAGTGCTTCAGACTGTTGTACATTTTGACCGGGAAATTCGATAAGTCTCAAACGGGCGGGGGCACTGCGGAGGCATGATTTGCTCACGCCCGTTTAGAAATGCAGGCAGAATGTTAATTTTGTGCTGCCTGCTAATTTTAATGATTTTAGCGCACAGCCCAGTGACTATCATGCTGCTGACAGGCTGTGCACTCAGCAGGAGGTCCAAGGTCGTGGCGCTGGAGCAAGGCTGCATTTTCTTAAAGCAAGGCTGTTGGTTTTGAAAGCAGTCTCGAGCCCTTAAAAGTGAACTGCCGTCTGAAAAAACTATTAAAAATCAATCAAAACTAGGCAGTCTCTAGTGCTTAAAGCTGAAATGCCAACAGCAACATTTTTTTAAAATCATTCCAAAGTAGGCAGCGCACAGCTCTTAAAGCTGATCTGCCTTTTGCCCATAATATATGGTAAAAATGCCTCAACACTAACACTAATGGGTCAACAGGTCAGGGAAAGGGCACCCAGGGTATTGCATGCAGGGCTCCAGCTTGTGCAGGGGTCAACACTGGGAGAGATGTCCTCTACCCACACGGGAGCCAGGAGGCCCTCCAGAAAGGAGGATAGAGGACCAGATTACCGAGGCGGTCACTGCCAGCAGTGTCGTCCTCAGGACCTGGCTCCAGTGCCCAAAGAAGTTTCATGACCTCAGACAAGTGGTCAAGGTGAGTGAATGCATCTTCAAAAGCCATCTCCTACCAACTGCACCATTAGCTTCACACACTGCTCAATGCACGACCCCCACCCCTCCCCATCACTCACCTACCAATAATTTCTACCAAACACAAGGCACAACTCACATTCCTAGCTACAGCTCACCAACTTGGAGGAGACAGTGCTGGCCATTCTTGGCAGGGGCACGGCTGAGCTCTTGGCCAGTGGTGGGGCTGAAAGAATACAAAATGTTGGTATCCTCATGTAATCCTCCTTCGGTACACACCTGTAGTGACATCGGAAATGCCGGTTTCAGGCATGCAAAGCGCATGCGCTGAAAACCGGCTTTTCCGATCTGTCAAGAATGCTCTTGACAGACAGGACGCCTGCCCTGGAGAAGGGCCTCTGCGGGCGGATACTTCCGCTTTCTGGAGAACCTCCGCCCGCAGAAAACCCTTAGAAACCTTACGCCTGGTAAAAGCAGGCATAAGGCTTTTACCAGCATAAGAATTTTAAAAAAGTTTTTTTTTTTAATTTGTTTCACTCTTTTATCATTTAAAAATACTTTTAAAAAAGGTAAGTTTATTTTTAGCCCCGTAAAAAACTTCAATTATTGTTTTCAAAAAATAAAATTTTTGTTTAAAATATTTAATTTATTGTAATTTCAACTCATTTTAAAAATGTGATGGTTTTTAAAAATTTATTTAATGTTTTACAATGTTTTTGGGGTGATCTCCATTCATATATTTGACAGGTCTATCTGTCAAGTGTATGAAGGGAGATTCCCTTCTCCTATTGGCTCCCCATGGCCCACATGATTGCAGGGACGCTTGCGAACCGCCTGCGCCTCTGGGATACGTGGGTTCTGCGTATTTCGAGTTTGGAGAGGCCAAGAAACGGAAGTATACGCACCTCGGGAGCCCTCAGGTAAGTGTGTAGATATTTTCAAGATCGGAGGCCTCCGCACGTGGGAAGACTCCGATCGGAAAATACGGGCCAATGTATTATAATGTCAAGGGTATCAGCGGCAAGTGATACAAGGTCACTCCACAGCATGCATAGTTTTGCTTTGACAGGTTCCCCGCCCGGAAGTCAGCCTGGTTGACAGGCTTGGCTTCCAGTCGGGCGGGGAGCAGCCGGAGGAGGCTGCAGCCTCAGGTAAGTCACCTGCTGCTGCTAGTGGTGCGGTGTATGGGGTTATGGGGAGGAGCTTGGGGGACGGGAGGTGGTGGTGGGGGGGGGAAGCACTTACCTTCTCCCCGCCCACTGTAAAACCTGCGAAGCAGGTTAAATCAGAGGCTGCCAGCCTCATTATAAGTTTTAACCTCTCATCCGACCCCAACCCACCCACTTTTGGGGGTTAAAATTCAGTCCTGCGTGTCTCAGTGAGGATTTTTCGATCTGATTGGTTGAAGAGACAAGCTGTTGCTGCTCACACATGCCACCGATCCACCACAGCACCGAAAAACATCTCCAGTAACGGTAGGTTGCCGCTCAAAAGCCCGCAAAAAGTCTGTGGGCAGCTGTCAACGTAATGAACAGTGAGCGCCGTCCCTTCGCTGCTGACTGCAAAATCCGGGCCCATTGTTTCCACTACTTCAACCATAGAAACTCATTGTGCCAGTTTCAGAAGTTTTAATTTGCAAACAATAATACGGGCGATGAAGGATACATTGTGCCCTAAAAGATCATTTTAAAAAGCAATACATTTTTGTATTTTTGATTGTTGACAGTTCATGAATGTTCAAAATATCTTGTTGCTTAAACTAGCAAATACCAACAGACAAGGGCAATATGAGTAAAGTGGGCCCAAGATTTTAGAACTTCCTTTCAATGCGACTGATTTAATTTCTGCTAAGCACTTCCTTTGTTTTTTTTTAAAAATACGGGGCTGAGGGCCACATTGACTTGGAACACAAACTATTTCTATTTCCTTTTGAGATCTACATTTGCATGAGATGCAGACTAATGGGATGATACGTTCTTCTCTTCCATGGGTGTTAATGCTCTAAGTGAAATATTTTGAAGCAGTCTGAATTCAACTGCAAGCGCACAACACAAAGTTGCCCATAATTCTATGCTAATGAGTCAATCTTATTCTGAAAGTCATCAGAATGATTGACGGGACTGTAGCAGTGGTACAAAAGAGGGTGAATTTTTTGAGGATGGAGTTAAAACACATTAGTAAGGCAGTGTAGAAGGAGCTTCACAATGCACCCACCCTGTAAATGGTCAGATAAAGCTGACTTATGCTGATCATGAGTGAAAAAAGTGTTCTGTTGCTCAGCATTGTCATCTCAACTTAATGAACCTCAACAATTACAATAATAATGCATAGTATGTCTGTATATTAATGCTGGAAATTACTGTATGGAAAAGCAAAGAGTAATGAAGGATAAATATAATTGCAGTAAAATTATTTATTATTCCGTATTATTTGACAGCATAATTTTGCATTCTAGTCATATGTGACACAAAGTAGAACAGTGGATTACTCATTCTGTTTCATTAGTGAAGAAAACAATTCTTAAGTGACACTCACAGGTGAAGGTCTTCTTCATTAGTGGTAAAAGTTAGGCTTTCTACGAGGTCCAATGACTGATCTATTTGTGTGACAAGTAAAGTTTTTGCCACGCTGTATTTTTTGCATTTTATAAAAGCGATGCACATTTTTCAGGGCTTCTCACTGGGTTACAAGTTGGTACAATTATTATTCAAATAGGCTCCACACAAAGCTTGAAAGGGGGCTAAAACGGGCATGGGGATCGAGATCTGCCTGCACCTGTTGAAAGTAATGAAGGCAGCATGTGAAATTCGTGCTGCCTGCTAATTAACATGATTGAAGCACTGAGCCCAACGCTGAATCCGCTGTTGGTTGGCTGAGCGCTCAGTTGGGGGACCAGTTTTGTGGGAAGTGATCTCTATTTAAAGCTAGCCTGCAGTCTGAAACACAGTCTGCACTTCTTAAAGAGGAGGAGCTTTTTGAAATAAGCACCTCATTGTAATTGTTGCGAAGGAAAGGGGAAGGTAGCTATGGCTCAACAGGGCAGTGAAAGGGCATCTAGGTTCAGACACAGCACTGGTGGCCTTCGTGCAGGGGATCAAAAGCAAGAGACAGGTCCTCTTCCCGCAGGGGGCCAGGAGGCCCTCCAGACTGATTGTGAGCAGGCAGTGGGAGCAGATTGCTGAAGCGGTCAGTGCCATCAGTCTTTCCCCCAGAACCTGGTCTCAGTTACACGCTGACTGACGTCACGATCTGCCTACTCTGCATACTGCCGGCGCACGCGCGTATCGCCCACGATATCGGCCTCACCAAGATGGTGGGCCTTGTGTATATATAGTTTACAGAAATGGTACAGTATGCCCAATTTTCTTTTATATACCTAAGAAGCTGGAAACAACTGACCTGTCACTAATCTTGAGCTGATCTGCACTTCTACGGAGGAGTGGAGTACTCCAGAGGTCCAAATAAGCCAAAGGATAACTTTTTAATAAAAATCTTTGGGGGAAAAATTCAGTTGAATTGCACCTCCCGTTAGCGCCTTAAGAGGGCGCTAATGGGGCGCAAAGCAACTAGCGCCCGTGCGCGGCGATCTTTGCGCCGCTCATGGAATTAACTAGACATTTTGCGGCGGCGCTAAACACTACCAGCACGATCTCCTGCGCCGGCCAATCGTGACGTCAGTCGAGAGTGCAATGCCCCGGTAGCGCCCCGGACCGGATATTGAGTGGCGCCCCCTGTTTTACCGCCTGCCGCTAGCAACGACAGGTTGAGGGGAGCGTTTTGCAGTCAGGAAGGGACTGGGGGAGCGCTATTTAAAGGCGACCACTTCCTGCCTTTTTTTGTCAGTGAAATTTTTGCACCACGCATTCTGAGTGAGAGAGAGAGACTGCAGGAGATATTCAAAGCTGTGTTGAGGAATTTTGGGTACTAAGCAGCACTTTGCAGGTTCTTTCTGGTTTGATCTTCCTTGCATCAATTTAGAAGAGACTGTGGAGGCTGCACTCTGAGCTCTTTCCCTGGGCCTCTCCATTGTTCTTTCCAGCAGATTTGATGTACAGGTCTCTCCAGGCCGAGATTCAAGGCTGCAATGAGCAGGGTGTGGATGTAGAGCAAGATCAGCCCTCCCTTTTAAGAATTGGCCAGCGCCAGTGTGTCTGTGTTCCATTGCTGACTGACATCACATGAGCTTCGCCAACGCTCTGAGGTAGCGCCTCGCTCCTCGGCCTTTGCGCCTTAAGACAGATGTGTAGCGCCTGATTTAGCGCTCCAATCACCTCCAGGGGCGATAAAAGTCAAGTTTGCAGTCGGAGGCGATAATTAGCGCCAGGCGCTAAACTTTGCGCACGGCTGATAATGGCGCCCCAAACGGGGCGATACTGAATTTTTCCCCCTTTGGCTCCCACTGGAGCCATTCCAACTAGAGAAGGTAATCAATCCCCTCCGGGTTTGATTACCTTACTCTAGTGAAGGTTTAGGGACTTTAGAAGGCCTCAAAGAGACTCCCACTAGGGTTCAACTGGCATGGGTTTTCATTGAGGCCTTTCAAGACCATAAAGAGAGGATTTTTCCTGGGAATTTTCCAGCATAACAAAGACCGCCTACTTCCACCTCTGTAACATCGCCCGTCTCCGCCCTTGCCTCAGCTCATCCGCTGCTGAAACCCTCATCCATGCCTTTGTTACCTCTAGACTTGATTATTCCAACGCACTCCTGGCTGGCCTCCCGCATTCTACCCTACGTAAACTTGAGGTCATCCAAAACTCGGCAGCCCGTGTCCTAACCCGCACCAAGTCCCGTTCTCCCATCACCCCTGTGCTCGCTGACCTACATTGGCTCCCGGTTAAGCAGCGCCTCAATTTCAAAATTCTCATCCTTGTTTTCAATTCCCTCCATGGCCTCACCCCTTCCTATCTCTGTAATCTCCTTCAGCCCCACAACCCCCCCGAGATATCTGCGCTCCTCTAATTCTGCCCTCTTGAGCATCCCTGATTATAATTGCTCAACCATTGGTGGTCGTGCCTTCTGTTGCCTAGGCCCTAAGCTCTGGAATTCCCTCCCTAAACTTCTCCGCCTCTGTACCTCTCTTTCCTTCTTTAAGACACTCCTTAAAACCTACCTCTTTGACCAAGCTTTTGGTCACCTGCCCTAATTTATCCTTATGTGGATCGGTGTCAAATTTGTTGTCTTAAAATACTCCTGTGCAGTGCCTTGGGACGTTTTACTACGTTAAAGGCGCTATATAAATACAAGTTGTTGTTATTGTTGTTGAATCCCAGGAACAGCACCACCACAACCCCTCACCCCCGCCCACCGCCCTCCCTCGATATGCCTCACTGACATATCACTGGGAGAGGACGATCTGCCTAATGGCCCAACCAACAAGAATTGAAACAATCAGTTCAAATGGGACACAATCCCAGTGGAGCCGGATCCAGCCCATATTCTGGACCTCAAACCAAGCAGAAATGCAACTGTGAGCTCGCATCTTTCTCTAGTTTCTCCCTGATTTCCTCTCATGCCCAACAAAATTCAAATTGTTTTATGAATTGAACATCATCCACGAATTGGCCTGTGGAGCTCTACATTCCAGATGTAGCACTCAGCCATCCTTGTGAATCTTATTACTAAGTCAAACTTGTCACTTAACACAGCAGTACAACTTCTCACAATTAGTTAGGGTCAGGGCTCAGGAATGTGATGGTATTCTCTCCACTTGCCTGGATGAGTGCAGCTCCATCAACACTCAAGAAGCTCGACACCATCCAGGACAAAGCAAGCCCGCTTGACTGGCACCCCATCCATCACCTTAAACATTCACTCCCTCCACCACCAGGTCAAAATCCTGGAACTCCCTACCTAACAGCACTATGGGAGTACCTTCACCACACGGACTGCAGCGGTTCAAGAAGGCGGCTCACCACCACCTTCTCGAGGGCAATCAGGGATGGACAATAAATGCTGGCCTTACCAGCGATGCTCACATCCCATAAACGAATAAAAACAAAAGGGCAGCTATTCTGAATATGGGACCTCAGCAGATACGTGGTTAGGAGATTTAAAAGGATATAAGTAATTACAGGAAACTCTCTTTTAACCGGCACCTAAATATCCGGAAATCTCTCTTAACCGGCAAAATTCAGGAGTAGGTTCAGGTAAGTTTTACTATACAGTATATTAGTGGCCGTGTGGCTTTGCTCGCCTCAGAATACTGATTTGTCCCGTTTTGGGGGTACAGTGATCAGAATGGCAACCCCCCTCCTCTTAGAGTGTTTCTATCATTTATATTTGATGGAATATTTGAATTTCAATGGGTCTCCACGGAAAAGACAAGACCCCGATTCTGACCTTTCGCCCCCACGAAAGGGGGGTCAACGTTCTTCCGACTCGAACCTGTCGCCGCCACGGAGGAAGAAGCCGGAGTCTCGCGATTCGGAACACAGGCCCAGCTCGCGGAGCTCAGACCCATCGCCCCCTCGGCAGAGGTTGCCCTCCCGTAAGTCGGCTCCCTCAGGATATAGGCAGGCGCATGTCAGTGTGTACGGGGCTCTCGCACATTGGGAGATATAACTCTCAGTTATCCGGACTTTTTGATTAACTGGCACCACGCCGGTCCCATCGGTGCCGGTTAATAAAGAGTTTCCTGTAAAACCCCCCCAAAAAAGGTTTGATGTGCCAATTACAATCAAAGTGCCGTCCATCCTGACAGAACTGACTATCCGCATACTGTTTCCAGTAATATTTTGATGTTAATTGAACTAGGTTGTTTAGATATAAGTAAGGTAGATTAGTAATGGCTTCGTAATGGTTTTTAACAGTGGCTGCTATTAGCACCGTGGCAGAGAAGAGGCATTTATTTGGGTCTATGTTACAGTCAATTCTATTCAATAGCAATTGCAAATGAATTTAAAGCTGCAAGCACACCTTCTTGTCTATTGAGTATTTTGCTGCTAAAACTGTACAAGTTGCATTAATTGTTTCAGCCTGACACAACTTCAATCAATCGCAACAGAGCTGAGATTTCAAAAGACAAATAATAGAACATTTGTGGCACATGTCAAAATCATTGTTGAACGAGGAACTGAGCATTCAGAAATTCTCCCTTCTTTTTGGTGAAATCCTTCTATTCATGCTGGAGAGAAAAGTTTAATTGACAGGAAGAAGAAAAACATGGCAGTGGAAGGCATAAATCTGGCTAACTTCAACACTCCTGCTTCCTTCCCAGATAGTGTTTGAGGGGAACCGCTTGTTACATAGAGAGAAGGGAAGAATGTACATTTGCAGGGCATCTTGCATGTACACAGGACATCCCAAAGCACTTCAGAGCCACATAGCAGCCAATTTGTGCACAACAATGTCTCCACAAACATCAATGAGATAAATGACCAGACAATCTGGTTTAGTGATGTTGATTGAAGAACAAATGTTGGCCAGGACTCCAGAAGAACTCCCACGCGCTTCTTCGAATAGTGCCATGGGATCTTTTACATCCACCTGAAAGGGAAGGTGGGACCTCGGTTTAGCATTTCTTACTCGCTCTCACTCCCCATTTCATCGCTCTTCTCCATAACTCACATCCGGGCAGATGTCTATGTTAGCATTCAACCTCCGTTTTATGGTTCACAACAGCACGTTTCAATTAAGCCGGACACACTTGATGGTGGAGTGTATGGAACAGACTTTATTGATATACTGCACAGTGGTCAGCCTAACTGTATACAGAGAGAGCAGCTCTCTGGTTTCTGTATCTTTTGAGCTCTCTGAGAACCTGTTGAAAGCCGTGCTCCTTTATACATCATATTTTGCCTACATCTATGATACATGTCACAGATAAGACTACATGACGCATCTATTCCCAAATCCTTTGAAGACAGTCCATTCATGGAAACAGTTGTAGTTGTTTACTCCAAAGCTACTTCACTTAAACAAGACTTCCTGGTGTAACTGTTCTTAACCTCTTTGAAGAACAAGCTTTATTAACTGTTATCTTTCTATATGAGAATTAATGGATCCTCTACCTATGTTTATTACCCTAGCCACTAAGGTTACACCTTAATCATTCATTACCGACATCATTACTATAGCTTATTTTCATTTTGAAGTCATCCTGTTTATCTTGGAAATCCTATTGCTCCAACATACAAAGAAGCTCAATTATTAACCCTTAACTCCCCAAGACGTCCAACATACAACTCTCCAGGATGTCCAACAGCCTAAACCTGACATTACGCCCTTGAATATATTATTTAGGGTTTCTGTTGAAATTAGTCAGCAATGAAAGGGGCAGGTATTTTACTCTGGATTCTTCAGCCGTTCCCGTGCAGTCAACAAAAGGTATGTTTCAGAATTATTATTCTTATTTTTTTTAAATCCAGTTGTGGAGCCAGGAGGAGCAGGAGTACTCCCCCGACTCCACAGGTGCTGCGATCCTCCACTCCCCACCGTAGCCCGCTCCAACCATCCAAACCCCCTGCCCGGGACTTACCTGAAGGCGACTGCTGGCAAGGCAGGTGGCCTGATATTGGTGTCTTCCCTCAGGTGAGCTGCCTGTGGAGGGGTGATCTGCATTGGCCACTCGCCCCAATTATGTGGATGGGGCCTGAGGACCAATTTCCATCCACCCTCGAGCCTCTTGGTTTGGCCACAAACTGCTTGCACAGTACCAATTCTGCAAAATGGGCCCACACAAATTTTTAACCCCAATATTTCTGACACAGCTATTACTTTTGAGAAACTAGCTCAATGGTCATTGTTTAAATGAGAAGAGTAAACAAGGTAAATCATGTAGTAGTGATTTTAAAAGCCTGTAGCTTACAGGAGCAGGGGAAGGAGAAAAACTAGTGTTTTTATGTCCTGGGAAAGAATGAGTAGGAGACAATTCAACACAGGGAGGTGTATGCAGGATGGTACATTTGCAGTTTACAAGGACATACTTCCCTAACATTGGGACTACAATCCCATTCTCAGTGAATATGTTAGTGGCCTATTTCATAAGAGAAATTATATCTTCCTAATGGAATGTCGGGCACATGGAGAACAAACAATTGTCTCTTTTCCGTCTGCATTTAGCCACTCGAAATCTTCTTAGTGAACAATGAAAGGAAATATTTAAAATGGAAAACAAAATTCTCGCAGTTTTAATAAACAGGACTCAACATGAATCTCTCTATTCCTATAAAACCCTGAAACTGTGCTCTCAGTGGTGCTTTCAGCCAGCCTTGGATCAATCAGTTATTAATTGAAGGTATAACTGATAGTGGATAAGTTATTTTCTTCCTTGGAGTTGCTCCAAATGATTCTGCAGATATTTGGGCTTGACGTAAAGAGCTCTATTATTGTTACAATAATACCCTCCAAGTGAATTTGTTGCCTGTCAGTCACTGCTGTGGCATTTTCTACTTTCTGTCGAGTGGTGTTATAGGATTAATGCACAGAGATCATAAAACTTTATTTTGAAAAATCTTGGTTTTGCAGGAAAATTTAGATTTCCTTCTCCCTATTCAGGAAATCTTTTGGTGATTTTTATTTTGTCAAAAACTACTAGCACTTGCAACTCTCACGAAAAAGCTCTGGCCCTGAATTTGTGGTCGGTATGACGGCGTACTCTCAGAGTACAGCATCATACTGCCTTTGAAATTGACCGCAAGCTCGTGATTTCGCATGAGCTTGCGCATGTGCTAAATTCCAAACTTGCAATCAAGTTCCAACTGCCCATCGGCTTCACTGCACATTTCACCTCTCCATTCAAATCAACGTGCTGGCAAAAAGATAGGCTAACTGCCCACCTACTGCAAATTAATTACCCAGAAATGTTTTACGTCTGGTGCAAACAGGCACAGAAAGCCTGTTGCACAGTGTAAGGGGAGGGGGGATGAGGAAACCAGTTCCAAACATTGCTGCTGTCACACAAAAAGCACATTTGTTTCCTGCAGATTAGGTTACTCATATTGAAAGAAAGGGATTGTGTCCATTATCCCAGCTGTGTTTTGCTTTTAGAAATAGTGGTAATCTTGATGATTGCGTAGAAAATAGCTTGAGAAAATTGAATGGGACTGCTACATTTTATTAATGGGCAAAGTTGTTTTATGAGGTGAGCCATGGCCGGGAGAGAGAGTCAAAATTCCCTGTTTTTGGAAGGCCGATGGGATCGGACTGGGCCGCCTTACCCGACCAACGGTTGAAGGGTGCCCGCTTGGGGAAACAAGTTGCTCCCGGCAAAAGCACTCTGTGCATTTATGGCAGAAATAGTCCAAGTACGTACTTATTTCTATACAGCAACAGAAGTTGTAGCAGGAAAAAAATAACAGACAAGGACAGGTGGCCTATAGAATCAGTGAGAATGATAGAAACAACATAAGGGGATTGGCTGAAAAGAGGGAGGAAGTAAAACATGTTCCGCACATACTGTAACTGTGTGTTCTACACATGCATTTTGTGAAACAAAGCAGTAAAACTAAGAAGAAAGCTTATGGTGAACATTGAAAAGAAGCAAAGGCTTTAAAACAACAGAAACTGGAAGAGTAAAAATAAAGAACTGAGCACTGAGTACTATTCATTTCTGTAACTGCATGGCATGCATGTTTTAATAGCCTTTTAAAATGAGTTGTGGGCACATCAGCAATCTCCTCTGTTTCCTGATTGGCTAAGAGTCAGGAAGTGAAAGGAGCACCGCCCCACATGATCCCAGGTTCACATACACAGAACGGTGCGCCCCTGGGCTCCGTGGGGCACTACACTGCGCACAACTCTGCAGCATTTGAGAGCACGTTCTCAAAGTGGGGTTCGCACAAGTTAAGTGTGGATTTCGTTCAGAGGTCAGCGGTGCACTCCTTAGCTTGACTGCTGACCATGAATTCAGGGCCATTACTAGGTTGCTGCTGCGTAGACTAGGCCTGACAAAGGAGTAGAGAAAATAAAGCTGAATACTCTACTTGTACGCAATGGCTTTGTTGGTGCGGAATGAATGGTACAATTTGGTACAGTCCACAGTGACGTAAGAAAACTACTAGGCACTTGGTCTAAGCGTTAAACAAAGCTTTAATCAACTGTTTTACAACATGGAGGTCTAGTTGTGTCCTTTATTAGTTCCGGTTAAGAATGTCCTGCGCAAGCTGGGCCCGTGCCCGAGTATTTATACTCTCCCTGGACAGCGCCACCCGCAGGCCACTCAGTATTATTTCATAAGTCATGAATGACAGATTCATGTCACACAGGACAACACAATAGGAAGTATGAAAGGGATCTTATACAATAAGAAATAATGGGATAGATTTTCAGCTTCCCACCCAGGAGTAAAACTAGCATTGCAGATCATTCACCCATTAAAGAAATTGCCCAATTTTAATTTCCATTGATCCTCATAGTGGATAAGCGTTACAGATTGGCTAATGTGCCCCCAGTGTGGATTTGCTGCTGATGGTTTTGGGCAGCCTTCTTCTTTGAAGAGAGAACAAAAAGTTCATTTGAGATAACAGGACGCGCACCCAAATGAGCAGGCTGCCGTGCACCTGATGTGAAAGGATGAGCAGAGAGGATGTAAATAGTTCTTGGAGTCGTATAATTGGTTGAGAAAACATGCCCATGTTGTGTGAGTGAAGGGCAGCCTATCCCTTTGGCAGTTACCAAGCTGCAGGTGCAGTTTCAGATATTTATGGGGTTTAAGAAGGCAGGTGTGGGATCATTGCCTGGCAGGCGACATTTCAAATGTGGCAGCATACGCTACTTTCAGAGACACTTCACATGTTATTTATTAAATGACGGTGGACGATATTGGCAGCGTTTGCCATGATCTTTATTTCTGATGCTGGGGACTCAAGTATAGAGTGAAGAGACGTGTTCTGGGTGGCAGAAACGTTCTGAGGGCGTGCAAAGGTTCAATATTTGAATTTATTGTAGGGGAGTAAAAAGGGCTTTGGGGACTCTTTATGAAAAAAATGTCCTGAATTGAAGTCTGGTGACTGGCTAGTAGTGGGTGGGTGCCCTCATCCTGTGATGAAACCTCACTTCCCTGACATCCAAGCATGCTTAGAATGATAGAATGATACCGCACAGAAGGAAGCCATTCGGCTCATCGTGCCACTGCTTTTTCCTGTTCCTCCAACTAGGACGTATATAAAGGTCTTTCAAATGGGACACCCATTAAGCTGAAGAGAGATGGTGTGAGCACAGAGCTCTCCAGTTCCTTTTCGCATCTCCTGCCCACAGTGTAGCCCAACTCCAAGGGCAACCTGTGAAGGTTTTCTCACCTCGACCAATTTAACCCCAAACTTTACAATTATGTTTGCGCCTGTCTCTTTGTCACAGCATTGCTAAACAGAGTACCCAATTTATATGGATGCTCTAAACACGTGATCTAAGACCAATGGAAATAGACATGTAGCTCCAACTGAAGTCGCTTATACTGTTTTAAATTTAATTTGTGTTGGAGCACCTGTTTCAGGTACATTGAGTCAGCCTTTGGCCTATGACCAGAAGCGTGCACAAAGCACGAACTGGGTGAAGATGTGGCTTAATGGGCTCTTTCCCCTTTTTGCTCTGTGTTGTGTCTTGGAAATAGGCACACATGGGATAAAAAGCAGACGAATATTGTCCTTCACATCTGCATATTCATCTGTGGTACTCACCCACGCATATACTATCAGACGTCATTGGCCACAGTCACTGGGAGGAAAGTACTGCAGAAGCTACGCGGGGGGAGAAATTCAGTTGGTTAGCGCCTCCAGTTAGTGCCTGGCGGGGGCGCTAATGGGACGCTGATGCAGTAGCGCCGCGGCGAGACGAATCCAGTGACGCATGCCAAATCCAGCCCCACCCCCCCGTAGCACCGCCGCTACGAATTACCACCAGGGACCTCAGCGCCAGGCACATCGTGATGTCAGTAAGGCGCCCGATCTGCTAAATTCATTGTCGGCCCCTGCTTTAGCGCCTCGCCCCGACAGCAACAGGGAGAGTAGGCGTCAAGCAGGCGCATGCCGGCTCCAGGGGCGCTACATAAAGGGATCATGAGTAATGAGTCACAGCTGTCAGGTTAGTGCTGTTTCACTGCTTCCTTGTCAGTTTGACATTGTGAAACCGATTCATTCAGTAATTTAAAGGTTGTTTAGTATCAGGCGTGTTGTGGCTACTAACAATTAGTTACATTTATTCTCACAACATATCAAAGTGCTACACTTGCTTACATTAATGGGGCTGTACTGGCAGTCGACCTGGCCCTCCAGGATCTACGGCGGAGGGAGCGGAGGTAGTGAGAAAGATTAGAACTTGTGGCCAGAGGGAGGAGGAGGGCCATCAGGGCTCTCAACAGGAGGCCTTACCCTCTGAGGGTATTCCGAGAACACTTCTCCTACCTCCAATTAAATGAGGAGCAGCGTATTAGAAGGCTCCGCTTCAGCAAGGAGGTGGTCACAGAACTCTGCCACCTCCTGCAACCAGACCTTGAGCCTCAGATCAGGACGACCACGGCTCTCTCAATGGTAGTCAAGGTCACCGTCGCCCTCAATTTCTATGCCAGCAGATTATTCCAGTGTGCAACAGGAGATATAGGTAACATCTCACAGTTTGCCATCCATCGCTGGATCCAGGAGGCCACAGAGGCTCTCTCCAGTAGCAGAAGCGATTACATTTCCTTCCCCATCACCAGAGAGAAGCAGGACAAATGTGCATATGGCTTTGCCAGGATAGCAGGATTCCCCATGGTGCAGGGTGCCATTGACTGCACCCATATGGCTTTGCGGGCATCGCATAACAATCCTGAGATCTTCTGTGACTGCAAAGGCTACCACTCACTTAATGTGCAGTTGGTGTGCGACCACAGACATCAGACTGTGGTTCCAATAAATTAAACCCCAGATCCCCGTTGCTCACCACATCCCCATCATTCCATTCCTGTCGCAGGCCATATCACAGCACAAAGATGAAATGAGAGACACCACAAAATAATCCAAACTGAATTAATAAATTTATCAATAATCAGTGAACACATATTTACAACAACATTATTACCTATTCACCCTTGTGCAATCCCTTAGTGCCTCTCGTTACAGTGCCTACTCTAGTGCTCCTATGAAGTGTTGGCCCAGTGGCTGCAGCACAGCTGGTGGAAGGCTGCTGAGTGTCCGTGCGGGAGACTTCAGATGGCCTTGTAGTATGCCCTCGACCAGCTCTGGGCCTGGAAGGCCTGACTGTAGACTGCATCATCTTAGCATGGGCAGCAGCAGTCTGGGCTGGCTGGAAGACAGGCTGTAACAAGGACAATGGCGGAGTGGCCGTGGTGGGAGCAGGAATGCTGTCATCCTGAGAGAGGACAGCAGGTTCCTGCTCCACTGACCCACTGCCACTCCCCTGGGGCAGAACCTCAGCATCCCTAGCAATCTGTTGCAGCAGAGATTGCTGGCCTGCTGCGACACCGTGAAAGCCTCGGTCGACGATAGCAGCAGTCAGAGCTTGTGTTGCATCAAGCTGAGACTGCATGAGAACAGTCTGAGATTGAATGCCACCAAGCATAGATTCTATTACAGTACTAAGACATTATGTCGCTTCCACCTGTGCTGCAATGGAAGCTGCCAGATTGCCCATCACACGCGGCATCAGGTCTGGGTCGCCACGGTCTCTCTGGGAGTCGACAATCCTTTGCAAACTGGAAATGATGGGCTCCATAGTGTGTGCAGAGCTCTTTGCAATGTTGGAGGTGGACTCCTCCACGCTCCTTATCATTGCCGAAAGGCTCTTGGGCACCGTTGCCATTGCACCTATCATTTCCGTGTGCATGCCCATCACCCTTCTTCTAAAGGCCTCCCCATCAAGGTCCTCATCCGAGTCCTGTGCAGCAGAACTCGGGCACGAACTCACCCTCCAGGGACTGGCTCCCGAGCTACCCTTTCCCCCTAGCCTTACTGCAGCCCACTCGTCCCCGGTGAATCACCCTGTGCAGATCCTACTACTATACTAGCCTCTAAAGAACTCGTAGTGCCAGTATCTGAGCTGGTGCCTGTGGGTGAGACATGCAGTGGCGCGGTGTCTTCTTCCTCCTCCTCTTCTTCCGCCTCACTCTCAATGGTACCCTCAGGGTACCTCAGGCTGCTCAGGTGCTTGCTCATTATCTGAAAGCATAAAAGCACAAGAGTCGGGTTAAGGTGAGGGGAGGGGGCAGGAAGGGAGAAGTGCATGCATACGCATGATTAACTGGAAAGTGCGAAAGGCTTGTGGGGTGAGGGGTAAGTGGGATGTGAGAAGAAGGAGTAGCGATGGACATACCGTTGTTGTCCCCAAGGAGGTCAACGTCGCCGGTGGCCACGGTGCCCACCACCTGGCGCCCAATAATTAGCAGCCCTCGTGCCTCTAGCTCAGACAGTGGTTGGGTGTCGGCTTGTCCCCTGCCTGTGCGCACCTGCTTTCTCCTGTTGTGAGCCACCTTGGCCTGCAACAGAAAAGAAAGTGTGTGTGTGAGAGTGGAGCAATGTATTTGGGTGATGTGCCTGCCATAGTTGAATAGCTGTCATTGTGTGCAAGGTGTGAGTTGTGGGTGCGAGTGTTGGTAGGTAGAGATTGTTGGTGGGTGAGTGCTGGGGGTGTGGTGCTTCAGGCAGTGTGTGCAGACTGTGGGTCAGATGGTGGTATGCAGCATTTGTTGAAGCATTCACTCACCCTGACCACCCGAGTGAGGTCATTAAATTTCTTCCTGCACTGTGTGTGGGCCCTGGGGACCACAGTGCTGCCCGAGAAATGCTGGGCTACCTCCCTCCACATGGTGCGGAAGATTTGCGGCGAGGGCCTCCTGCCACTTGCCGGGTAGAGCATAGCCCTCCATCTTTCCACTGTGAACACCAACACCTCCAATGCATGATCGCAAAATCAGCGGGTTCTCTCCCTGGGGCATGGATCTGCCATCATTACGGCTGCTTGAGTCCTTTGGCTCCTTCTCCTTGAGCTGCTGCTGCTGGCTGAGATGGCTGCACAGCCAGCAATGATTAGAATGAGATTCTGCAGCATCAATGAACCTCCCCTTTAAGAACTGGAAAGAGCATGTGGTGATGATGACTTGTGATTAGACTGCACCTGATGTTGATCAGCGCTTTGAGTATAACGCCACTGAGTTAGACCATTAGTGCTTGATTTAGCGCTCCAATCCTCTCTTTGTGCAATGAGACTGAATTTTGAGTGCAGTCTGAAGCATTAGCGCCTGGCGCTAATTCTCAAACTTTTCAAAAGTTACTGCCCATTCCTGGGCTATAATGAAGTTCTCCCCCTCTGTCTCTTTGTGTATTTTACAATGGAAATGTTAATTGCCGGTGTAGATTTCCCCATGAATCCAGAAAGTGAGTATAGATACCTTTACCTAAATTAATCACGTTTCCATGGGCCCGAAAACTGTGTGATTTTAATATATAAAATTATCATGGGCAAAATATAGGTGAATATTGTTGGAATTTGCATGCACCTTGAAGGATTTGTGTGTCAAGCTGAAATTTCAGCTTCAATATCTGGGCCAAGGGTTTCCGCTTTGGGGGCAATCGGCGATCCGGGCGCAAATTGCACTCAAAATTGCGCCAGTTTTGAGAAGTGTTTTTTTCTTAAGTCTCCGCTCAAACTCATTTGCATATCAACAAAATTAAAATCTGCCGTGAACCAGCGCAATCGGGCAGTGTCCGAGAATGTATTAAAAAAAAAATTTGCATTAAAAATATTCCGTGATATATTGAAGAGTGGTAACTTTGATTAGTCGAGCTGAAAATGGGCTTATCACAAAAAATAAATATTTTTAATCAGATTGTCTAGTCCACCACCTGTGATTAACCCAATTTTAAACCACTGAATATGACTTTAAAAAACTATACAGAACTATTTGCTAGTTATATTGGTGTATAACTATAAGTGTATAGTTATACCAGTTTCTTAGTAAATTAAAAAAAATCATATTTGAAAGCTTTTAAAAGGTGCCTATTAGTGTCCTTGCGCCTAAAAGAACCAGCTTTAGTTTAAGAGCCTCCTCAAAGGCCCACAAAAGGGCACAATTAGCGGAAACTCCCAATGACGATTAGTTCAATCTGGAGGCGTGGTCAGTTTTTTGGGCGGGGCCGTCTTCCAGCGCGATGTCTTTTAACCGAGCGCGAAAGATTGCAGAATCCTGATTTGCGCTGAATGTCATTTGCGCTTAAAATTCCGTAATCTTTTGCGTTGGTTTGGCCGATTTCGGGCGGATTGTTCTGAAAAAATCAGCTCAACCTAGCGGAAACTCCAGGCCCTGCTGGCTTCCTGACTGTTAAGCCCAGGTGTTGATTGTGCCACTGTACAGTGTAACAGGTTAGCCGAGCAGTAATTGTTTTGATTCAAGGGCTTTAAGATAGCATTAGCCAAGCCTGATCCTTCCCCGAATGGAGCTGGAAAGTGTGAATTTACAGCTCGTGCTCAATAGAAACAAAGAAGTAATCGGCTTGTAACACAGTTTGACAGCATAACTTGGCTTCTGCAATGAATTACAGCCCGAATATTGACTGCAATGTTCTGATAAAGGTGCGAAAAGAAAGTGCTGTGTGCTCTGGTCATTGTTTACATCACATTTAGTGACAATCGACAGACTGTAAGGACGCCAGGTTAATCCGGTTCCGCTATCCTTGAATGGACATAGATTTGCTCCAGAGAATGCACATGTTACAGCCCTCTGCACAATTACAGAAGCCAATATACACACATGAAATAATATTCAGCTATCACTTGATGAACAAATAAAAGATGTCCTGGGCTGACTGTCCTACATGAACCCAAGATCCCGGTTGAGGCCGTCCTCATGGGTGCGTAACTTGGCTATCAGTTTCTGCTCGATGATTTTGCGTTGTCGTGTGTCTCGATCTTGGGTTCATGTCACGCTACATGACGTAGAGTCATCCAGACTCGAGTCGTCGTTGGCTTGTTCACAGATGTGATTTCCAGTTAAAAAAAAGTTAACATTTTAAAGTTTATGGTTTTTTTACAGACTGCATTTGACGCATTAGACCCCCTGTAACCCCACCTCATTGTCTTAGCTGTATCTTGCTATGTCTTTGATATAATGCCTTCCTGACCTGATTGTTTCTCTGCCGAGGTGTGATAAAAGGCAGTCAGCAAGATTAACTGTAGTCGTCTGACATTGTACTCTGCACAGGCATTGTTCCCTGTCTATATATGCTTTGCCGATTCGTATTCCTTCACTTCACCTGACGAAGGGGCAGCAGCTCCGAAAGCTTGTGATTTCAAATAAAACTGTTGGACTATAACCTGGTGTTGTGCGACTTCTCACTTTTGTCCACCCCAGTCCAACACTGGCATCTCCGCATTGTTGGATATGGTCATTGCCTGGTACTTGTGTGGTGTGAATGTTACTTGCCATTTATTAGCCCAAGCCTACATGCCGTCCAGGTCTTGCTGGATGCGGACACGGACTGTTTCATTATCTGAGGAATTGTGAATGGAACTGAACACTGTGCAATCATCAGCGAACATCTCCACTTCTGACCTTATGATGGAGGGAAGGTTCAAGTCATGTAATGCAAGATGATTATTCTGCTGTGAAGGTGAAATAGCGTCCTCTTAAGAGCACAAACTTTATTTGTTGTTAAGAATCCAGCCTCAGTCTGTTAAAATATAATTGTTGTTTGGTTAGGAGATTTTGCAAATTAAAAAGTATTTGTTGAGGATCCAGGCTTTTCTTTTATTTCCCTAACATCGTTTTGCATCTGTAGCAAAATACAATGTGTGGAATGTGATAAATGTGTACTAGATGCAAGACTTTTCTATACATACTAGAAGATCTTCCACATCATTGTTCAAGGTGAGTCGGAGAATAAGTTAAATGAAGTGCGAACTTTACACAAGACTTTCATTTTATTTTAATTTGTTGGCATGGTTGCATGTATTGCCCATTCCTAATTGCCCCGAGAAGCTGGTGGTTGAACTGGTGCAGACATTGCGGTGATGGTGTTGCCACGGATTTTAACACAATCTATTATAGTTAGAGGCATTAGTTTTATAACTGTATATTCATTGTAAATTCTAGTTTTAGCACATTGCAAATTATTAGTATTTTTACAGTTGATATTTAGAATATGTTGTCTAAACTAAAATTTATAATTTGGGTATCTCTCCTTTCCCTTCGGTCCTAGTGTGCTTGTAGGAGTTGATAGAGAACATTAATGATACAAAGATAAATGTGTGCGCCATTTCACTTTCAGCTCTTGACATTACGGCCCAGAAATTGGTTCGCACCAACAGGCTGAAACAGGTAGGCCCGAGGCCCACCTGATATTGGGCCTTGGGACTCATATACATGAGATCAGCAAGCTGCAGATGCCTGGTGGGTGTCCCCAGGCCCCTTGCCGGTGAAGAGGATTTCAATTTTGAGCTGCTGCATTGCTGGCAGCAGCCCTCAGTTAGGTCCTGGGAGGGGGTGGGGGGAAGCGATCGGCAGAGGGGGGCGATTGGGAGGGAGAGGGCAGTCTTGAGGGAGGACGGCGATCGGGAGAGGACTAAGCTAGGGCCAGCAACAGTCTTTGGCACTGCAGTGCAGTCGGGAGGAGCATTTCTGCACCTCCTGGCTCCACATTCAGATAAGTATTTTTTTTAAGCTTACCTTAAAGTTGGCGGCCTCCAACAGTCCCTATGAGATACGCAATGGGCCTAATGCCTGTTTCAGCTGTGGGTTCTGGACACCTCTTTTTCTGCCTTTACTAATATGACCTTATATTGCTACATATTCTCAAATTGTCTTCCAGGCAAAGGGAACAATCCTCATGTCAGTGCATGTGGGACTTCAGAAGCAGGATGATCTTTGAATTAACATAATGTGCATTAAATAACTTACATGTGCACAACACGCAACACATTTCTTAAATGCTACTAGTTTGCTAATGTGAATGTCTCTCTTTTCTAAGACATTCAGGTTGATCATAGCCTCCAATATTATCCAGACCCCCAATTTTAACCCCATCTGCCCAGCGTGAATGGTGCAGATGGGGGTTAAATGGTGTCTGCTGCCATTTTAACTCTGCCAATTTGAGTCACGGGGCAGGTGCCCGCCATAGGCTGGTGAGAGCCTCAGAAATATTCAGTGTAGATGAAAGCATAAAATTATAAAGAGATATTGATAGATTAATTGAATGGGCAAAACTGTGGTAAAAGGATTTCAACGCAGGCAAATATGAGGTCATCCACTTTGGACCTAAAACGAATAGATCTAAATGGTGAAAAGTTAAAAACAGTGGAGGTCCAAAGAGACTTGGGGGTCCAGGTACATAGATCATTAAAATGTCATGAACAGGTATGGAAAATAATCAAAAAATCAAATGGAATGATGGCCTTTATATCTAGAGGACTAGAATACAAAGGGGATAAAAGTTATGCTACAGCTATACAAAGCCCTGGTTAGACCACACCTCGACCACACCTGGAGTACTGTGAGCAGTTCTGGGCACCACACCTTCGGAAGGATATATTGGCCTTGGAGGGAGTGCAGCGTAGGTTTACTAGAATGATACCCGGATTCCAGGGGTTAAATTACGAGGTGAGATTATACAAATTAGGGTTGCATTCCCTAGAATTTAGAAGGTTAAGGGGTCGATCTGATCGAAGTTTTCAAGATATTAAGGGGAACTGATTGGGTAGATAGAGAGAAACTATTTCTGCTGGTTGGGGAGTCTAGGACTAGGGAGCATCATCTAAAAATTAGAGCCAGACCTTTCAGGAGTGAAATTAGGAAACACTTCTACACACAAAGAGCGCTAGAAGTTTGGAACCCTCTTCTGCAAATGGCAATTGATGCTGGGTCAATTGTTAATTTTAAATCTGAGATTGATAGCTTTTTGTTAACCAAAGGTGTTAAGGGATATGGGGCAAAGGAGGGTATATGGAGTTAGGTCACAGATCAGCCATGATCTCATTGAATGGCGGAGCAGGCTCGAGGGGCTAAATGGCCTACTCCTGTTCCTATGTCCCTATATGTTCCTATGTGTAATTCAGACCCCAGTGTTCTGCGTTAATGCGCAAATCATGGCGGAAAGCAGAACCGGGGACAGAAGAGGCACAGGCAATTCATTTTTACATTTTTTTAACAATTTCTAGTGAGGCTAAGAGGAGCAGTAGTGCCACATCTAGCCCCACAAGGAAACCTTAGGCTTCCTTTGGCCCAGTATTCCCCCCCCCTTCGCCTGACTGCGAAACCCTTTGGACCCCTCCCCCCCCTCCCCTCCCCCGTTTGATAGAATACCTGACTGCCAGGGACCGTTCCCTCAGGTCTCCTGCTGCCTGAAATCCCGCTCCTGCCTGCCAGCCTCCACATCATTCCTGCCGCTTTGAGCGGGAGTCAGCGTTGCCAAACTTAAATGAGTTCTTTGCCGCCATGTCCTCCGCACTCCGCACTCCCGCCCTGAGTAAAATCAAAGCTTAGGTCTCTTCAATCAAGCAGATTGGATATGCACCACATATCATCTACAATTCGACAACAGATATAATGGCTTCTCATTATTAGTGTTAAACTGCATCCTTAAACTTGATCAGTGCTGTTCAGAGTCCGCTACCTCAATATTAAACTTTTGAAATGGGCATCCTGTTGAGGGGGCTGAAGATTATTGGCACAGTCTTCTGGGCTGCATCAAAAAAAACTTTTAAATTGCTTAATTTTCTGCTCATATGATTTTCACTATCAGCATCAAATTACTGCTCACTTGTGTGTCAATGAAGATGTTCAAGGCATGACAACATAAATGTTGTAGAGAAGATGTTCCAGAACAGTTGCACACTTCATTTTCATGCTTACCATAACCTTTGCCCTGCACTCGCCAACCTTAGGTAGCCTGCAGGACATAACTGTTGAACAAGCAAAACAACTTGTTCAAAACAAAGTAGGTTATTCACTTGGCTTTCAGCGCCAGCCACATGCTGTGCTTCCAACCACTCTACCATACCATGCTGTGTGTACCTTTATCATTACCTACACTCAAGCTTGTCTCATCAAGCTCCACCACAGTCCTTAAGTGTTAACATCTTACTCAAATCTCTTTACACATGGTTGCTTATGCCTTCACCTTGTGTTCATGTCTATCCTCAACCTGTCTCCCAGGCAAAGGGAATAATACTGATGTCAGTGCGTGTGGTGCAAGACATCAGAAGCAAAAGGAACATGAGCTTGGCCTTTGAATTAACTCAACATGTGGTGTATAACTTGGACTACTTCATTGTACAACATATTTACACATGGTAATGTCTGACACAACATTTAACTTCAAACAGGAAAATTACTACCTTACTAGTCGCTTAGTATGGCAGACAATACATAACTTAAACACACTAGCCTAGAAATTCTGTGCTGTTTTTGGTACAGGAAGGAAGAATTTGAGGCAGAACCCTTTACCAACAGGTTTCCACTCTTTTCTGACCTCAATGAGTAATTCTGGTGGAGTGTGGCGAGTGCTTCCTCCGCCCATGCCCCCTCTATCACAATATAACTTTTGTAGGCAGGACTGACAGAATGCTTTGCTTCCACAGGAATCCCACCAGTTCTGCCTGTTGCATGAGCAGCAGTAGGTTCTCCTGCTTTAAGGAAATGTACATGTTGTGCAAGCGTTGTAAGTGGGGGCCCCACAATGTTGTATCCAAACAGCAATCGAACTAATCGAGATTGATTGCCCTTTAGATAGCAGCAGACCAGTGAAGGACCAAGGATCATTGACCATTTTTGACTTGCGGCACTTAGTCCAGCCCACTCTTTGCCTCGCTGACAGAGTGGCAAGGCACTCCAAGCTCCTGCTGGCTCCTTGGGGCAGTGCCCCATTACTGACGTAATCCACTCCTATAATTCAAATAACTCCGTCCTGAGATTTGGCTAAATGAGTGCACAGAAATTCTGCTCCACTGCACTTCTTGGCAGTAGAGTGGGGCTTCCATATCTTCAAGTGCCTGGATAGAGCTAACGGGATGAGAGAACAATTCGGGAATCTATCTGCCTAGGTTTGCGACCTGCACGATTTCCTGTCTATTAAGATTAATAGGTGGAAAATCATGCGGGCCACAAATCAGGCGCACTGATCTCTGCACCCAAGACCCCATTACATGTTTCTGACATGCAAAGAGTGCACATTAAGCACAACTGGGGTTAGGGACACATCCTTGCAGTGGGCGACAGTCCCATCCCACTGCACTTCTGCTGGCATTCAGAGCGGAAAATCTAGGCCACTGTGTTTAATTTGAAGCCGGGGGTAAAATTGCCATTGCAGATTGGTCACCTGTTGTAGATTTTGCCCCATTTTTATTTCCATTAAAATCAATGTAACTGAACATAGGAACAGGAGTAGGCCATTAAACTCCTCGGCCTGCTCCGACATTCAATTACATCATGGCTGATCTGCACCTCAACTCCGTTTTCCCGCCTTTGCTCCATATTCCTTGATACCCTTACCTGATAAAAATCTATCTACCTCAGTCTTGAAAGCTCCAATTGTCCCAGCAGCCTCCGCCTTTTGGGGACAGAATTCTAGGTTTTTACTGCCCTTGGTGTGAAAAAGTGTTTCCTGAATTCGCTCCTGAATGGCCTCACTCTAATTTTAAGGTTATGTTCTCTTGTTCTCGGCTCCCCCACCAGAATAAATGTAAGGTTTCCAAAATTTGCAGATCCCCAAAAACCTAAGGAAAAAGGACTTTGGAACTACCTCAGAGTGATAAAAATGCATTTGGGCCTAACCTAAGGAATTTAAGACCAAAAACCAAGTTTTGGCATTTTTAAAAGACATGTCTGGACTTGTAAGGGAGAAAAGGCTGTGAAGGAAGGTGGGGTCGACCTCTGTAAAAGCAGTTTTGGAAATTGGAGTTAATTACATTGTCTGCGGAACCGGGATGACCTCACTCAAGCCCCAGCAGACATTAACATTTTAACAATAGACCCACGGAAGAGCAGTCCCCACCCCAATTTACAGAACCCATTAAAGACATGCATAAAACAGATACTCTATAGAAGTCCTAGGCCCAGTCAAGAAACCCAAAACATGAGGACAATTCAAACTACAATTAAGCAAACAAATCGACAGGATGAAGCCATCCCGAAAACCACTTCATTCATTTACAAACTGTAATCAACCAAGGAGATCGACAGGACGCAAGCCATCCCAAAAACCAGTTAACACGCTAGTAAAGTCGTTACTGTTGACGAGGCCTCCAAAATCTTACAATGCACAGATAAGGAAGCTTCAATTAGTATAATTGAAAGGCTATTTTCTCAAGAAGTCAGTTCAGCAGGTACAACAGTTCAAGTTCAACAGAAGGCAGTTCTGCCGTTTCGAGTTCAATTGAAAGCCTGTTTTCAGCAGAAGTCAGTGCTGGAGTTACAGAGTTCAGGAGAAGCAAGTTGGGCAGTTAAAGAAGACAGTTCAGTAAGAAGGGAGTTCTCCAGTTCTCCAGCACAACAGTTCAAGTTCGAGTTCTCCAGTAGAGTTACACAGCAGCAAGGAGTTCAACAAGCAGGCAGAAGGCAGTTTCCACAGTTCTGCAAGAAGGCAGTTCCACAGCTCTGAAGAAGACAGTTCACAACAAAGAAGGCCAGCAGTTCAAGAGACCAGAGTGACCGCCTCAGTGACCATCGGACACCTCGCGGCAACAAGGGCCTTACGAAACCTTTTACTCAAAAGACTATAAACCCTAACTCTCAACTGTCAAGGATTTGTTTGGTGAGCATTATCCTTGGTCCTTCAAAACCTAACTTAGCTAGTAAAGTGGGGTTGGGAGGAGTGAAGTATTGTTCTACTGTCATTTCCCTCGCTTGTACCGAAGTGTTCCCCACCTTTAGAGTGTTAAGAGTGTTGTTATTTGTGTTTTACCTTTTTAATAAAGATCAAAGTTCTTTCATCAAACCCAGTTGTCTGCTGCACTTTTCATCACAACCCCCAAATAAGTCCAGGGTCTAGAACCAAGGGAGTGGGAGCGATTCGAACCGCTCAGAAGTCAGAGGTGAAGCTGACACAAACCACCACCCCCCACAAAATAGTTTTTCCATATCTACCCTATCAAATTATTTTAACATTTTAAAAACCTGGATCAGATTACTTGGGCGGTTTCTCTAAGGGGCGGCCGATCAACAATGCCAGTTTTACACCCGGGCGGAAATGTTGTAGATCTGCCCCAATATCTTTCCCTCATACTATGGGGGGAATTTTAACCAGGAAGAGCGCATGGGTTTGGATGCGGGTGAGGAGCCAAAAAAGGCAAAAATGTCAGCGCGTCGGGAAGCCGGCTCCAACCCGCATTTGACTGGAACACGTTCAGCTGCGTGCATACAAGCCCCTTGGGAGAGGCGGGATAGGTAAATCACTCAATTAGAGTGATATTGAGCTACATTTTTGTGCTTAACGTCGGGGCCACGGGTTTCCTGGGGTTCCTGAAACTCGCCAGTGAAAGCAAGGCGAGTACACAACGGCAATTGAGCCGGCTGAATCAATCTCAGGCAAATATGGCAATACATATTCAGTACTCAGTACTCACAGCTGCTTTCTTACCTGCTAGTGGGAAAGGGTTTGTTCACAGTATTTTTGCTGAGAGGTTACTGTGGGAGAATCTAGAACTAGGGGTCACTGTTTAAAAATAAGGGATCGCCCATTTAAGACATAGATGAGGAGAAATTTTTTCTCGCAGAGGGTCGTGAGTCTTTGGAACACTCTTCCTCAGAGGGCGGTGGAAGCTGAGTCTTTGAATATTTTTAAGGCAGAGGTAGAGAGATTCTTGGTAAGCAAGGGGGTGAAAAGTTATCAGGGGTAGGCGGGAATATGGAGGAATCAGATCAGCCATGATCGTATTGAATGGCGGAGCAGGCTCGAAGGGCTGAGTGGCCGACTCCTGCTCCTAATTCGTATGTTCGTATGTTACTTTCTACACTTTGGAGGTTTACACTTCAGAGGTTTGCACTATACTTTGGAGCTCTGATCTATCAGATCAGCATGGGCGCTGTTTATGCTGCCTCAGATTGGACCTCAGATGAGGACCAAGATAACCAGCACCAGCAACAGCACCAGCAGCAGCCTGCCGGTCACAGTCCTGTAGCTGCACAGGAGAGAGGGGAGCAGCAGAGAGGTGCAGCTCGCAGGAGGCCATACCCGGCACACAGGCTATACAGGCAGAGGATAAGCTTATTCGACATCTCTGAACAGCAATGTGTCAGGAAGCTCAGAGTGTCGCTTCAGGTGGTGGCAGACATTTGCAGCCTGTTCGAACAAGACCTGCTGCCAGCTGGACCTGGTGGCCATGCTTTACCAGTGGCTGTCAAAGTCACCACCGCCCTCAACTTCCAGGGTATTACCGGAGACATTTGCAGGATCTCCCAGTCGGCAGCACACAAATGAATACGACAGGTGACTGATGACTTGTTTGCCGGTTTTGCCTGCGATGACGCCAGTAAGAATGAGCTGGCGCTCGGGTTTGTGGCTCTGGCTGGCTTCCAACAGGTGCGGGGCGTCATCGACTGCACACATGTGGTAATCCGGGCACCCATAGATCACCCAGGAATGTTCGGCAACCGCAAGGGCTTCCACTCCATCAATGTGCAGCTGGTGTGTAACCACAAAAAGATATTTATGCAGGTGTGCGCACGATTCCCATGCAGCTGCCATGATGCTTTCGTCCTGCGGCAGTCCAACCTCTCTGACGTCTTCGCACCTGGAAGCAGAATTATTGGCTGGCTGCTAGGAGACAAGGGATACTCACTTAAAATGTGGCTGATGACTCCTCTCAGAAACCTGAGGAATGAGGCCCAGGAGCGATACAATGAGCGCCGTATGAACACCAAACGTGTCATCGAACAAGCCATCAGCATGCTGAAGATGCGCTTCAGGTGTCTGGACAGATTTGGAGGTGCCGTTCAGTACGCACCAGCCAGGGTCTCCAGAATGGTCGTGGTGTGCTCTGCACAACATTGCCCAGCAGCGAGGTTTGGACCTGCAGGAGGAACAAGGCACAGAGCGCAGAGCCTCTTCGGAGGATTCCGAGGAGCAGGAGGAGGAGGAGGAAGACGAGGAGGGGGAGGAGGAGGAAGATGAAGAGGTGGAAGGTGATGAGGGCAATGCACCACCAGCTATGCACATTGCTTCCCGGGATGCCAGAGATGCCCTGATTATTGCAAGGTTCACTTAGGTTCTACCAGCGCACCCATCTAACAGCCATATACAAAAGCCACTTTTCGCACCGCCCCACCCTCCACAATGCCACTATCACAAAGCAGTGCTGCAAGCAACCAAGCATCCTTTTCACATCCTCCCATTGGTCGTTGTCAGTTCACGTCTTCCCATTCATCATCAAACAACTGAAAAGGCCACTTGCCAACCAGCAACCAAAAATGGGCAAGATGGGAAAGTGGTGCAAAAAAATAATATTTATGTGCTTCAAGTAAAGAACAGAAACTTAACAAGATAACAATGTCTAAGACACCCATGTACAGACCCTTATGCAACTACAAATTGTTAATCTTCCTTTTCCTTGCACTTCTACGTGATGCAACCCCTATGGCTTCAGCAAAGGTAGAGGCAGGCGGCTCAGATCCCTGCTCTGACTTTTGAGCTGCTCTTGCCTGATGTCCTCTGGGTTTTGGAACCCGTGAGCGCCTGAAAATGACTGCACCACCTGCACCTGTGCAGGGGCAGACTTGGGCATCAGGACATGAGGCAGCATGTCGGGTACTGATTGGCTGGGGTGGTGGGGGGAGGTGGGGTGTGCAACGGCTGAAAAGTGGAAGCGCTTTAAGTGGAGTCTCCACTTCCATGTTCCCTTTCGCCATCATCCCTCTTATGGCCCAGCCGCACTTCTCTGCGAGCACTGTGCTGGAGAACACTTTGCTGCAGATCAGTGGGGCGCTGCAAGGCCAAGGCTAGGTTATTGATCATCCTATATAAGTTGGCATCCAGAGTCTGCAAGCCCTTGTTCAAGGCCTGCATGAACTCGTTTGATTGCTGCGTTTGATGCTCCATGCAGTTGGCCACTCTATCTATGGAAGAAAACATCATCGCACTGGCCTGCGACAGGAACCCACTCATGTTTGAGGCGGACTCCTCCAATCTCTCTGCAATTATGGACAATGTGCTTGGAGTGCCAGTCAGTGTATCGCACATTGTCTGCTGCTGCTCAATGATTCTCCTCTTCATCAACGGCCCCCGGGGTACAGCATCTGTGTCCTGCTGAGCAGAGTTTGGAGAGGTCTGCACTCTCCAACGTGGACTCTCCACTGTTATCCCGGACTCCACCATCGGTTCTTTCTCACTTGTGAAGTGTGAGTCACCAGGTGAAAACCCAACTATCTGTCCTGCTGGTCCCACCGAATTGCAAGTATCTGAGCTGGTGCATGGTCCGCATAAGTTCTGTGATGGTGCACCCTCAGAGGAATTGAGTTCCTCTGAGAAATCGCCGTCAGCAACCTCCACCAACTCCTGTTGCATGCGTGAGGGGCCTGTGGGAGATAAAGCACGTGAATAAGTACTGTCAAGGTTTTGGAAGTTATCATTATGAACATGATCATAATTCACTTGCTGTTGACATCAAGTCAACATGACTGAGTGTTAAAGAAAGACTTGCATTTTTATCATGACCACCGGACATCTCAAAGTGCTTTACAGCCAATGAAGTATTTTTGAAGTGGAGTCACTGTTGTAAATGTGGGAAACGCGGCAACCAATTTTGCGCACAGCAAGTTCCCACAAGCAGCAATGTGATAATGACCAGATAATGTTTTTGTTATGGTGGTTGAGGGATAAATATTGGCCAGGACACTGGGGATAACTCCCTTACTCTTCTTCGAAATGGTGCCATGGGATCTTTTATGTCACCTGAGAAAGCAGACAGGACCTTGGTTTAACGACATGACATGTTGTATGACATGTGGCTGTCTGATATCTAATTCTGTCACCAGGTAGCTGGGAGGTCCTCATCTCCCCATCTCCAGTGGCCAGGCACGCAGAGACTCTGCTGATTTCCAGTGCCTCCTCCTCTGCACTTGTGAGTTGTGAGATCTGTGTTGGGTCACTTCCAGTTCTCTGCCTCGCTCCGGTGTTCTGTGCTCTCTTCTCCTGCAAGGAGGGAATGAATGGACCTATTACTTAGTCATGATGTGGAGATGCCGGTGTTGGACTGGGGTGGACAAATGTGAGAAGTCGCACAACACCAGGTTATAGTCCAACAGTTTTATTTGAAATCACAAGCTTTCGGAGCGCTGCTGCTTCGTCAGCGCTCCGAAAGCTTTTGATTTCAAATAAAACTGTTGGACTATAACCTGGTGTTGTGCGACTTCTCACTATTATTTAGTGTAATGGCATGATGGATGGAGTGAATTTGGTGAGGGTCACTATGAGGGAGAGGTGTTCAATTGAATAAGGATGAGGGTGAGTGGGAGTGGTGTTTGGACAGATAGGGAAGTGAGGAAGTGCATAGGCAGAGAGAGAGATGGGTGCACCTGCAAGTTAATTGGCTGTGAGGAGTGATATGCTGGAGTAGGCTTGAGAAGGCAGAGTGAGGGGGTTGCAGTGATGTGCACATCAGGATGTAGGTGAATGTGCAACTTTACTCACCTTTCCTGACCTGCTTAGGTCATTAAACCGCATCCTACACTGCATCCAGGAGCGTGGCACTAGGCTCCTGCTGCTGACCTCCTCTGCCACCACCAACGACGCCTTCTTGGTTTCTGTCATTGGATTTCTCCTCCCATTGCTGGGGACAAGTATGGCTCTCCTACTCACAGCCCCCAGCAGCACATCCAAGGAGGCATCATTGAACTGGGTTGCAGCCTTTACGCATGTCCTTTCCATTTTTCTCCTTCCTCCTTTCTTCTCCAAAACTCCAAACATCTCCAAATTGCAACTTTAGATTGCCCCTTTAAATACTGAAATTGAGATCACGTCATGCGGGTCATCGTCACGCCCGCTGCCGCTGATTGGACGGGAAACACGGAAGTAAAGTGATATTGTGGCGGTTGGGTTAAAAAGCCACTGACAAATGCGCTTAAACTCCTATGCGATATCGGAACCCCCGGCCCCTCCCGCACCCAATGCGTCTCCCAGTTAAGATCGGGTCCTGTGTAGCCACCGTCAACCAAACTCCATGAACCTGAAGTGTGTTGCATTACTAGATCAATCTGCACAGTGATGTCAATAGGCTCATCCTAGCAATCTATGCTCCCATCAGTAAAATGTAAAGCAGCACCAGAAAGTAAATCAGTGCAAAATTCTGACAAAACAGCAAAAAGCACATCACCTGAAACAATACTAAACATTTCAACTCTGAACACTGAAGATTAAAATTCATGCAGAGAGTTTTTCTATCTCATTCTCTTGTCTAGGTGAACTATATTTGCAGTGATTCCAATTATTTAGTGCCTGAGAGTGACTGCACTGAAATTTTTAAGGTCATTTCTTTTGTGTGAAATATCAAACTCCAAATTGATTATGAATTGTAATCAATTAGCTCCCAACTTAAGATTCAAACATTGGCTGTTGTTAGACCACTTCAAATGCTAATGCAGCATTTTAGCGCAGATAAGTGTATCGTATGATGAATTCTGATTTTAAAAGCATCCATTAGACTTTATTACTTCCATTAGACAGCTGTACTAACTGAGTTATCTTCAACGATTTATTATTTTCTAATGCTACGGGGTTGTTTCAAGTGACACGTTAAGGTACTATAAAGTTTCAGGGGGGTTATTTTGGCCAAAGGGTGAAAACAGGCGCTAAATGGGTGCAGTGCTAATAAGAGACGCCTGTTTGAAAGTATGGATTTAGCTCACAGGTTTCAGGCTAATTGATGATTATCTTGATTTGAACGTTCCTGCAGGCACTGAAACCGACAACTGCAGGTTTAGCGCTCAAGCGCTGATTAGATGTAATTTTCCTGGAGCTGTACATGCAGCCTGCACTCACCCACTTCCACTCAAGGAGCAAGAGAGAGGGCGGCCAGGTTCACCAATGCAGCACTGGAGGTCCTGGTGCAGGAGGTAGAGAGGAGGAGGGATGTCCTCTACCCGCAGGGGAGGAAGGAGGCAGCTGATTCGCCGCATGTGGGAAGAGATCGCCCGGGAGGTCACAGCCAGGAGCCCTGGCCCCAGGACATGGCTCCAGTGCCGCAAGAAATTTAATGACTTGACTCGACCGTGTCCGTTCTATCTCCCACACTTCTGCCCTCACCCCGGCCCCTCCCTCCCGGAACCACGATAGAGTTCCCCTTGTCCTCACCTTTCACCCCACCAGCCTCCACATTCAACGGATCATCCTCCGCCATTTCCGCCACCTCCAACGTGATCCCACCACCAAACGTATCTTCCCCTCACCTCCCCTTTCAGCATTCCGTAGGGACCGCTCCCTCCGAGACACCCTAGTCACTCCTCTATCACCCCCAGCACCCCTTCCCCCTCGCCCGGCACCTTCCCGTGCAAGCGCAGGAGATGCAACACCTGCCCTTATACATCCCCCCTTCCCACTCTCCAGGGCCCCAAACACCCCTTCCGGGTGAAACAGCGATTTACTTGTACTTCTTGCAATCTAGTATACTGTATTCGCTGCTCACGGTGTGGTCTCCTCTACATTGGGGAGACCAAATGCAGATTGGGTGACCGCTATGCGGAACACCTCCGTTCAGTCCGTAAGGGTGACTCCGAGCTTCTGGTCGCTTGTCATTTTAATTCACCTCTCCACGCCCACTCAGACCTCACCGTCCTCGGCCTCGTGCATTGTTCCACGGAAGCTCAGCGTAAGCTCGAGGAACAGCACCTCATCTTTCATTTAGGCACTTTACAGCCTTCCGGACTCAATATCGAGTTCAACAATTTCAGATCATAACCTCAGCCCCCACCACATATATATACACATTTTATCCACCCTTTTGGTTCGTGCCTTTTTCCTTTTTTTTTTCTCTCTCTCCCCCTACGGCAGCTGTCTCTCATTCTGCCAGCATTTCACACTTCACCTTTTGTTTCTTAACCTGTCCCATTACCATCTCGTCTTGCCTTGAGCATCTCTTAATGTCTCTACTTACCATAGTTATTTCTCCCCCCAGCCTCCCCCTTGCATTTTTATCTGTTTAATTTCCTGCTCTTTTCTCAGTACTGACGAAGGGTTTCGACCTGAAACGTTAACTCTGTTTCTCTCTCCACGGATGTTGCCTGGCCTGCTGAGTTTTTCCAGCGTTTTCTGTTGTTGTTTCAATTTTCCAGCATCCGCAGTATTTTGCTGTCGTAGTCAAGGTAAGAGCCCATCTCACAAACACACTTCTCAATAACTGCACCAACACCACCAGCATTACAACCTCAAAACACTTCATCCACCATCTAACTATACACTGACATTCACACACCCTGCACTATTGCATCCTTCACAGGCACTACTCACACCTCAGACACATCTCACAGCTCTTCAACCATCACACACACACACACACACACACATATACATACCTGTCAATACACTCATTCACAATCACCACTCTTTCTCTTCAAGGACAAGATAGCATAGCACATAACAGGCGGCTGCAGTACCTGATCAGGGGAGGTCAACCATGCCTATATGACATCACTCTCCTTGAGGAGGCAGTGCTGGCCGTGATCGGGAGGGGAGTAGGAGATGCGATGGCCAGAGGCAGAGCAGGGGGAATATCGCCTAGAGGTATGTGGTCACTCTAGCTTCCTTGCCAATGCATAACTATTCCTGATCCCTAATCACCCAAAGCTATCCTCAGTTCCAAGTTCCATATGGTCTCATCACACATATCCTTCTCTCGAGGCCACACAAGTTGCACCTGAACTCTTCCAGCTTTATCATTGCAGGCTCCCAGGAGCAACAGCCACCTTACCCCACCCCTGGAGGAGGAATAGATTGAGGATGAATGCACTGAATCAATGGCTACCACTGTCGGAGGCACCAGCTCAGACACAGGTACAACACACAACTTAAAGGCTAGCTTCGAAGATGGATCCTCGCAGCGGAATGCACCAGGCACTAGCGGGAAGCAGCCATGCAGGGTGGAAGGGACACCACTGGTGCCACCTTTCCGGGGGGCAAGGTCACATGCTAGTTCTGTTGTAGAGGAGTCAGATGACGAGCTCGCAAAGCCAAGCTTCAGAAGAAGACTGAACGGTCTGACAAACCAAATGCTTGGTGTAATGGAGAGCCTGCTTGAAAGCCCACGGGTCATATCATTCTTGCAATGCCTAATCTCTCAAAATACCATCAAAAGCCCATATTCTTACAGGGGTAAGCACCAGGGTGAATAGTTTAATCTTTGTAAGTGCTGTTGGTTCTGTCATGTTTACAGAGTTTGTTTTTGATGTCTATAAACAGTGATTATGGTAATTGGGTAGTGGTGGAATCGGTGGTCTTTTTTATTGTGATCTTCATGGGGAAGTGGTTGAAAGGATTGAGTGCAGATGATGGACTGCCTGACGGATCCTTAGTCAAAAAAGGTACATCATGTGGCAGCATTGCTTCAGAGTCTAATGGTGGAACACGTCTCCCAAAAGTAGATGGTGGCGAGAGTCCCTCCCAGGTGCGGGCTGTCTACCTGGAAGCCTCTGGTGCTCCTCTTCTTCCTCCTCCTCTTCCTCTTCCTCCCCCTCCCATGGCTCCTGAGCTTGACCCTCTGGCACAATTGCTGGTGGTAACGGCTGGTCTCTCATGATCGCCACATTGTGGAGCATGCAGCAAATCACAACGAATGTGGACAACTTCTCGCCTGAGTACTGCAGGGCACCTCCTGACTGGTCAATGCTTCTAAACCTTTGCTTGAGGACCCCAATGGTCTGCTCAGTGATATTCCTGGTGGATGAGTGGCTCTCCTTGTAGAAGTGCTCAGCTGGTGCCTGGGAGTTTCCCAGGGGAGTCAG
This sequence comes from Squalus acanthias, assembly GCA_030390025.1. Lineage (NCBI taxonomy): Eukaryota > Metazoa > Chordata > Chondrichthyes > Squaliformes > Squalidae > Squalus > Squalus acanthias. The sequence goes on along the minus strand of CM059433.1, from coordinate 22,169,147 downwards.
GAGCCAGGGTATCAGACAGTATCCCTTGTCACCTAGTTGCCAGCCATGCACATTGTATTGGGGCTCAAAGATCTGTGGGACGGATGACTATCTCATAAGAACATAAGAACATAAGAAATAGGAGCAGGAGTAGGCCATTCGGCCCTTCGAGCCTGCTCCGCCATTCAATGAGATCATGGCTGATCTTCTGCCTCAACTCCATTCACCGGCCCTATCGCCATATCCCTTGATGCCCTTACTAGTCAGAAATCTATCGACTTCTGTTTTGAATATACCCAATGACTGAGCCTCCACAGCCCTCTGGGGTAGAGAATTCCAAAGATTCACCACCCTCTGTGTGAAGAAATGTCTTCTCATCGCAGTCCTGAATGGCCTACCCTTTATCTTGAGGCTGTGGCTCCTGGTTCTAGACTCCCCAGCCAAGGGAAACATTCTCCCAGCATCCATCCTATCAAGCCCTGTAATAATTTTGTATGCTTCAATGAGGTCCCCTCTCATTCTTCTGAATTCAAGAGAATACAGGCCTAGTTTACTCAATCTCTTCTCATACGACAGTCCCGCCATCCCAAGAATCAAACTCGTGAACCTTCGTTGCACTCCCTCTATGGCAAGTATATCCTTCCTTAGGTAAGGAGAATTGTACACAGTACTCCAGGTGTGGTCTCACCAAGGCCCTATATAATTGGAGTAAGACTTCTTTACTCCTGTACTCAAATCCTTTTGTGATGAAGGCCAGCATACCATTTGCCTTCCTAATGGCTTGCTGCACCTGCACATTCACTTTTAGTGACTCATGTACAAGGACACCCAGGACCCTTTGAGCATCTGCATTCCCCAATCTTTCACCATTTAGGGAATACTCTGCCTTTCTGTTTTTTCCACCAAAGTGGATAACCACATTTATCCACATTATATTCCATCTGCCATGTTCTCGCCCACTCACTGAGCCTGTTGAGATCCCCTTGAAGCCTCTTCACATCCTCTTCACAACTAACACTGCCACCTAGCTTTGTATCATCAGCAAATTTGGAAATGTTACATTTAGTCCCCTCATCCAAATCATTGATACAGATTGTGAATAGCTGGGGCCCAAGCACCAATCCTTGTGGTACCCCACTAGTCACAGCCTGCCATCCTGAAAAAGACTCGTTTATTCCTACTCTTTGTTTTCTGTCTGTTAACCAATTCTCAATCCATGCTAGTATATTACCCCCAATTCCATGTGCCCTAATTTTGTTCACCAACCTCTTGTGTGGGACCTTATCGAAGGCCATCTGAAAATCCAGATAGACCACATCTACCGGTTCCCCTTTGTCTATTCCACTAGTCACATCCTCAAAGAACTCCAATAGGTTTGTCAAACAGGATTTCCCTTTCATAAATCCATGTTGACTCTGCCCAATCTTACTATTAGTTTCTAAGTGCCCAGTTATTGCATCCTTTATAATAGATTCCAACATTTTCCCAACTACTGATGTGAGGCTAATAGGTCTGCAGTTCCCCATTTTCTCTCTCCCTCCTTTCTTAAATAGCTGGGTTACATTTGCTATCCTCCAATCTGCAGGAACCGTTCCATAATCTATAGAATTTTGGAAGATGACAACCAATACGATCACTATTCCAATGGCCACCTCTTTCAAAATCCGGTCCTTGGGATTTATCGACTTTTAGTCCCATTAATTTTGCTAGTACTGTTTTTTTACTAATAATAATTTCTTTAAGTTCCTCATTCTCGTCACACCCTTGGTTTTCTCGTATTTCTGGGAAGTTTTTTGTGTCTTCCTCCGTGAAGACAGAAACAAAGTATTTATTTAATTTCTCTACCATTTACTCATTCTCCATTATAAATTCTCCCGTCTCTGACTGTAAAGGACCTACATTTACCTTCGCCAGTCTTTTCCTTTTCACATACCTATCGAAGCTTTTACAATCCGTTTTTATATTTTCGCTAGTTTGTGCTCATATTCCATTTTCCCTTTCTTTATCAATTTCTTGATTCCCCTTTGCTGATTTTTCTGGCAACTTATAAATGCATCGTAGCAGCGTCCTGGATAGCAGGCATTCACCTACATGATGTGCTACCGATGGTCGCAGAGAAGCTGTACATTGAGGGAATGGAATCCCTTACTGCTCCTGAACACCTTCGAGTTTAAATGAGGGGCTCGCATGGCTGCACGTGTACAGTCAATTACTCCCTGGACCATGGGGAATCCCACAATCCTGTCGAATCCTAGTGCTCTCTGTCTATGGTCTTCTCTAGCAATAGGGAATGATATATAGACATTCCTCAGAGACTTCCCTTATGCAGAAGTGCAGAGAGGATTGTGATATGTGACTTATACTAACTATGGCAGCCTGGAAGGTTCAAGTAGCATAAACGTTAAGTGCTACTGTGACCATGACTGCCTTAGGCAACACCGTTTTTGCTGTGCTACGATGTCTGAGTCTTTGTTCCACGAGGCCACAGATCTCTGTGACGACCTCCTTGGTAAAGCGCAGCCTCCTCATGTACTGGTCTTGGGTCATGTGAATGTAGGAGTACTGCGCTCTGAAGACCCTGGGTGGATTGGGCCTCCTGCTGAGAGCCCTCCTCGACCACTTGTCCCTCTCTCCTGCAGCAGCTGGTGCTGCTCTGCCTGGCCTCATCTCCTCCTCCCATTCCTCATGAAGAGCAAGGGGGACACCTGGCAAGATGCACAAGACCAAGCGCTCCCTTTCTCCTGGTGACTCCTATAAGATGTCCAATAAGGACAGCACTCACTCTTATTAGGTGAAGTCCTGAGAGAATATCCAGGAAAAATGTTGATTGAGTGTTGGTCAAATCTTAACAACGTGCCCCAGAAAGTCTCCCGATGTGTCTCAAAAGTCCTCTTCAAACGTAGTGTAGTCAGTCGATCTCAATCAGCAAGTGAACATTGAAAGCTGAGCGCGGCTTTAAGTAGTGCTCGAAATTCTCAGCAACGACTTGTTTACTCCTGTTCAGCTGGTCGCTGTTCGGAGAGGTCGTTAAATGAAGCGCTATCCACCAAAATGCCGTGTAGCCTCTTTAATGAGTGCTAGCAGGCAATTTAATTGTCAATCAGCCCCTTAACGATCCACTGGGCGGCCATTCCTAGCGCTGGCTTCAACTCCTTTACCAAGGGCAACACGGTGGCATAGTGGTTAGCACTGGTACCTCACAGCGCCAGGGACCCGGGTTCGAATCTGGCCTCGGGTCACTGTCTGTGTGGAGTTTGCACATTCTCCCCGTGTCTGCGTGGGTTTCCTCCGGGTGCTCCGGTTTCCTCCCACAGTCCAAAAATGTGTGGGTTAGGTTGATTTGGCTATGATAAATTGACCGTTAGTGTTAGGGGGGGATTAAATATGTGGGGTTACAGGAATAGGATGGGATATGTTAGGGGGAATTAAATACGTGGGGTTACGGGGATAGGGTGGGATATGTGTCGGTGCAGGCTCGATGGGGATTCTGTGTGAGAAAGCAGGGACAGGGTACTGGATTTGGATGATCAGCCATGATCGTATTGAATGGTGGAGCAGGCTCGATGGGCCGAATGGCCTACTCCTGCTCCTAGTTTCTATGTTTCTATGTTTCTAAGATGGCGCCTTGCACTAAACGCAGGCTAAGCCAGCATTGCATTGAGCATACCTCTTGTCATGATAGTTATTGAAGAGGAAGGAGGAGGAGCAGAGGCAGGAGTTCCTCAGAGTAAGGCACGTGCTCGCAAACATCAGCCTTCACGATTTCATCTCCTTTGCAGAGTGTTCATGCTATGGATGACATTCCAGGAACTATCTGAGGAATTATGCTTGTGGAGACTAAGGCCGGAATCTTTACCTTGGAGTTGGGTTGCGTGCATGCTGGCCACATAATGGGTCGGGAACCCGAAGATGTGAACACCCCGTTCTGCAATGCAAGTTTCACTTAATGGCTCCAATTAAGCCAGTCATGCGCGTTTCCCGGCCCAATTAAATGGAGCAGGTCCGATGACGTCATCGATGACTCATTTCTGGCGCAGGTATTTAAAGCAGCCTTGCACACAACTCATTTGAAGGTTGACGTAGGAGTGAATAAGAGGCCTGAGAAATGTGATAAAACTGATAAAACTGGAGACAAGGTAAAGGGTTGTGCCAAGGTTCAACAATGCCTCCCTCAAAGTTCTGGTGCAGGCAGTAAGCGCACGCAGGCAGGTCCTCTTCCCTGGCAATCAATGCAAATAACCACCCAAAGACACAAAAAGGGCATGGTTGGAGATCGCAGAGGAGGTCAGCAGCAGAGATCTGGTCAGGAGGACGTGAATCCAGTGCTGGAAATGATTCAATGATCTCATGAGGTCAGGAAAGGTGATTGCAATGCCACACTCACCTTCATCCTGATCTGCCTGTCACCACATCCCCATCACTCTGCCTTCCCAAGCCTACTCCTGCACATCATTCCTCACATCAACCTACCTTGCAGGTCTACCCATCCCTCTCATTCTGTGTATATACTCACATCCCCATCTGACTAACCACCCCTGACACTCATCCTCATCCTAATGCAATCATAGCAAGTAACATCACAGAGGGAGCCATTTGGCAATGTCACGCCACTCCCTCATAGTCAACCTTTACAAATGGAGCCCATCCATTCCTTACACTCATTACATCACTCTCACTCAAAGTTCTCTTCTTTCCCGCCTTGCAGGAGAAGAGAGCCCACAACAATAGGGACAGGAAGAGAACCAGAGGTGGCCTTCCAGTCTTCACTCAATTGACTCCAGCAGAGGAGGCCCTGGAGTTTCAGAGCTGCTGGTGGTGGGAGATGGAGAGAGGGGGACATCCCAGCAACCTGGTGACAGAATTACATCTCATACAGCGACATGGCATACATCAGTCTCTCAGATGGTGACTGATGTCAGTAGCCAGTGAAATGTCATCATGTGCATAATGGTAACGTTACCCATTCTTATTATAACACTTCTAATTCATCTCTTTACTCTCCCACAGGACTATCAAGTGCCCCCCCCCCATCCCCCGCCAACTGTCCAGCTGGAGGAGGAAGACAACTCCTCAGAGGAAGCTCCGGCCTCTGAGGGTGCACCATCAGCAGACCCAAGCGCAGCCAGCACCAGCACAGATATGCACACCTCGGTGGGTCCTATGCGAGATAGAATAGTGTTGTCACCTGGTGTCTCTCACATCACAAGTGTGCAGGAGCAGTTGGTGTTTACAGGGAGAGCAGTGGAGACTCCTCGCCAGAGGGCGCAGGACACTCCAAGCTCTGCTGAGCTGCATGCAGATGCTGAAACTCGGGGGCCATCGAGAAAGAGGGTGATCTTGGAGGGGCAACAACAATTGCATGAGGCTCTGGCAGCTTTTGCAGCTGCGATGTCTGGAATTGTGCAGAGAATGGAGGAGTCCATCTCCAACATGAGCACCACCATCTCGCAGGCGATGTCGACAATGTGCTGTTCCATTGAAAAGATGGCCACCTGCACGGAGCAGCAAATGCGCCAGTTACATGAAAACATGCTTGCTGTGGACAACAGATGGCAGATGCTCATAGACCTCATCTCGAGGAGGGATATAAAGAAGACTTGGGCGTTCATCTGAAGGGATAATTACAAGTCCTAGCCTTTCGGACTATCCCAGATCAGGCGTATTCCCCAGACGTTCACCTTCAACTAAAGTTAGCAGTAGCCGAATCCTAGAGATGCTTAAAGGTTCAGACTATCTCTCCCTAAAGGAAAGAAATGGCCTGAAGATGTTACCGTCCTCCGGATAGCACTTTTAACAAATTTAACTAGATTGTAACCTTCCGGATATGATGAGGGTCCGGAAACCCCCCCAGAATTCTGCAACTCCTTACAAAAGAGTGTACAGAAATTGAGTTCATGAGATTGATACAGAAATACTCTTTGAGACAATTTTTAAAATATATAGATTTATTAAAGAACCAACATCTAGTTAACAGCTGGTATGGCAATCACAACTTTAACCGTTCAAAATACAAATAGCTTACATTTCTTATCAGAGATCCTTATTCTCAAATCTTAACTTTGTTACATTTCCACACTTCTACTTATTTCTTAATCCAGAATATCCACCAAAATCAAATACCTTGATTACCCGAGACTCAGAGTTATAGGCCTATAGAGTGGTTCTGAAGGCGAGAATCGCTCTGCCCCTTCCCAGCGACTTCTGTTTTCTATCTGAAAAGCTCAATTTTTATACCTTTTTTAGTGGTATTTTCTTTGAAGTTTCCTGCTGATGTAAGCTAATTATCGCTAGTGATTCTTTATTGAATTCTTTTCTATTCTTACTGTTATTTCAGCTGCCAACTTTTTGAATTCTGTATCTACCTTTAGGTGGATCAAAAACTTATCATAAAATGGTTATTGTTGATTTATCTATTTGATGCTATTCTTAGGAAGTCTTTCTATTGAATTCTTAATATCACTTAACTGCTTGTAAGCCAGACGTCGTGACTCCGTGATGTTCCAAGTTTAACACATAAGCAATGTGATTGCTTGGTGTCATCTATTGATATTATATTTTGAAAGCCTCTCTGTAGGTATCTTTTACAACTTGTAAATCAAAAACACTTCTCTTAGGGTGTTTACTTGTTTTCTTGCTATCTCAATTGGTTGCATATTTAATTGTGTTTCCTGTCTTATTTGATGTTACTTTATGAAGGCATATGGTTGTTTAATGTTCTAAGTTTCTTGTTCGAAGTGTTAGATTTTAACACATTACTTGGGTCATTCCATTGTGTTTCTCCCAAACTCCAGACCTTCTGGAAGCGCCAATGGTTTGCTTCAATAGGGGCATTGTTTTTGTGTTTACAACCATCTCCCATTTCAAAGCTTGTGGTGTTTTACAGCTTTTGTTAACATTTCATCTTATCTTAGAAGCCTGTATTGTGTTTGCAGCCTGTGTTGCCGAGGCTTTCCAGACTTTTAAACCCAGTATATCATGTATTAATATTATTAAAATCTGTTTATAGGATGATGTATTTCTTGGAATATGGCTTATTCCATTACACCCCCCTCTTGACCAAAAGCTTATAACATCAGGGCAGAGTTTGGTCAATGATACTCATAAGGTTACAATAGCATATTAAGTTCACAAGATGCACAATCATGTGCTACATGAAAATTCATTTTAAATCATCCTAGGAGAATGTTTTGCCTTATTTTAAATTGTACACAATTTAAAAGGATGATAAGTACATTATCATGTAATGAGTGAAACAACATGTACTTAGAATGTCCAATCGGCAGATGTACGTTCCGTAGAGGTGAGTTCTTCATACGAGTCAAGGAGACGTCATTTGAAACTCGTTGAAGCTTGACATGCTGTTCCTTCGAGCCGGTGTGTGTACAGATGCTTGTATTCGTAAAGGCCTTGCCAGGCACTCAGTTGATTCCTTCTTTATCCGCGATGTCTTCCTCCTTCGTTAAAGTAACTCGTTGATCTTTCCTTGTTTCAGTTGTTGCTTTTCGCAAATCCAAATCCTGATGCGTTGCCAAGCAACGTGTAGAAGAGCAGACGACACTTTCTGACTTCCCATTGTCAGTAATTTGATCGCATCCATTTCCTGTGTCGTTCTCCAAGCTGGGTTTTAAAAGACAGTGCACAACTGCACCTTGTATTGTTCCTCCTTTTCGATATCCTGCAGGACATTTCTTGATATTGTCTCTGGAGACAGTTTTAAGAATATGCTTGCCATTCGGCTGGTTAATATGTATGTGAACTGTTCTTTCGTTAATAACAGAATGTATTTGAACAGGTTTTTTCTCTTCGGTCTTAAACCAGGTTTTTACTCGAACATCTTTTCCTGTACCCATTCTCCTACTATGGGTTGCCATGCTTTATTTGTCAATTTTTCTGCCTATTCGCCTCCCTTATCCTCTGATCAATTTGATGAATCTCTTCTGTTACTTCTTTTTTTCAATCTAACTGTCGCTGTCGGGTCAAGGACTCAGAGTGTGTAGAGGCAATAAAAGAACTATGGGTAAGCGGTGTATGCATCTCAACCCCATACATCAGATAATATGGAGTTTTAGGGGACACTGTCCCTGATGCAGATGCGGGCACATTATTGAGTGAGAGCTGTACTTCCGGAATGATGGCGGTCCACTTATTCCCCCTGATTCTCAACAGTTTGACCAATAACTTTATTACTCCCCGATTTATACATTCCACCAGCCCCACTGATTGCAGATGACGTGGCGTGCCGTGCTCTAACCCAATCCCCCTTTGTTCACAGTAGGCTTTGAAGACCTTAGATACAAAGGCTCCGCCTTTATCAGAGTGTAAGATTTTGGGTGCACCAGCTACAGTAATTATATCAGAAATAGCCCTGGCGAGTGCGTTTTCCGAAACAGTTTTTGTGGGGACCAGCCAGCAGAAGGAAGTGCATCCATCCACACAAACGAGAACATGTCTATATCCCAAAGATGGTGAAAGTGGTCCAATAAAGCCAATAAAAATTTTTCCCATTGGCTCATCAGCTTTCACAGGAGCCAATGGTGGTGGCTTAATTTAGTGATGACTTATTGGTCAAATATCATGGCTCACAATTTGCCACGTATGTTTTACAGGCTCTAAGCATGCCTGGCCACCAATATAAGGGGGTCAATTTGCAGAATGTTGTTCTGGCACTACAATGTGCTTAACTTATGCCCTCATGAGCTTCTTTTACAAGCTGTTCTCGTTTGTGGCTCGGGGGTACTTCTCGGTTTCCCTTGGGCAACTTAACTAGTGCAATACCCATAGGGGTTTCCGAGTAAAAGTACTTTGGTGGATATTCTGGTGGATTCTCTGTTATTGGGTCTAATAGCTGAATCAGTTCCTCATCCTGATTAGCTGCCCGTTCTGCCCTAGTGATTACACTAACATTGGCAGGCCCCTCTCGAGGGGGTGTCATGCAGACCGAACGTTTCGCTTGTTCGTCAGCAAGGCTGTTTTCTTTGGAGTGTACTATCCCAGTGGTATGCCCGTTTACATGAATCACCTGACAATTCTGTTTCTCCATCCTCGAATGGAGAATGTCTTCCCACAATGTGGGTTTAATAAGGTCTGCTTTCTCTAAAGCACACCGTAATGCTACGGCTTCAGCATATTGCACTGTCTTATGGCCAAGGGGTATAGACAGAAATTCTTCTGTACAAAAAGAAGAGGAATCTCGAAAAGTCCCGACTACTATCCCCATCCCAGCTGAGGATTGTTGGGATGTCTCTTTTTTAATCGTCATTGACGTTTCATCACAGTAAATAACTTTATGGTATTCTATAAGCGGTCGCATAGGTATTTATCTGATTCCCTCCTTCGCATCAATATCCTCCATGATGGGGAGATGCTCTATCTTTCCACATTGATTTAGATGGCGTTATAGATAAGGGTATTATTTATTAATTAATTGCTCGAGGAGGTCTTTGCCTCCCCGCTCTAGGCAAGTTCGATCAAGCTGTGTTCAAACATGTTTTTCCCTGTCATCCATGTGGATGCTTGTACAGGTTTGGTTGAAATTTTAAGGTAATGTTTCATGTTTATCTGTCCTATAATGAGGGAACAGGCCAATTGTGGTACCAGTCCTACATCTAGGGTCACCGTGATTCCATATATAGTAATAGGTATTTTGTAAAAAATTTATTATTTTGGTTTTGTCTTGTGTGAATAATCCCCCTAATGGGTTTTTACAAATTGGGCTTTCACTTGTGTGTTTGTGGGCAAGGTTGCCAAGGCATAGGGGAATTGAAAAGGCCCTGGCTGGGTGCCAGGCCTTCAATCCTGGGATTGTTCATCCTTAGAATCCTGAGCTTTACTTGCTTCTTTGTCTTTAATTATTTTAACTGATTTTTGTTCCTCCCTCTTGGGGGTTTCATGTTTTCCAGATCCCTTAGGGGGTTTGTCAGACCATTTATTATAATGGATTCTAAGCTATCCATAGTTTTCTCAAAGATTCTGGTCATTTATTTCATCATGAGCTTGCCACCTTAACCGGAATCCATGGCCCCCAGGAGCATAGGCTGCTCCGGGTCCTGCTATTCGGTCATAGTTGTCATCACCTTGTTGGGCACCTTTCATTAGGCCACCCAATTGTGCAGGTGTGCACCTTATCATTAAGGAATTTATTGGATCTGGAGTATTTGTTTGATTATCCCACTGGATATTCTGTATCCCCTGGTTCTGGGGATCAACATTAATCGTGCCATGAGTTCTAACGGCTCCTTCGGCATCAAAGCCTTCTATTTCAAAAATTATCACTTGGTTTTGTGGAGGTACAGGGATAGGATTATTTCCCCTAATAAAGCAATCATTTAAATTTTCTAATAAAAAGACTTGGCCAATTCCGACAGGGTTTGCCATTTCTTCAGGACCTAACCTCGGTTAGGGTTTAATTGCGTCAGGACCTAACCTCGGTTAGGGTTTAATATGAACTTTATAAGAAGCTTCTAGACCTCAATGGTATATTGAGGGAGTTCTGATTTAAGTTCTACAGGCCTGATCAGGGACTTGTCATCTCTAGAAACTTAAATCTGGGTCTTAATACCACTGTCAGTAAACACTCCTTCGATAATTAACAATCTACATGATGGATATAGATATAAATATAAGTATAAGTTCTGTATCAACTTGTTAACACACATGTTGGGCACCAACTGAAGGGATAATTACAAGTCCTAGCCCTTTCGGACTACCCCAGATCAGGCGTATTCCCCCGACGTTCACCTTCAACTAAAGTTAGCGGTAGCCGAATCCTAGAGACGCTTAATTGGGTCTAAAGGTTCAGACTATCTCTCCCTAAAGGAAAGAAATGGCCTGAAGATGTTACCGTCCTCCGGATAGCACTTTTAATAAGTTTAACTAGACTGTAACCTTCCGGATATTATGAGGGTCCGGAAACCCCCCCCGCCCAGAATTCTGCAACTCCTTACAAAAGAGTGTACAGAAATTGCGTTCGTGAGATTGATACAGAAATACTCTTTGAGACAATTTAAAAAATATATAGATTTATTAAAGAACCAACATCTAGTTAACAGCTGGTATGGCAATCGCAACATTAACCATTCAAAATACAAATAGTTTACATTTCTTATCAAAGATCCTTATTCTCAAATCTTAACTTTGTTACATTTCCACACTTCTACTTATTTGTTAATCCAGAATATCCACCAAAATCAAATACCTTGATTACCCGAGACTCAGAGTTGTAGGCCTACAGAGTGGTTCTGAAGGTAAGAATCGCTCTGCCCTTTCCCAGCGACTTCTGTTTTCTATCTGAAAAGCTCAATTTTTATACTTTTTTTAGTGGTATTTTCTTTGAAGTTTCCTGCTGATGTAAGCTAATTATCGCTAGTGATTCTTTATTGAATTCTTTTCTATTCTTACTGTTATTTCAGCTGCCAACTTTTCAAATTCTGTCTCTACCTTTAGGTGTTTCAAAAACTTATCATAAAATGGTTATTGTCGATTTACCTCTTTGATGCTATTCTTAGGAAGTCTTTCTATTGAATTCTTAATATCACTTAACTGCTTGTAAGCCAGACGTCGTGACTCCGTGGGATTCCAAGTTTAACACATAAACAATGTGATTGCGTGGTGTCATCTATTGATATTATGTTTTGAAAGCCTCTCTGTAGGTATCTTTTACAACTTGTAAATCATAAACACTTCTCTTAGGGTGTTTACTTGTTTTCTTGCTATCTCAATTGGTTGCATATTTAATCATGTTTCCTGTCTTATTTGATGTTATTATATGAAGGCATATGGTTGTTTAATGTTCTAAGTTTCTTGTTCGAAGTGTTAGATTTTAACACTTTACCTGGGTCATTCCATTGTGTTTCTCCCAAACTCCAGACCTTCTGGAAGCGCCAATGGTTTGCTTCAATAGGGGCATCGTTTTTGTGTTTACAACCATCTCCTATTTCAAAGCTTGTGGTGTTTTACAGCTTTTGTTAACACTTCATCTTATCTCAGAAGCCTGTATTGTGTTTGTAGCCTGTGTCGCCGATGCTTTCCAGACTTTTAAACCCAGTATGTCATGTATTAATATTATCAAAATCTGCTTATAGGATGATGTATTTCTTGGAATATGGCTTATTCCATTACACATCACCCCACTGATGTGCAGCAAGGTGCTCTCCAGCTCCTTGCTAACAGTGAAGTGTGGGTGGCCCATGAGAGGGATGATGGTGAGAGGGGACATGGAAGTGGGGGCTCTTGTCACTTCTCCCCCATTGTCTCCCCCTCAGTGAGAGCCCCACATGCTCCCTCGGATCCCAATGGCCGAGTCTGCCCCTGCACAGTCACAGGAGGAGCAGTCTTTGGCGGGGCCATCACAGGCTCCATAAACCAGAGGACGTCCGCCAAAAGTGTCTAAGCAGTCGCAGCAAGGAAGTGAGCAGCCTGCCTCTACCTCTGCTGAATTCACAGGGGTTGCACCTCGTAGAAGCACTTGGAAAAGAAAAAAGACACAATCCTAGATGCACAAGTATATGCACATGGGTGTATGAACAAATGTTAGTGATAAGTTTCAGTTATATTTATGACACAGATAAATTTATTTCTTTGCAGCACTTTCCGGTCTTGTCCATTTTTGCCTGCTACCTGGTAAGTGGCCTTGTCACTTGGAGTGAATGGTGAGACATTACTTAACCTCAATCAATGGGGGTTAGGGTGAGAGAAATGGCTTGGTCATTGTAGGGCTGTTTTATGGTGTTGTTTGGTGGGTGGGGGAACTTAGTACAGCATGTGGCAGCCATGTGGGTGCAGTGGAGCAAGTTAAGTAAATCTGGCCATGATGAGGCAATGTGTGCTGCTGCTGGTGCCATCCCCACCTCAGGTTCCTCCTCCTCCTCCTCTGAAGAGGCAGTGTGCTCTGCACCTTGCTCCTCATGCAGCTCCAATCCTCGCTACTATGAGATTCTGTGCAGTGTGCAGCAAATGACGATGATTCTGGTGACACTGGCTAGTGTGTACTGAAGTGCTCCTCCAGATCTGTCAAGGCATCTGAAGCGCATCTTCAGCATGCCTATTGCTTGCTCTATGACACATCTGGTGGAAATGTGACTCTCATTATAATGCTCCTGGGCCTCAGTACTTGGCATCCTCAAGGGTGTCATCAGCCACGTCTTCAGTGGATAGCCCTTGTCTCCAGGTAGCCAGCCGGTAAGTCTGTTTGGAGGAGCGAAGAGCTAAGGGAGGGTGGACTGGTGGAGCACGAAAGAGTCATGACAGCTGCCAGGGAATCTGGTGCACACGTGCATGATGATCTTTTTATGGTTGCAGATGAGCTGCACCTTGAGCGAGTGGAATCCCTTGCGGTTCACAAACATTCTTGGGTGATGTGGGGGTGCCTTGATGGCCACATGCGTGCAGTCAATGGTGCCCTGCACCTGTGAGAAGCCAGCCAGAGCTGCAAAGCCGAGCTCCCGCTCAGTGATACTGACTTCATCAGTGGCAAAGTTTAGGTAAGTGGCTGACTTGTCAATCATGGCATCGGTCACCTGGGTGATGCATCTGTGGGTAGCCGACTGTGAGATCCTGCAAATGTCTTCTGGAGATCCCTGGAAGGAGCCTGAGGTGAAGAAGTTGAGGGCAGTGGTGACTTTGACAGCCACTGGTAAGGCATGTGCCCCAGGTATCCTGGGCAGCAGGTCTTGTTCCAGCAAGCTCCAAATGTCTGCGAAAACCTGGCGGGATAGCCTGCGCCTCCTGAAGCACTGCTGCTCAGTCATGTCCAGGAAGCTCATCCTCTGCCGGTATACCCTGTGTTGGGGATATTGCTTCCGGTGCAGTGCAGCCTTGTGCTGACCCCCTCTTTGCTGTGGAGCATCAGGTCATTGAGGAGAAGGCTGCTGCTGTGGTGGTTGCTGCTGCTGGTGTTGTGGCTGCTGCTGCTGCTGGTGTGGCTGGTGTTGTTGGTGCTGGGGCTATTCTTGGTCCGATTCTGAGGTCCAAGGTGAGACAGTATAAGCAGCACCCATGCTGATCTAATAGATGCAGGTAAAGTGGAGATCAGAGGCCCAATCCCTCATTGTTGTGATAGTGACTAGTAATGTGGTGAGAGTGGCTTCCGAGGTTGCAGAAATGACCTGCAAACTGCTGACAGCTAAATCTCTGCACAAGATGGAGGCAGCAACAGCCTTTCCCTTAGGCAAGTAATGAGGTGTAAGGTGGGAGCATTTATATGTCTTTTCCAGCTCTCAATTAATGGACTCGCACAATGGCAACTGAGCTTCCGCCTCCCCTTCATAGGCGAGGTTCCCGAGGTGCGTGAATCCCGTGCTCAAGAAGTTAAAGCTAAAAGTTGCTGTTAAAAAGCCTCTAAAGGGTCTCTCAACAAGTACTTGAATGAGGCTGCCCGCCTCTCCCGAGCGAGTCCGCGGCGCGCTGGGAAATGCGCCCGAGTTAAATGCGGATGACGGCGGGTTCCCGATGTGCTGGCAATTTCGCCGATTTTTACTGCTGACCTGCCCCCAAACCCGTACGCTGGGGACTGGGAAAACTCCGGCCTAAGGTTCAGTGGGGAAGCCTGTTGCTGTCTCTGTGAGACTCTGCGTGAAGGCCTGCAGTCACAGTCTACAAGCCGCAAGGCATTCACCGTGGAATGAAGGTCAGCATGGTCCTGAATTTCTACTGCTCAGGTTCATTCCTGGCATCGACAGGAAACCTGATCAACACCCTCCAGGTAACAGATACCCTTTCCCTAGTTTATTGTGTATAGGACATCCCCGGCAGAACAGAGGGATAGCGCATAAACCTTTCTACAGACTAGAGGGTTTCTCGAGGGTGCAGGGGGCCATTGTTGGCACGCACTAGGCTCTTTAAACCCTGAGTGAGAACCCCGTGAGCTTCGTGAATAGGAAAAGCTTTCATTCCATCAACGCCTCAATAGTGTGGGGCACCAAACTGTGCATCCTGCACTTGAACAGCCAGCACACCGAGAGCTGCATTTGTTCTCCACCAGTCAGCAAGTCCATGCTTGTTCAGGCGGCTGGTTGGATCCTGGGAGGGGGTCTCAACCGAAAGGGAGGGCCTCCGACAATACAACACTGCCTCAGCACTGCACTGAACGCGTCAGCCTAGATTGCATGCTCAAGTGCAGGAGTGGGATTTGAACCCACGACCTTTTAACACAGTGGCAAGAGAGCCAAACTGACACTTGAAGAAAAAGTACTTCCCTTAGACCTTCCATTCTCTTCAACACAAAACTCGAGTCTTGTTCTTGAAGCAGCAGTAATTCTTTTCCCTTCTTTACTTTCAATCGTTTCAGTCTACTTTTAATTATATATTTTTGATGACCATCATCTGAATGAAATATTCACAAGTACTGTGCCAGACACATATCCCCATTTCATTATAAAGTGGCAGATTCAGCACACATATCTCTTCAGCTCGTCATTGATTCTGTCATCTTTTCAGAAGTAATTTCCACTGCAACTCAGGGCATTGACTAGTTCCAGAAGTATGAAAGTAGTCTCTGAAATTTCACTCATTGAAACATCTACGCTGATAAACCAAATGTTAATCTACATTCCATTAACAAGTGAGACAAAGGCAACTGCTGCGAACTGCCGTGCATTATATGCCGTTACAATGACGATGCTTTAATCCTAAATGTGGAGGGCAATTTTCATCTTCAGCGCTTGGTTGGTAAACTGTTGGAGCGGATCGCCGGCTCATTACAGCACCTGTTTAAAATTCATTTCCATTAAAATCACCCCAAGCGCTGAAGGTAAAAATTTCCCTGCATGGTATTCAATATAAGACGTCACTTAGAGCTGGTAAAGCCATGTAAGAAATTAAAGATAAAGGAACTGAGTGGGATTTAGGACATGTGCATCTGCATTTCTAATGTGTCTTAAGTTGCACCTGATTCTTTTAAAAATGCATTAAGATTGAAAGCGATATAAGAGCTAATATTACAGAAGTATGATAGGTTGAAAAATTCAGCTGAGGGAGCACAGACACAATCCAAATTCATCACAAGCCTCATTAAGCTCCATGATTTTATTCAAACATGTTTAAAATAAGTGTTGGTGCCATTTCCCAGGGTTTTCCCGAAGAATGTGCATAAAGTCTTCAGTGCTTATTTAAAAAGAGTGTCAAAGAATTGAGTTACAAGGAAAGACTGGAGAAACTAGAGTTCTTCAACAATGAAAGGAGGCAACTGAGAGGGGACCTCAAAGAATTCGACGAAGTGTTAAAATGCATAGCTTCGGTGAATCTACCGAAAGGTGTAATCGGGATACCAGAACAAGGGGGCATACATGCAAACTGCTGAAAAGGTTTAGAGATAACTTCTTCATGTTGAAGAGTGATCAACACTTGCAATAATCTGTGGTTTAAGTAGTGAAAATGAAAACATTAGACACTATTAGATGATGTCATAGAAACAATGTAAGTTTTGATTTTGGGTGAATGAGCTAAAATGGGTCAAATGGACTCCTTATTTATATCTCTTATTATTTCATGAAAAGGACAAGGGAAGGTACACGGGGCCATTTTGGAACTTGCCCTCGTAAAGCTGTTTTTCCTTTAGTTATTTGCTGGATGCAGGGCGGCTTTAATTGCCCAACCCTCATTGTACTGAGAAGATGGTTGTGGGCCTTCTCCTTGAACCGCTACAATCCTTGTGGCAATGGCGCCCCCACAATTGTGTTCGGTAGAGAATTATAGGATGCTGACCCAGCGACAATAAAGGAATGGGGACATATGTCCCACATTACAACAGTGACGACACTTCAAAAGTACTTCATTGGTTGTAAAGCACTTTGGGACATCCTGAGGTCGTGAAAAGTGCTACATAAAATTAAGTCTTTCTTTATTTCAAAGTCAGGATAGTGTGTGACTTGGAAGACAATTTGGAGAGGATGGTATTCCCACAGCATTAATAAATTGCTATTGTTTGCTGTAGCAATGGTTGCTGCATTGATTTTTTGTGCAATTTTCCTTTCCATTGAGTATTGGTTATGTTCCTGCCTTTGTTTTTGCATTGGTTATATTTTTCTCTCGGCTCGCCAACTTCCAACTCTGGTTTTTTGGGAGCTGCAGTTCAGTTGCAGCGGGCCGGAGCTTTTTTTAAAAGCAGCCCTGCTTCACTGGGGCACATAAGAATAAAAGCTGAACACTTTCTGTGTCACCCTTCTGAGCGGCCTCAAGCCGTCTCTTTCAGGACCACTGGTTAGGCCGCTTAACACCTTGTACAACTAGGCAGAGCAGAGACAGCACAAGCTTTGCCCATTTGTACTTCAAATAATGCATTTGCACATTTAAGGAGCCTAACTTGAGCAGTGTCTGTCGTGGCTCAGTTCTGGCGTACTCCGTCCAGGTTTGGGCACCGAACCACAGGCCTTGGGGGTGCAGCACGGATTCACCAGAATGATACCAGGGATTAAAGAGTTCAATTATGAGGACAGTTTGCATAAACTTGACTTATTTTCCCTTGTGTTTAGATGTCCGAGGGGTGATCTAATTGAAGTGTTTAAAATGATAAAGGGATTCTATAGGGTAGATATAGAGAAACTATTTCCTCTGGTGGGAGAATCCAGAACAAGAGGGCACAATCTTAAAATTAGAGCTCGGCCATTTAGGAGTGAAATCTGGCACTCTCTCCCCCAAAAGGCTGTGGGTGCTAGGTCAACTGAAATGTTCAAGACTGAGACCGATTGATTTTTGCTGGGTCAGGATATCGAGGGTTATGGAACCAAGATGGAGTTAAGATACAGATCAGCCATGATCTGATTAAATGGCAGACAGGCTCAGGGGCCTCAATGGTCTACTCCTATCCCAGGTTCCCAATGCCTGTTTCAGGCAGTCGCAGTGGATGATTAAAAGTCTGCCAAGTCAATATGGCGTTAGGCGAACTATCGGCGCAGTTCAGACGCGACAGATCACAACCTGAAATTCGACGGTCTAATGCTGATTTTACGCTGGAAAAACTGCTGTGAGTTGAATCGCTTTCTGACTGCCTTGTACTGTCTGCTGGTTCCTCCCAAGCTTATGTTTCTGTGCGTGAACTGAGAGTGCTTGCTAGAGCTGAATATTGTTGCCTACCTGGCCAATATGTCTTGCATAATCAAAATCTCGACCACATTTGTTAATATATGCTTTTCTGGTTAATTTTTCAATGTTGAATATAAAATTGCCACTCAGTACATCTATATTGGTGAAAACTTAGGAGACAATTTTAACTCAGGGTGGGATTGCTGCAATTGAGACAATTGAGGGCTAAGGAGAAGTCATGTTTAGCAAGAATTATCTATAGCAAGAGAGCTGGAGAATCTTTTAAGTCCATGACTTGTTGATTCGATGTTAAACTGTAATGTCGCATGAAATGATTGTAAGACTGAATTTAACTGTGACTGTAATAAATTGTGTTTTGTAGATAACAGCGTGGGAAAAGCCAGTACGAATCTAGTATGAGGTAGTTTTGGTGGTGCCTCCTGTGTCACTACTACTGCAACTACCATGCTTTACGGGTCTAACAGGACCTGCCCCATCAACCAACACGTTTTACTCAATATCAAAACCTATGCTCAAGTGAAACTGACAGTAAATGAGATACTTAAGTATGAGCTGCACAATTATGTGGTACAATTCGGGTAATACATTCCCCTGTTGTCTGACGGTTTCAGCGAGCTCGTGATGTGACTGAACTCCTTCCTAAAGCATTTTTATGTTTTGGAGCAAGACAATGCGAGAATAGATATTGAAATTGACAGCATAGGGGACAATTCACACTGGTGGGATATTGGGCTGAATATATCAGCACACCCTTAGGTTCGTATTATTTCACACGCTCTGGTAGTTCTCCAACTTGTAATGATGGTATATTTGATATATGTAACCCATGTAGTAAGACTTTGATGCAGAAGCCAATTGGGTACTCATGCCTATGACTAACCAGCACTAACAAATTAATTGAGCACACTGAAAGAGAAGATCCGAGCCAATGTAGAGGTGACAATTGCTGCTTTGATTGGTTCAAAATGTGAATAAAGAGCAGCATAGGGAGGCTGAATAAAAACTTCAGCATTGTAACCTATTTCATTGGGCCAGAAATTCGGCTTTCCGGCTTCCTGCGGGTGCAAGCATCGCGCGCGTACTTGCCTACCGCGCCTGCTGTTGTGCTTTGGGCCCACGAGCACTTCGGCTCCTGGGCCTCCTCCAGCTGCCGGCGCGCAGTGCTTGCGAATCCCAGGGGCGCAGTTAGTTCGAAGCATCCCCTGGGATCACGTGGGCCATGGAGAGCCAATCCTAACAGGGCATTTTCATTCATAGATTTGACAGGAAGACCTGTCAAATCTATGCATAGAGATCGGCCCCGAAACCACACTTAAACTTCAAATATTTTTTTTTAAATCACATTTTTAAAATAACTATAAGTTATATAAATTAACTACTTTAAACAAAAATTTAAATTTTTGAAAAAATTAATTATAATTTTTAACGGTGCTAAAAATAAACTTACCTTTCTTTAAAGTATCTAAAAAAGATAAACCTGTTGAAAAAATGTTTAAATTGTAATTAATTAACCACTTACCTTGTTAAAAACAGGCCTTGTGCCTCCTTTTTAAAAGTGCAGCTTCTCCATACTTACCCTCCCGGAGAAACCTGAAAAAAAAAACGAAGTTCGCTGCGTGCGCGCAGCCTCTCCCACGCATGCATTCGACTTCTGAGCCCCTTCCTTCAGGGGAACGGAAGTTCCGGTTTCCCGTGCATGCGCAGTGCATGTGTGAAACCGGCACTTCAGGTGGCCTTACGGGTGAGTACACAGCGCGTACTCACCCGACAAGAGCCGAATTTCTGGCCCATTGTATTTGATGACTAATAAACATGCAGAATTTCATCCCCATTGTGTTCCATTCTCCACCGTTCACATCCCCCGTCTTGATAAGCATGTAAGAAATAACCAAGACTGCAAAACAGCGGAAGCGCTTTCCTTTATTGCAAATCATAGTCCTAATCACAGCCGTGCTGTTATACATGCTGAGACTACTTGGCCTGTGGTCTGAAATGTGCCAGCAACTTGGGAGGTTTCAATGCAATAGTTTCAGCTTGGCAGAAAATTAAAATTCCATGGTAAATTATCTTGAATCTCAACAGCCGTATGAATATCAATGTTTCATTATAACACATTGCTAAATTATATGCTGATTAGGCTGAATTACCACATCAAAATTAAGTTAATTAGAAAATAAACTTCCTAGGGTATTCAAACATGTAAATTCAGACTTTATGAAATTCAGGGAGTATGATAGTTATTCCATTGGGGAATAACATGTTAATAAATTACTAGTCGAGCTCTCCATGTTCGCACATAGGGAGTCAAGACCCACTGTAAAGTTCAGGTGAAGTGGGTTAGAGGACAGCATAAAATTGGACCAAGGTTTCCAGAAATAATTCAGGCCCTGTTTTAAAGTTGTACATTCTGTCTTAGGGATGGGGGGAATGACTAAAAATCGGAAAGGCCTCTCAAAATGGGATTATAGAGGCTATTAAGTGGTTGTTAAGGGCCTTAAGGGCCTATTCCGCCTCTTGGAGGCGGGATGGAAAGGGGGTCAGAAAACACGCTTTTGGGAAAATTGCTCGGAGGCGGGATGGAGGCGGGATCGGGCCACACGCCTCCAATCCCACCTCCTCGGGCCTGGCAAAATCGAGCCCAACGTTTCAGGTCGATGACCTTTCGTCAGAACTCTGACGAAGGGTCATCGACCTGAAATGTTAACTCTGTTTCTCTCTTCACAGATGCTGCCTGACCTGCTGAGTTTCTCCAGCATTTTCTGTTTTTAATTTAACATTTCAGGTCGATGACCTTTCGTCAGAACTGAAGTACATGCCAGGGGAAAGGAGGCAAGAAGTAACGAAAGGTCATCGACCTGAAACGTTAACTCTGTTTCTCTCCACAGACAGCGGCTGTCTGACCTGCTAATTTACAATATGTTCATTTAATTAACATCATCTTATGCCTATAATTCTCTGCACAGTTACTGCCCTATCTTGCCCATGCTGTAAGATTGAGGTTACAAGTACATGCCAGGGGAAAGGAGGCAAGAAAAGTAATATGGTAAATCTCCCAGTAAACAGATCAACAATGGTATTGGCAGAGGCCTGGGAGCAAATTATTTCCTCAGAATAGAGTGCGACCAAGTAAGAATGGGAGAGGAAAGACAAATACACACATACCGTACCTTTACAAAATGTGGCATATATTTCTATACAATTATGTAAAGTAATGCCAATTAGACTCCGCTTGCATATGTAAATTAGTTTAATTGGAAGACTGACCTTCCCCAACAATAGAAAACATGTACAGCCTTTCTTCTGTATTTGTGAGGTTGTTGGAAGTAACATGCAGCTGACTGCTGATAAATTGTGTTTGATAAGTTCCAGATAAGAATGTGCAGTTGCTAAACCCCTGTACCACAGCTCATTTAAACATTCATTCGGCAATTCAAGAAAGACAAAATCATATTTGCACAAAAGAGATTAGACTTTTAAATTGTGTTGGTGTCTCTAGGTGAAACATAACAGTAGAGAGGAAATGCTGAGTTTGCTGAGGATTAAAAGTAAATATTCATTGGAGCTTTGTAAACACTGGACCTGTATCTGAGGATCAAAAATGGAACACCTGGGAATTACAGATGTTAGCCTAGTCAGTCTTGATTTCAACACGGTTACAGTTTTTCGCAGCTTAGGAAGAACGAGAGGAAAAAGTTGAAAACCATAATAGTATTGAAAAAACAACAACAACTTGTATTTATATAGCGCCTTTAACATAGTAAAACATCCCAAGGCGCTTCACAGGAGTATTAAAAGACAAAAAATTTGACACCGAGCCACATAAGGAGAAATTAGGGCAGGTGACCAAAAGCTTGGTCAAAGAAGTAGGTTTTAAGGAGCGTCTTAAAGGAGGAAAGAGAGGTAGTCAGGCGGAGAGGTTTTGGCAGGGAATTCCAGAGCTTAGGGCCTAGGCAACAGAAGGCACGGCCACTAATGGTTGAGCGATTATAATCAGGGATGCTCAAGAGGGCAGAATTAGAGGAGCGTTGATATCTCGGGGGGTTGTGGGACTGAAGGAGATTACAGAGATAGGGAGGGGCGAGGCCATGGAGGGATTTGAAAACAAGGATGAGAATTTTGAAATTGAGGCGTTGCTTAACCGGGAGCCAATGTAGGTCAGCGAGCACAGGGGTGATGAGTGAACGGGACTTGGTGCGAGTTTGGACACGGGCAGCCGAGTTTTGGATCACCTCAAGTTTACGTAGGGTAGAACCTGGGAGGTCAGCCAGGAGTGCGTTGGAATATTCAAGTTTAGCGGTAACAAAGGCATGGATGTGGGTTTCAGCAGCGGAGGTGGAAATAGGCATTCTTAAAAGAAATACTTGCATTTATATAGCGTCTTTGACAACCACTGGATGTCCCAAAGCACTTTACAGCCAATGAATTACTTTTTGAAGTGTAGTCACTGTTGTAATGTAAGAAACGCGGCAGCCAATCTGCACATAGCAAGCTCCCACAAACAGCACTGTGATAATGACCAGATAATCTGTTTTTGTTATGTTGATTGAGGGATAAGTATTGGCCAGGACACCGGGGATAACTCCCCTGCTCTTCAAAATAGTACCATGGGATCTTTTACATCCACCTGAGAGAGCAGATGGGGCCTCGGTTTAATGTCGCATCTGAAAGACGGCACCTCTTTAGAGGGGTGTGGTTGCAGGGCTGGAGGAAGTTATAGAGATGGGGAGGGGCAAAGCCATGACAGGATTTAAACTCAAGGAGAAGAATTTTATATTTAAGTTGTTGGGGGACAGGGAGCCTATATAAGTCCGCGAGGATAGGGATGATGGACGAGCTGAACCTAGTGCAGGTTAGGATATAGGGAGTAGAGTTTTGGATGAGCTGAAATTTATTAAGGATGGATGATGAAAAGCCGACCAGGAGCACATTGGAACAATTTAGTCTGGAAATTACAAAGCCATGAATGAGGGTTTCACTGGAGGATGAGCTGAAGCAGACGCAAAGATGGGCAATGTTACCGAGATGGACCTATGTGTCATGGAGAAGATTTGGGGTCTGAAAATCAGCTCGGGATCAAGCAGGATGCCAAGACTGTAAACAGTCTGATTGAGCCTGAGATCATGTCTGTGGCGAGGAATGGAGTCAGTGGCATAGGTAGAGTGTTTGTACTGGGGGCCAAAGACCATGGTTTCGGTCTTCCCTATGTTTAGCTGGAAGACATTATGGCTTAACTAAGACTGGATATTGGACAAGCAGTCTGATTGCACAGAGGCAATGAAGGGTCGAGAGAGGTGGTGAAGAGGTTGAGTTGGGTGGCATCAGTGTACATGTGGAAGATGACCCCGTGTATGTGGATATTATTGCCAAGGTAAAGCAAGTAGAAAAGTAAGAGGAAGGGGCCAAGAATCCTTGGGAGACTCCCGAGGTGACAGTGTGGGGTGGGAAGGGAAGCCATTGCAGTAGATTATCTGGCTAGGTAAGGATCAGATAGGTAAGAGTTGAACCAAACAAGGGCAGTCTCATTGATCTGGACAATGGGGGAGAGGCATCGGAGGGGAATGGTGTGGTTGAATGTGTAGAAGGTTGCAGAGAGGTCAAGAAGGATGAGAAGGAATAATGCATTATGGCCACAGTCACAGAGAATGTAATTTGTGACTGTTTAGGGATGTTTTGGTGCTTCAGAAGTTTTCAGATAGTTTGCTAGGATGGAGGGATCAAAAGCAGTTTATTTTTGAGAGAAGTGATGATGTTAGTTTTGAAAGGGAGGGTGACAGTGCCTGAGGAGAGGGAGCCATTTACAATGTCAGCTGCATGGGGCTAGGAAGGGGAGTTGAGTGGTCAGGAGTTTACTGGGAATGGGATTGAGGGGAGCGGTGGTGGTTCTCATGGATAAGATGAGCTTGGAGAGAAACTAGAGACAAAAGATGCCTGGATAATGAGAGTGGAGTGCACTCTTTGGCAACAGTTCAGTCAAATATAAATTTATGCTATGTTGTTCGAACTCCTGAATATAGAATCATAGCGGGGGATTTTAACCCCAGAAAATGGGTGGATTGGGGTTGGTGGGAAGTTAAAGGGTTAAAAATCTGAAACCTGGCCCCAACCTGCCCGCTTCCAGTTTTAACGGAGGTGGATAGGGGACGGGCAACCAACCCACTCCCAGTAGGCAGGTTGGCACTTTAAATATTATAATGAGGCTGGAAGCCTTGGATTTTCCCAGGCCTCGGGAAACCCGGCAGCTGCAGCGAGGCAAAGATAGTCTTGGGGAGTAATCCGTGTGGGCCGGGAGGAGCAGGAGTGCTCCTGCCGGGGTTGGGGATTGGACCCCCCACCCCCGGGGTCAGGGATCGGACCCCCCCCCGGGTCGGAGCTCGCACCTACCTGTGGTTGCGGCCTCTTCTCAAGTGTTCCCCATCCGACTGGAAGCCAGCCTGTCAATCAGGCTGACTTCCGGGCAGGGAACCTGTCCATGATGTCATATACGCGTTGTGGAGTTACTCTACAGCCTGCAGTGAAACCTGGACTTCCGGTTTCCTACGCTGTACGGGGACCCACCACCCAGTCTCCCCCCCCCCCCCCCCGCTCCCGGCGGGTCCAAATGTAAAAATTCCGCCATAGATTCATAGAATGATATGACACAGAAGGAGGCCATTCAGCCCATTGCGTCTTTGCCGGCTCTTTGAAAGAGCTATCCAATTAATCTCACTCCCCAGTTCTTTCCCCATAGCCGTGTAATTGTTTTCCCTTCAAGTATATGTCCAATTCCCTTTTGAAAGTTACTATTGAATCCACAATTGTTTCAGGCAGTGTATTCCAGATCACAACAATTCGCTGCATAACATTTTTTTTCCTCGTATCGCCTCTGGTTCTTTTGCCAATCAGCTTAAATCTGTGTCCTCTGGTTACCAACCCCTCTGCCAGTGGAAACAGTTTTTCCTTATTCACTCTATCAAAATCGTTCATGATTTTGAACACCTCTATAAAATCTCCTCTTAACCTTTTCTGCTCTAAGGAGAACAACCCCAGCTTCTCCAGTCCCTCCACATAACTGAAGTCCCTCATCCCTGGTACCATTCCAGTAAATCTCTTCTGCACCCTCTCTAAACACTCGACATGCTTCCTAACATGTGGTGCCTAGAATAGGACACAATACTCCAGCTGAGGCTTAACCAGTGTTTTATAAAGGTTTCGCATAACTTCCTTGCTTCTGTACTCTATGGGCAGGATTTTCCATGCGGAGGCGGGATGGCGGCGGGAGAGCTGGATGGCGGGTTCCAGTCCCGCTCCTGGCTGCAGCTGCTCTCTAAAAATGATTTTCCATAGATTGGCCTTGTTAAGCCCCGCCCTGCGGGTTCCTGGCCAATTAATTGGAAGCAGGTCTGATGACATCATTTGATGACGTGTCATCAGCCGGTTTCCTTAAAGGGACCATGACCACATTGATTTTGACAGTTGTGCTGTCAGTGTTTGGCAGCATTGAGGTGCTGCAAACACTGACAAGCACTGCACAAAGGTGCATGTCTGCACCCAGGCTCACGCATGACTCCCTCCGTATGCTTATGGAGGGAGTCACAGCACGCAGGGAGATTCTCTTTCCTTCCCATGGGCGGAAGAGACATCCCCAGGAGATCAATG
This sequence comes from Squalus acanthias, assembly GCA_030390025.1. Lineage (NCBI taxonomy): Eukaryota > Metazoa > Chordata > Chondrichthyes > Squaliformes > Squalidae > Squalus > Squalus acanthias. Next base: position 22,143,497 of record CM059433.1, on the reverse strand, counting down.
CTGTCTGGTTGCACATTGCAGAGGAGGACACAAGCAGGGATGTCGTCAGGTGTCCCTGGCTGCAGTGACGCAAACCTTTCAATGATCTCAGTAGATCACGAACCGTCACTGCCAAGCCACACTCAAACTCACCCTGCTGTGCCACTCATCACATCCCCATCATTCTGCCTTCCCTACCCTACTCCTGCACATCCTTACTCACACCAACTTACCTTGCACCTCCACCCAGCCCTCTCTATCTACCTTATCACTTCCCCATCTCACTAGCCACCCCTCACACTCACCCTCATCCAACTGCAAGCATACCAACTAACAACACACAAGGGTAGGCACTTGAGTGGTTTAGCCAATGTTCATGTGAAGTTTCTGTTAATGTGTTGGCAAATATTGAAATTTATATTTCCAACACTTCACCTTATTGGACAGATCTGTGCGCACCTTGAGAAGTGTCTTAGTGAGTTCCAGTGAATGTTGAGACATAACTCCCCCCACCCCCACCCCGCTATTGTGATGAGTGTGAAAGGAATGGCTTGGACATTGTAGGGATGCTTTATGGTGCTGGTGTGGGATGGTGTCAACCTGGTGCATTATGTGGCAGCCAGGGTGTACAGCGTCAAGTGAAGGAAATCTGGCCATGGTGATGCCATCGCTGGCTTCCCGAGCAGCAATGTTGTCAGGTGCTGATGCCCTGTGTCCTGTGCAGCATCAGGTGATGGCGGAGAAGGTTGGTGTTGTTGTTGGTGGTGTTGTTGGTGGTAATGTTGTTGGTGATGTTGGTGTGTCCGGTGATGTTGGTGTTGTGGCTGATCGTGGAGGGATTCAGAGGACCAAGGTGAGATTTTTTCAAGGGCACAGATGTTGCTGGAATAGATGGCAGCTGCAGTTGAGATGACAGAAGTGATCTGTCAATGGTGAGAGAGGTTGTTCCAATGAGGTGCCACTGGATAGAGAGTTGGCTCTAAACACTTGAAGCTACAGCAAGCTCTATGGGGGAAAAATTAGGTCGCGCCCCGTTTGGGGCGCAAATATCGTCTGGACGCAAATATTAGCGCCTGGCGCTAATTATCACCACTGACTGGAAACTTCACTTTTACCGCCCCGGGAGGTGAGTGGAGCGCTAAATCAGGCGCTGCACACCTGTCTTAAGGCGCAAAGGCCTGAGCAGTGAGGCGCTAACTCAGCGCGCGAGCGCAGCGCAGGTGCTGCCAGTTAGCGAGGGAACACAGACACACTGGCGCCGGCCAGTTCTTAAAGCGGGGGGGGGGGGCCAACTGTTAGGATCAGTAGGCAAAACTACCTCACAAAGCGTTGACTCAATGCAGAAGTCTCTCTTTCTCTCTCTCCGAATCTCTCTCTCTCTCTCAGAACGAGTGGTGCAAAAATGTCAACCACAGAAAAAGACAGGAAGAGGCCCCCTTTAAATAGCGCCCCCCCAACCCCAGCCCCACAGCGATTGATAGCATTCCAGTCTTCCGGTCGTTGGATGCGCCAGGCGGTAAGGCAGGGGGCGCCACTCAATTTCCGCTCCGGGGCGCCACAAGGGCGTTGCACCATGGAATGATGTCACAATCTGTGCGCGCAGGTGGTCGCAGCGGTAAGGTTTAGCGCCGCCGCACAATGTCTAGTTAAGTTCCCGAGCGGCGCAAACATCGCTGCGCCCGGGCGTTAGCGGCTTTGCGCCCCATTAGCGCCCTCTTAAGGCGCTAACGGGAGACGCAACCAACTGAATTTTTACCCCTATATGTCTTACAGTCCAGTAACCAACAGTTTCTGAGCTCTGAAACTGAACAGCTGCAACATGGGGCTGGATTTTGCTGGCGCTCAGAGGGCAGGTTTGGAGGCGGGTCCAAGGTTAACATCGTTTTGATTGACGGTGCGTTGCGATCCCACCGTCAACCCACCTCCAAACAATTTCCCCAAGTGTCGGGTCCCCGATTTGCGAATGGACCCGACACCTAGCGGCGGGAAGAGGATTAAAGGCAATTACCTGCCTATTAACAGGAAGTTGCCAGTAGTTGCCAGCCTATTTTTGAATTTTGCCGCTTCTGGTTTGGGTTTCCCGACATCCGGACACCACGCTAGGTAAGTGTGGCATGTTCTGAGTCTGCTGTAATGTTTCTGGATTGATGACAGCTGCAGAAGTGGTGTGAAGGATTCAATATTGCACATGGTGAGTCTCAGAGGAAAGAAAATGTTGGGAACTGCATTTTTAATACATTTACACTTTTCGTTAGGTAACAAGTTTTTAAATCCATGTCCAGTGCCACCTCACTGGGAGAACCTCCCTCACTAGTGACAGATCGCTTCTGCCACCTCACCTGTAGCTGCCATCTATTCCAGCCTATGGAGAGAGTCATTGGAGAGCCTGGGTGCAAGAGGTCACCTTTGTGCTGTGATTGTCAGTGTTTTCAGCACCTCAATGCTGTCAAACGCTGAGAAATCAACTGTCAAAATAAAATTGTGCGTGGTCCCTTTAAGGAAACCGGCAGATGATGTGTCATCAAATGACATCATCTGACCCGCTTCCTCTTAATTGTACGACAAGCCCGCAGGGCGGGCTTAACAAGGTCAATCAAGGTAAAATCACGTCTGTGGACCGGATGCAGCTGGGGGCGGGACTGGAAGCCGGAAACCACCTGACCCGCACCCAACCCGCCTTCATTAATAAAAATCGCGGCATGGTATCCTTTATACAACTTCTGCAGCTGTCAGGTTATCAGATAAATCAAAGCAGACTCAACTCACGACAGGGTGAGCTGTCGTGTTCCCCGAGCAGCGGGTAACCCGCGGGGAGCACATAAAATTCCAAGGTAGCCTCAAAATATCATTAAATTGGCTGTTAACAAGCCATTTAATGATCTAAATTGTCTCCCCCGCCGCTTGGTGTCGGGTCAGTTCTGCGCAGACAGACCTGACACCTGGAAGGCACACAGGGAGGCGGGTTGACAGCAGGTTTCCTACCCGCTGTCAATATTTGCTATTTTGACAGCGGACCCACCTCCAAACCCGCCCTCTGACGCAGGCAAAATTCAGCTCTATGCCTCTATTAATAAAACTAAGGTTCGCATGTGTTTTTTTTTAAACAGCCTCCTCAACTTGTCCTGACACCTTTAAAGATTTGTGTACATACACCCCCAGGTCTCTCTGTTCCTGCATTCCCTTGAAAATTGTACCATTTAGTTTATAATTGCCTCTCCTCATTCTTCCTACCAAAATGAATATACAAATCTTGCTAGCTATATTTTGAATTATGGGATAATACTCCTCAAACAGATAAAAATTCTGAGGTGATTTGGAAAGAAGTGTCTACAGGAACAACGTACAACAGGTAGTATCATGACATAAGGGACAATTTTCCAACTTTGAACTCCTGGTCAGAAAATTGTGTGCAGCACATGCTGAAATTTCGCTATTTGCTCTTATGGCTGAGACTCCCTGTTGGGAGCATGAAGTCAGAAAATGATCCCTAAAAAGTATGGAGCTCACAGATAGACATCTTGAACTCTGGGTGGCTTTGATGTTCCTCAGCTGCTCTTATGGGTTGTATTGATGTCCCCACTTGTACCCAAAGGTACTTAGAGGATCATTCATTTTCACAATTCTAATGGAGTTGCACTACAAATTAATGGGGGTCATTTGAACCTTCACAGCTTGGGCTATAAACTGGCGGAGTGGATCGCCCACCAGTTTAGAACTTATCCAAATTTAATTTCCATTGATTTCAACAGAAATTAATATTGGGTAGTTTCTATAAGGGGTGGCTGATCGGCAAAACCAGATTACCGCCCAGAAGGTGATAGTGAAAATTACTCCTAATGAAAGTCAAGTCCTCTTCCAACCACTCAACATCTTCACCAGAAACCTCTCTCTTCTTGGTCAATCACAGGAGAGATCACAATAAACTGATGAAGGAGGCCATTCAGCCTGTCTACCACATCATGCCTTAAATACCTTTGATTTCCGGCATAACAACATCTAACTACCTCTTCATTGACTCCAGAGTTTTTGCCTTTACTGCCCTAATCAGATATTGATAACTCTTTATAACTCTTTGCATGAAGAAGTGCTTTCTGGGATAAACAATGGAGATAGGGGAGAACATGAAGAAAATCTTGAACTTTCTGTTTACATCTACGTCCTTTTGTCCTGCAGTCGTGTTTTAAATAAAAATAGTGTCAGGTTGAACCTTTTCCATGCTACTTAGTATTATATATCTCTCTATGAGGTCCCGTCTCAGATGCCTCGTTACAAGGCTGAAGAAGTCAATATAATGATGATGTTTTAATTCTATATTAATAAGTACAGCTCCACTGTTTCAGTGTTGAGAAAAATGTTCTTACTTACCATGAAAAACATTTACATTCTCTTAAGCTAGACATAAACTCTGCCAGCCAGAGTTGCAAGTATTGCAGTTCTGGGATAAACAATGGATTTACAGGGAAGACAGGTTAGGGCAGTGAGGTATCCCATCCTCCTTTCACCTCTGAGGCTTGGGCCCAAATTCAGCCCATGCCAATGGGATTATAGTCTCAACCTACTGTTAGCTGCAAGGGTCCTCCCTGAAATGAGTTTGGGACATCTCACACCAACAAATATTGGACAGGAAACCATAGCACAAAGACTGCCCCTTAATATGGCACAAAACTGGCTATGTCACCCAGATTAAGCACCTTGTGGGAAATTGAAAAAAATGAATCACACTGGCATAGTAGGAGATGCTGTTCTAAGGTCCAGTTAAGGCACATGTGGGGCACAGTAACAGGACTTCAGAGTGTTTGATACACGACAAAATTGGAAACTCCTCAGCACTGACATCTTTTTCACCTTCCCCAACCCCCTCAAAGAGAAATAAAACAAGATTCCAAAAAACCCAACAGGGATGTCTATCCTATTTGCCACAGAAAATTGATCCTTATGCATAATTCCAGAGGAAAATTACCTCAGTGGTAAGATCCTTTCCTTTCTTGACTTTAGTGCAAATTAGCCAAATCTTACTCCATAAACATGATGGTTTTCCCATCAACCAAACACACTGCTCAATGAACCCCTAGGAAAGATATACATATATATTCCACACATTAGACAACAAATCGTGATGAAATATTTAATTAGAGTTTTAAATTAGCTTCAAAGGTGGGCAGCATTGCACAGGCTATAATACAATCTTCTATCACAGATTTTAATGGTAAAAAGGGAATACTGGTCATCGTAACAGGCCACTGTAATGATAACTTTCATGTGCAATAAAATCAAAAATTAAAATTCGGCTATAGATGCTACTCTTTAAACAAGATTTCTTTTTACAGTATAGGGAAAATTACTTCTTTTACATAGTAAAAAACACATTTATTTTAACACCTTTTTACCTACAATATTGAAAAAGGTCTGGCATATTTAATAATTTTACAAATTCTTCATTAAAAATATATCTCTGTACAAAAGGATCTTTTGCACCTACTTCAAGTGAACAGCGAGGAGTGGAATGGTATAATGATAATGCCGTTGATGCGATGGCACTGAAATGGTTAATCGGCATTTTTACAGCATTTTTTTGTTTGTTTTTACAAAATATTTTACACAGAAAACATTATTGCAACCAGCCTGAATAAAGGCAAAACTTGTAAGATAAGCAGCAGCTTACAACACAGAAGTACATGGTCCTGTCTCAGAAAGTCTTCTCTGGGGTATTTTCAGCTCATATTCAAATTGACCTTTTCTCCACCATTCCCCAGCAGGTTGTCTCTGACCTCTTCAATACACTCAAGGGAGCTGTACTCTCAGTATTTTCCTTTTGTACAATTTGGGAGCTCATGTTTACTAATAACAGAATACTACTGTTCGGACAGCGAGACCAGAGGTAGGAATGAGAATTTGAAAGATTTTTTTGAATGTAAGATTCAGTTTTGCCACTCCACCATTGAGAAAACCGTAAAGCTGAATCTTTAATCTTACTGCCTAGAACTAGGGTTGCCACCTCTGGTTGGGTGTATTCCTGGAGGTTTTGTCACATGACCTCTCACCTCCAACTGCCCTGCCCAGTCAAGCAGCCTTTTTACCCCATTTCCAATATTTTTATAATTAACAAATGAAAAGTGTTCAAAGTAAATGAAAAAAAACCATGTAATTATTTTTTAATATCCCCTATGATTTTTTGTCCAGGGTTGTCGGAGCAGTGTCCTGGAGATTAATCTTTAATGCCGAGGACAATCCTAGAAGGTTCGCAGCCCTACCTATAGTCCCACAGGGTAGGGAAATGGGGTGCGTCCTTCCCATTTTCACAGAAAGGGAACGATTCCCATACCTAACTCACATACTGGCAGGCACAGATTCCATTAGTCGATGTCCCCCCTCCCACTGTCTGATGAGATCAACAGAATCAAGGAAGAACACCAAGGATTGAATGCCCCATTCTCCCTCAAGACCACCGAATGTATATTCACCATTAGTCTGCTAGGGTTAGGTGTCTTCGCTCTCCCCCCCACCCCCCAATTAGCAGGTAATTATTTAAAAAAGTGATTCTTTTTTAATTGAAACCATGACACATACCACCAGCAGAAGACAGCAGCTATTTGTCAGCTAGCACGATGGAAAACTTACACCAGCATGCACTGCCAGAGGAGCATTTCCCACCATTTTTTTTTAAAGTTCTTCACGACCTGAGCCCAAAATAATCCAATTTGAGTTCCGAAAGCACTTTGGACATCACCCTACGATGAGAGTGACAGGATGGGCAACAGAAGTATATTGCAGTGTTTACATTCAGCATAGTCCTTTGACAGTTTACAAAATAGAATTCATATATAAATACATACTTTGAATCTGTCATTAACTATTCTGTAAAGCAAACCTGCACTGTCCACTGCAGTCTTTGATAGTACGAGACTGGCTTTCTTATGAGCAACTGAATTCCTACATTTTTTTATGACCGTGATTTTTGGGCTTGCACGCCACGTAATACCTAGTCATGTTGTTCCTTGGTGGGATATTGTCCCAACAAAGGTGAGCTTTCCTCTGCAATTTCTGTCATGTCCTGTTCCACAGCTCAGAGAGCAGGTGGTGCATTTCCATGAAGCAAATCAACATATCCATTTTGCCTATAGAGACAGTCAGTATCTACACCAATAAGCAGTTTGGATTGTTGACTTTCACAAGGACATGAATTATTCAGTATATAAATTGAGCCCTTTATTCTCTCCATTATCAGCTTGCCTTATAATATATATCAAGCAGATCCTTATTTGCGCTATTAAGTGTGTAGAAGGGAATCTAAAATTACAATCTGGTTTATACTGTTACTTTTCTTTGTTAAATGCATTATCACTGAAAAACAGAGCAGGTTGATTTGTAATAAATGTCTGTGGGGTGTGATGGGGAAAAGGTTAACGGTAAATACATGCTTTCAGGTGTTTAGTTATCTAAGTTCCATGATAGAATTTTCACACCATGTTCAAACTGGAACCTTTATATTTTGTCACTTGAGTATCATAAGCTTTCATTCGCTCCTTCTCTAAAATTATTTCAATTGTGCCTCCTCTTGAACATAAAACCATCGAGCTTTATGTTTGATGGAAAAATTGAGTGCTTTTTGTAAAAGATTTTGCATGAGTATGTGACAAAATACAGGCATGCGTGACCGTGTATGCGTTATCACAGGTAACCTAAATGGAGGAACTTGTTCAGAATTGATGTAACAACTGTTTTAGAACTAAGTTTTGGAAAACTTTATAATAAAGGACGTATATATTTTTTCAGAACTGCTGTGTCCTTTACATCCTCCCCAGTTCAGTTATTAATTGCTCCACAATACACAGTTGTAAATTAAATGTAATTATTAAAAAGCAATCAAAGCCCACCATAGAATTTTAAAACAAGAAGAAAATGGAAGAAGCTCTGTTCATAAAGTTCTGTGGTTTCTGACAAAGCTTTTAGCCAGGAACAAAATATTTTATTTAAAAAGAATTCACTTCCTCTCTTCAGTCAAATCTCATTGTAACAGAATCTTATTCTAACCTCTCCCAGTAACATAATTCACTTACTAAAGTCAGGATAGGCAATAGGAGCTGAAACCGCAATAAGATTAAACAAGGGTAAGTGAGGACTGTAGCCTAGAAATGACTGTTGGTGATATTCACACACAAACATTTAACAGGGTAAAATTTCCACAGGGGTTCTTCTCATCTCCTGTTGAAACCTGGGTGGAAAATGGGCAGAAACGCTGGAGAAATGACATTCCACCGTCTGCTATTTTAGCTATGTTAACCCATCTAACTAAACTCATATCACCAACAGTACTCTCTCAGCTTGTTTTAAACCAAGACCCTGCATCACCCCATTCCCTATGAGTTTGCAATTTTGCGGTTTGGCCGCACCTATTTAGACAACTTGGTAAAGTTGTTGCTGACTGCACATAGTGAATTTTTGCAAGACGGTTTTTCTATGCTGTAGCTGTGAATGAGACAGTTTTCCCTGTTAGGCTGTATGTCAGATATATTAAAGAAATCGCAACAACTTTCTGCAGTTTTCTGTACAGTTCCAACTGGTTTTGGGTAAAGCTATGAGATACAGAGGTCACAAGTGAAGGCACTCTTTAGGATGAATAGAACATCATCCAGAAACAAAAGAATCCCCATTCTCCTCTCCCATGCCCAACAATGTGCATCGTGCACGTTTTCCCCCAGACTTTTAATTCCTTTTGCTGAATCAATTTTCTCTTTTATACCCTTTCTGTAAACCTCACAGTTTGATGGTTGTCCTTTAGTTGGGAAGACAGAGCAAATCGGTCAGTGGATGTCCTTCTTGCGGTCATCAACGGCTGTCAAATGTTGCTGCCAAGTGTGAGGACTGACTTTCATTCTCACCCTTATTCTTCTGTCATGCACAACCCTCTTCTACGAAGGTGGGATACTTCACCCTCACGCATTGTCCGACCCGCGGGCAGGCATGGCAGATCTCAATGTCTGCCAGGCAGCTCAAACCAAGGTTCAGAGGACCCTTGGCAAACATTACAGTGCACCACCCCCACTAAGGACCCCTCACCTCCCCCTCCACAACACCTGTTAACATTTGACTATTTTTTTTTTTTTAAAAGACCAAAAAATGGTGCATCAATTTTTCTTATATTCTTCTTGGGAAAATAAATAAGTTAATTTTTTTTGCTAAATATAATTTACAAAAGGCAGTGTTTATGTAAGCTATCTGGAAAATGGAATAGATTTCTACGATAATATTTCTGAACTACAGCCTGTGCAGACTCAGAAAGAGCCAATTGTTCGGAAATATAGCTTTGTATTAAAAATTCAGCTAGTTCCATTTTTTTTGGCTTCTAACAACTTATTCAAATAACGATATCCAATTGATTTTTTTTTTTAAAGGAACCATAAAAACCCTCACAAATCTTTTTCACTCATAAGCCTGACCTCAATAGAAACCGACTCTATAATAATGCAAGTTTGAAGGAAATAATACGGCAACGTTCTAATACCTATTGTTAGCATCGAGAAGGTTATGTGATGTTCAGCAATGGAAACTGAAGTCTTTGAAGCAAGTTTTTATGTACAATGGTCAGTGTGCAGAAACCCTGTACCCTATTTGATGCCAATATCCTACTCATTCATTCATAACACACTAGTGCAAAGAATTGTGCAGTAGATTTGCCATACAACAGATGAAAATAATTCCCAAGCTGCCCTGTTTTAGGACAGTGACCTTATCTTATGATGTAGGCAGCTGTAAATGATAAGTTCATCTAAAGTCTGTTAGTGTCAGTAGTGGAGCAGGTTTTGTCCTTCTCTTGTCCATTTTTACCTCTTCTTGGAAGAATACATAACTCAGGAAAAAAAGAAGAATCTGCCATGTGCATCCAGAAGCAGAAAGTTTCAAACCCATCCAGGACTTGGTTTTGGTTCTTCCTGTGTTAGAAGTCTCGAAGGAATTGTTTTGACTTGTTGTCTGAGGATATTGTCCCGGCAAAAAACTCCATTGACTGTGTTTGTCCTAACAAAGGTGCATCACTGCAAAGCAAGCAGTGGGACGGAGCGATGTGGTATATGGCACCAAAGGAGTTACTGCTCGCCAGGTAGAGGTATGGCTAATATCAGTTAGTCAGCAGTCAAAGTGATGGCTATACTACTGTACACACAGTGTTCAGTGTTGTGTCGAACCGCACAGCCTTTGCCTCAGTGGGCTTTAAGTTAGTATCATACATAGGATTTTCAAATGAAGCCTGTCCATTTGTGTTCTCGTGGCCAACATAGCCATTGTATTGTACTTTTGGTCTTGTTCTAGAAGGAACAGAAACAAAAAATATTGTAAGTTATTTTTTTAACCAGCTCTCCAAGTAGCAAAGAGTAGGGCAACATAGAAAGGAGCAGCCAGTTAGCAATAGCCCCCTGCGAAACCCCTCGAGGATCAGTTACCCAGTCCTGCAAGATCACCACTCCACCAGGCAGAACCCTTGATATCTGATCAAGTTCAGGGACTGTCACCAAATCAGCGAGACCCTAAAATTCTCCATTGTGATTACAATCGTATCGACAACCACAATGTATCGTCCTATCAGAACCATGTGTCAAAATTTTACAGTTACTTCACATATGTATGTGTTCTTTCGGAAAGCATTTTTATTTAAATGTTCCTGTTGCATATCTAATCACTTAACTATATAGCATTAATATCAACAGAGCAACAAATTTGACACGAGTTAGAAAACTGAATATTACTCAAACAGAGATGTCTTTGTGCAGAGGATAGTTGTCAAGAGTTACAGAAAATAAACAGCAGGATTTTCAAGCTCCTCCCTTAGGTCAGTGATAAACGGACTGGTACAGGACAGGAAAGTCCCAGTTCTTATCTATGGTCTGTGCTGAGTTAGCTGGTCTCAGCTTGGGTGACGATAGGGGAGCCACAATTTGCCGCAGTATTCCTGGGCAAAGGAGAGAGAGAAAAAAAAAACCGGGCAGGATTGCCACTCCTGATTGCTAGCCAGTGACCCCTGCCTGAAGGTGCACATATGTGGAAGTCGGGTGAGGATGGTTTGGGCTCAGTTGTGATGCCCCCCGTGATGGAATAATCTGCCAGCACTCACCGTCTAGGCTCACACATGAAGAATGGCCACTTGGACAAGGTACTAGAAGGCTGCCGACGCCTATGGAAGCGTACCCCAGCATGAGTCACCGCCCTCAGGAGAGGATAGAAAAGAAAAGCAGAAAATTGGGTGGGGAGGAAGAAGGATTTTCACTAACAGTGTTACATAAGTTATGAACAGTACAATATTGTGCAGTGGAAAGAAAGCACACGATGTAAGTTACAGCACTGAGTTAAAGCTATTCGTTATGTTCCAGATTCAACTCTTGAAAGAGGAGGCCCCAATGGTATCCACTTTGAGTAAAAATCAGTTATGATTAATTTTACCACATACCTTTTTTTTGTGTAAAGGGGAGAGCTATAAATTTTGGGAAACTAGCCAGGAGGAAATCCTAGACAGCAGTGCGACGGAGCTGGGTTAGATACAGTAATTATTCAGTAGATGCAGCAAGTAGAATCAATATGTCATTTCAAATGTTTGTGATAACTCTTAGGCTGCTGACAGGCCCAGGAAAAATCCGGTCTCCTTGACCTATTTGGTAAATTTTCAACTCACATGTTGCAGCTCCAGTAATTCAGTATTCCAGCAATAAAGCTACTCTAACATTAAGAATAGCTAGATTAATGTAATCTAAACTATGAAAATAGACACAAGTTGAAATAAAAAATTTTGACATTTCACTTGAGCTCGCCCTATCATCCTGATTTTCCTTCTATTCTCTTAGAATTCTATCTATTCTAGCTTTTGATTTTTTTTAAATCTAACATTTTTGACGTACTTTTGTTTTGCTGATTTCCTGGTCCTACATTCCAGTTTGGAGGTGGGCACAAATTTGAATTAAGTAGTTGATTACAAATGTGCTCCCAAGGGCATTTTCAGCTAATCCAGTGGCAAAGGTCTCAAGACTGGCATGGTGCTGTTACAGATAGCATGAGGTCAATCTTTGATGCATTTTTCTGTTTCCAAACAGGAAGGGCTGCCAACCGATTATACTCATTAGCCATCTCCAGTAAAAGAGCTTGCCAGATGAGTAAACTCATCTGCTGTGCACTAAGGGTTAATTCAATCTGTTTTCAATCGAGCTCACTCTTCCTTGTGTCAGTTTCTCACTTTGGGAATCTAAAATGGAACAATCATGATCATGGGCATGAATATTACTGTTCCTCAAAGTTCCTTCACAAAGACCTCACGCTGGTTTAAGACCGTGGTACTAGATTTTATCAATCTCCCTAGTCCGATCAGTTAAAGTATATGGTAGGTCAAGCTCTAACTGCATTCTGAAAAACAGTGAAGACAATATTACTCTGTTCATTACTTATAATTAACATCCTCAAAAACAGATGTACAATGTTTTTTTATATATAATTACACAAACTCTCGTGTTATATCTGCAATCCAGCTGCTGAATATTCAGCTTCAGATAACCTGAAAGACTCTTGAGACCCTTGTTTGAAATATATCGCATTTTATTTTTAAAGGGGTACATTACTCATCAATATTTCTGATCCGTCCATTTTGACACAACTCCATTTGCATTTAATATCATAACTATTGTACTGGGCAAGGCTGTGCCTGATGTGCATGTTAACTCTACTTTTCTGTACATTGTTCTCTCATGCAAAAAAGATGCAAATTTTTCACCTGTGTTTGTAGAGGTAAAAGGCAAATCCTGATAAGATGAGAGCAAAGAAAGGTACCAAGATGGCAGCTGCTACAGAACTGCTGTTTGTGCCATAGTAATGGTTGGATTTGTCTCTGTCCAGTGCTCCTCCGAGTAGTCCTGAAAGTGAGACAAAATAGGAATGAGGTCATTAAATCCATCCCAAAGACAATCAGCAGCTGGAGTTTCTGCAACAGAACGTGAAGTGGAGGGAGGCAAGATGCAAAAGAGGCCCAAGTCAAAGAGTGGATGGCACAAGCTGGCATGCAGAGCTGGAGGAGGTTGAGAGGTAGGAAGGGGTGAAACCATTGAGAAACCTACAGACGAAGACAAGGATTTTGAATTGTCAAGGGAGGTTGGCTGAAACAAGGTGGGTGGAACCTCAGTGCTCGATGAGGTGAAGGCATCAAGCGTATTGCATAAGTTGTAGCTTCTTCAAGGTGGAACTCGAGGAAAGCGTTGGTGCAATTGAGCCTAGAGATGATGAAGGTGAAAATGAGGGCTTCAACAACAGTGGGATGAGGTAGAGGTAGGGGCAGAGGTGGGCAATGTCGCAGAGGTGGAAGTCGGCAGCTTTGGTGATGGCTAGAATGTGAGCTTTGAAGGTCAGCTTAGAGTGACACAGGACACCAAGGCTGCGGACAATCAAGTTCAGTCTGAGCAAGCAGCTAGTAATGGGAATGTAATCCGGGGCTAGGTTGTGGAGGCTCTCGTGGAAGCCAAACAGAGTGGCTGCCAGTGTTAAGTTGGGCAAATTTATTGCTTATCTGCAACATGGGGGATAATTTTAACCCAAAAAAATCAGGTGGGAAGTTTATTAAAAAAATTTCGAACCCAAATCCAACCCGCGCACCTTTGGTTTTAACAGAGGCAGGACCTGGGGGGGCAATTAACCAGTGCTCAGGAGGTGGGTCCCTCACTTAAATATTTTAATGAGGCTGCGTGCCGAAGATTTTATCTGTGTTCCAGCTTTAATGCTGGCCGGCCAGGTTTCCCAGGCCTCGGGAAACCCAACAGCTGAAGGGAGGCGAGGATTACTTGTGGGCAAGGAGGAGCAGGATTGCATCCCCCCACGACCCCCCAAGCTATCCTGTTAACATCCCCGGCAATCAGACACCCTCCACGATCGGACCTCGCTTCCCGAGCTTTCCGATCCCTGACCTACCTTTCTAGCCCCTCTAATGTCTCAGACACCCGACCTCTCTGGGCCCCCCATCAATGTCCCCCCACCCCGACCCCCGATCACTCCCTTCTTCCTCTCCCTGGCTGTGGCCTGGTGCTGCAGGCCTATCTGCCCAATAGCCAGCCAGCCTCTCAATCTGGCCGTCTGAACAAGACAAAGAGGGTGGGGGGAGTGACCCCTGATAATACAACCACTCAGTCTTTAAACGGAAAATTAAAAGGGGAGAAAAGCACAGAAATAGGTGTTAAGGAAACAAAGTGATGTTAATCAGAGTCCTTTTAACATGTCAGCACTCTAAAACTACACCGTGAGGTACTAATGTATGATTGTATTACACCTGAAACTCTTTGCTCCGCTGTTTTAACAGAGGAACTAAACCATTTAAAATAAATGTTTTCTTCAAAAAGAGTGGAAAAAAGAATTTCAGTCAAATACATTAAACAATTGCACAGTATCCCATGGCATAATTTCAAGGCCAATAAAATCTCTTCTCATTTCCATTAGGGTCTACAGAGATATATATTTATTATATATATATATATATATATATATATATATATATAAATATATATAAATGTTTTTTGTAAAGTCTAGTGCACAAGTGCAGCATTCCATTAAGATTTTCAGTATTCTGTCACCTAGTGTACACGTTGTGTTCTTGTGCTTCCTGTTACTACCTGCCAGAAACTACAAGAGTGAATCTTGCAACAGTGCACACAGGTTTATGCAGCTTCTGATTAATTTTGTTTTAAAATTCTTGGTTGTTGACATCAAGTAAATCCAGATCAGTTACTAACCTTGCCTCTGAAAGCCAAACTGTCGAAAGTCTTTGCCTTGAACAAATCCCTGGTAGACAAAGGTCCTGCCCTCAGGTTCAGCTGATACCTAAATATAACATTCAACATGAAAAAAAACAAGCTATTTTGATGCAGGCTTGAATACCTCATAATATACTTTAACTAGAACATAAGAAATAGGAGCAGGAGTAGGCCATTTGGCCCTTCGAACCTGCTCCGCCATTCAATAAGATCATGGCTGATCTTCTACCTCATCTCCACTTTCCTGCACTATCCCCATATCCCTTGATTCCCTTAATATTCAAAAATCTATCGATCTCTGTCTTGAATGTACTCAACGACTGAGCCTCCACAGCCCTCTGTGGTAGAGAATTCCAAAGATTCACCACCCTCTGAGTGAAGAAATTTCTCCTCATCACAGTCCTAAATGGCCAACCTCTTATTCTGAGACTGCGACCCTTGGTTCTAGACTCCCCAGCCAGGGGAAACATCCGCCCTGCATCTACCCTGTCAAGCCCTGTAAGAATTTTGTATGTTTCAATGAGATCACCTCTCATTCTTCTAAACTCTAGAGAATATAGGCCTAGTCTACTCAATCTGTCCTCATAAGACAATCCCCCCATCCTAGGAACCAGTCTGGTGAACCTTCGTTGCACTCCTTCTATGGCACGTATATCCTTCCTTAGGTAAGGAGACCAAAACTGTACACAATATTCCAGGTGCGGTCTCACCAGGGTCCTATATAATTGCAGTAAGACATCTTTACTCCTATACTCAAATCCTCTTGTAATAAAGGCCAACATACCATCTGCTTTCCTAATTGCTTGCTGTACCTGCATGTTAACTTTCAGTGATTTGTGCACAAGGACACCCAGGTCCCTCTTATGTCTTGAAGGATTATTTTAAACTTCTAATTTGATGTGTTTTGTTCAAAAGAATGTCTCTCATAGAATCTTACAGTGCAGAAGGAGGTAATTCGGCCCACCTCCTGAAGGTGCTGACATTTGCTGTAACTCTGATCCATTGGAAACAACCATCTCCTTGCATCTCACCAAAGCGTGGAGCTAGCCATTGAATATTGGCAGGTTTTACGAGCACGGAGGGTCTCATCACCAAGCTGGATGTGTCCTGACTGATGCACCAGTCACTAGCTGGTGATCAGAGGTGGGAATTGTGGCTAAGTTTCAAATCTCCCAGCCCAGAGGCATTGAGGCCATATATATCATCCATACTGTCACCCTATCCAAGATTAACTAATCAAGCACAGACTGGGATGGAACTGGTCTGTGTGGTACATTGGACAGTGCCCAGAACCATTAAGGGAGCCATGTATGCCTTTTTTGATAAGATACAACTTCAAAATAACTAATGTGCTGATTAATATGAAGAAACTATGTACTTACATGTCCGTCCAAAGCCCAGTTGTCATTTCTGAACTTGCTTACAAAGATTTCAATAGGTCCTTTGATCTGATAGACTTTTAAGCAAAGTCGGGCCTCTTCTTTTTTATAAATTCCTACAGAAAATCACACAAGTGGTCAGATTTATAACATAAAGTAGTTTTACTGAAAGGCAACAGTCATTAAAGGAAATTAAAGTCCTTAAAGACTTGCATGACACCTTTCATGACCTCAGGACAGCCAGCAAAATACTTTTGAAGTGTCGTCACTGTTGTAATGTAGAGAAACGCAGCAGCCAATTTGCTCACAAACGGCAATGAGATATATGACCAGATTATCTGTTTTAGCGATGTTGGTTGAAAGATAAATATTGTCCCAACACCAGAGGAACTCCCCATCTCTTCTTCAAATAGAATAGAAACGATTGATTTATACTAGACAACAACAACTTGCATTTATATCATGACTTTAGCATCAAAGGCACTTCAAAGATATCTAAGGGATAAAAATGGACACCAGGCCAAAGAAAGAGATATTAGGAGGGTTGACCAAGCTCTTGATCAAAGAGGTAGGTTTTAAAGTAGAGGGAGGGGGAGAAGCAGAAGGATTTGGGGAGGGAATTCCAGCACATTGGGCTTTGGCTGCTGCAGGCACGGTTGCCAGTGGTTGGGCAAAGGGATAAGAATTGTACATTTGCTCAAGTGATATTATTTAAATACCACAGTAGCTTTAAAAAACACCAAAGTCCTTTCACTTAAAATGATCAATTATCAATCAAAATTAATTTTAAGTACGATGTGTATTACTAAATGAAAAGGAAGAAGTTTATATAGTTAAGTAGAAATAAGTACTGTGCAATACTTTTGGACCTTTCCTAAATGCTGCATGTGTTCAATAATCATGACTAGAAGGTCTGTGTAAAGGTGGGCATCAGTCAGAATTGGACAACAAAGAATTTAGGATGTAGCACTTTCTTTTTGAGAAAGGTGCAAGATAGCTTATTAGTATATTTGCTTCTGAGTAAAAAGTTTTTCAAGAAAGTATACAGTAAAGCGTTATTTTAATGCAATACGGGACAGGTCGTTCAATGCGTTTGAGTGCTGTCTCCGCATCTCTAGGCCTAGAATTGAAGAGATGAAAGTCTCCTTCTCCCTGTTGGCTGTAAGGGCTCAATGTGACGTGAGTCTGGGCAGTCACAAGCCCTATAACTACCCACAATTTACACTAAATTACAATCTCACTTAGAGATCATGCAAAATAGACACATCCCTCTGGCCCAGGAGGAAATGTTCTTCTGTGGATGTAGTTATGTCATCTAGGGGATTAAATTGGCTGCATAGCGCCAGTTTTTCAGGTGTTACATGGCCTCCTGAGGCACCAAAATGGTGGTCATGAAGCGTGTCCACACCTCTGACTGGAAGTGCGCTGCCCGCCATATTAGGTAAGGACAAACACCCGGCTCTGACTACATCTCCCGACCTTCGAACCCTTCATCTCAGATTCGACTGCAAAGTGCAATAACTTACCTATGGCAAACTTGCAGCACCGACTGTGCGCTGCCTGCTCCCGTCGCGCAGTCCTCATCATGCTGAGCTCCTTGGACCTCGCTATTTGTGCGTGGGGTGTTAACACTGAGGGGGGGGGGGGCGCCCAAAAATGGGTGCTCCTAAATTTAACCCCCGATGTTATTTGCTATTCTTTAAATCAATGTTACAACTTGACCTGCAAGAGTTTGATGTTGGCAGTGGGCGCAAAAAAAATGGAAAATGTTCCATTTTCAAAGCAAGTATGAAGAACTTCAACTTCAGTAACTGGCCTTCGAGGAGGCTCCAAGAATTAAGCTGGATCTTTTGGGCGCAAGGGCACTAATAGGTACATTTTGAAAGGTTTTGAATGATTTTTTTTTAAATTTACTAAGGAACTCATTACTATACCCACAGCGAAAAACCGCATAGACCTCCTCAGAAGACGAACACGGGACACAACCAACAGAGTACCCTACGTCTTCCAGTACTTCCCCGGAGCGGAAAAACTACGCCATGTTCTTCGCAGCCTTCAACATGTCATCGATGACGACGAATACCTTGCTAAGGCCATCCCCACGCCTCCACTACTCGCCTTCAAGCAGCCGCCTAACCTCAAAAGTACCATCGTTCGCAGCAGATTACCCATCTTTCAGGAGAACAGCAACCAAGACACCACACAACCCTGCCACGGCAACCTCTGCAAGACATGCCAAATCATGGACACAGATACCATCATCACACGTGAGGACACTGTCATAAATCGCAAGTAACAACTCAGGAAGTACTACTGGGTGGCCAGCTGGGGCGCCATCTAGGGAGTATAAATACTCAGGCATGGGCCCACCTTGGGCTGAGACAATCTGCAAACAGGAAGCTAGTGACTGCTAACTAGACCTCCATGTTTTGTTACAAGTTGATTAAAGCCTTGCTTTATGTTCAAGTGCGTAGTGAGTCTTTATTACGTCAGACACTACATACTCATGTGACTCGGCCAACGTTGTCTACCTGATACGTTGCAGTAAAGGATGCTCCAGAGCATGGTACATCGGCGAGACCATGCAGACACTGAGACAACGTATGAACGGACACCGCGCAACAATCGCCAGGCAGGAGGGTTGCCTCCCAGTCGGGGAACACTTCAGCAGCCAGGGGCATTCAGCCTCGGATCTGCGGGTAAGCGTTCTCCAAGGCGGCCTTCGAGATACACGACAGCGCAAAATCATAGAGCAGAAACTGATAGCCAAGTTCCGCACTCATGAGGATGGCCTCAATCGCGATATCGGGTTCATGTCACGATACAGAACGTGACTTGACATCATGGCCGGTCTTCCCAGGTGTTTTTTTTTTTAAAAAGACTAACACAAGAACCTACACAAATTGACAGGATATGCAGCCAGCAGGTGGTTTGACACGTTGGACCCCCTGGGACACATCTCATTGTCTTGGCTGTGCTCTTTGATGTAGGGAAAGACCAATCTAACTAGTTTTGTATATTTTTAAGTCATTTTCAGCCATTTAAAATCGGCTTACTCATAGGTGCTGGATTGACACTGTGATTTTAAATGCTTATTTTTTGTGATAAACCCATTTTCATCTGTATTAATCAAACTTTACCAAGTTGCCACTCCTAAATATATCAGTGGGATACTTTTTAAAGCAAATTTTTTTTTTAAAAATGACGTTTTAAAACGCTGCCCAATTGCGCTGCTTCATAACAGAGTTTGCGTTTGGCGATATGCAAATAAGTGAGCGGAAACTCGGGGAGAAAGAAAACGATTTTCAAAATGGCTGCAATTTTGGGCGTTGCAATCGCCGATTGCGTCCAAAGTGGAAACTCTTCCCACAGAAAGTTTATTCCCCAGCGATACCAACATATTTGCATATTAGATCTCTGCAGCAAAGCTGAGTTGCTACATTTCAATTAAATATAAAAGTAATCTTAAATTACTGCTTTTCAAAGGTCAGATGGTTTTTGCTCATAATACACTCTATAATCCTAAATGTCATGAGTGCAGTTATTAAAGGGCTCTGACAAAGTCCAGATTGATGATGGTTTTTTTTTTATGCTGGAGCTAAAACTAAAATAAGTTAACCACTTACCCACTCACTTTTGACAGAAATCTTAAACCAGAAAATACACTGCTTGTTATCACCGTATGAATGTTTAATGCATTCATGTGAAATTACTTTGTCTGCTATTTATTTTGAATGGCTTAACAAATCCATTCAAATAATGGATAGCAGAATTTCATACAAGATGTTAAGCATTTGAACAGAAATATACACAAGGTAATTTCTGGGCTCCTATTTTTATTCTCCCAACTCTCAACCCTGGCCCCACCACCCAGCATCCCTACAAAAAAGAAAATCTGGAAAATAGCAGGATGCATGATCCCTGAAATGAACTGGAATTCAACCCATTCAGTTTATATACTAGTGTGAGCTTGTAAAGAAGGACCTTCTCTGTTTCCATTGGGCCAACGAGCCAAGAAATAAGGCTGCATGAGGATATCATTGCACATGTTTGTGGGGAAATCATGGAAGCATGATGTTCTCCTGTACATCACTGTCCTGGGTTGACATATCCGCCGCGATTTTATGGTTCGAGGCGGTTTGGGAGCGGGTCAGGTGGCTTCTGGTTTCCAGTCCCGCCCCCAATGACATCTGGCCCACAGACATGATTTTACATCAATTGGCCTTGTTAAGCCCACCCTGCGGACTTGCCGGCCAATTAGGAGGAAGCCGGTGTCAGATGACATCATTTGATGATGCGTCATCTGCCGGTTTTCTTAAAGAGGCCATGCACATTTTTTTTGACAGCTGATTTCTCAGTGTTTGACAATATTGAGATGCTGCAAACACGGACAATCACTGTACAAAGGTGAGCTCTTGCACCCAGACTCTCCAGTGACTCCCTCCTTAGGCTAGAACAGATGGCAGCTGCAGGTGAGGTTACAGAAGCGATCTGTCACTAGTGAGAGAGGTTCTCCCAAGGAGGTGGGACTACACATACAAATCAATACTTGTTACCTACAGAAAAGTCTAAATGCATTAAAAATTAATTTCCCAACATTTTCTTACCTCTGAAACTCACCAGTGCACCATTAAATCCTTCACACCACTTCTGCAGCTGTCATCAATGCATAAACATTACAGCAGACTCACAACATGGCACACTTACCTGGCGTGGTGTCTGGATGTCGGGAAGCCCGCAGTAGAAATGTCAAAATTGAAATAAGCTAGTTAACTGCCTGTTAACAACCGGTTAACAAGCAGTTAAGTGGCTATAATCCTCTTCCCGCCGCTAAGTGTCGGGTCCTTGCGCAAATCGGGAAGATTGATTGGAGACGGGTTGACAGCGGGTTTCTGACCCGCCAACAATCTTTGTGATTTTGCTGGTTGTCCCGCCTCCAAACCCGCCCCCCTGAGCGCTGGCAAAATTCCAGCCATCATCTTACAGATTTGGTCTGATCAGGTCATAAGCTGATACTAACTTGCTGCAAGATCAATTTAGATTCATATCATGGGACGGTTTCCCCCTTAATTCTTTTTAGGAATGCTGTTTTATATGTTCCGTGCAAATCTCCTGTGGTGTTTGTCACAATGGGGGCGATTTTGCCAATGGGGGCGCATTGGAGGCGGGACTGCTGCTTGTCGGGTCGATGTCCCGCCTCCATCGACTTGTGGCCAACCCATTCTATTTTCCCTTGATTGACCTTGTTAAGCCCGTCCAGCGGGCTTAGCAGGCCAATTAAGGGAAAGCCGGTTACAGAGAACGTCAGCATATGACGTTTCATCTGTCAAAAACTTTTGACAGATGAATTGTCATCGTTTGACAGCTCTGTGAAGCTGTCAAACACTGACATTCTCTGTAGTTTGATGAGTTCTTGAATTTAGGACTCATCAAACCTCTTTCTTTTGCAGAAATTAGATGGTTGTTGCATTGGAGAATGCAACGGCCATCTGTCATCTCTGCCGTGAAGATGTGAGACTCTCCGCATACCCAACTCTTGAAGCCTGCAGGAAGAAACAAAGGTAAGTAAACTTTTTCTAACACTTTCCACTTACCTCAGATACTCACCTCTCCACACTTGCACCCATCACTTACCTTCACAGCGCACTTTTGCACCCCGCAGACCCCCGCAGACCCACTACTTGCCTCGGTGACCCTGGTGGGATTCGCAGCCTTCGGGAAGCCCGTACTTTTGTGGGAAAAATGGGGATAATCCTCTTATCTGCCTGTTAACTACCTGTTAACAGGCAGTTAAGTGGCTGTAATCCCCTTCCTGCCTCCAAGGAGACAGGACCGGCGCAGGACGGCTACCAGACTCCTGGCAAGCTGGCACGGAGGCGGGTTGGGCATCTGCCCCCAAATTCTGTCATTTTCCCGGCAGTCCAGCCTCCATACCCGCCTCCCCGGGGCTGGCAAGATCGCGCCCAATGAGGCAAAACCCACCATGGCTCAACATCAATTGCCCTCTGCTCCCATCACAGCTAAAAAGCCCATGACATCACGCAACAGGGTTGCTCTCCCTTTCTCTTCCTGCACTCTATCACCCCCCTACCTCCCCCACTCCTACCTGCATCTCAATGGGTTCCTTTTCTCTCAACAAGTTCTTTCTTGTGCCTCTGTCTCTCTTTACACCCCTACTCAAAAGGGTTACCTCATCTTTTTAAAAAAAAATTGTTTGGAACAATCTCTTTTTATGCGCATTTTTAAAAATGGAGCAAATTCTTCTTCAAAGAAAATGTACATGATGCGGAGATGTCGGTGTTGGACTGGGGTGGACAAAAGTGAGAAGTCGCACAACACCAGGTTATAGTCCAACAGTTTTATTTGAAATCACAAGCTTTCGGAGCGGCTGCTCCTTCGTCAGGTGAAGTGAAGAAATACCCTTTCTTCACTTTCTTCACTTCACCTGACGAAGGAGCAGCCACTCCGAAAGCTTGTGATTTCAAATAAAACTGTTGACTATAACCTGGTGTTGTGCGACTTCTCAAAGAAAATGTAGATACAGAACTTAGGAATTTTATTTGGCTGACAAGGAGCTGCAGCGCAGTCGTGACAAGAGCTGAAAACCTACCTGACAGCTTTAATTCCATGCTGCTGTGTTCGATGAACGTAACATTCACTCGGCCATTGGAAATATTAAAATAATCAACAGTTAACGTCGCTGGTTGTTTCTTTCCAAGGTATTCATAGAAGCCCTTCCAAATAGAGTTTAGAGCAAATACATCTGGAGGAACTAAAGGAATAAATGAAGATTTAGCATTAGGAATTGCGTTTAAATTACCGAAGCAAATATGCAGCCAATTTATAGAGAAAAATGTGCAGTAGTGACAATCTACAGGCAGATAATCATTTTTTGTTTAAACAGGCACTGTTTTTAGAGACTTTAGAGATCTTTTTCTCATTTATTTGCATATGACACAATGGCTTGAATTGGTTTGAAAATAATCATTGTGCTACTTGCACAGGACGCTTCCCTCACCAAAAAAGGAGAATTCTCAAAATCTTGTTCATGACAACACAAGGAAGTGCCCCTTTAAAAAAAACTTTTCGACTTGAAGATGTCTCGTTCTGTTCACACTGCAAAACCACTGGCAGGTAAAGCCAATGGCCCAAAATTTGCGGTCGGAGGCTTCCCGCGGGGCTGATGCCTCCGACCTGTAAAAAATCTACGCATTTACCTGGTGGCCCGGGAGGTATGGAGACTTGCGGTCCTGGGCTTCTCCAGGTCTGCGCGGGCAGAGGCCCACGTATCTCGGGGCGCACACGGTTCGCAAGCGCCCCTGGGATTACGTGGGCCGGTCCAACCAATAAAAGGGAATCCCCAATCATACTTATGGGAGTTCTGTACGTATGGAACTTCCACAAGTATGAATGGGGATCACTTAAAAAATGCATGAATACATGAAATACATTTTTTTTTTATTACATATTTAAGATTAATTAAAATTCCATTTAATTAAATATTTTAAACAAAAATTTAATTTTTTTTAATATGATTTAACAGGGCTAAAAATAAACTTACCTTATTGGACAGGGTTTTTAAATGTATAAATAAGTGACAACATTTTATTTTTCTATTATTCAAAACTCGTATGCTGGTAAAAGCAGGCCTTATGCTTTTACCAGGCGTAAGAATTTCACAGGGATTCAGCGGGCGGAAGTTGGGCAAATAGCGCAACTCTCCGCCCGCAGGGGCCCATCTCCCGGGGATGCGGAGGATCTGTCAAGAGGATTCTTGACAGATCACAAGTTCCGGGTTTTAGCGCATGCGCAGCACCTGCCCAAACCCGGTACTTGCGCGGCCCCTACGGGCGCGTACGCACCTCGTACACACCCGTAGGGGTCGCAAAATATGGCCCATTATCTTGCTGTTCCCGCCACCTGAAAGTACTGGCTACTGCTTCTTTGATGTACTCATGTTACAGAGATAGGTTAGAAAAATCCTCTGGTCTATCATTGTGAAATCTTGGGCAGTGACGCAATTTGAATGGAATTGTCCATACATGCAAGTTTTTTTCATATCAGATACGTAATGGATTTTTGTTGTGCTGGAAATATTAATATTTGTAGTGCTCATTTCTTCAGGCTCTCAGCGGGCGGTGGGGGAGGTGGGGATTATGAGCCCGGATCTAATGTGGTCAGTCATCTATCAAATGATGGTCCCTCCCACAGTCACAATTTCAGCTCCCTTTCATGGTGGTTTATGGAGAGAGAAGGTACTGTGGCCACAGTTGCTGGAGCACTCCGTCCACACCAGTGCTAACAGATTTTACACTGCCGTGACAACAGAAACTTTTTTATTCACTTCTACTTAGAAAAGGCAATTTAGCAAACTAGTTTGAAAAAAAAATCTATCACAAACATATATCAAAGGCCTGGAATGCTAGACTGTTCATTTTTGCTATTCAAATTTTATAATATCCATAGAAAGAGACCTTTATACAAAGGAAGTTACTAAAATATAACATATGTTGAGTAATTAATCTGGAATAAATACCAACCTGGAGCCTTGGTTTTATGGGTTCCCGAATCAGTGCCTGTTGATGTGCCATTTATTTTAGGCCCAGCTGAAAATGACAGGAAGGCCGTTAGGTTCTGTCAAATACAAGGATTAATTATCTGCTGTGCAGGACAATTAAATCCTGAAGGCTGATGAAAAGAGAAGCATTTTCATATTGCCTGCTAATTTAAGCAATGCAATTAGAGCAGGCAGCTCTCTATTAATAGACCTGTTGTGAAAGCAAAACATTTTGTAGTCTCATACACTCACGGTAATCGTTTAAGTTCAGTTTCAAAACACAACTGCAAGTGATAACAGTTCATTAAGGCAGGTTCTTTTTCTATGTTAGAAACCGGCACTTTTGCTCCCTTTTTAAAAGTGTTTCTTTCCCCAGTGCTACACCCTAGTCCTTCGTCCCAGAGGACCTCAGCGGCCATTTTTTCTTCCGTTTGAGAAAAACAACAGAAATGTCTACAACAAAAAGATACAGAAAATACTGGAAACACAAGGCAAGTCAATCAGCATCTATGGAAAAAAAAGAACAAGTTAACATTTTGGGTGTAACCATTTGCCAGGAATGAAAAAATTAAACGAAAAACATGCCTTTAAATAAGAGAAAACAAAGAGGGAGAAAAAAATGAAAGAAAAATATACATGAGAGAGGAAGTATAAGTGAAGATGGTCGATTTACCAGATGATACGACGAAACATAAAAGAACTCACAGAAACAAAGAATATGCAAATAGCTGAAGCACTGGGAGGTAAATGTGCCTGAAATGACAACAGCGGAAGATGGCAAAGCAGGATAGGGTCCAAAAGTCTGAGAAGAAAAACAGGTTTGCTCCAAGAATGAATGCTCCTCCGCAGCCAGTGTTCTGATGAAGGGGACCTCATCCATGCACCAACCTACCACCTTCCCCCTCCCACACCACCCACACCCGGCCGCAAGATACCAAGAGACCAGCAACCCTTGCTGTAAAAAAATATTTTTATTGAGTTTTGTTGCAATCATGTAGAAGGCTAAAGGCAGAGAGATAAGAGTGGGAGATGGGCAGCGAATGGAACTGGTAAGCAACAGGGAGCTCAGGATCACACTTGCAGACAGAATGGAGGTGGGCAGATAATGGCCACCTAATCTGCATCTGTTCGTCCCATTATCGAGGAGTCAACATGGTGAGCAACAAATAACATGTACTAGATTAAAGGAAGTACATGTGAATTGTTGCCTCACGTGGAAGGAGGGTTTGAGGCCCTGGGCAGGGGTGTGGGGAGGGGACGAACGAGCAGCTGTTATTTGGGGAACATCGGTGCCAGTGGAATAAAACTGGAAATCGTTGAAGTGACAGAGGATGTAACAAGTAAAACTAAAAAAATATAGAGGGAATGAAATGGCAAGGATATGCAAATCACATTATAAATGTGATGATAGCAAAGGGAACATACTGCAGGAAGAAATTTCCATTGGCCATGAACTTGTACCTGATAATTCCTGCCCTGATGTGCCCTGCTACTATATGCTGTCCTAGCTGAAAGAGTGCAACTGGTGACAGCCTAGCCAACTTGTCAACTGCAGAGGACACAGAAAGTCCACGATCTATATTCGTGACTAATCCTGGTAGACCTGCATAAGTATCAGAGATCTCCTTTGGTGGAGTCGCTGTGAGCTCGTTGCTTTCAGAGAGTGCACTCACTGTCATTTCTGCATGGCTACATGATAGCACAGAATTAAATTCAAGCAAATTTTATATGAATGGCAACCAGCCACTCCTGTGCTCTTCCAGTCATGCCACTGCCAGAGGCCATCTCCATACAAAACCCACTAATCTGTCTGAACATAGACCAATGGGAATGGATGGGATCTGAGAGTCCCCAAGAATAAATGAGGCAGATTCCACAGTACTACAAACCAAGTCAAGCATAGAATTGTTTCAAGTAGAAGTGATTCTGTAATAAATGCAACACAAGTATCTCGGTCACTTTGCAGCAGCAAGACATTGGTTACTTGTCATTTTATTCACAAAGTGACATTTTAATGGACAAATTGCAATATACGGCAAGAGTAGATAGGAATAATAATGATTCGAGTAAGTTTTTGCTTTCATTGATCACTGTTAATCTCAGCTTTCACTCAGATACTTTGGCTGCGATTTTATCAGCGGTGTCGGGATGGTGGCGGGAGAGCTGGTTTCCGGGTTCCAGTCACGATCCTGGCTGCAGCCGCTCTGTCAAAGGGATTTTCCCTTGATTGGCCTTGTTAAGCCCGCCCTGCAGGCTTCCCGGCCAATTAACAGGAAGCGGGTCTGATGACGTAATTTGATGACGCGTCATCAGCCTGTTTCCTTAAAGGGACCATGGCCACATTGAGTTTGACAGTTGTTCTGTCAGTGTTTGACAGCATTGAGGTTCTGCAAATACTGACAAGCACTGCACAAAGGTGCACGGCTGCACCCAGACTCTCCAATGACTCCCACCATATGCTTATGGAGAGAGTCACAGCACGCAGGGTGGTTCTCTTCCCTTCCAAGGACGGAAGACACCTCCCCAGGAGACCAACGCAGCCTGGTTGCACATTGCACAGGAGGGCAAAAGCAGGGATGTCGTCAGGGGTCCCTGGCTGCAGTGGCGCCAACCTTTCAATGATCTCAGTAGATCACAAAACGTTACTGCAAAGCCACACTCAAACTCACCCTGCTGTGCCACTCAACACATCCCCATCGCTCTGCCTTCCATACCCTTCTCCTGCATATCCTTACTCACACCAACTTACCTTGCACCTCCACCCATCCCTCTCTATCTACTTTATCACTTCTCACTAGCCACCCCTCACACTCACCCTCATCCAACTGCAAGCATACCAACTAACAACACACAAGGGTAGGCACTTGAGAGATTTAGCCAATGTTCATGTGAAGTTTCTGGTAATGTGTTGTCATACAGTGAAATCAATTTTTCCAACACTGCCCCTTATTGGACAGATCTGAGCGCACCTTGAGAAGTGTCTTACTGAGTTCCAGTGAATGTTGAGACATAACTTCCTCCCCCCCCACCCCCCGCTATAGTGATGAGTGTGCATGAAATGGCTTGGACATTAAAGGGATGCTTTACGGTGCTGGTGTGGGATGGTGTCAACCTGGCGCATCATGTGGCAGCCAGGGTTAACAGCGTCAAGTGAAGTAAATCTGGCCATGGTGATGCCATCGCTGGCCTCCCGGGCAGCAATGTTGTCAGGGGCTGATGCCCTGTGTCCTGTGCAGCATCAGGTGATGGCGGAGAAGGTTGGTGATGTTGTTGGTGATGTTGGTGTGCCTGGTGATGTTGGTGTTGGGGCTGATCGTGGAAGGATTCAGAGGACCAAGGTCTGATTTTTTCCAAGGGCACCGATGTTGCTGCAATAGATGGCAGCTGCAGGTGAGATGACAGAAGCGATCTGTCAGTGGTGAGAGAGGTTGCTCCAATGAGGTGGCACTGGACATACAGTTGCCTCTAAACACTTGCAAGCTAAAGAAATCTGTATATGTATTACAAATGATGTAACCAACAGTTTCTGCTCTCTGAAACTGACCATCTGCAACATGGCATCCTCGACACCACTTCTGCAGCTGTCAGCTTTTCAGAAACATCAGAGCAGACTCAACTAGCGCCAGGGTGAGCTGGCGTGTTCCCCGAGCAGCGGGTAACCCGTGGGGGAGAACGTAAAATGGGAAGGAAGCCTCAAAATAGTATTAAATTGGCTCTTAACAAGCCATTTAAGTAGCTGAATTGTATCCCCCGCTGCTTGGTGTCGGGTCAGTTCTCCGCTGACAGACCCGACACCTGGGAGACTCGCGTGGAGGCGGGTTGACAGTGGGTTTCCTAGCCGCTGTCAATCTTTGCTATTTTAACAGCGGACCCGCCTCCAAACCCGCCCTCTGAGCGCTGGCAAAATTCCGGCCTTTAAGTAAGTTGAATGCCTTCATTCGGTATTTCTGACAGTAAAATGACTACCATTTGAAATTCAACTATCAACAGGCTGCCAAATAAAAATATGCAATTTCAAAAAGGTAATTACAGATGGGAAAGCACTCTTGCTAACCCACAGGAGCAAGTAAGTGGATTCACAGACTGTAATAGCACTCTGCCTCCCACGTGCAGTTTGTCCTGTTTCACAGGCATCATGTACTACAGTGACAGATGTGACAAGGTCACTGCAGCTGACCCAGACACAAGGTAGAGAGAGCTGGAACAGCTGGATTTTCTGGGTTGAGGGTCATTAAGTATGTCTGGTGGGCTCCCAACGGGACCTTCACCGGCAAGTGGGAGCCCGATGCTGCCAGCCAGAAGGATTTGGGTGGCACTGCAGCAGCACCACCGCTGCAGCACTTGAAGAGGAAGAGACCACTTAAAGGCTTCCCTGGAGGCTACCCCTACCCCTCTCCTGGCAGTCCACGGGGGGCGCGGAATCAGTGGCAGAGGCAGTGAAATAGGAGGTGTGGGTGGGGAGGAGGGGGCTTGTAAGGCCCCGATCCCTGGTGCCACTTACATGTGGCAGGCAGGAAAGTGCTTGCAGGCTGCTTTTCCAGTTAGGGCGGGTGGAGGAAAATAGAAGTTGGGGTGGAAACATGACAGTGGACCTCATAGTCAGATTTTCCCGCAGCTCCCGCTGCTATTACACCTAATTTGGGGCTGGATAGTGGAGGAAAGTTCAAGCGCGTATAACAATGAAATCATGTAGCATCACTGAAAATACTGCAATATTAAACTAGACCACGAATGACAGAAATAGTCTTAACTGTGCCATCAGTTTGTTTTAAATGCTGTTAATTTAGTGATTAAACAATGCTTGTGTGTCTGTTTGCTCAGATTAAGATCCTAAGAGAGGCCAGGGTAATAAGGACTCATGAGCTCAAAGAGATTGTTACTTTTTTTTTATTTGTTCCTGGGATGTGGGCGTCGCTGGCATGGCTAGCATTTATTGCCCATCCCTAATTGTCCTTGAGAAGGTGGTGGTGTGGCTTGCTAGGCCAATTCAGAGGGCAGTTAAGAGTTAACCACATTGCTGTGGGTCTGGAGTCACATGCAGGCCAGACCAGGTAAGGACAGCAGATTTCCTTCCCTAAAGGACACTGCTCAGACAATTCCATGAAGCAATGTACATGGGGTTAATTTTAACCCTACCCGCCCGGCAGAAACCAGATGGGTGCGCAGTGAAAAAAGGCGTAGCGGGTCACTTAACCGCTCAGATCTGTCCATTTCCGATATTAACCTGAAGGATTTTGCAGGTAGAAGGGCACCTGCCTAAAGCACGTGGGAGCCTCAGAAATTCATGCAAATCGGGGTCCCATTATGTTTTATCCGTGGTCTGAGGGGGAAAGCCACTGTGGATTTCCCGCCAGGCAGAAGCAGGCCTGCAGACAGAAGAGACCCTTCAGGCAAGTCTAAAACTTTCATTTGTGGGACCAAGAGGAGGTGTGGAACCTTGCAAAATTTGACCTGTAAAGCAGAGCCACAGAAGTCAAAAGGTTCTAAGATTGATTCCCTCCTTGTGTTAGTCAATCTCAGTGGTGGGAATCGAGAGCACTGTAGTTGGTGGCAGCATCCCTGAGCTAGGGAGATGAAAATCAGCTGGGGTTCCCATTCCTGTAATATATCTAGTGACCCATCCTGGAAGTGTAAATATTAGGTGTGAAGAGGATTGGCCTTGATCAGTGATTTCCCGTCCCCGCCGACACACACACACAGCCAAATAGCCTCACATATGAAAAATGACTATTTAGATGGGATACTGGAGGGCATACATCATCATCTTAAGGAGCTGAGGGAAGATAATGGGACAGGATGAATAGTTAATGGCAACAGAGATCGAGCAGCTCCGTGCTTCTGTTTAACATGTGATTTCTGGTCATATGCACAGGAACTTTAATCAAGTTTATATTTTTAGCAACTGCACAGGAAGCCACATCAGTCAATAAACAACAAAATACATTTCACTTATCAGAAAGAAGTTATTGGCATTTTATAATCATTAAGTATATGCAGTATCAGACCACCAATGGTGTGATTTTTTATACTCAGAAGTTTGTAACATGTAAAGCATTCAACTGCTGTCAATTAGGTAGGTTTTGTTAGTTCTAAGGGCAATGTTGAGCACAATGATGTTTATGCCTACTTAATTTACTGGTGTCAAGTGGATTTTAATACTGACAAATTAATATTTCAACCTTGGTTTAAATCTATTTCTGTGGTTCTTTTGAAGCACTGTGTTGATGCTGGAATGCAGCGAGGGAGCAATCAACTGGGTGCTAATTCGAACATTCCTTGGAGTATTAAGGAAAGCCAGCACGGATTTGTTAAAGGCAAATTGTGTTTAACCAACTTGATCGAGTTTTTTGATGAGGTAACAGAGAGGGTTGATGAGGGCATTGCGATTGACGTGGTGTACATGGATTTCAAAAAGGCGTTCAACAAAGTGCCACATAATAGGCTTGCCAGCAAAGTTGAAGCCCATGGAATAAAAGGGACAGTGGCAGCCTGGATACAAAATTGGCTAAGTGACAGGAAACAGAGAGTAGTGGTGAACGGTTGTTTTTCGGACTGAAGGAAGGTATACAGTGGTGCTCCCCAGGGGTCAGTTCTAGGGCCAATGCTTTTCTTGATATATATTAATGACTTGGATGTGGGTAGACAGGGTACAATTTCAAAATTTGCAGGTGACACAAAACTTGGAAGTATAGTAAACAGTGAGGAGGATAGTGATAGACTTCAAGAGGACATAGACAGGCTGGTAGAATGGGCAGACATGTGGCAGATGAAATTTAACGCAGAAAAGTGCGAAGTGATACATTTTGGTAGAAAGAATGAAGAGAGGAAATATAAACTAAAGGGTACAATCCTAAAATGGGTGCATGAACAGAGAGACCTAGGGGTATATGTGCACAAATCGTTGAAGGTGGCTGGGCAGGTTAAAAAAGTTTACAGGATCCTATGCTTCATGAATAGAGGTATAGAGTACAAAAGCGTGGCAATTATGATGAACCTGTATAAAACACTGGTTCGGCCTCAACTGGAGCACTGTGTCCAATTCTGGGCACCGCACTTTAGGAAGGATGTGAAGGCCTTAGAGAGGGTGCAGAAAAGATTTACGAGAATGATTCCAGGGATGAGGGACTTCAGTTACGTGGATAGACTGGAGAAGCTGGGGTTGTTCTCCTTAGAGCAGAGAAGATTGAAATGAGATTTGATAGAGGTGTTCAAAATCATGAGGGGTCTGGACAGAGTAGATAGAGAGAAACTGTTCCCATTGGCAGAAGGGTCAAGAACCAAAGGACACAGATTTAAAGTGATTGGCAGAAGAACCAAAGGTGACATGAGGAAAAACTTTTTTACTCAGCGAGTGGTTAGGATCTGGAATGCACTGCCTGAAAGGGTGGTAGGGGCAGACTCAATCACGGCTTTCAAAAGGGAGTTGGATAAGTAACTGAAGGAAAACAAAATGCAGGGCTACGGGGAAAGGGTGGGGGAGTGGGACCAGCTAAAGTGCTCTTGCAGAGAGGCGGCATGGACTCGACGGGCCGAATGGCCTTCTTCCGTGCTGTAACCATTCTATGATACTGTGCTGGAGGTGTTCTTCTATGGCAGCTAACAAAAGGCCGGAAAGATGAGAGACCAAAGGTCAATTGTTTGGGGAGTACCTCCAAGATGCTGTTTTAAATTTAATGTGCAAAGATAAAAACAGCTCAATTGATGGATGCTCTCGTGTTGCGATAACGGACATTTTCCTCACCTCTGTTCTGTGGTCATCAAGCACTGAAATCATACATTACTTCTAACAGTGGGACTTTTATACTCCTTTGTTTCCGTGTTACTAAATAGTATTAGCACTGTATATTATGGTCTTAATGTCTAATGGCACAATATCCATAGTCAAATACTGCCCGTTATCTTACTCAATTCAACTAATCTTCCTGGGCAATCGATCGAATCTATGAACTCAGGGATACAAAGAACACAGCCACTTCTTGTATAATACTGCACAGCACGTCTCACCAGGTTACTGTGCAAAACCAAAAAGAATTACTCACTTGTGACAGTCACAGTTGTCAATTACTGTGTTTAATGGGCCAAGAATTCCACAAGGAATACAATAATTTATTAGAAACACAACTGCATCCTGCACTTCTGAAGCTGCTGCCTTCTAAAACCATCTTTGACATTATACAGACTGTCATTTTTGCTGGAAGTGAGTGGGGGGGGGGAGGCTTCTGAGGCTTCTTTGATTTTAAAGGGCATCCGCATTATTTAAGAGCTATCTGATGCTTTCAAACTTTATTGATTTTATTAGTTTTTTTGTGTGTGGTTCCACTACTTTATTGTTTTCACAGTACTGTATTGATTTGTTCCATTTGCTCCTTTCTGGGTATATCTAAGAGATCAGTGGACTTTAGTGTGTTGGAACATGTCTGGGACTGGTACAAGGTAGGCTGACACTTGCGATTCCTTACATGGTTATTCGGTGACCTTCAACGTGCCTACATGGACACATGCTGAGAAGAGGCCAGATGCCTCTCATTAACAAAGGGGTATAATTGGAGCAACAATCACGATGAACTATTGCTGCACAACTTTTAGCTCCGAGTCACAGTGGAAAACAGGCAAAAGCAAATCATCTAACTACTCCAACACAAAAGCAAAATACTGCCGATGCTGGAAATCTGAAATAAAAACAGAAAATGCTGGAAACACTCAGCCGGTCAGGCAGCATCTGCGGAGAGAGAAACAGAGTTAACGTTTCAGGTCGATGACCCTTCGTCATCTTTAGAGTATTGGAACATGAGCCATGTCTGGGACTGATACAAGGCAGGCTGACACTTGCAATTCCTTACATGGTGACCTTTAACGTGCCTACATGGACACATGCAGTTCCTTCTGACGAAGGGGCATCGACCTGAAACGTTAACTCTGTTTCGCTCTCTACAGATGCTGCCTGACCTGCTGAGTATTTCCAGCATTTTCTGTTTTTATTTCATCTAACTACTCTCCCAACATGGATAGAGAAAATATTTGTTTTTATCCCCTTGCTAATATGTTGTTTCAAAAGAGAAAATGTTATCCAATCATGACTCATAATGAGTTTGTTCAATGGCACTGGCACACTTCAGGCGCTGTTTGAGATTGGGACCTGCTTGGAGCAATGAGGAACAGGTAGTGCTGAGCTATACTGTCAGCTCCACATAGCCTTTCGTCAGGCATGAATGCACAGATATCAGGTCATTGGCATTCAAATGCTAGTTAAATGTTTCTTTTGCCAATTTTGCCCTCTTCTCTACTCCTTTTCTGAACATATTGAGGTAGCTTCATTTTTGGGCTGCTGAGTGCTGGAGTGAATTAGCCGCCCGCCCGTTTGGGCTAGTGGGAGGCCCAAGCCATTTAGAGGGTCAGGCCTTATTTCTATTCTGCGGGCCTCCCGCTGAGCTCAATGGCTCTGGGCCGGCAAAATATCGGGCTCACAGGTAGGTCCTGTGGGAGGGAGGCAAAAGTGGAGTGGGGTGAGCTCGGGCCAGCAGCGATCTGCAGTATTGTTGTGAAGCCAAGAGAAGGATTCTTGCTACTCCTCACTGCACATAAATGTAGCCCGGAAACTGTTCTGGGCTGTTTTAGAGGACCGCTAGTTAGGCCAACCATCCCTGAAAACTGTATTCGGGGTCCTAACTATATCAAAGGACCTTGATTTGCAAAATCAAATGGCCTACCAGCTGAAACAGGTGGGTGCACCAATCACCCAGGGGAATACCCCTTTAAAAATAGCTGCAAGATGGGGCGTTGGCTTAAATGGACAAAGCAACCCGTTTGATTGGCACCCCATCCACCACCTTAAACATTCACTCCCTCTACCACCGGCGCACCGTGGCTGCAGTGTGTACCATCTACAAGATGCACAGCAGCAACTCGCCAAGGCTTCTTCGGCGCACCTCCCAAACCCGCGACCTCTTCCACCTAGAAGGACAAGGGCAGCAGGAACATGGGAACACCACCACCTCCAAGCTCCTCTCCAAGTCATACACCATCCTGACTTCGAAGTATATCGCCGATCCTTCATCATTGCTGGGTTAAAATCCTGGAACTCCCTACCTAACAACACTGTGGGAGTACCTTCACCACACGGACTGCAGCGGTTCAAGAAAGCGGCTCACCACCACCTTCTCAAGGGCAACTAGGGATGGGTAATAAATGCTGGCCTTGCCAGCGATGCCCACATCCCATAAATGAATTAAAAAAAAGTCTACCAACCCCATTTTGAGGCCACATTAATGCTGATTTTCCCCAAGTTGAACTCGGCCCCATTGACCTCTGCGGGGGTCCTGGTAGGGTTCTACAGCTATCGCCAAGTCTAATATAATCTTTTTCCGACACATGTGCACCTTCCAGCAGGTATCAATGGATAGGAATTACTCCAGAACAGGAACCCGGGCTAATTTTTCCCCTCCCCATCTCTGAGATAATGAGGCCAATTGCATGACCCTTACTATGACCTTGGCTGACATCAGCTAACGAGCACAAACGAGGAATCAAACCTGCTCCCTTTAGATTTGCATGGCTGTGCAATGCACTGTCCTTACCAAACTGAGCCAGAAGGCTGCATATTTAATAACCAAGTTCCCAGGTAGTCCAAATGGGGAAATGGAGACAGGCACCACATTCTTGGATAAAATGTTCTGCAAACTTATTTCAGTTATTACAAAAACTCACAACACAATGCGATAAATACATCACAGTATGTGACAAAAAAAAGGATGTCTGTCAAATAGTTTTCACGATGATAATCATAATCAGCATTTAAATTCTGCCTGAGGAGCTGTGGCAGGGGGGCCTAATTGTCACCTGTGAGCTCGCTGGGCTGGGAGGGAGGGAGGGAAATTGGCTGAATCCGATGCTAAAATGGCCGACAGGTTGGGTCTGTGTAAAGGGGGGTGCGGGGAAGCAGGAGCGGAATCTGGTGGTGTGGGGGAGGGGGGTGGGGGAGCGGTGTGGGTGGTAGTGGGGCAGAGTTTTTTTGTGGGTCCAGGAGGTGCGATCTTGCTTCTCCCGGGGCCCACAGAAATGAAAATTCAAAATATCCTGGGCTTTTTTTTTTTGGCGTGGCCTCCAGTGGTCCCATTAAGGACCGCGGGTTAGACACTCATCACTTGGTACGAATAGGCGGAGAGTGTAAGGCAGATGCTCCACCCGTTTGTACCTGGTGATTTGCAATTGGCAATCTACAACCAGAGAACGACACTGACTTGCATATTTAAGCCTGTTTCAGGCCCTACTGAATATGGCATCAGATGGGCGGTGGGCATCAGTCAGGCAGCCAAAGTGCCCCCACCCCACCCTCACTGGCCCGGTTTTTCAACTGCTCGCCGCCCGTTTCTCAGGTGCAAAACTGACGGTCGCAAGTTCAATTTCGCCGCAACTGTTATGAAGAAAAAGGTGCAAATTTGGGTTGGATTATCACCATCACTGAATTATCCTTTTGTCATTAACATAGAACATTTCCACTTAAATAGCTGCCTTTTCGCTAGACAAAAGGTTACTAAAAGTACATTTTTCAAAACTTAATTTTTGGTGAATTTTGATGCTTATTAAAGTTCGTGCTGCAGAATGAAAAACTCTCATTTTTACCAACTAATGATGCATTGATCATTTCAAGGACAGATATAACCTGGCCGGAAGGCGAATAAGATTTCTTCTGCTCATCCCAACAAGATGCCTCAGTCCCGAACATCAGTGTCACATTTCCATTCACACACCAGGCATCCTTATGCTAATTTAATGCCAATTTGGATTAAATTACAGATAGGCACCTTCTATTTTAAACTGTGAACTTTCACATGTAAGGAACTGCTTTGATACGGCATAAATTTGCTTTACATTTTCCTAGAGTTAGCAGGTAATAGTCACTTTCCTGCAGGAGTCACAGGAAGGTGATCAGGTTTGAGAAAACAGGCTGATTTTTCTCTCCCCTAAGCTAAAGGGGAGTCGGACAATTACAGGTCTCCAACCACCGCTCCGACTACAATGAGCGAACACATCTTAGACCAGGAGTCACAACCGGGAGCTTCGAACTGCGGGTTCTGGCATGGCATACTTCCACAGTTGGCACTCAAATGAGTGCCTGGCGCAGCGGTTCCGGTTCCTGAATTCTCATTTTCCTTTCGCACTTAATTTACCTCGACAGACTGGTGGCTTTCCTGACCATTTCCCATCACCCTTGCATGCTCGGTGCTCCGATCCTCCTGCAAGGTACAATCCTGGGTGGCAGGTGTAAATTAAGGTATAACCCAACGTCGGCAGTTCAATGGCTCTCACGTCCACATTGGCAGGCGTTTCTGGCTGTCTGCAGCTGTGCGCTTGAAGGAAAATAAACACAAATATATCTAAGTATCAAGTCATAAATGACAGCATCGAATGCACAAGATCAAGAATTTGCCAAATATCTTCAGGAATTGGCCAGCTGAGTGGCTCCAACCCAGCAAGTTGCAGGGGGTGAGTTTGCCACTTCCCAGCTGACGGGTTATGAGTAAAGTACACAATTCTTAGGGATACTTTCATCTCTCATAACTAAATTATTTGAACTGATACCATATTTTGTAATAAGGAAGCAAGAATCAAGTGTATTGTTGAAATCATTTAAACCTTAATCAGATTTGTTTATGCATTTACGCCAACACACACAATGTAATGCTGCTGATTTACTACACACCAATGTTAAGATTATCATATATTTCAAATCAGGAACAGATAAATCTAACATTACTTTGTATAACCATCAAAGTGATTCTCGAAATTCTTTGTATGTAAATCCGATAACTCATTTCAAGGACAATATCGTGATTTGATCTCACTATATCACTCAACTATCAAGTCTCTCAGGCATTATATTTTCACACCTCTGTTTTTCTACTATTTGAATCACGCGATTGTCAACTTTAATGCTGCTTGCATTAGGAAAAGGCTGTAAAGTTATGGGCACAGAGGAACCTTCACATGTACTGGCATTATATACTATTTACATTCATGGACTCAGCTGCAAAATACACAAGTGACAAAGTGTATGGCCAAGACCACAAATTTTATAAATACTTATTGCACCCCTTGGGCCATGCTATTTATGTCATGCTGCAGAGAAAAATACATTTTAAGTCAGCTAATGTTTTGGGAACTGGCAAATGTGGCTTGCAGGCAGGCAGAATTTAGTTGAGGTTAAAGTCCTGATGTTAGAGGCTGCACCAGAACCACTGGGAGTGGAGGAGGTGTGGGCTGAGGCTTGGGGTGGGATCCCCTATCGGAACATGGCCGGCGGGGTGGTCTGCACCCCTGGGGGCTACCTGCCTTTCTTCCACCACATTCTCGGGCCATGGAGACTTTCCAGCAGAATTTCCATGCTTCCCTCCCCCATTTACACCTCGTCTGAACCCATATTTTGTTTCTTTACTTGTCTCATTATCACCTCGCCCCATCATCTCGTTTGTTACTTAATCACTCCTGACCTCCACAGACCTCCCTCTTTTGTTCTTTCCCTGCTCCCCTTTTTTCTGGCTCTGTACTTGCTTAAAAAGTTGTTCATCTCTAACATCTTCTACTTCTGATGAAAGGTCATCGACCTGAAATGTTAACTCTGTTTCTCTCTCCACAGATGCTGCCTGACCTGCTGAGTGTTTGCAGCATTTTCTGATTTTGTTTTAAAGTCTTGATGTTGTGCGAACCTCGTGTGAAGAATAACACAATATTCCCAGCAGTTGCACAGCTGCGGTGGTTGGGTTGAAGCATAGTTGGGCGACTATTGGCAATGACCTTAAATGCGTAGGAATGATTTTTCTACCGTTCCTGAGAGATGCTACTGCGTTGCAGTGATTATCTTAGAAAATTGTAATGTAGTTCGAGTGTATGGTAGTGTATTCTCTCCCAAGAGCAAAACCACACTACAGGGTCATTTTCTGACTTTGTGCTCCAAGCAGGGAGCCTCGCTCACCAGCAGCACAAATTGGAAAATTTGTGCAGTTTTCTGTCCAATTCGTGGTTGTAAAATTGTGCCTGCATTTCCATTATATGCTACTGGTACATGCGAGGCTATGCACCAGATCATCAGTTGGAAAATGACCCTTTATAAATCTATTAATAGTTTTCTACCCATGTCAGAACTAGGTTTGCAGTTATTGTTGAATACTCTAATATAGTGCATTGTATTAAAGGACATACCCTTCTAAATATATTTACAATTTCTGTTCTCCATCATGCCAGCATTTCAATGCTGAATCAGCTGCTGACCTTCCACTATTATTGGTTATGTTCCACATTAAAAGGACTGATTACTACAGGCATCAGCTAGAGTACTGGGTACAGTTCTGGTCACCACAGTACAGGAAAGATGTGATTGCACCAGGGAGGATACAGAGGAGATTTACGAGGATGTTGCCAGGACTGGAGAATTTTAGCTATGAGGAAAGATTGGATAGGCTGGGGTTGTTTTCATTAGAACAGAACAGGCTGAGGGGAGACTTAATTGAGGTGCATAAAATTATGAGGGACCGAGATAGAGTGGATAGGAAGGACCTATTTCCCCTAGCAGAGAGGTCAATAACCAGGGGTCATAGATTTGAAGTAATTGGTAGAAGGATTAGAGGGGAGTTGAGGAGAACATTTTTTCACCCAGAGGTTGCTGGGGGTCTGGAACTCACTGCCTGAAAGGGTGGTAGAAGCAGAAACCCTCATCACATTGGATATGCACTTGAAGTGCCGTAACCTACAAGGCTACGGACCAAGAGCTGGAAAGTGGGATTAGGCTGGATAGCTTCAGCCGGCACACACGATGGGCTGAATGGCCTCCTTCTGTGCTGTAAATTTCGATGATTCTATCAAGTTGAAAAAAGAATGAAAAATGCGCTGACCAGCAGGAAAGAATAGTTACAGCTGTGTCCTTAGCTGTTGCCTGCTGACAGCAAGTGCCTACCACCTGCCTGCTAGAAAATACTCCCCATATGGTGAAGACAGTCCATCACATCTCACTTGTACTTACAGTACATACAAGTAATTAATCAAACTGCACCATATTAAGTATGGACAAGGAATGGAAGATACAACAGAATTAGATGGAGCAATACTGCGTACATGTAGAAAATAATTGTTGCAGACAAGGAAATGAATCAGTGCAGACTTTGCTTTTGGACTCAGAAAACTTACAAATGCATTCAGGATGTACACCACTCCA
Source organism: Squalus acanthias (assembly GCA_030390025.1). Lineage (NCBI taxonomy): Eukaryota > Metazoa > Chordata > Chondrichthyes > Squaliformes > Squalidae > Squalus > Squalus acanthias. The sequence goes on along the minus strand of CM059433.1, from coordinate 22,103,612 downwards.
AGTTAAATTGGCAAGGCAGGAACGTGTCGTGGAGCCTAGAATGTGGTACCCCTTTCGACATTTGAAAAATACAGTGCTTCCAACCTGGAAAAAACAAAATATTCTCAATACAGAAAGGAAATAATTGGGAGGAGATGATAGCTGAGTGATCTTTAGTTCAATCGCCTTTGGTGTAACCTCTTACCTCGTAACCTTGAGAACTGTTCTGCATTCCAAAATGAGGGGTGCCTGGATCCGTGCATATATTGTGTGTTGGATCTTTTTATAAGGATGGAAACATTGAAACAGAAAAAAGTACGTTAATAATTCTGGCTATGCTACGATGAGTTTTGTTTTAAATAGGTTACAAATTTAGCAGTTTAAAAAATTTATGTTCACTTTGTTTTTCCTACGTTGAATACATTAAAACCTTGAAATTACACCAAGCAAATATTAGCATATACACATAGCATGATCATATTCAATTCCTTTGTGGACTATTTATTTTAAACATATTAAAACTGCCATTGTCAAGTGAACAATGGAATTGCATATGGACATTTTAATATTCACATAACTTAATTTCAAGGTCCAATCTCTTGAAAGGCTTGACCACTGGACTGTAAAGTTGCCATGTTATTTATGAGATATTTTCACTACTTTCCTGTTAATATTAACAAGAAGCGTTTGCTATCAAAATGAAGAGCTCTGCATCAGTGGAATTATTTTCCCATCTCTCAACTTTTCATTTTTGAAATTGACTGGATATAAAGCCATAAAATTAAGGGCATTACTGGCAACAAATGCAAAACAGATGAAGACAAAAAGCAGGAATAAATAGGTGAAAAAATTACAAACCAAATGTAGAGTAAAGCTCCCTCTACTCTCCCTGTAAACATGCCTTAATCTAAAACTCAGAAAAACATCATCTTGTACCATCATGGCATTTCCATTTCTACAGCTAGGCGCAAACTAATGAACATTAACTGGCACAATGGATAAGGTGGCCATACCAATGCAAGATGGCTGAATTCCATTCCAGAATCCATCAGCTTGGCAAAATCTTCTGGGCGATCCAACTAACAGAAATGGAGATCGGCAGTGGAAAGATACTTCAGATTTGTAGGTGAAACTTCTTCCTTCAATTCGCCCCTCTACTGGAGTCCCTGGGTCTCCGCAGAAAACAGCTAAAGCAAAGAAAATGCCATAGTGGAGTTAACATTGTGGGACACCTGTACCTGGAGCACAGTATTCGAAAATCTTGGCAGCTTTCAAAATCTATCCCATAATTTTATCAGGAAAGATTCCTTCCCCCACCCTTATGTTTCTCTCATTTTCTCCTTTCCTGAAAGCATCGATCCATGCTTGGATACAGTTCCATTGTTGCCATTCATTTACCAGTGCTTGAGCCAAGTGGCTCTTTTTTATGTCCGAGCCTAGACAGTTAAGTGTCAACATTCAATTTAAAAGTGTAAGAGGTAATTGCTGAGCCTGGTCCTTTTGTCATCTGTACTCCACACATGCATACTTTCACAGCAGATGTCCCTGGATAGTGATCAGGAAGGGGAACCATGGCAGATTTGGCCATCCCTAGACGAGCAATGTTGTGGCTAATTCTGGCATCCTAAATGCTACCCTGGGTTGAGATCGCCTGACTTAGCAGAGTCCTTGGATTGAACTTGGGCCCTTTGTGGTCTGCATGGCTCAGCACTGTGCCAGGTGCTGAACTTATCAATGGAGCCATTGAATGTTTATGGCTTTTCTGTAGTTATGAAGTTCGATATTTTCAAGTACAATAAAGGAATTGCATAGAATCAAAATCAGTGTCCTTGGAAGAAACTAAGCATCACCATGTTTGGGTTCACTGTTATACAATTTGCGTTCTTCAATGTGCAGTGCTTTGGAGCGATAGGATATAGGTTTGTGGTAATGATTTCCCACACAGCGAATTCCCTATCTTGCCTGTGTCATATGTGAAGATATAGACTTGGCAGAAGATTGCTCAATTTTCAGCTCAGGGTGTGGTGCACACTACAGAAAGGTCTAAAGAAGGTGAGAAAATAAAAATAACTTCAATAGAGAGAGGAATACACAACTGAAGTTGGTGAAAGGTAACACAGATTGTTTTTTTCACTATTTCCCCCTCTGTTTGTGTATATAATTTTGCTGTTAATGTGATTCAAGACATGACTCTGGATAACAGAAATTAATGCTGGGCATATCCTTTATTTGTGTCATGGCAATTGATTCATTACAAAGGTGCTATATAAATGCAAATTGTTCCTGTTGTTTTCCATGGGGAGACAGTTAAAGTTAGAGGAGAGTCACTTCGGGCTGCTCTTGTACACCTCCGAGGTACCCATGTTAGAACAACATTGACAGAAACTTCGGAACAGGTGGCACCTTCTTGGAGTGGGATGGTCAATGGCAAAGCGGAAGGGACCAAAAACATTAGAGAAAGCAAAAAAACTCTAACAGAAATTCTAGGAACTGTATGTAATTATTTTAAACCATAGCATCATGATATAGAGAGTTGTCTGTTGAGTGAAAATTATACATTCAAAGCATAACTTATCTGTCAGGCTGTGATGGTGAAATGTCATACCACAATGTCTTACCATTTAAAATATTCAGATCTGTTCAAAAGAGCCTATTAGGTGAATGTCATCATGGAATAATACTTGCTGTCTCATAGAGAAAGAATTCAGAAATACTGTCAGTTTTAGTCTACCAATATATGGGTCCAAATCCCCAGAAGAGCACTTTGCTAAACCGGGTGACATTTCCAGCTCCACACTGTTAATTCAGGCCTCAGTTTGTCCACAAGGCCTACACAGAGATTGGCAGAACTAATTTCATGTTTGACACTGCCTCAGCATCCCTCTCAATTATATATAGCTGTCATTTAAAAAAAATTAGAATCAACTCCTTGGGCTAAACTAGAAATTGCAATAATAGTTCAATATTTTAAGTTTAAAAACAAATCAATGAAAAGTATACAATTTGTGCCACAAAGATACATTACATAGCTGACTGAGTCTTCTTCGTTCTTCAGATGGGAAGCATCCTCGATGCAACACCAACATCAACTCAAATTATAACATGGGAGAACATCATGTGATCAATTCTCATTCAAGACATTTGAGCATGATGATGTTACCATGCTAATATTTGTCAGATGGAGTATAATGTGGGAAAGTGCGAGGTTATCCACTTTGGCAGGAAAAATAAAAAAGCAAACTATTATTTAAATGGAGAGAGATTACAAAATGCTACAGTTCAGAGGGACCTGGGGGTCCTTGTGCATGAAACACAAAAAGTTAGCATGCAGGTACTCAAAAAGGCAAATGGAATGTTGGCCTTTATTTCAAGGGGCTTGGAGTATAAAAGCAGGGAAGTCCTGCTACAACTGTACAGGGTATTGGTGAGACCACACCTTGAGTACTGCGTACAGTTTTGGTCTCTTTATTTAAGGAAGGATATACTTGCATTGGAGGCAGTTCAGAGACGATTCACTAGGTTAATTCCAGAGATGAGGGGTTTGACTTATGAAGAAAGGTTGAGCAGTCTGGGCCTTTACTCATTGGGATTTAGAAGAATGAGAGGTGATCTTATCGAAACATATACGATACTGAGGAGGCTCGACAGGGTAGTTGCAGAGAGGATGTTTCCCCTCATGGGGAAATCTAGAACTCGGGGGCACAGTCTCAGAATAAAGGGTCACCCTTTTAGAACTGAGATGAGGAGGAACTTCTTCTCTCAGAGGGTCGTAAATTTGTGGTATTCTCTGCCCCAGAGAGCTGTGGAGGCTGGGTCATTAAATACATTTATAGTGGATATAGACACATTTTTGCAAGATAAGGGAGTGAAGGGTTATGGGGAGCAGACTGGGAAGTGGCTTTGAGCCCTAGATCAGCCATGATCTTATTGAGGTCATGATGTGGAGATGCCGGCGTTGGACTGGGGTGGACAAAAATGAGAAGTCGCACAACACCAGGTTATAGTAAAATTAAATAAATCTGTTGGACTATAACCTGGTGTTGTGCGACTTCTCATTTATGATCTTATTGAATGGCGGAGCAGGCTCGAGGGGCCAAGTGGCCTATTCCTGCTCCTATTTCTTATGTTCTTATGTTCTAATCCCATGATGCTTTCTTCTGTATAAAGGCATGCTATTCTTGGTAGAAACAACCATGTACTGAAGGATAAAAGACAATAACAACAACTTAGTTAATCTAGAGTTAAAGGAGGAAAAATTCGGTTGCTTTGCGCCTCCCGTTAGCGCCCCAACTAGCGCCCAGGCACGGCACTGCTAATCCCTCCCGCAAAATTCAGCGGGAGGTTAGCGGCGGCGGTAGCCGGTAGCGCTGCGCCTCTGGTGATGACGTCATTACAGTGTGCAGCGTCCCGCTCGCACCCCAGCTGCAAACTTGGCTCGCGCCCCCTGACCTACCGCCGGACATTATGTCCAATAGGATCAGGGTGGCATTTTTGCGGCCGGGGTGGTGATAATTAAAGGGCAGGTGCCGGGTGGCCATTTTTTTTGGGCCGCCTGCCAGCGCCAGCCCTCTCTCGCCTCCTGCTGCGAGGTGCCAGCCGTGATCGGGCCCCCCGGCACTCCGGTGGTCCAGCAGGGTCCCTGTGCGCGCTGTGCTAGGCCCCTCCCCTTTAATCAGGGGAGGGAGGCCTGGAGTACCGCGGCGCTATGTGCTGACACACATGGTGCTGCTGCACGTAGCGCCGCGATATTCAATGTGAGCGCCCCAAGAAGGAGGGGGAGTGCTTCCAGTAGCGTCCTGCCTCCTGCTTGGGGCACTACCATTCAATTTTGGGCGCGAGGGCGCCAACCTTTTCGGGAAAATAGCGCCCCGGTGAAGTTAGCGCCCCAGCGATGTTAGCGCCCCAAAGGGGGCGCGAGCCAATTTTCCCCCCAAAATACTTAATTGAGCAATCTAGAGTTAAAATACTTAATTGGGGGAGGGCCAATTTCAGTGGGTTGAGAACGGATCTGGCCCAAGTAAATTGGAATCAAAGATTGGCAGGCAAAACTGTAATTGAACAATAGGTTGCCTTTAAAGAGGAGATGGTTTGGGTACAGTCGAGGTACATTCCCAGGGGGGGAAAGGTTGGGCAACCAAAGCCAGAGCTCCCTAGATGATGAAACAGTTAGAGAGTAAGATGAAGCAGAAAAAAGGGGCGTATGATAGATGTCAGGTTGAGAATAAAAGTGAGAACCAGGCTGAACATAGAGAATTCAGAGGGGAAGTGAAAAAGGAAGTAAGAGGGGCAAAGAGAGAATATGAAAATAGACTGGCATCTAACCTAAAAAGAAATCCAAAAGTCTTCTATAGGCATATAAATAGTAAACGGGTAGGAAGAGGAGGAGTGGGGTTGATTAGAGAACAAAAGCGAGACCTACACATGGAGGCAGAGGGCATGGCTGAGGTACTAAAAGAGTACTTTGCATCTGTCTTCACCAAGGAAGAAGATGTTGCCAAAGTCATAGTGAAAGAGGAGGTAGTTGAGATACTGGATGGACTAAAAATTGATAAAGAGGAGGTACTAGAAAAGCTGGCTGTAACTAAAGTAGATAATCACCAGGACCGGATGGGATGCATCCTAAGATGCCGAGGGAAGTAAAGGTGGACGTTGGGGAGGTACTGACCATAATCTTCCAATCCTCCTTGGATACGGGGTGGTGCCAGAGGACTGGAGAATTGCAAATGTTACATCCTTGTTCATGAGGTTGATGAGGGCAATGCGGTTGATGTGGTGTAAATGGACTTCCAAAAGGCATTTGATAAAGTGCCACATAATAGGCTTTCCAGCAAGGTTGAAGCCCATGGAATAAAAGGGACAGTGGGAGCATGGGTACAAATTTGGCTAAGTGACAAGAAACAGAGTAGAGGCGAATGGTTGTTTCTTAGACTGGAGGATGGTATACAGTGGTGTTCCCCAGGGGTCGGTACTACGACCACTGATTTTCTTGATATATATTAATGACTTGGACTTAGGTGTACAGGGCACAATTTCAAAATTTGCAGATGACACAAAACTTGGAAGTATAGTGAACAGTGAGGAGGATAAGAATAGACTTCAAGAGGACATAGACAGGTTGGTGGAATAGGCGGACACATGGCAGATGAAATTTAACGCAGAAAAGTGCAAAGTGAGACATTTTGGTCGGAAGAACAAGGAGAGGCAATATAATCTAAACAATACAATTCTAAAGGGGGTGCATGAACAGAGCGACCTGGGGGTATATGTGCACAAACCGTTGAAGGTGGCAGGGCCAGTTGAGAAAGTGGTTAAAAAAGCTTACGGGATCCTGGGCTTTATAAATAGAGGCATAGAGTACAAAAGCAAGGAAGTTATGATGAACCTTTATAAAACACTGGTTCGGCCACAACTGGAGTATTGTGTCCAATTCTCGGCACTGCACTTTAGGAAGGATGTGAAGGCTTTAGAGAGGGTGCAGAAAAGATTTACGACAATGGTTCCAGGGATGAGGGACGTCAGTTACGTGGATAGACTGGAGAAGCTGGGGTTGTTCTCCTTAGAGCAGAGAAGATTGAGAGGAGATTAGATAAAGGTGTTCAAAATCATGAGGGGTCTAGACAGAGTAGATAGAGGGAAACTGTTCCCATTGGCAGAAGGCTCGAGAACCAGAGAACATAGATTTAAGGTGCTTGGCAGAAGAACCAAAGGCGACATGAGGAAAAACTTTTTTACACAGCGAGTGGTTATGATCTTGAATGCACTGCCTGAAAGGGTGGTGGAGGCAGACTCAAAAGGGATTTGACTAAGTACCTGAAGGAAAAAAATTGCAGGGCTACGGGGAAGGGGCGGAGGAGTGGGACTAGCTGAAGTGCTCTTTCAGAGAGCCGGCACAGGCTCAATGGGCCGAATGGCCTCCTTCTGTGCTGTAACCATTCTATGACTCTAATTTCCTGAGGTAGACGAAGCTCAAGGAGAACTCCAGAAAGTAATAAGGATTGAGGTTTAAACTGTTGGGTTGTGTTGTCTCTAGAACAGAACTGGAACAACTTCTTGTTGGTGAGTTACAAATATCACAAGGATTTCATCCCTGGGTAGCAAATCACAACTTCTGAGGACAAAGTCCACTTGTGATTAGACACAGAGCTCTCACTCAGGGTGCTGACCATTGCGTTGAGTACTTCTGACAACTGTTGGGTGGAAAGAATCAACAGCTGATTGTAGCACCATAAAAAACAACCTAAATGTGTTGGTGTTGAACAGAGGCGCAGCCGCATCTAAAGTGTTGGGGATGACATCCGGGGAAATTATGCAATTTGGAGAAGGGACGTAATCTATGCAACAAAAAATAAATGGGACAAGGAAAAACATCTCCTGATCTTTCCCAGTGGTGGACCTATATCTCAGAATGTGTCCCACACCTTAGAAGGACTGACTGATTGGCAATCTGATCCCTGAAATACGGCAATCTGATCCCTGAAATAACATACCACGAAATATACTACCTCAGTTCCAGTCTGGTATAACGAAAGGCAAATTTCACCAAGTCTGTAAACTTTGACCCAGTCAAATAGTCCACTCACACGAACTATCTAAGCTCACACAGGAAGAATGGCCTGTTGGATAGAGTCAATCGATGCCTATGAAACTGTACCCAGCATGAGTCACCATGTTTAGGACAGGAGATTCAAAATGACAGGAAAAATCATCACCTACATAATTGTCATTGTTAGCATCCTGGTTATCCCCATGATATGCAGGTTGTAAATTACATTTTGATATATGGAGCCTGGCTCTATTTAATTCCCTAAAAAGAGTATTGCTGTTTCAACAACTCCCAGAAAAACAACATACAGGAAACTTTCGTTTATCCGGCATCGACGGGACCGGCGTGGTGCCGGTTTATCGAAAGTACCGGATAACAGAGAGTTATATCTACCGAGTCTATTTTTAACAAAGAGACTCCAAGCAGCACAGGAGAATCTACTCCTGCTACTGCAATGTTTCGGACTTGCGCCAGGAGGCCGAGTAGTGGCACTTTTGAAAAGTACCCCTACTGACTAAATCGGCGTTCTCGGACTCGGACTCGGGATCGGCAACATTGCCGGTTATTTGAGAGGATTTTTTCGGAGCACTCGGCGTTCGCGGAGACTCGACTGCGACTCGGCAACATTGCCGGTTATTTGAGAGGAGTTTTCGGAGGATGATTTTTGCCGGTTAAGCGAGAATTCCGGATATTTGGGTGCCGGATAAACGAAAGTTTCCTGTAATTTCAGTCACATAATATAGAGCCATGAATCTGTGGATTCTCTCAGTATATCATACCAGCAGGGTCCTATTAAAAACTATAGTAACATACAAAACAGCCTTCCTATAAATATATCCATAAATCAATACAAATAATGCAACACAATACTGTAGATCTTTTCAAAAAAGGAAAATAAATCACTAAATAAGATTTGCAACTTGCATTACAATCTGTGTGGACCAACACTTTGGCACAGTTTGTTCATTTACAATTCAGAAAACAAAAAATGTTAATGATATCAGCACCCAAAAATCATGATGCAAGTGATACTTTGTACGCTGTAATGATCTTTCATTAATTTTATGTCTTGTGCAGTTTTGCATGAGGGATTAGCAAACAGCACATAAATTTCAACCTAAAACGATACACTGTATTTACAAAAATGTCGCTCTTAATAATATGATAAGATGAACTCTCCAAATGTAGGGAGCTTCCTTTATAACTTATTTCTGAATGCAAACATCTATAAAAACTTATCAAGACACTGATGTTTTGACATAACAGCACATCATACCACAAAGTGGTGAGGTGTACATTTGTACTCAGGATTCTGCAATTCCTGACCTTAGCTGTGTCATCAGCAGAAAATGACAGGTAGAAAAAAGGTTAATGCTTCTCCACAGAGAGGGTAGGAGAAAAATCAAAACGAGCTACCCTGCACAGCACTCACACACTTCCATATAGCTTAGCTTTACCGAGCAGCACTGGTAGAGGCAAACAAAGATAACCTCTGACTAAAATCATTATTAATCACACAACTCTTTCATTATCTATACGGACAGCAAACTTTATCTTAACCACAAATTAGGAAGTACAGGTTGGATTCAAGTTGACTTTCTGATTAAACGCAGGAAAGAAAATTAATATGGCAGTGGGGAGATTATTTTATTAATTATAGAACTCTAATTACAATAGGCAGATGAGAATGAAGAATGAGAATACAATATACAGAACAAAGAATCAGTTAATCAACGCCATTCTCAGGGAAGAAAATGGGGACATTGCATTACTGAGTTAAAATTAATCAAGAAAGGTGATGCAAACTTACGTAAGCACTGTGGGACTTCTCCTCTCCAAATACCATTTCCTTCACAGGTCAGAACAGCAGACAAGGAAAGCTGATAACCCTCAGAACAGGTGTAGCTGACACTAGAGCCCCATCTGAAGTCTGATCCCTGCACTCTCCCATGAAGCACTGGAGGTGGCTGTGTGCAAGTGATAACTTCAGTAGGAAGGGGAACAACAACAAAAAAACAAGCACTTAATAAACACAAAGGATCCGCAAATATGCTACTTGCCCTTACAAAAGGGAGCTATTTATGTTCTCAGAAGTAGAAAAAAGTTTTTATTCCACCATTCTCCAGTAAATATTTAATTTGTACGAGTGATGCATAATTATAAAAAGAAATAAATAATCTCTGAATTTATTTCTAACCGTGCTTTAATGAGAACTATTACAAGCTAAGGGAACACTGTTCCCTTTCTTCTGTGATGTTATTCCCACTGCATACTTTTACTAAAGAAATTGCATAGGGTTGTAATACCACGTGAGTGAGAACACATTCAGACAATGCTGACTGCGTAGTTAAAACACCACAGTACTGCAACATTGGTAATATCAGACGAAAATTAGGGGTTATATAGAATCATAGAAATTTACGACACAGAAGGAGGCCATTCGACCCATCGTGTCTGCAAAAGAGCTATCCCGCCTAATCCCACTTTCCAGCTCTTGGTCTGTAGCCTTGCAGGTTACGGCATTTCAAGTGCATATCCAAGGACTTTTTAAATGTCTTGAGGGTTTCTGCCTCTACCACCCTTTCAGGTAGTGTGTTCCAGACCCCCACCGCCCTCTGGGTGAAAAAAAGTTCTCCTCAACTCCCCTCTAATCCTTCTACCAATTACTTTAAATCTATTCCCCCTGGTTATTGACCTCTCTGCTAGGGGAAATAGGTCCTTCCTATCCACTCTATCTAGGCCCCTCATAATTTTATACACCTCAATTAAGTCTCCCCTCAGCTTCCTCTGTTCGAAGGAAAACAACCCCAGCCTATCCAATCTTTCTCACAGCTAAAATTCTCTCGAGTCCTGGCAACATCCTTGTAAATCTCCTCTGTACCCTCTCTAGTGCAATCACATCTTTCCTGTAATGTGGTGACCTGAACAGACAGCATGCAGTACTCTAACTGTGGCTTATCTAGTGTTTTATACAGTTCTAGCATAACCTCTCCTCTTTTATATTCTATGCCTCGGCTAATAAAGGAAAGTATCCCATATGCCTTCTTAACCACCTGTCCTGCATAGTCGATCACCTGTGATGTTGTTCACAGTCATAAATAACTTTAGATGCTTATGGAGGGAGTCAAAGCACGCAGAGAGGTTGTCTTCCCTTCCAATGGGCGGAAGAGACCTCCCCAGGACACCAACGCAGCCTGGTTGCACATTGCACAGGAGGACACAAGCAAGGATGTCATCGGGGGACCAGGCTACAGTGGCGCAAAACTTTCAATTATCTCAGTAGATCACGAAACGTTAGTACAAAGCCACAATCAACCTCATCCTGCTATGCCTCTCATCACATCCCCATCACTCTATCTTACCTACCCTACTCCTGCACATCCTTACTCACACCAACTCACCTTGCACCTCCACCCATCCCTCTCTATCTACATTATCACTTCTCCATCTCACTAGCCACTCCTCACACTCATCCTCATCCTAGTCCAATCATACAAACTAACAACACACAAGGGTAGGCACTTGGGTGTTTTATGCAATGTTCATGTAAAGTTTCTGTTAATGTGGTGTCAAACATTGAAACCTGTGGTGTCAAACATTGAAACCTTTATTTTCAACACTTTGTGTTCTTGGACAGATTTGTGTGCACATTTGGAAGTGGTTTAGTGAGTTGCTGTGAATGATGAGACATAACAATACCACCCCCCGCAATAGTGATGAGTGTGAAAGGAATGGCTTGGGCATTGTAGGGATGCTTTATGGTGTTGGTGTGGGGTGGTGCCAACCTGGCGCATCATGTGGCAGCCAGGGTGTACAGCATCAAGTGAAGTAAATCTGGCCATGGTGAGGCCATCCCTGGTCTCTCGAGCAGCAATCTGTTCGGGTGCTGATGCCCTCTGTCTTGTGCAGCATCAGGTTGGTGTTGTTGTTGGTGCTGCTGGTGTGCCTGGTGCTGCTGGGGCTGATTGTGGTGGAATTCTGAGGACCAAGGTGAGATAGTTTCAAGGGCACCAATGCTGATGTAATAGATGGCAGCTGAAGTTGAGATGACAGAAGCGACCTGTCAATGGTGAGAGAGGTTGTTCCAATGAGGTGACAGTGGATAGAGAGTTTGCTCCAAACACTTACAACCTGCATAAAGCTCAATGTGTCTTCCAAATGCAGTAAGCAACAGCTTCTGAGCTTGGAAAGTGAACAACTATGAGATGGGAGCTTTTATAGCACATTTGCAGCTGTCAAGTAATCAGATGATTCCATGGTCATACAATTCCTGACCTGCTTACCTGATGTGATCCCCGAGCAACGTGGACCCCGTGGGCGATGTCGAAAAATGTAAAGGTGAGCTCAAAATACTTCTTAATGGGCTGTTAACAAGGTCATAATGACCTGAATTGCCTCCCTCGCCGCTGCGTGTCGGGTCTGTTCAGCGCTAACAGATCCAACACCTGAGAAAGGCGCGGTGGGGGTGTTGCCAGTGGGGTCCCGACCTGCTGTCAAAAAAATGTTTTTTTCTTACCCGACCCACCACCGATCGCGCCCACTGACCCCCCGAAAAATTCCCTCCTTAGACTTCAATGTAGGGAGCATGATTAAGAAGTTTGTAGGTGATACAAAAATTGGCTGTGTGGTTGATAGTGAGGAAGATAGCTGTAGGCTGCAGGAAGATATCAGTGGACTGGTCAGGTGGGCAGAAAAGTGGCAAATGAAATTCAATCCAGAGAACTGTGAGGTAAGCATTTGGGGAGGGCTAACAAGGCAAGGGAATACACAATAAATGGTAGGATACTGAGAAGTGTAGAGGAACAGAGGGACCTTGGAGTGCATGTCCACAGGTCCCTGAAGTTAGCAGGACAGGTAGATAAGGTGGTTAAGATGACATATGGGATACTTTCCTTTATTAGCTGAGGCATAGAATATAAGAGCAGGGAGGTTATGCTTGAACTGTACAAAACACAAGTTAGGGCACAGCTAGAGTACTGCGTACAGTTCTGGTCACCACAGTACAGGAAAGGTGCGATGGCAGTAGAAAGGATACAGAGGAGGATTTACGGGGATGTTGCCAGGACTGGAGAATTTTAGCTATGAGGAAAGATTGGATAGGCTGGGGTTGTTTTCATTGGAACAGAACAGGCTGAGGGGAGACTTAATTGACGTGTATAAAATTATGAGGGACCTAGATAGAGTGGATAGGAAGGACCTATTTCCCCGAGCAGAGAGGTCAATAACCAGGGGGCATAGATTTAAATCCAGCAAGGCTGGCCAGGTTGGTAGGGTTTAATATCAGTCCCCTTTCCCAGAAACAAGTCATAGATAATCTTGGGAGTTGCTTTAAAAATTAAAAAAAATTGAAATGCTTCTTTTGTGCATTCTGATATCATGCCTGATTTTACAAAAATAACCAGTATATAAGGACTTGTAAAAAAGCAAGTAATCAAAAATCACTTGAGCACCAACAACAACTTGTATTTATATAGCGCCTTTAACGTAGTAAAACTTCCCAAGGCGCTTCACAGGAGTGTTATAAGACAAAAAATTGACACCGAGCCACATAAAGAGAAATTAGGGCAGGTGACCAAAAGCTTGGTCAAAGAGATAGGTTTTAAGGAGCGTCTTAAAGGAGGACAGAGAGGTAGAGAGGCGGAGAGGTTTAGGCAGGGAATTCCAGATCTTAGGGCCTAGGCAACAGAAGGCACGGCCACCGATGGTTAAGCGATTATAATCAGGGATGCTCCAGAGGGCTGAAATAGAGGAGTGCAGATATCTCAGGGGGTTGTGGGGCTGCAGGAGATTACAGAGCTAGGGAGCGGCGAGGCCATGGAGGGATTTGAAAACAAGGATGAGAATTTTGAAATCGAGACATTGCTTAACTGGGAGCCAATGTAGGTCAGCGAGCACAGGGGAGATGGGTGAACGGGACTTCGTGCGAGTTAGGACACAGGCAGCCGACTTTTGGATGACCTCAAGTTTATGTAGGGTAGAATGTGGGAGGCCAGCCAGGTGTCCATTGGAATATTCAAGTCGAGAGGTAATAAAGGCATGGATGAGTGTATCAGCAGCGGAGGAGCTGAAGTAAGGGCAGAGACAAGCGATGTTATGGAGGTGGAAATAGGCGGTCTTATTTATGCTGCGGATATGTGGTCAGAATCTCATTTCAGGGTCAAATATGACACCAATGTTGCGAACAGTGTGGTTCAGTCTCAGAAGGATGGAGTCAGTGGCTAGTGAATGGAGTTTGTGGCGGGGATCGAAAACAATGGCTTCGGTCTTCCCAATATTTAAAAGGAGAAAATTTCTGCTCATCCAGAACTGGATGTCGGACAAGCAGTCCGACAATTTAGAGACCGTGGAAGGGTCGAGAGAAGTGGTCGTGAGGCAGAGCTGCGTGTCGTCACCGTCATTGTGGAAACTGACGCTGTGTTTTCGGAAGATGTCGCCAAGGGGCAAAATGTAGATGAGAAATAGGAGGGGGATAGATCCTTGGGGGACACCAGAGGTAACGATGCGGGAGTGGGAAGAGCAGCCATTGCAGGTGATCTCTGGATACGATTAGATAGATAAGAATGGAATCGGGCGAGTGCAGTCCCACCCAGCTGGACGATGGTGGAGAGGCGTTGGAGAAGGATGGAGTGGTCAACCGTATCAAAGGTTGCAGACAAGTCAAGAAGGACGAGGACGGATAGTTTACCTTTGTCACAGGTCAGTCACAAAACATGTCATTTGTAACTTTGATGAGAGCCGTTTCGGTACTGTGGCAAGGGCGGAAACCTGATTGGAGGGATTCAAGCATGGAATTGCGGGAAAGATGGGCATGGATTTGGGAGGGGACAACACATTCAAGGACTTTGGAGAGGAAAGGGAGGTTGGAGATGGGGCAGTAGTTTGCAAGGGCAGAGGGGTCAAGAGTTGGTTTTTGAGGAGAGGGGTGATGACGGCAGATTTGAGGGAGAGGGGGACAGTACCTGAGGAGAGAGAACCGTTAACAATGTCAGCTAACATGGGAGCCAGAAAAGGAAGTTGGGTGGTCAGCAGTTTGGTGGGAATAGGGTCGAGGGTGCAGGAGGTGGGTCTCATGGACAAGATGAGCGCGGAGAGGTCATGAGGGGAGATCGGAGAGAAACTGGAGTAAGATGTGAGTTCAGGGCTAGGGCAGGGGGGAACCTTGGAAGAAGTTTGGCCCGGTGGTCTAGGGGAAGGAAGGGAAGTGGCAGGGGCAACTGAACGGATGGTCTCCATCTTAGAGACAAAGAAGTCCATGAGCTCCTCACACTTGTTGTCGGAGGTGAGGGTGGAGGTGACAGGGGAGAGAGGTTTAAGAAGACGGTTAGCAGTGGAGAATAGAAGCCATTCTTTGCATTCCACAATGATTCTGGAACAGTGAGCAATTTTGGCAGACGACAGCAGGGCCCGATAGTGCTTTATGTGGTCCAGCCAGATCTGGCGGTGAACGGCTAAACCAGTTGTTCGCCATATCCGCTCAAGTCTGCGTCCCTTGGACTTAAGGGAGCGAAGATGAGAGCCGTCCCAGGGGGAACGGCCAGGGTGAGAGAGAGTAATTGTTTTAATAGGGACTAGGGCATCAAAGGTGGTGGTGAGGGTGTGGTTGAGCAGATTGGTAGCTGCAGAAATGTCGTAGTGAATGGAGGGCCAAAGGCTGGACAGTTGGGATTTCATAAGTGCAGTTGCAAGAGAGTTAGGAGAGAGTTTTTTCTAGAGGCGGACACAGAAGAAAGTAGGGTTGACAGAGGGGTGGAAGGGGGAAGTGGGTGGAGAGCGATATGAGGACGTGGTCAGAGATGGCCTTATCTGCGATTGACACAATGGGAGTAGCGAGGCCACAAGAGATGGCAAGGTCGAGGGGGTGGCCGTGACTATAGGCTGGGGAGTTTACATGGAGGGAGAGATTAAGGGAGGATAGGAGGCTAGTGAACTCTGAGGAGAGAGAGCATGATGAATTGAGATGGAGGTTGAAATCACCGAGGATGAGAAGTTGTTCGGTGCAAAGGTTGAGGGAGGAGAGCAGTGAAGATATCTCGGTAATAAACTTTTTATGGTACTTGGGTGGGCGGTAGAGAACAAGAATTTTAAATGAGAGGTGAGAGGGGTGGAATAAGGTGAGATGCTCAAAGGAGGAGAAAGTGCCGGAGGAATAGGGGGACAAACCAAGGTGCGATTTGGTGATGAGAGCCACACCACCACCATGGCGGTCTCAGCAGGGCAAGTGGTGGAAGGTACAGCCAGGCAGGGAGGCTTCATTTAGGGGGAAGGTGTCATCATCCCTCAACCAAGCTTCCGTCAGGGCCATGATATCGATACAATCATCCACAATAAGCTCATGGATGGCAAGGGCCTTGTTCGCAAGTGAACGGACATTCTGGAGGGAGATGCGGAGAGGGTCGGTGATGGCTGCCCCACTGCAAGCGTCCACAGGGTCAGCGCTGGGAGGGGTGTGTTGGATGGGGAGGAGATTTGCAAGATTTGCCCCCAGTGGGCACGCTAGGCGGGAAGGTCGGTGAGAGAGTAGGATGCGACAGTTGGGGTTGCTACTCGTAAGGAGGCAGCGACGAGTGCCTCGATGGGCCCTTCGTAGGATGCCAAGAGAGGCACAGAGGGAAGCTGTAGGCTTATCTAAGAGGGAGTCAAGCCTGGGACGGTGGCAGGAGAGTAGGAAGGTCGAAGAGTAATGAAGGATTGGGGTAGGGATTTGGGAGGGCAGAGTATCTGAGAGAGGAGAGTTGAAAGGAGGCATGACAACAGGAGAGAGCGGTCAGGGAGGGATAGAGAGAAAAGGAAAAGAGGGGAACTAAGTGGAAAAGTATTGAATGGCTCGGGTCCGGAGCGGCAGCCAAAGTGCGCATGCGAATGGACACAGGGGAAAAGCTCAGGTTACATAGACCTGTTTAACTACATAACCTTCAGAAAAAAAACAATTGTGGCCAGGACTTACAGGAATGCCTTTCCATCTCTGGAAATGCTGATATTTGAAGTACCTGTCTCTGGCCCCAAATTCCATAATGACGATAGCTCTGTAAGGGGCAGATGGAAATTCTGCCCCCACAAGATCATCCCGGAAATACGGACAGAAGGTTAGGACCCAGGTCCTTGCCTATCTTCTGACCATTCTGGCGGACTCTCTCCAAAGTCATGGTGGGGGTCCACTGAAACAGGTGCAGATTGTCTGCACTAGAACGTTCAAATCAATCAAAGCAATTTGTATTAAATCAAACTAGCTGTGGCTCAGTGGGTAGCACTCTTGCCTCTGAGTCTGGAGGTTGTGGGTTCAAGTCCCACTCCAGTAAGACTTAAAGCACAAAAATCTAGACTGACACTCGAGGGAGTACTGCACTGTCAGAGGTGCTGTCTTTCGGATGAGATGTTAAACTGAGGCCTCGTCTGCTCTCTCAGTTGGACGTAAAAGATCCCATGGTACTATTTTGAAGAGGAGCAGGGGAGTTATCCCCGGTGTCCTGGCCAATATTTATCCCTCAATCAGTATAACAAAAAGAGATTATCTGGTTATTATCACATTGCTGTATGTGGGAGCTTGCTGTGCGCAGATTGGCTGCCGCGTTTCCTACATTACAATAGTGACTACATTTCAAAAGTACTTCATTGACTGTAAGCGCTTTGGGACGTCCGGTGGTCATGAAAGACGCTATATAAATGCAAGTCTTTCTTTTTCTTTTAAGTTTTTCCAATTAGTGCTCGCAAATTAAATGAAGTTGAAAGAAAAAGAAAGACTTGCATTTATATAGCGCCTTTCACAACCACCGGGCATTCCAAACCACTTTTTAAAAAAAGTTTTTCCAATTACTGCTAGCAAATTAAATGAAATTATTATAATTAAATTCTGGCTATACTGAAGTCACCCGTGAAATAAAACTGCATCTCTTATCTGGCAGCTCAATGGGAAAATGCTTCACTTGGTGTGTGGCTGAAATATGCAGATCAGGAGATTCAATCCCAGGCCTGTGCTGAGTTAGCTAATCTCAGCCAGAATGGCAGTGAGGTGGCTACAATTGGCCTGACTATGCTTGAGTTAGTTAGGGATCCTACTGATTAGCAGCTGCTGCTGCAAGTGCACGTGTGTGGACGCTGAGTGAAAGCAAGATTGGAGTCAGCTGTTGATGGCCTCCAGGATTGGCACAGACTGTCAACGCTTAGTATCAAGGCTCACACATAAGGAATGGCCACCTGGGTGAAGTGCAAGAAGGCTGTAGCTCCCTGTAAAATAGTACTACAGCCTCAGCTCCTAGCTTTAAGAAAGGAAAGGAAAGGAGAAGCAAATAATACAACTGAATTGGGTATATGTTATCAATGACATAATACCAAGATGGCAAATAGCGCTGATGATGTAGTATTTACGGGAACACAGTTTGTAATGTGAGAATAGCAAAACCTACTGCTGGATACTACCTGCTGTACAAGTAGCATCTTGTTCATAGGCTCTTTGTCTACTCCACAAATACTGATAGACCCTTACAATGTCAGCAAAATCCCCAAGTACTAATCTTATAATAAACCAGTAATGCATAGACAATCATACTGCTGTGATCCAATCAGTAAATACTTCTGTAGTAATCCTTAAATAAATTAGAATTACAGAAGCAATATTTCTGGGGAAGTCTACCGATCGCACACCTTCTTACTGTATCCCTCAATTCCTTCCCTCTCCAGAAACACATCTAATTGTCTCTTTTTCCCATTTATACTGCCTGTTTCAATGGCATTCTCTGGTAATGTATTCCACAAGTTCTTTTTGGCAGCTCTTCTTGCTCCGAAGTTGCTAAATTTTAATTTGCATCCCTTAGTATTTAACCCCTTTGACATGATGAACAAAATGCAACAACTGTGTCCCTTGTTATCCTTCACAACGTCAATTAGTTAACTTTGAAGCTTCTTTTCCAAAAGCAAAAATAAATACAAGCTCCTTAACCATTCCTCATAACTTAAATTTCTGATCAAGTGACACAATGTTTATCTGTGTTCCCATCATGAGCTACTCATTATCTGCAAAAGAAAACGGAGAGGATAATGGGAGAGCAGCAGGTGTTTGTGTTCAAGAGCACGGTCATCATGCCAGAAAGATTCATTTACACGGAAGTAGCTGATCAAGCTGATGAGCTATTGGTTCCCAGTTCCCGTATTCAGCCACTGGATCTGTCACAGACCTGAGAGAAGCAGATGCTCACCATGGGTCCTCAATTACCGAGGTTAGTGATACAGGCAGTATGGGCTCACCTGCAGTGTCCCCTCGGCAGCTCTGATCTCAAGTCAAACTGCCGACTCAAAAATCAATGCCTCGGCTGCCTGTTTAAAGGCATTCATCATCGGCACAGGTAGAGCTAATTAACAGCGATTAACCAATTATGCAAGTTAGAAAGCTTACATACTTCTCACAGCACATACACTGTCCAGTAATGACAGTCCCTTGTTTCTGCTTCTACATAACATCTGTTCATACCTTTACAGACTGGTTTGGTCTGATTCCAAGAGCCATTCTTCATGCAGCGCAGTGCAGAAGATCTGACCGGTTCCATCCGAAAGCCTGGGTTACACTGATATGTTACTGTCTTATTATAGGTGAAGTCATTTCCCAGATGAACACCATTAGCTAACGCACCTGGGTCACCACAGTCAATAACTACGGTTGACCACAAGAAAAAGAAAAGCAAAAATTAACAAATTGCCAGAACATAATTTTCTTTACATATTTAAGCCTAGAACCCTTGTATTTATTATTCAATAAAAGCATGAACATAGCACTGTAATTTTGGAAAATTATAATTTCATGATCTTTTTATGCTTGTAGTTTAAAATCACTCTTCCCAAGTTGATTGCTGCCCCAGTACTCTTTAAATTGTTTTTATTATTGTTGAATTACATGCTGCAGCTTATCATTTTTATATGAAAGATGATAGTAATGAAAAACACCTACAGTGTGCAGCCAAATTTCCCCATTCACCTCACAAGCCTAGCACCCTATAGAGGGCTTTAATAGGCCAAAAATTGTTGCTTCACACCATCTTTTCTGTTTGTTGTCTGGGGTCTTTGCTGTGAATTAAAATGGTGCTTGGCATTTGAGAATTAAAGCACAGTACTAAAACTGCATGCTGTGACATGGTATCTGAAAATCACCGAAGTGCACTCAAGAGATATGAATCTAAACTAAAATTACCACTTTCAATCTCCAAATAATTAGTAAAATAATCATTCACTGAACAGGCAGCAGCAGGATAAGCTTTGTTTCTCTCATGGGTCACGACTCACTTCAGCTGAAGCGATGGAACATAAAGAGGAACATGTTACAGTGCAAGTTAGTATGGCTAACTTGGAGACTGATCTGAATCTCACCCTTGCCTCCTCTCTAGTCCCTTTGTCCTTACTTATTCTTCATTCATTGCATTTCCTTATATATTATTATTTCTCTCTATTTCTCTGGATTGAGCGGTTCTCATTTTTGTCGATGCTGTGATTAATTTCTTCTACAGATTTAAGTGTGTTTTTTTCATTCGAAGCCGATATTAACTGCAACCTTCCTCCTTTGAACGGATTGATAATGGATTCTCAAAGGAGAGAGTGTAAATGATGAGTCCACTCACTTCATTTAGTTGGATTGTTTTCACTGTGAAGAATCACAGTCCCACTTGCTGATGATATAACAAGAACCTTAACTCATTGCATTTTCAGGCTATTCTTCATATTAAAATATGCCAGGACAAACAATGCTACATGACAATTACTCCCACCAGTATAATCATTGTTCTCCACCTTTGCCTTCCATTAGCATTGCAATGGGTGAGTGTTATCTTCTGTTCCTGTTAACTGCAAAACTCTTTTATCACGATATCACTGCAAATTCTAACCCCTCCTATAGTTTTTAACTACACCTATTGCATCTATTAAAATGATATTACTAAAACACATTGAGAGATTCGAAACCAATTCTCCCGCTCCCAAATAAATTCGATTGAAGTGCTTCAATCCGTTGCTTAGAAGTTATTACAATACTTTTTTAATTACTTAAGCAATGGAATCTTTAAGAAACTTAAATTTTCATGTTCTGTTTTAAAAATTAAATCAGCATTAGTTTTCTTATTAAAGTTGTTTCCTTTTTCAGTATGGACTGTAATCCAAAGAGTGTTTTACACTGGAGTTCCTGCTTAAAAAGTAACACTCCACAGTACTGTTATATTCTTACAATGGGTGTTTGAGGTGAGAGTTAATGGTGTTCAGTGTTGGAATAGTCCACTTTCCAAATCAGCATCAAACACTCCCAGGTGAGATATACCGCAGCAAAATGCAGAGGGAACCTACCTCTACTCTGTCTCAGCCGCAGGCCTCAACTTCATCCTCATAAAAGCATTCCTATTGCATTAGTGTGAACTTTGCCATTTCCCACAAAAACTGTCTGTATGACTTATGAGTGAAATTGCTTGGTGCTGAGGCCTGGTATCAACTGGGAACAGGGTCCCTTATAGTTATCACAGGTTCCTGTTGCATCGGGGCTAGATTCAGATCCAGGTGCAAGGGGTGAAAAGACAGTGTTCTAAAATTATGAAAAGTATACTTAATAAATGGCTGCTCACCCAACAACCAAGGACAAGCCAATCATTAGAAGGGGGAGGGGAAAACCCACAGATGTAAGTTTTATGGGGTGTGAAAGGATTTATCTGCTGTTAAGAGACTTGACACTGGAGTTAAGAGTTCAAGGAGTGAGAAGAATTGGCAACAATTGCAATTATCTCTAAGAGTGTGGGCATTGGGTCAAGTATCATATATTTATCGTGAACGAACAGTAGAGGACACTGAAAAAATGCAGCAACAAAAGGTGAGTACAATTATTGATGCAAAACCTCAATTAAACCAAGTTCCAAATTGATCATTGAAGGTATTTGCATAATAATTAACTCTGTAACCCATAAGCATCTCTTTTAAATTAGAATGCATCCCGTGTAGTGCCTTGTTGAAACTTTGTTCTCCTGTGTAATGCGCTCCTTGATCTGTATAAGTGTGTAGCTAACACTACAGACATTTGAGTACATTAATAGGTGGGGTGGAAAATTCTTCATAACACCCTGCCTGTCATTGGAGTTCACCTGCTTGGGCAAAGACAATTACTTATTCATGCATGAATTTCTAGAGTGGGAAGAACGAAAAAGAAAATAGCTGTCCGCATCAAAGCTCGCTCTAAGGGACACTAATTAGTCTTCTCCCTCTCTTTCATAGAGTTTCTACTGTAACTATCATGGTGAGGTGAACATTTATACCCATAACTGAACAATGTAACATTCATACAACATCAAACAAAAACAAATCAAATTTTCCACACAGTAAAATGCCGCTGGGATTTTTACAATCTCAGAGAAGGAAATTGGAGCCATTTGGGAATATCACTTAACAGCAACTGAGCCTGCTTGTATTTGGGTAACATTTCATGAAAATCCTACATCTTCATTTTTCCCCTTAATTTATCTTTATTTTTCCCCTTAATTTACCTTCTCAGAGTTAATGAAAGCCTATGAAATGATAGAATAATTCAGATGGATTTTGGGAGCACTGTTTTAGCGCAGTGTGTGGCAGATAATAAAATCAACTCTATTGGATCCTACTTTTGACTTCATAGTGGTAAAGGTTGAAAACAACACTGAATATTTCACTGCTGTCTTGCGTACACTACATTGTAATGCTTACCTGTGCAGTCGGGAGCTGATCCAGTCCAGGTTCCATTAGCAGTGCAATGCCGCGTAGTTAGACCAGATGTTTTATACCCTTCCCAGCAGGAATAAGAAATAGAGCTGGAGAATACTATACCATCACTGTAAACTATCTTCCCATTTCCTGGAGTGCCAGGATTTCCACATGATACAGCTACAACAGATGGAAGAAAGGAATTAGCATGACATTGAAAGCATTTCAATACACAAACCTATCCTTTGAGCAAAGGTGACCCCAAAGTTTATAAAGGTAAAACAATTTATACCACACCTATGGTGTTAGAAGCAATGGTTTATTTCAAGACTTTACATATTATGGACTCAGTGGCAGCCTCCTATTCCTATAGTGCATATGTATTCATGTACTGACTTGTTCCTCTCTATGTTCCAACTCTTCCTTCCAGTCTGCTGCTCCATCTCTGTTATTCCTATTGATTTACATCTTCTGCATCTAGCTCTTCACCTTTCTGGTCTACCCCATTTGAGATCCTTCCTTCTAGTCTATCTTTCTCCAGCTAGACAGGAGCATGGGTCAAAGAATTAGAGCTATGCCAGTAGAAGTCTAGTTCTAACTCATCAGACTGTGCAGCCTTGCTGACTTTGCCCTTGAATTTCTGCAAAAAACAGATTCGTCCAAGACTGCCTTTTCCTCCCACATCCAGGGAGGCTCTTCTAACATCGCTCACACCCGTCTGCATAGGATACAGGAAAAAAAGATGGTCTCTCAGTCTGTTATCAATAATTGTCCAGTGCTTCCCTGAAATTTCTTATTCTTTCTAAGCTTCAAATATGCCGTTTTATACAAGCGTCCTGCTTCCTTGTTTCGTTGAGGTCTACACTGACTCCCCATTCTACTGGTTGACGCATTCTGTCATATTATCTCAAAACTGTAGAATTTTCCCCCGCCTCAGTCTTTCTTACCTGCTGCAGCCTTCAGCCTTTTAGAACCCAAGATTAATAATACTTAACCACTACTTCCTCAATCACCTTATTTATTCCTTTACTAATCTTGGTGGTATTCTTTACTGTGGTCCTTCTTCTTGGCTTTTTAATTCTTAAAAAAAAAACTTACCTTCACAAATTGGTTGAATCCCTGACCAGGACCCATTTGGTTTGCAGGATCGTTCTGAAGATCCTCGGAGAGTATAACCAACTTCGCAGTTAAAGCGCAGAAGACTTTTTATCTTGAACTCATCGCCTAGTCTTGAACCATGAGATGGGATGCCAGGATCACCACACAAGCCAGCAGTGTCTCCTACAGAACACACACACACACACAAAGTCCAATCCAACAGCATTAGTCTTGCTAACATTTTTATATCTCGTTCTAATCAAGAAAATGCCAACTTATTGTGCCATGTTTGGATAATGCTTTCGAGTTGGCATAGTGTGAAATCATTTACTGAAAGTCAATTTTAGCAGCTATTTCAAATCCAGTCGTATACAACAGTGTTTAGACTCTTTGCAGAATTCAGGCAGAAATGTTAACCCATTTGCACTATGCTGGAAGTGCTAGCTAGGTAGCACACAAGATTGTCAGTTTGTGTTAGATCATTTGTAATAGTTGGACAATTTTTAAGAAAAAGCAAAAAACAAACTCCCAGCATTCACCAGAAAATATGAAACATTACATTAAAGTTCTCTGTACAAAATATTATGCAATTCATGTCAGACATGGAAGATTTTCTCTGCTATGTGCAATGAAATCATAAATCCATTGATAAAGGTTGCTTTCATAATTTTGCCACATATAGTAAACAAAGGAAATATTCTGCCCATGATTTCCATGTCACAGAAAGAGAAATGCAGTTAATGCATAATATGAGGCTGTGTAGAGCAATTAAATTAGTTGAACATTAATTTATTCACCACTGAAGAGCTCATATTTTTGAAGCAGCTCCCAGATGGTTTATTACATGTCTCCCAAAATATGCCAAGTAAAATCACTTTGAAGGTGTGCATTTCTATACATAAAAAATTGACTGCACGATAGTTATATACAGAAGCAAAAATTACAAGATCAATATGTGGGAGAGCAGCAGACATATAAAATCCCCAATAGTTACGGCAAGGTTTTATTTTTCTATTAAAAATGAAAATCAGGGAGATACTATTTTCAAACATCTCCATCTGTCGCACATTGAATTTAACCCAGGCTGGGATGTCAAGGGAAATATTAAAAAACCTAAAGAGGTCATATATTTTCTTCTCAAAAGGACATTGTGTAGCATGTTCCACTGTGCAGTGCTTCCAAAACCAGATCAATAGCAAGATGCACAATCAATTTTAAGGTATCACAATCAACATTTTGTAAAGAATCTCAACAACGTTTTAAAAGCTAATGATGTGGACAAAAATTAAAACTTGAAAAATTGTCTTTGTTTCATCTAATGGCCTGTGTTTGGCAAACAGTGCTGCAATTGAATGTTTGCACTGGCTACTTCTCACTTCTCTCTTCCATAAACTTTGACCTTTTGGCTTTTTTGGACGGTAGCGGCTAAAGCTTCCTGGTTATGCGTGTTGCCAATGGAAACAGTGTATTATGGGAGAGTTTACTGAGTGGCAGTGCATGACCATTCTTGCCAGAATCTCTGGGGGGAATTTTCCGGGGGGTCAGCGGGCGTGATCGGTGGCGGGTCAGGTGGGAAAAAAAATGTTTTGACAGTGGGTCGGGACCCCGCTGTTAACCCGCTGCCACGTACTTTTCCCAAATGTCAGGGCTGTCAGGGCTGAGCAGACCCGACACGCAGCAGCGAGGGAGGCAATTAAGGTCATTATGACCTTGTTAACAGAGCATTAAGAACTATTTTCAGCTGACTTTCAGAGTTTACCAGGTCGCCTACAGGGTCGACGCTGCTCGGGGATCATGTCAGGTAAGAAGGGTGGGAGTTGAATGGGCATGGAATCATCTCATTAATTGACAGCTGCAAATGTGCTATAAAAGTTCCCATCTCGCAGCTGTTCATTTTCCAAGCTCAGAAACTGTTGCTTACTGCATTTGGAAGACAGATTGGAGCAAACTCTCTATCCTATCCAGTGTCACCTCATTGGAACAACCACTCTCACCATTGACAGATCGCTTCTGTCGTCTCAAGTTCACCTGCCATCTATTACATCAGAATGGGTACAGTTTATACTGTCTCATATTGGTCCTCAGAATCTGACCACGATCAGTCCCAACACCAGCAGCACCAGGCACACCAAGAGCACCAACAACAACACCAACCTTCTCCGCTAACAACTGATGCTGCACAGGACACAAGGCATCAGCACCCGACCACATTGCTGCCCGGGAGGCCAGGGATGGCCTCACTATGGCCAGATTTACTTCACTTGACACTGTACACCCTGGCTGCCACATGATGCGCTAGGTTGGCACCACCACACACCAACACCATAAAGCATCCCTACAATGCCCAAGCCATTCCTTTCACATTCATGACCATTGCGGGGGGTACCGTTATGTCTCACCATTCACTGCAACTCACTAAGCCACTACCAAAGGTGCATACAGATCTGTCCAAGAACGCAAAGTGTTGGAAATAAGATTGCAATGTTTGACATAACATTAACAGAAACTTTACATGAACACTGCATAAAACACCCAAGTGCCTACCCTTGTGTGTTGTTAGTTGGTATGATTGCACTAGGATGAGGGTGAGTGTGAGTTTGAGGAGTGGCTAGTGAGATGGGGAAGTGATAATGTAGATAGAGAGGGATGGGTGGAGGTGGATGGTAAGTTGGTGTGAGTAAGGATGTGCAGGAGTAGGGTAGGGAAGGCAGAGTGATGGGGATATGATGAGTGGCACAGCAGGATGAGGTTGAGTGTGACTTTGCAGTAATGTTTCGTGATCTACTGAGATCATTGAAAGGTTTGCGCCACTGCAGCCTGGTCCTCCTGACGATATCCCTGCTTGTGTCCTCCTGTGCAATGTGCAACCAGGCTGCGTTGGTCTCCTGGGGTGGTCTCTTCCGCCCATTGGAAGGGAAGAGAACCTCCCTGCATGCTGTGACTCCCTCCATAAGCATAAGGAGGGAGTCATGGGAGAGCCTGGGTGCATCCATGCACCTTTGTGCAGTGCTTGTCAGTGTTTGCAGCACCTCAATGCTGTTGAACACTGACAGCACAACTGTCAAAATCAATTTGCACATGGTCCCTTTAAGGAAACCAGCTATGATGTGTTATTAAATGATGTCATCAGACCCACTTCCTTCAATTGGCTGGCAAATGCACTGGGCGGGCTAAATCAGCCCAATCAGGGGAAAATTATTTTGGACAGCGGGATGAAGCCGGCAGCGAGGCCGGGATCTGCCACCGACGTCGCCCGCCATGGACCCACCGAGGTAGGGGAAATCGTGGCCTATATCTTTAGTCATCCAGGGAACTGGATGACTATTGGTGGCCTATAGTATATATCCAGCACAGCAACGTACTGGATCCTCTATTGTTCCTTATTTCTATCCAAATAGATTCTGTCTTTGAACCCTTTCTAATGCTGTAACAGTACCTTTGATCAATAGTGTCACCCCCTCCTTTTTTTCCCTCCTTATCTTTCCTGAATACATTGTAGTCAGGAGTACTAAGTGTCCATTCGTCCCCTTGTTTGAGCCACGTCTCCATTATTGCCACTATATCATAATCCCATGTGGCTACATGTGCCTGCAGTTCACCAGCTTATTTACCATGCTCTGTGCATTTACGCACACGCATTCTATACCCACCTTAGACTGCCTCGCATTTCCCCCCTGTCTGATCCCTCCTATTTCTGAACTATTCTTTATTCAAATGCTGTTTGTCTCTCCTAGTCCTCTATGCACCTTGTACCTCCTCTCTAATGCTTCATCCTGGTGCCTCTCCCCCTGCCAAATTAATTGTTTAAGAAACAATTAAATACTGTACTGGGGAGATGCTAATTCTGGTATTCTGAAAGCATGATAAGAAATGGGCGAAAGGGCTTTTTTCATCTGAACCTATCTTGGGAATTGAACACTAATAATTCAAGGGAGATTTACTTGGAACTGAAATTACTTACCAATTATGTACAAAACTTATGGAAATGACAATTGTGTGTTGAATGTTTATGTACTACTTGATTTGTTTTAATGACCTTGATGTTTTGCGGAGCATAAAATTACCTGAAGATTTGCATTGGGGTACCAAAGGGCATGCTTACAGCTTTCCCATGCTCCAGCAACCCTGCTAATAGGTTTATCAGATGGTTGTTAATTCTGTATCTGAACTTTTGCATTCAAAACACAAGGTTCTACAAAATGATACCATCTGGGAGACATGTCTGTGGCCAGAAGAAGCTACTTTGTTCCTTTAAGTCAAGCATATTAATTTATTAATCTGCTGTACCTTTGATTCATTCACATGAACACTGCAATTATTCCGCTCGTGTGAAGGTAAATATTGGCTATTAGTTTGGAAAGTCACAGAGCGGTACGAGCAAAGCTAGAGTACCATCATCTCCCTGTCCTTTTAGTTGTGCCTGATACATAGACCAGAAAGAACAGAGGACTCTGGGAGGAAACAGAAGAGTTTCACATCTTCAGAAAAAAATGCCACTACTTTCATAGGACGAGCAGGACTATTAAGACAGCTCAAAAACATCTCATAAATTTATATTTGTCATTTTATCAAAGCAGTTTTTATGAGCCGATGAACTGGTCAAGCAAATGAGGATTTTAATGGGAATCAGGACCATCACAGATGGTTACTCTATTCTAACTTCCATCCAGTTATTTTGATTATTTTGCACCATTAAGCACAAAGGTTATATGCACCTGGTACTTAATAAGGCAGAAAATAACTAAGTGACTTCTAAGTTTGTTTAAAATAAAAAGTAATTCCCCTTAAGTGATTGAAATGTATCCATTATAATATTATGTTATTTCTTTTATGATTCATACATTCTAATGTAAGTCAGATTATTATTTAAGTACATCTTGTAGCTGAAAACATTAGAAGCAGATTGGGGAATCATTGAGATTGTGCTTGTCTCAGGTCTCTCCTTTAGTAACTAAGTCGGGTTTGCGGTAGAAGTAATGGTGAGGCTAACAGTGCTCACCGTTATTAAAGTGTAAATTGGAAAGCAACTGCCAGCGACCGCACATGCGCAGTTAAATGCATAAATCAGGGAGTTGCTGTCCGAGATGCCCTGCTCCTCCAAAAGCTGCGTGAGAATGGCATCTTGCCATTGAAATACATGGAAAGGCGTGAAGTTGCTGTACTTACCGGATATATACATACTAAATTTACCAGAGAAAGCCAGGGCTGGTCCATTCCAGTGTAAGTACATTTTTAACAGTGTGGTAAGTCTTCATTACTGCCAATTAACCTCTCTGGCACTGAAAATTAGCTTATTCCTTTAGATTTTAATTATTGTTGGAGATTTAAAAATATTTTAAAAATTAAATACATTTTATCTATCTCTCTTAATTCCATCTTTCTTTCGCTCTCTTTATTTCACTTTCTGTACCTGATTTGACATTGAATTAAATATTCTAACTGACACTTCCTGGTTCAAACTCTGCGCTGCTCATTAATGCTTCTTCAATCTGATTGGTTAAGGAGATACACAGGTGCTTGCCCTATTCACACAGGTCCCAGATCCCCTGTAGAGGGCGCCACACTGTTTTGGCTCTCTAATTTACAGTAACTTACAGTGCAAAATCCCACAGAAAGTCCGTGGGCAAGTGCTGGCGCCGTTCATTCACCGCTGACTGCAAAATCCGGCTCATTAAGGTTCATGAAGAGACAGAATCTACTGTCAGGCAAGGTGCTATCAGGCTTAAGGGAGCCTAGACTGTTAGAAAGGAGAGAAAGAGCAAGACTCTGTATGACATTATCAAGTGGCTTTGCATTGAAGGGGATTATACTCATGTAGGGACTTTAGTGTCTGTAGATTGATTGACTGTTAGCCACATCTCCTCACTGCAGGCTCCCAAGGAATTGTGTAAGGGGCTTTTTCAACCATTTGCAGTGTTTCCCTTAGGGGTCTTCAAATCTCCTGCTGGAGTTACAACAGTGAGCCGATGGAACCCCCAGTGAAGTTCAGGGCCAAAACTCCAAAATAAAATTAAAATTAAAGAAGTAGTATCTTCTCATTAATACAGATTCATTTTACTGCTCCGTACCTAAAATATTTAAGTGCTTTATTTAGTCAATAAAAATGCAAAACACTAAATAAATGCTTACTTAGCATTCACCCCTGTTATTCAATAAAACACGATTTACCTCTGGGATAAAGTGCACATTATTAAGAGGATAGTCAATTGTGTTGTATTCTGTTAATGCCAATTATATTGAAGTGTCCATGCAAATATCAACGTGGTGTGTTGAACATCTGTGTTGACAGTAGTGTGAAGCCTGTAGTGTCACCAACAGTAACAGTGTGAGGTTACAACAAATTTATTAATTGCAGTGTGAGGTTCTAGTGTTAGCATGGTACTGAACCAGAGATCGGAAATCCCAGATTTGATTGTTGGTCTGTGCGAAGTTAGTTGATCTTAGCTAGGGCATGAGCTGAGTGCTACAAGTGGCCTCAGTCACCCCTGGCAAAGAAGGAGAAAAAAAATAATCCATTTTCACCGTCCTGATTATTATATAGTAACCCCTGCTGGAAAGTGAGATGGGTATGCATGTCAGGTGAGAACAGAATTGGGCATTGCTGTGAGGACCACCGTGGGATAATAGCCTGGAGACGCTCACTGTCTTGGCTCAGGCATGAGAATTGCCACTTGGGTAAGATACCAGAAGGCTAAAAGTGCCTGAGGAATTGTCCTGACACAAACAAATTGCAATGCTATGCCTTGTGAGACTTGACTGGCTGAGCGCACCACATACCTCACTGCAGCTAGACTATAACTGAAGGACAATGTGAAGGTGGTGATTTTCTAATTTGGCTCTATTAGCACAACTGCACAATTATCAAGCAAGCAAGTACAGCTGAACCCTGGAAAATACATAAATAGTCTGCCAGGAATTTGTATGATTGGATCACGACGATCCTGGGACTAGGTATTCTATAAACTACAGAGAAAAATAGCCAATTTGCAAATTGTCTTGCTGCAGAAGAGTCAATTATCCATTCAGCAATTAAAAATTAAATGTTTAACAAAAACATGAAACTTATACACAAGGTGAAATTTTGCACTGCGTTGCCTAATATTTCATGTCCTGAGTATTGCAATATGAATTTGAGGTGACAGTTTAAGTCAATTTTTGCATTAGATTGACGAGTTTTTGAATTCTACTAAACAGGAATCAGTATTAATGGGTTGGATAGAAAACGGGCGCGAGGATCATGCTGTGCGATTAACCCACGCCCGTTCATTGTGTTGCCAATAGCATATTAAATTGGTGCATGATTACGATTGCTGTGTGCAGTCAGCGCTACCCGTGCTGTTCATTGGCTGCAGAGGGCCCGACATCGTGAGTGGCTAGTGCTACTTAAAGGAAGCCTGTACCTCTTAAAGGGGAGGTGCACTGTGGCTGCTGGAAGTGGTGGTAGTCATTTGAAATCTGAATCTGTGCTCTGATAGTTTGAGGAATGGCTGAACATGCGAGAGAGCAGCACCAAGGTTTCCAGACACTGCACTGGTGCAAGACATGGAGAGAAGGAGAGATGTCCTGTATCCACAGGGTGGGCAGGAGGCCCTCGAGACATATGCTTAGGAGGCAGTGGGAGGAAGTAGCAGCTGAGGTCAATGTCAGGACTATAGAATATGGATGCAGTGCAGGAAGAAGTTTAATGGTTTGACACGAGTTGTCAAGGTAAGTGAGTACATCTTCAAATGGCATATCCTGCCAACTGCACCACTAGCCTCATCCAATGCTCAATTAACTGGACCCTATCACCCACCTGCCAACAATCTCTATCAATCAGTACGCAACCCTTCAATTCATATGGTTTACCTCACTCTCACACACTTTGCACTGTTGCAAGCCTCACACCCACAAATCACAGCTCACACACACTGGCAGCTATTCAACCATGACAACCACATCACCCAAACATATTGCAGGACACTCACTGACACACATCCCTCTTTCTTGAAGGAGAAGGTGCCGCACAACAGGAGGCCACAGAAAAGAACTGGAGGAGGACAAGCGCACCTGCATGTGTTAACCCCCATGGGGGAGACAGTGCTGGCCATCATGGGAAGGGGCATCGCTGAGGCCATGGCCACTGACAGGGCTGAAGGGAGCAATGATGAGGGTATCTGCATACTTTATCCTCCTTCTCTCATCCCACTTCTCCCTCATCCCACAATATCTTCTGACTCACAAGCAGTAGATTGTGTAAGCACAAACTTCTGACTTTCTCCTCTCTCCTCACTACAACCCAACCCTTGTCCCTTTTTCATTTCAGATACCAAAGAACTGGAACCTTCCAAGTTAGAGGAGGAAGAGGAAGAAGACAGTGAAGATGAAGCGACACCATCACTTGATCTTACTCTCGCAGCTACCAGCTCAGAGACTGACACTGCATGTACTTTAGAGGATAGGACAGATGAGGGACCTATACATAGTGAGATACCAGGCACAAGTGTGCAGGAGCCAGGGCAGGGGAAAGGATACTACAGGTGTCAGCTCGCCGGAGGGTGAGGTTGCACACTAGTTCTGCTGCAGAGGAGTCAGATGAGGACATCAATGGTCCAGGCTACAGAAGAAGGCTGATGGGTGTAAAGAACCAAATTCTTGGTGCACTGGAAAGCCTGCCAGAAAGCCTGCACTCAATGTCAAGGAGCATGGAGGAGTCCACCTCCACGTTGGTACAGGGCCTTGCACAGATCTTGGAGCCTATCCTTTCCAACGCTCCTGCGAAGTGCTTTGCTCCACTCCTCCTCCTCCCTTTTCTAGCAGCTTGTCCTGCTCTGCGGGGCCTCTGCTCAATCTCCTCATCATGTTCAATTCCCAAAGGAAGCCCTACCAGGCTACCCACGTATGGAAGCAACTTCTTTCAGCACAATATTGTAAATTACACAAAAAGGACTGCAAGAGCAGCCAGACCATTCCCTATAGAGTACTAATATTTTAGACAAGTATAAGAAACCTCTAAAAACATGTACAATGGACCAGTAGCCAGAATAAATAATCCATCAAGTAACCTGTAAGTACGTCATAATCCCTTTAAATAGTACTGGTGGTGGGGGCGGGGGTTCTTCATGCCATTTAACGCTGTGTTAAGCTTTATGAGGTTAAGATAGGGCATTGGATGGCATGTGGAATTCCAAAATGGCAGTGGTGGCTTCAAATTAGCGTTGTACACTGAGTCAAGTCATGGTCTTGCTGCTCTGCATGCTGCCGGTCATTATGTGTGTGCGCGTGTAACCCCTTTACCAAGATGGCGTGCTGCACACTTCCTGTCGTAAGTGTGCGTGCGCATCTTGGATCCCATTTTGAAACCTTAGGTGGCCAATTTAACCCTCATGAAGTCTAATGGAAAGTAATGGTTCAATACACTGCAATAGCAGTGAATGGGATATGATTGCTTGATTGGTTACACTGTGATTTGAGACAATGGCCTATATTTTCCGATCAGAGGCTTCCTGCATGCGGAGGCCTCCGATCTGGAAAAAATCTACGGACTTACCTGAGGGCTCCCGAGGTGCATATACTTCCGTTCCTGGGCCTCTCCAACTTGAAATGTGCAGGGCCCACATATCCCAGGGGCGCATGCGGTTCGCAAGCGTCCCTGGGATCACGTGGGCCATGGGGAGCCAATAGGAGAAGGGAATCTCCCTTCATACACTTGACAGATAGACCTGTCAAATATATGAATGGAGATCACCCCAAAAACACTGTAAAACATTAAATAATGTTTTTTTTTAAATCACATTTTTAAAATGAGTTGAAATTACAATAAATTAAATATTTTAAACAAAAATTTAATTTTTTGAAAAAAATTATTAAAGTTTTTTACAGGGCTAAAAATAAACTTACCTTTATGTTTTTTAGTTTTTTAAAACTTTTTTTCAACTCTAATGCTGGTAAAAGCAGGCCTTACGAGGCGTAAGATTTCTAAGGGTTTTCTGCGGGGGGAGGTTCTCCAGAAAGCGGAACTATCTGCCCGCAGAGGCCCTTCTCTAGGGCAGGCGTCCGATCTGTCAAGACCATTCTTGACAGATCGGAAATGCCGGTTTTCAGTGCGTGCGCTTGGCATGCCTGAAACCGGCATTTCCGAAGTCCCTACGGGTGTGTACACAGCCCATACACACCCGTAGGCATCGGAATATATGGGCCAATATAAGTAAACGGGATGCGATTGGGTACACTTCAATTTTATACAATATAAGTAAACGGGATGCGATTGGGTACACTTCGATTTTATACAATATAAGTAAACGGGATGTGATTGGGTACACTTCGATTTTATACAATGGCAGTGAATGGTTTCATGCACTAATATAAAACACAATGAATGAACAGTGATTCAGTATAGTGGGATTCTATGTTTAGGATTATTCATGTGTTTGACTTGAGTCATAACTAAATGACCCATTTGGAACTGACTATGGGTGGTTGCTCTGTGCATGAAGTTTTCCAATATTGATCAAATCTGAATCATTGATTTGTTTGAGTCATATTAACACAAACAATTGGTTTACATTCTAACGTGAATACCTTAGTTTGTCAGACCTGTTGCTAAATAGTACAATGGACAGATGGTCTTTGTGCAAGGTTTCACTGCATTTTCTGCTTTCTAATTATTGGATAGAAATTACTGCTGATGATGCTTTCAAACAAATATTTAATGTGCTCATATCAAGTTCCTCTCTTTGCTACTTTTAGTAGGGGCATTAAACCAATGAATTTAACACCACCTTCATTAAAATAACAGAGAACAATTTGGTATGGGTGGGGTTAAGCATCCATATAATAATATTGCTGGCAGTACTCTTGTCTCTTGTCTCTATATTATGAAAAAGAATATTTTAAATCACTACCCTAAAATGTTTACTTATAGTGACGTTCATGTGGTCGCAAAAATAGGTATCATTTTGATTCATTTTATTCTAAATCAAACAGCCAATACTCATGATGCCACAAAGCCAACTGCTAATATCTTCAATATGAAGTATGATTCTATTCTTGCACACATAGTGAGGTAATAAGATATGTCAGGATAAAAATCACTAAAACTTCAATGATTTGATATCCAGAATCCACTCAAGCAAACTGCATTAAAATAATGGCCCTGAATTTGCGGTCGGAGGCTTCCCGCGGGAAATGCCTCTGATCCGCAACTAAAATCCGCGCCTACCTGGTGGTCCGGGAGATACAGAGACTTGCGGTCCTGGGCCTCCCCAGGTACCCGCGGGAAGAGGCCCACATATCCCAGGGGCGCAGGCGGTTCGCAAGCACTCCTGGGATCATGTGGGCCGGACCAACAAATGAAAGAAGGGGATCCCCATTCATGCTTATGGAGATTCTGTATATACGGAAAACCCATAAGTATAAGAACATAAGATGTAGGAGCAGGAGTAGGTCATTTGGCCCCTCGAGCCTGCTCCGCCATTCAATAAGTTCATGGCTGATCGGATCTTGGCCTCAACTCCACTTCCCTGCCCGCTCCCCATAACCCTTGACTCCCTTATTGTTCAAAAATCTGTCTATCTCCACCTTAAATATATTCAATGACCCAGCCTCCACAGCTCTCTGGGGAAGAGAATTCCAAAGATTCACGACCCTCTGAGAGAAGAAATTCCTCCTCATTTCCAATTTAAAAGGGTGTTCCCTTATTCTGAAATTATGCCCCCTAGTTCTAGATTCCCCCACGAGGGGAAACATCCTCTCTGCATCTACCCTGTCGAGCCCCTTCAGAATCTTATATGTTACAATAAGATCCCCTCTCATTCTTCTAAACTCCAATGAGTATAGGCCCAACCTGCTCAACCTTTCTTCATAAGATAACCCCTTCATCTCTGGAATGAACCTCGTGAACCTTCTCTGAACTGCCTCCAACGCAAGTATATCCTTCCTTAAATAAGGAGACCAAAACTGTACGCAGTACTCCAGGTGTGGTCTCACTAATGCCCTGTATAGTTGTAGCAGGACTTCCCTACTTTTATACTCCATTCCCTTTGCAATAAAGGCCAACACTCCATTTGCCTTCCTAATTACTTGCTGTACCTGCATGCTAACTTTTTGTGATTCATGTACAAGGACCCCCAGATCCCTCTGTACCTCAGCATTTTGTAATCTCTCTCCATTTAAATAATAATTTGCTTGTTTATTTTTCCTACCAAAGTGGATAACCTCGCATTTTCCCACATTAAACTCCATCTGACAGATTTTTGCCCACTCACTTAGCCTATCAATATCCCTTTGGAGATTCTTTGCGTCCTCCACACAATTTGCTTTCCCACCTATCTTTGTATCATCAGCAAATTTGGCTACATTACACTCAGTCCCTTCATCCAAGTCATTAATATAGATTGTAAATAGTTGAGGCTCCAGCACTGATCCCTGCGGCACCCCACTAGTTACAGTTTGCCAACCTGAAAATTACCCATTTATCCCAACTCTCTGTTTTCTGTTAGTTAGCCAATCCTCTATCCATGCTAAAATATTACCCCCAACCCCATGAGCTCTTATCTTGTGTAGTAACCTTTTATATGGCACCTTATCGAATGCCTTCTAGAAATCCAAATACACGACATCTACTGGTTTCCTTTTATCCACCCTGCTCGTTGCATCCTCAAAGAACTCCAGCAAATTTGTCAAACATGATTTCCCTTTCATAAAACCATGCTGACTCTGCTTGACTATATTATGATTTTCTAAATGTCCTGCTATCACTTCCTTAATGATGGACTCCAGCATTTTCCCAGTGACAGATGTTAGGCTAACTGGTTGATAGTTGCCTGCTTTCTGTCTCTCTCCTTTCTTAAATAGGGGCGTTACATTTGCGGTTTTCCAGTCCGCTGGGACCTCTCCAGAATTCAGGGAATTTTGGTAGATTACAACCAATGCATCCATTATCTCTGCAGCCACCTATTTTAAGACTGTAGGATGCACGCCATCAGGTCCAGGGGACTTGTCCACCTTTAGTCCCATTAGTTTGCCTAGTACTTTCTCTTTAGTGATTGTTTTAAGCTCCCCCCCCCCACCCCAATAGCCCCTTGATTATCCATTGTTGGGATGCTTTTAGTGTCTTCTACCGTGAAGACCGATACAAAATATTTGTTCAAGGTCTCTGCCATTTCCCTGTTTTCCATTATTAATTCCCCAGACTCATCCTCTAGGGGACCAACATTTACTTCAGCTACTCTCTTCCTTTTTATATACCTGTAGAAGCTCTTACTGTCTGTTTTTATATTTCTTGCCAGCTTACTCTCATAAGCTATCTTCTCTCTTTTTATCATTTTTTTAGTCATCCATTGCTGCTTTTTTAAAAATTCCCAATCCTCTGGCCTTCCACTATTCTTCGCAACATTGTATGCCTTTTCTTTCAATTTGATACCATCCTTTACTTCCTTAGTTAGCCACTAATGGTTCATCCTTCTCTTAGAGACTTTCTTTCTCACTGGAATATATCTTTGCTGAGAGTTATGAAATATCTCCTTAAATGTTTGCCACTGCTTTTCTACAGTCTTACCCTGTAATATATTTTCCCAGACAACTTTAACCAAGTCTGCCTTCATACCTTTGTAATTACCTTTGTTTAAGTTCAGGACACTAGTTTGAGACCTAGCTTTCTCACCCTCCAACTGAATTTGAAATTCTACCATGCTATGATCACTCTTCCCAAGAGGATCCTTCACTTCAAGATCATTAATTAATCCAGCCTCGTTACACATTACCAGATCTAAATGGGAATTGGGAGTACCCCAAAAAATACCTCTACACTTCAAATAAATTTTAGAAAGCACATATTTAAAATTAATTAAAATGACATTTAATTAAATATTTAAAACAAAAATTTAATTTTTTGAAAAATAAATGTACATGTTTTAAAGGGGCTAAAAATAACCTCACCTTATTTCACAGGTTTTTAAATGTATAAGTTATTGATAAAGTTTTATTTTTCTGTTTTTTAAAACTCTCATGCTGATAAAAGTAGGCCTTATTTACCAGGCATAAGAATTTCACGGGCATTCGCCGGGCAGAACTCTCCGCCAGCGGATGCCCTTTTCCCAGGGATGTGACAGATCATGCCTAAACCCGGAACTTGCGCGGCCCTTACGGGTGCGTACACACCTCGTACGCACCCATAGGGGCCGCAAATTACGGCCCATGATTTTTTTCAAAAAACTTATACTTTTTCCTTCTTAAAGAACTTATTTTATTTAACTCATCTGTCCCTAATATCAACAGAACAAAGATGATGGTGTCATGACTCCAGCAGCTAGACGATGCCATCATATATTTAATATAACACCTTGGGTTAACTCTGTTACCTTAAATGTAGTATGCTTTATAAGGTTGCTAATAAAATAGACTCTGCTGCTGAGAAATGTTAAGCATAAACATTCCAGTGATTCCTAAAGTTAAAACCAATTTAAGAATTTTTATTTCTAAAATACACCTGATAGTATTACTGTAGGAAATATTATAGCAGGCAAAATATGCTTCACCATCTCAAAGTCTCCCATCATTTCTATGTTTAATGTGCTTACTGTATGGCTGTCAAATTGTGTTTGTTAGCTCCCTGCAACATAACAGTCTTAATCACATTCTGTTTCCAACAGCATTGCAAACCAGGAACAATCATCAAATGTGAACGTTCCCATGTCAATATTCACTATGGCCAACTGTTGCTAATTGCCTGAACAGCTGTCCAATGGCTCGGAAACACACCATCAGCTGTTCAGAATAGCGAGAAACAAAAGCACCTTGCTGGGTGATCAGTGAGGAGGCTTCAGAATTAAGACAAGCTCCTGAATCACTGGCAGAGTGCTTTGTAAGGATTTTCCTTGTACTTACATCAGTCAACTAGGCAACATGCTGACCAATAATTCTCCCTGTTGCTCCTTTTAAATTGCCAAGGGAGTGGTGATTTCAGCTTCCTATCAGCACTCATTAATTCACATTATTATCTGCATCGTTCAGGTAAAGCCCCAAGTGGATACTGTTGACTCTGTTGCTTTTCAGCACTACAATTCCATTACTGTAATATTCGGTCTGTTGTCAACTTTTCGTACTGCATAGAATTTATTTTGGAAAAGTCATCGTACAAAAGTGTTCTAATTTTAGATAAATGCGCTTACAATTAGTCTGCAGGAACTCATGCTGAGGGTTTTTTTAAATTGAATTTTGTCCCTTCTATTTCGAAAGGTGCTGGTTTGTGCTGAGGTATGGTTCCAAGGTTGCTAATCATTCTCCGGCACATTCAGCAAGTGGGCCACTCCCCATATGTGAGCCATCCTGACTCAACACCCACACAGACGCACTTTCTACCAGGAGTCCCTGGATAGTGATCCGTTGTCAGAACCCTCACCAATTATTCTCCTTTCTAGCTCAGGGATACCGAGGCCAATCTATTGCCCCTACCGCTGGCCTGGCTGTTTCCTGTCCGCTGGTGAAAGTTAAAGCCTACCCTTTTGTCTGCATGGCTCAGTTCCTCGCTGGGGCCATTTATTTACCAGTCGAGCCTTTAATAGTGCCTTTTTTTAAAGTCTAATGATCACTATTAAAAGTGAAGTAGATTCTATGTCCCGATACTCCTGTATGTGAAATATCTGTACGCTTATTGGCATCTCTCAATCACCTCCTGTTGCTTTGTTTTCTGCTTTAGAAACTGCTGGCAAGAAACAGCTGTATAGAACTTTTCCTGTGACGTTGTTTAGGTCTAACCAACTGATATCACAAGTGGAGACTTTAAACTGTCCCCATTCATAGGATCAGTCAGTCGAACTTCGCATGTGACTGGAGGTGGAGTTCTGCACAAAATGCCTGTTTTCAGCTGCCTCTGCCCAGCAGCCCTAAAGCAGAGAGCAGAGCGAGAACAGTGACTCAAGGACACCAAGAAGTGTGTAAGAATATCCTCTTGTCCTATGGGGCAAATCAATAAAATATTTTAAATTAGTACAATTATCAGTACTCATTTTAATTCCACATTTTCAAAGGATAACAATATCTAAGTAAATCCACAGATTGTCAGAAATTTCTATGTAGGAGGAGACCAGTTGCATCATTGTGCCCATATCGTGCTAGCTATACCACCAGAGCTATCTACTCCAATCCATTTTTCCTGTTTTTCTTGTACAGTTTACTATCTTTTGAGTGTTTAATATGTTGTAGGCAGATGTCTATACTGTAGTTTATGCTTATGTAATGGGTCAGAAATACAGGCCTTTTAATTTTGTTCTTCCATGAACCCGAAACTCAACAAAGTATTTGGACTTTAACAAAATGACTTAATTGTTACCTGAAGACAAAAAATTACATTGTTCATTCATAATTCAACCTGAAGACTGCTGGTATTTTTCACCTATCACCCTTACCTGCCAAACGGTTTAAATATGAAGTCAGCATTTTGCTACATCATAAAAAACTTACAGTGATAATTCAGGGCAGACAGAGAGACTAAAATAACTAATATATATAGCCAGAATTTATACACATGTAGAAAATGTAATAAGACTGCTTGTTCTTGGATACCTTACAAAGGCAAACATAAACTAGGAAAGAATTGACATAAAGATGCTTGCAGAGGTTTACACTTGCCCTGATGCGTTTCAATCGACAGGTCATTGATCAGTTTATCCTATTACATATATTGTCTCAGAGCAATATTTAGAAGACACATTGAAGATAATTTACCTTAATATAAGATAGTCGCACAAGAGATTGAGTAACAATTTTTTTGCACTCTAATGGCTTGAGGTACAGTGAACCTGTGCTTTGACTGCATTGCTTTTCAAAAGTTGCTTCTGAATGGTAGTACAGGGCACTACAGCTATGCACCTTTGTATTCCTGCCCCACTGATCTCTCTCTGTCTCTTTTCAGTTGTTGTTCTTCCATTTGACCTTGCTCCTACCCAATATTGCTTCCCTAGTCCTCTCCCATTTGCCACTCTTGAATCTGGTTGTCCCCTCTTCTCCTTCTAACTGGTAGAAGACATCAGCTCCTTCCTCCTTTTCCTTTCATAAGAACATAAGAATTAGGAGCAGGAGTAGGCCAGACGGCCCTTCGAGCCTTCAATAAGATCATGGCTGATCTTCGACATCAACTCCACTTTCCTGCTCAGGAATGCCCTTGAAACAAAGAAAAAATAGCAGACTTGCATTTACATAGGGCCTCTGTATGTCTCTCAGAAATGTCTCAAAGCACCTCACTTACAATGAAGTACTTTTTTGTATATCAGTCAAACACAGCAGCCATTCTGTAGATAACAAGATTCTACGAACAGACTTGAGATGAATGACCAGTTATTCTGTTCCTTTTGGTGGTGTCGGCAGAGGGAGGAATGTTGTCCAGTATATTGCTCTTTTTCAAAGTAGTATTATGGGATCATTAAAGATCACCTGAACCACCAGAACAGTCAACTCAACTGAAACAAGGAGAAAGACGTCTCTGTGCACTATTACCTACAAAAATATGGACAATGATTTCCTCATTACTGTTTTCCCCTCTCACTGGCTCCACACCGTTGATATTCCCTCCTCTATGGGGGCGATTTTCCCAGCAGGCAGTTTTTTGGCTAATCCCTATTTTGAGCCCTAAAGTATGGGCTTCCTGACGGCTCCGAACCTCACCAGGGTCAGCGAGGCGAGCCATGGGTCTGCGGGGGTCGGAGAGGCCGAGATGTCCGGTGTGCAGGTGAGTGATGAGTGCAAGTGTGGAGAGGTAAGTGTGTGAGGTGACTCTAAAGTGTTTTAATAAGATTACTTACCTTTGCTTCTTCCTCCAGGCTTCATCCCTTTAGGCTGCGGAGCTGCCTCATCTCCACGGCAGAGATGACAGAATGGCTGCTGCATTCTCCGATGCAACAGCCATCTGATTTCTGCTCAGGAAAGAGGTTTGGTGAGTCTTGAGTACAAGGACTCACCAAAGAGCAGAGAATGTCAGTGTTTGACAGCTTCTCAAAGCTGTCAAACGATGACAATCCATCTGTCAAAAATTTCTCTGTCACCGGCTTTCCCTTAATTGGCCTGCTAAGCCCGCTGGGTGGGCTTAACAAGGTTAATCAAGGGAAAATAGCGTGGGTTGGCCGGATGTCGATGGAGGCGGGACTAAAACCCGACAAGCAGCAGTCCCTGCCTCCAACGCGTCCCCATTGATAAAATCACCCCCGATGATTTTGCCTCATGCTTTCAGTCACTCTGCCTCAATTGTCTCCACATGTCACTGATTTCGCTAAACGTTTTTTGTGAAGGAGAAGTGGTTTCTGCTGGAGGATGCAATTTTGGGACCAAATGTCAAGCCTTGCCAGGTAGAAAATACCCCACTCAATTTTCCTGGAGAGGTAAATCGGGCAGCTTAATAATGGCCGACCAATCTGATATTGCTTGTTTTACACCATCGCCGAAAGTTAAAATGACTCCCGGCCAACCCTCCTATTCTGTATTAACCGTATTTCAACTGCAGGAACACAGTTCCTGCTGCAACACTGTGACATTTTCATTTCTCATAGCCTCCATCTTTGTGACTTCTCTTCCAGACTGCCAATCAGTACTAAATGTTGGCTAGTTTTTTGCTTTTGACTTATAACCTATAGAAACATAAGAACATAAGAAATAGGAGCAGGAGTCGGCCATTCGGCCCCTCGAGCCTGCTCCACCATTCAATAAGATCACGGCTGATCTTCTACCTCATCTCCACTTTCCTGCACTATCCCCATATCCCTTGATTCCCTTAATATTCAAAAATCTATCGATCTCTGTCTTGAATATACTCAACGACTGAGCCTCCACAGCCCTCTGGGGTAGAGAATTCTAAAGATTCAGCACCCTCTGAGTGAAGAAATTTCTCCTCATCTCAGTTTTAAATGGCCGACCCCTTATTCTGAGACTGTGACCCTTGGTTCTAGACTCCCCAGCCAGGGGAAACATCCTCCCTGCATCTACCCTGTCAAGCCCTGTAAGAATTTTGTATGTTTCAATGAGATCACCTCTCATTCTTCTAAACTCTAGAGAATTTACAAGGATGTTGCCGGTAGTAGAGAATCTTAGCTATGAAAGAAAGACTGGATAGGCTGGGTCTGTTTTCCTTGGAACAGAGGAGGCTGAGGGCAGACCTAATTGAGGTGTATAAAATTATGAAGGGCAAAGATAAAGTGGATAGAAAGGACCTATTTCCCTTAGCAAAGGGGTCAAAAGCCAGGGGGCACAGATTTAAAGTAATTGGGGGATGGTTTAGAGGGGATTTGAGGGGAAATTTCTTCACCCAGAGGGTTGTGGGGGTCTGGAACTCACTGCCTGAAAGGGTGGTAGAGGCAGGAACCCTAACCACATTTAAAAAGTACTTGAATGTGCACTTGGGATGCTCTAACCTGCAGGGCTACGGACCAAGAGCTGGAAGTGGGATTAGGCTGGATAGCTCTTTGTTGGCCAGTGCGGACACGATGGGCCGAAATGGTTTCCTTCCGTGCTGTAACTTTCTATGATTCTATGAATATAGGCCTAGTCTTCTCAATCTGTCCTCATAGGACAATCCCCCTATCCCAGGAACCAGTCTGGTGAACCTTTGTTGCACTCCCTCTATGGCAAGTATATCCTTCCTTAGGTAAGGAGACCAAAACTGTACACAATACTCCAGGTGCGGTCTCACCAGGGCCCTATATAATTGCAGTAAGACGTCTTTACTCTTATACTCAAATCCTCTTGTAATAAAGGCCAACATACCATTTGCTTTCCTAATTGCTTGCTGTACCTGCATGTTAACTTTCAGTGATTCCTGTATGAGGACACCCAGGTCCCTCTGAACACCAACATTTCCCAATCTCTCACCATTTAAAAAATACTCTGCTTTTCTGTTTTTCCTACCAAAGTGGATAACTTCACATTTCTCCACATTATATTCCATTTGCCATGTTCTTGCCCACTCACTTAGCCTGTCTATATCCCCTTGAAGCCTCCTTGCATCCAAATCATTGCTGTACATTGTGAATAGCTGAGGCCCAAGCACTGATCCTTTGTAAGATTGCCCCAAGTCATTCACTTTATAACACTTAACGCCAGCAAAGGAAGAGCCTTTAATGTCAGCAGTCTGAGCTGGATTCTAATCCTGGGCCCAGAGTTCCAGGGAAAACACTCTAATCCACTGCACTACCCAGTCTTTGAGGCAAAGTCATTTCAATGCTGTTTGTGTTATTAAGCAATATATATCTAATGTACCTGAGCAATGAGGGAGAGAACCACTCCAGCGACTGTCCTCTTGACAAACACGAGTATTATTTCCAATCAGAGTTCGAGCTCCGGCACAAGAGTAGCGAACGACCGAACCAAAGGTAAACTTGTCTCCAAAAAGCTCACCATTTACAGGACCTCCTGGATGGCCACATGAAATAGCTGGAAAACAAAATGAGCGTTATCAGATCTGAAGTCACCGGATTTGCCAGAAAACAAACACAGAAGTGCTATCTTTAATATTTTATAGCTTAACTGTTTTTAAAACTCTTGCAGCTATCTGCTCCGAATCAAGGAAAGACACCTACTCTGTTTGAAAGTGAGATTAATATATTTGACCAAACAAAAGGGCTCATCTTTGACATCACCAATATTAGTAATGCCAGAAGCTATTTAATACAGAGCCAGTCCAATTAAAAACTGAAATATCAAACAATGTACAAACTATCACTCCTTAAGTACGGCGAGTAATTGGTTTCAACTACAAAATGCTACAGGGATATCATTGACTGCATTTATATGGGGCCAGTGTTCAGAAAGTAATAAGCAAAATACTGCAAGCGCTGGTAATCTGAAACAAGAACACAAAGGACAGGAAAGATATGACAGGTCCATCAGGTTCTTACCCTTCTTCGTAAGTGAAAAATAAGAGATGGACAAGCATAATAATAGGATCAGAAAAAGGGGAAAAAACAGAGAGGAAGTATCAGAGGAATAATTGCTGAATAAACAACATGAAAGAAACAAGGGATGTTGAATAACTAAGGCGTGCAGTCCCAAACAATGTGAGAGCTGGAAAACAGAACACCTAGGTATTGGGTTCAAAATTAAAACAGGTTTGAAAGAAAAACAAAGTGCTGACAAAGTGCAGTAAATCCACCAACTCTGAAAGGAAAGAGAAAGCAATGTTGTTTCAGCAGGTTTTCCACTCTGCAGTTATGTTTATACGCAGGATGGTGATGGCAGCCATAACAGGTAACACCAGCATTATACCAATTTACCAAAAGCATTGTCCCCATGGATGAATCTTCTTAACACATGTATACCATCTGTAGTCACTCACATATTATCTGCAGCTATTTCAACTGAGTTAAGTATAGTGGTATTAAAATAAATGGTATCATAACCTCTGCATAATGCAGTGGATAATGCTTAAGCACTGAGCTTGTACCTGGTGACTTACATCATCAATTTAAGATGCAAAGAAAACTTGTGGCTTTGGAGGAGAGGTCAGCTGGGCTTTGAAATTACATTGTGCGATAATAGCATACAAATGCTTAACGCTTTTGAAATTCTCTTTCATCTATTTTAGCAGAGGTGGTAACTCGTTTAAAATAAATTTCAAGACCTGTTAGTGTTGAGGTTTATGAAGAGAATTCATAAAGCTGATGAAGAAAAATTGTCCACTGTAGTAATGTATTCAAATACCAGAGAACATAAGT
Source organism: Squalus acanthias (assembly GCA_030390025.1). Classification (NCBI taxonomy): domain Eukaryota; kingdom Metazoa; phylum Chordata; class Chondrichthyes; order Squaliformes; family Squalidae; genus Squalus; species Squalus acanthias. The sequence goes on along the minus strand of CM059433.1, from coordinate 22,058,630 downwards.
TAATAATTAGAAAATTAGGAGCACAAACTTCAATCAGGAGGAAGAACCTTCTCGCGCAAGAAGTTGTGGAATAACTCACCAAGGAAGACTAGTGGCTCAGTTGGTAGCAGTCTCGCCTCTGTGTCAGAAGGTTGTGGGTTCAAGTCCCACTCCAGAGACTTGAGCACAAAACATCTAGGCTGACACTCCAGTGCAGTGCTGAGAGAGTGCTGCACTGTCGGAGGTGCTGTCTTTCGGATGAGACGTTAAACCGAGGCCCTGTCTGCTCTCTTAGGTGGACGTAAAAGATCCCATGGCGCTATTTTGAAGAAGAGCAGGGGAGTTATCCCTGGTGTCCTGGCCAATATTTATCCCTCAATCAACATAACAAAAACAAATTATCTGGTCATTATCACATTGCTGTTTGTGGGAGCTTGCTGAGCGCAAATTGGCTGCTACATTTCCTACATTACAACAGTGACTACACATCAAAAAATACTTAATTGGCTGTAAAGCGCTTTGGGACGTCCGGTGGTCATGAAAGGTGCTTTTTAAATGCAAGTCTTTCCTTTTGTTGAAGCAGAGATCATAAATGAGTTCAAGAGGCATTTGGATGAATTTTCAGAGTAAGTTAGGAAGGTGGGGGAACTGAGATTTCTCAGAAGGAATTGAGAGATATGGTGAGAGGCAGTAAAGTGGGATTGCGATCTATCAGAAAGGATTAACTGTTATGTTGAGAGGTAGGAAGTTGGGACTGAGATTTATCAGAAGGGATTGAGGGATATGGTTAGAGGTAGTAAAGTGGGATTGAGATCTATCAGAAGGGATTAACAGATATAGTGAGAGTAAGGAAAGTGGGATTCAGATCTATCAGAAGGGATTGATGGCTACAGCGAGAAGGAGCAAAGTGGGATTGCGATCCATCAGAAGATAAAGGCTAATTGGGCCTAATGTTGTTTTCTGTCCAGACAATTCCGACAGTATTGCAAAAATCGTCTTTTGCAGTGTACTACCTATGATACCGTGTATTCAGGGAAATAAAATCTTGAATGGTACAAAGCACAACTTCAAGAGCAAGTACATACTCAATAATCCTGACAATTAGATCACTTCTGAATATCAATCCTTTCCCCATAAACTAACACACATCAAATTCACAATTTTAAAAAAGTCTGGATTTCAGGAAACGTTATTGTGCCTTTATCTTCAATGTAAATGTCATAATATTTGGACCATTGGAAGTAAAAAGCACATCTAAGTCCGTGTTGTCCGACATCCAGTATTGGATGAGCAGGCATTTCCTCCAACTACATATTGGGAAGACCGAAGCCATTGTCTTCGGTCCCCGCCACAAACTCCGTTCCCTCGCCACCAACTCCATCCTTCTCCCTGGCAACTGTCTGAGGCGGAACCAGACCATTTGGTGTTGTATCTGACACCGAGATGAGCTTCCGACCACATTTCCACTTCATCACCGACACTGCCTACATCCACCTCCGTAAAATCGCCCGTCTCCGCCCCTGCATCAGCTCATCCTCTGCTGAAACCCTCATCCACGCCTTTGTTACCTCTAGACTTGACTATTCCAATGCTCTCCTGGCTGGCCACCCAGCTTCCACCCTACATAAACTTGAGCTCATCCAAAACTCTGCTGCCCGTATCCTAACTCGCACCGAGTCCCGTTCACCCATCACCCCTGTGCTTACTGACCTACATTGGCTCGCGACCGGCAACAGCTCAATTTTAAAATTTTCATCTTTGTTTTCAAATCCCTCCATGGCCTCACCCCTCCATAACTCTGTAACCTCCTCCAGCTCTACAACACTCCAAGATCTCAAGACCTCTTCCAATTCTTGTCTCTTGCACCTCCCCAATTTTAATCGCTCCACCATTGGCGGCCGTGCCTTCAGCTGCCTAGGCGCTCAGCTCTGAAATTCCCTCCCTAAACATCTCCAACTCTCTCACCACCTTTAAGACACTCCTTAAAACCTACCTCTTCGACCAAAAATTTTGTCAGCTGTCCAAACATCTCCTTATGTGGCTCGGTGTCAAATTCTGTTTGATAACGCTCCTGTGAAGCACCTTGGGACCTTTTACTATGTTAAAGCCGCTCTATAAATGCAATTACTCAGATAAAACGGTTAGATGCTCTAAGCCTGAAAAGAAGCAGAAGATACTGGGAGTGCACAGTGGATTAGTCAGTATCTAAAAAACTCAGCTAATATTTTGGGTGGGATACTCCTTCAGAACACTTTGGGCTCGAAATCCGATAAAGCCCGAAAACGGGCGGTACCACCTTGGGGCGAGGTTAACTCGCACCCGTATAAAGAGCACAGGCAGCACCGTTATTTTGGCGCTGCCTGCTGATTTAAATGATTGTGCGCACAGCTTACCTTGCAACGCGTTGCTTCAGGCGCTGCACTCAGCAGGAGGCTCAACGTTGCGTGGCCGTAGCGTCCCTGGAGCGAGGCAGCGTTTTCTTAAAGCTAGGCTGTCATTTTAGAAAGCAGTCTCGAGCCCTTAAAGGGGAACTGCCTTCTAAAATAAAAATCATTTAAAAATAGGCAGTCATTAGCCCTTAGAGCTCAACTGCCTTCTGAAAAAAAAATAAACGTTATAAATAATTCCAAAATGGCAGTCTTCAGCTCTTAAAGCTGAACTGCAATCTGCATGTAAAAAAAATGTAAAAGTGCTTCAGCACTAAAACAAATGGCTCAACAAGCCAGGGAAAGGGCAACCAGGGTCTCGCACGCAGCACTCCAGCTTTGGGTCAACACTCAAAGAGAGGTCCTCTACCCACAGGAGGCCAGAGGCCCTCCAGAAAGAAGGATGTGGGACCAGATCACCGAGGCTGTCACTGCCAGCAGTGTCACCCCAGGACCTGGCTCCAGTGCCCAAAGAAGTTTCACGACCTCAGACGAGTAGTCAAGGTCAGTGAATGCATCTTCACAAGCCCTCTCCTATCAACAGCACCACTAGCCTCACCAGTGCACGACCTCCACTCCCCCATCACTCATCTACCAACAATCTGTACTAAACATGAGGCACACCTCACATTCCTAGCTTCACCTCACCCTCTTGGAGGAGACGGTGCAGGCCATTCTTGGCAGGGCTGAGCCCTTGGCCAGTGGCAGGGCTGAAAGAATACAAGATGCTGGTATCCTCAGACATTATCCTCCTTCTCACATCCCATTTCCCTCTCATCCCACAATCTCTTCTGATGTACAAGCTGCACATGCTGTAAGCATGCATCTCTTGTTTTCCCTCCCTCCCCTTACCACAACCCTACCCTTGTGCCTTCCTCATTTCAGACATCCAAGAATCCCAGCCTTCCCAGCCAGCAGTTGACCAAGAAGAGGGAGAGGAGAGTGAAGAAGAAGAAGAAGAAGAAACACCGTCATTCGATTTGACACTCCCAGCCACCAACTCCTCGAGGTCGTCCTGCAAGGCCATCTGCAGTGTCCCTCACTGAAAGTAAGCAGCCTTCCACCAGCCATGCTGCAGCCACTGGGGTAGCACTGCATGACATCAGTAGGATAGGCAAAGGCACACACAAGACAGTCACTAAGGGAATGCACAATGGTGATCAGTTGATTTTTTGATGTAATATATGGATAAAGTTGGATTGGAAAGTTTGATTTGTGGTGGCTTTTATTTCAGCATTGTGGCTAAGAGGACGTTGTGATGGTCAGTAACAGAGGGAAGGGAAGGTGTGGGACAAATACTGAAAGGGGAATTGGGGTTGTGTTCACTGGTACCCCAGGCAGATGATTCCATCCCGGATATCCCGGCCAGAAAGGGGCATCCTTTCTTCCGCTTGCTCCTCTTCTGCGTCTTCCTCTTCTGGGTCTTTCTCTTCTGCTTCCTCCTCTTCTGCTTCCTCCTCTTTAGCTTCTTCCTCTTCCTTCTGCAAGCAGCTTGACCCCTTTGCTGTCTCCCAGAACTGTGAGCAAGTGGTCTTCTCAGAGACAAAATACTGCGGAAGCTGGAAATCTGAAATAAAAACAGAAAATGCTGGGAATACTCAGCAGGTCAGGTAGCATCTCGACCTGAAACGTTAACTCTGTTTCTCTCACCATAGATGCTGCCTGACCTGCTGAGTATTTCCAGCATTTTCTGTTTTTGCAGAGGCCTTTCTTTACCATCCAAAGCCTTGCAAATGTCCAGTACTTTTAAAATGTATTGCACCGAGCCACTACTTCAATAAAATATTTTAAAAGTCCAAAAGCTGAAATCTAAACTTACCTGAAAGATGTGCGTGTCCCTTTAAGAAGCGCTGACAGCGTCTCTACAGGGCTACTATGCGCACGTTCTTCTGTGCGGAGTTTAGAAGTGAGAGTTATGGCATGTGGAGATGTCCAAAATAGCAGTCGTGGCGTTAAATCAAATCATGTGTTGCACGCCGATTGACGTCATAATCTGCTCATTTGAATTTGAGAGGCCAGCGGTGGCAATGGCAGCGTTATGGCTGTCACCAAAATGCCGGTCACCATGTCACGCGCCGGAAACGAGGCGGCCACCATTTTTTGAAGAAATCCGGGTAAACACACGGCGTTAAGCTAGGGAATTTCCATGCCTTTACCTTAAGGATTCCATCTAAAATATTAACTTGTCATTCTCTTTCAGATGCTTAATAACAAGTGTACATTTCAAGAGCTTTCAAGAAACACCTCATAAGAACATAAGAATTAGGAGCAGGAGTAGGCCATACGGCCGCTCGAGCCTGCTCCACCATTCAATAAGATCATGGCTGATCTTAGACCTCAACTCCACTTTCCTGCACTATCCCCATAACCCTTGATTCCCTTAGAGTCCAAAATTCTATCGATCTGTGCTTTGAATATACTCAACGACTGAGCCTCCACAGCCCTCTGGGGTAGAGAATTCCAAAGATTCACAACCCTCTGAGTGAAGAAATTTCTCCTCATCTCAATCCTAAATAGCCGACCCCTTATCCTGAAACTATGCCCCCTAGTTCGATACTCTTCAGCCATGGGAAATAGCCTCTCAGCATCTATCCTGTCAAGCCCTGTCAGAATCTTATATGTTTCAATGAGATCACCTCTCATTCTTCTAAACTCGTGCACCTCCTGGCCCCACAAAAATAAAATTAAACTTAGCATTTTTGGTCTTCTTCGGCTGTACCGCCGGGTAAAGCTGGGCAGAGGGCACAAGGTGCCAGCTCTGCCCTGTTGTCTCTCAAAATAGCAATCGTGGTCCTATGTACATCATGTTTCTTCCCCTTCCCCTCTTCTCCTGAATGTGCTAACTCGCACATCACAGATGCACCAGGTAATGACCATCTCAAACAAGACAGAAGTTAACCATCTCCCCTTGACATTCAGTGGTATTTCCATCACCAAATCCTCCACCATCAACATCCTGGGGGGTCACCATTGACCAGAAGCTCAATGGACCAGCCATATAAAAGCCATGGCTACTAGAGCAGGTCAAAGGCTGGGTATTCTGTGGTGAGTGGTCACTTCCTGACTCCCCAAAGCATCTCCACACCTACAAGGCATAAGTCAGAAGTGTGATGGAATACTTTTCACTTGCCTGGATGGGTGCAGCTGCAACAATACTCAAGAAGCTCTACACCATTTCGGACAACGCAGTCTGCTTGATTGGCACCACATCCACCAGCTTAAACATCCACTCCCTCCACCACAGTGCACCGTTGCTGCAAAGTATTCTATCTACAGGATGCATTGCAGCAAGTCGCCAAGGCTTCTTTGGCAGCACCTCCCAAACCTGCAATCTCCACCACCTAGAAGAACAAGGGCAGTAGGCGTATTTGGAACACAATTACCTCCAAGTTCCCCTCCAAGTCACACACCATCCGGACTTTGACATATATCACTGTTCCTTCATCGTCCCTAGGTCAAAATCATGGAACTCCCTACCTAACAGCATTGTGACAGTATCTTCATCATATGGACTGCAGCTGCTCAAGAAGGAGGTCAACCATCACCTTCCCAAAAGCAACTAGGGGTGGGCAATAAATGCCGCCTTGCCTGCGACGCTCGCATCCTGAAGAATGCTTTAAAAAAAATATCACTTATTTTGGGAACAGCTTGCTTCTTCTTTAAATAGAAACTGTGTATATCAGAAGAAGAGCCTCACCTTATTTTTACTGTGAAGGCATCATACACAAAGGACATTTATGTAATGCAATGATTCACTTCAACACTGGGCATTACTGATATGCCCTCTTCACTTCGCTGCATTTTATGAATTGGCTGATTGCTATAATCACTAGAACAGAGTAAAGGAAACAATGAGTACAGTTTTCCCTCGGTTGGAGTGGACATTGGGATTACTAGTAGTAGTAGCAATTTTATCCAAACAGTACATCTTTTGTTTGTTCATGGGACAGGGATGACACTGTCAATGCTGCAATTACTGCCCATCCCTAGCGGGATGAATTGCTGCCGTTCCTGTGGTGATAGTGCAGCCGCAATGGTGTTACTTAAGGAATTCCAGGTTGCTCACCCAGCGACAATGAAGGAACAGCGGTTTATGTCCAAGTCTGGATGGTGTGTGAATTGGAGGGGAACTTAGAAGTGATGGTTTTCCCATGATATTGTTGCTCTTGTATTTCTTGCAGTAGAGGTTGTGGGAGGAAATATTATGCGCTGCACTGGCCATTTTATTTGCCCACTGCCTGGAGAACAATAGAGAGCAGCAAGTGCTGAGTCCATTTTTTTAAAACAAATACAGATGAGCAGGACTTTAATTATAACTCTATTGGCAAAGTGATAGAAATAGAGGGAAAACCAGCTTACATCATCTCTTCCACCTTAATTTTTCCAACAAAAAGAAACAAGTGGACAATTGGGCAACAGGTCAGAAGTACCAATAACCACTCATCTATGCAGCAGACTGCAGCAATCTCAGCGTGATTTGTTTTTTTACAAAAGCAGCACGAGACCACTATGAGGAGTGTTACACCACTTTGGCTGTATACTGGTTGTAGCATAACTGTAACTGGCACAGAGTAAATTTCAGAATGTTCAGAGGCAGTCAGTCCAGTTTTTGAAGTTAATATCCGCTGGCTTTTGCTGACATTCAAAATGTCACCAGTGTTTTGAAGTTAGTGAGCAGAGTTCTATTTATTCATGCCCATGTCTCTCTTTCCTTGACCAGAGAGTAATATGGAGATGAAAGGCAATGCAGTGCTTCTAACGCGCACTGCTCTACAGCAAGTGCCCGTGTCAGACCACCATTTATAGTAGAACTGATTTACCCTCTTCATTGCATTGCACTTTGATTGTAGATACAACATACTTAGACAGTTAACTATCCAACACCCTAACAATGAAATCAAGCCTTCAGCCCATTAACCTTTAAATAAAATGCAACAGCTCAAAGCCTGAATAAAGCCAAACAAAAATGTAAAAAATAGCATTTTATTGGATTAGCAACTGATGGCCGAATTACTAATTGGAGAGCAGCTCTCACAGCTCAGCTCTTGGGTATAAAGAACTAGCTTAGAATTAAATTCCTCGGTGTGATTAGTGCTGTGTTCCACGGTCAGATATTATTTTGCTTTAAAAGGATAGGTACGTAACATACATAAGCTGGTAATCATAAACGTAATGAATTCCCGCCGAGAGAAAATAAGTGAGAAATAAATTAATATTGTAATTGAAATTCTATGTTGTCGGTTTGCTAGGGCTGGTGGAAATTGAATGTCTGTCACGACAATGAAAGTGGCAGAGGTGGAATTGAAACCGTTGCCTTCTCCGAGTTACTTTTGGCATTTTAGCTATTGCTTTTTATATTAGACGTTCAGTGAGGGCAAATGAATTTGCTCCTCAAAATGTGGTGTTAGAATTTAAAGTTGCTGAATTATCAGTGCCTTGACTTTCAACATTCTGTTAAGATTTGAGGTTCCGTCACAATCGACTCTGAAAATCATCTACAAGCCCATTTCTCAACTTTTTTCTTAAACCGTGTTCTTTTCTATAGGCATAGTTTGAAGGTTAGTTCCCTCCCTTTTCTCTCATTTTTTTTCTTTTTATCCAGCTCAAGGGAGGAGAGATTGAGGAGAGCTATGAGGAGAGATTGAACAGACTAGGCCTATATTCTCTAGAGTTCAGAAGAATGAGAGGTGATCTCATTGAAACATACAAAATTCTTACAGGGCTTGACAGGGTAGATGCAGGGAGGATGTTTCCCCTGGCTGGGGAGTCTAGAACCAGGGGTCACAGTCTCAGAATAAGGGGTCGGCCATTTAGGACTGAGATGAGGAGAAATTTCTTCACTCAGAGGGTGGTGAATCATTGGAATTCTCTACCCTAGAGGGCTGTGGAGGCTCAGTCGTTGAGTATGTTCAAGACAGAGATCGATAGATTTTTGGATATTAAGGGAACCAAGGGATATGGGGATAGTGCAGGAAAGTGGAGTTGAGGTAGAAGATCAGCCATGATCTTATTGAATGGCGGAGCAGGCTCGAGGGGCCAAATGGCCGACTCCTGATCCTATTTCTTATGTTTGACGCCACTAGAGCTGGGGGGGGGGGGTGCACAGTCCACTTCCAGGTTACTACCAGGAGATGGCATGGACTGCCCAAGCATGCCTTTATCCTTAGATTCTCTCTGTCACTACTAGAAGATGCTGCAGCCACCAGGCTTGGCAGAGCTGAAATCTGGAATTGAGTACAGCAGGGCTTGAACCTGCATCTGTCCTTGGTCTACAGTACTAAGTTTTAGCACAAAAATGCTCAGTGCCAGCACACAGCCCAGATTTAGTTCGAGACTTGAATTCAATCCTCATTAACATTTCATCAGTCAGATGAAATAGACAGAAATAGAAACATAAAAGATTACACTTGTCCAATTTTTCTTCTTAATCAGCTTCCTGTAGGGTTATTCAGGTTACCGGGCTATGCCAGTACATTATTTTCGTCCACGGGTCACAGAGAGCAGAAAGGCTGCCTCCTCCAGATAGTGGGCATTTGGGAACAGACAATCATGGTGTTGCAAGGAGAATGGAATAAGAACATCGCCCTGTTTGCTCTCTGTGCTGTTAAACTTTACTTGCTTGTTACACATTGGGTTTGAGTCTGATTAAAAGAACCCACAGCCACACGTGCAATCTCTGGTTATTAAACATAATCTGAAGGGCACACCAAAGGTGGAATACCAAACGTTCCTGCGTTGTTTCATTCATACTTCTGCAACAATATTCTGAACATTTTTCCAGTAGTGTTTCTCACATGGAGAGAGGAAAGAGAGAAAAAAAAGAAATAGATGGACACTCAAACAGTGTGGACAGGTAGACGCCAACTTGCCAGGAATTCCTATTGGGAGCCATTAACCCTTGGCATGCCATAATGATTTACTGACTGGGCAAGATTGGGCCATCGATGATCATACTCATCTATTTGCAACTCTTTCTTTTTTGAGATGTTTATACATATCAAAGTTTGATCGGGTGTCGTCATTCCTCACATCGTTACCACTGACTTAGCAGCCATGTTTTTAAAGGCGGGAAAAGGGAGGCAGAAGAAGACACAGAAGCAAAAGGTACTGAACTTTAAAATAAAATTAACAACAAGGTAGAAAATCATGCAACTAAAGTGAAAATAATATACGCCAGAGAGCGGTACAAAGTGGAAGAGGACAGAATGGGGAAAAATGAGACAGCAGTGCAAACAGAAAATATTGTTCATTAAATATCAAGACATAAGTAGTTATTTCTGTGGTTTAGTACAGGAAAGAGTAGTTCCTCCTGATAGTTAAGTATTGATTTAGTACTGCAATACTGTTTTTTATTGTCAGCATCAGAAAATATAAGATTGGGACAGCCAGGAAGACTGGCAGTTTTCTAGATCTATCAGGAGACTAAGGGCTAAAAAAACAAATTCCTTGCCCACATGAACAACATCTTCAGCTCTCACAGAAATTGCTCATTCATACACACACATTTTATGTTGTATATCGGGTTCATCCCATCTGGTTCAATAATGTCCTTTAGGGAAGGAAATCTACTGTCTTTGCCCAGTCTGGCCTATATGTGACTCCAAACCCACAGCAATGTGGTTGACTCTTAACTGCCCTATGAAATGGCCTAGCAAGCCATTAAGTTGTATTCAAGAAATTAAATACTTAATTGGAGGAAGGCCAATTTCAGTGGGTTGAGAATGAATTTGACCCAAGTAAATTGGAATCAAAGATTGGCAGGCAAAACTGTAATCGAACAATGGGCTGCCTTGAAAGAGGAGATGGTTCAGGTACAGTCGAGGTACATAATCTTCCAATCCTCCTTGGATACGGAGCTGGTGCCAGAGGGCTGGAGAATTGCAAATGTTACACCATTGTTCAAAAAAGGGTGTAAGGATAAACCCAGCAACTACAGGCCAGTCAGTTTAACCTCGGTAGTGGGGAAGCTTTTAGAAACGATAATCTGGCACAAAATTAACAGTAATTTGGACAAGTATGGATTAATTAAGGAAAGCCAGCACGGATTTGTTAAAGTCAAATCGCGTTTAACTAACTTGATTGAGTTTTTTGATGAGGTAACAGAGAGGGTTGATGAGGGCAATGCGGTTGACGTGGTGTATATGGACTTCCAAAAGGCGTTTGATAAAGTGCCACATAATAGGCTTGCCAGCAAAGTTGAAGCCCATGGAATAAAAGGGACAGTGGCAGCATGGATACGAAATTGGCTAAGTGATAGGAAACAGAGAGTAATGGTGAACGGTTGTTTTTTGGACTGGAGGATGGTATACAGTGGTGTTCCCCAGGGGTCGGTTGTAGGACCACTGCTTTTCTTGATATATATTAATGACTTGGATGTGGGTGTACAGGGCACAATTTCAAAATTTGCAGATGACACAAAACTTGGAAGTATAGTGAACAGTGAGGAGGATAATGATAGACTTCAAGAGGACATAGACAGGCTGGTGAAATGGGCGGACACGTGGCAGATTAAATTTAACGCAGAAAAGTCTCCCTGTTTCGCCCTCTGTCTTAAATGTGTCAGAAACTAGAACTTCTCTCTCACAGGTGTAACCCATTAGCACTGACCTTTTCTAACTGTCAACAAAAGCAGGTGGAGATAATTAGTTACCTTCTAAATCAACTAATTAGCATGAACAAAGACTGGGCTGGATTTTACCAGTCCTGAGGAAGCGGGATTAGAGGCGGGACTGCTGGGAAAGTCAAAAAGAATGGGAGCGGGTCCCGAACCCACTCCCAACTCGCCTCCAACCAATCTTCCCGGGAGTCGGGTCCCCAATTTGCGCAGGGACCCGACTCCTAGCAGCAGGAAGAGGATTATAGCCACTTATTTGCCTATTAACAGGTAGTTAACAGGCAGTTAAGAGGCTTTTTCCCATTTTGTGACTTCTGCTGCGGGCTTCCCGATGTCGGGCAACCCCGCCAGGGTAAGTGAGGCGTGCTGTGGGTCTGTTGTTATGTTGGTGTATATATGACAGCTGCAGAAGTGGTGTGAAGGATGCAATGGGACACTGGTGAGTATCAGAGGTAAGGAAATGTTGGGAAAGTCATTTTTAATGTGTTTAGATTTTTCTGCAGGTGACAAGCTTTGAAGTGTTTGTGTGGCCTCACCTCAATGGGAGAAGTGACAGATAGCTTCTGTACCCTCACCTGCAGCTGCCATCTGTTTCATCCTAAGGAGAGAGTCATTGGAGAGTCTGGGTGCAAGGGCTAACCTGTGTACAGTGATTGTCAGTGTTTGACAGCACCTCAATGCTGTCAAACACTGTCAAATCATCTGTCAAAAATTTATGGTTCATGTGCCTTTAAGAAAACCGGCAGATGAAGCGTCATAAACTGACGTCATTTGACACCGGCTTTCCCTTAATTGGCCAGCAAGCCCGCAGGGCGGGCTTAACAAGGCCAATCAGGGGGAAATAGCGTCTGTGCGTCGGACGTCGCTAGGGGCAGGACTAGAACCCAGAAGGCAGCAGTCCCGCCCCCAACGCGTCTCGGTGAGTAAAATCCAGCCCTATATCTCTATTCATGAAGCCCAGGATCCCATAAGCTTTTTTAACTGCTTTCTCAACCTGCCCTGCCACCTTCAACGATTTATGCACATATACCCCTAGGTCTCTCTGTTCATGCACACCCTTTAAGATTGTACCCTTTAGTTTATCTTTCCTCTCCTCATTCTTTCTACCAAAATGCATCACTTTGCACTTTTCTGCGTTAAATTTCATCTGCCACGTGTCCGCCCATTCCACCAGCCTGTCGATGTCCTCTTGAAGTCTATCACTATCCTCCTCACTGTTCACTATACTTCCAAGTTTTGTGTCAGCGGCAAATTTTGAAATTGTGCCCTGTACACCCACATCCAAGTTATTAATATACATAGATACATAGAAGATAGGAGCAGGAGTAGGCCATCCGGCCCTTCGAGCCTGCTCCGCCATTTAATGAGATCATGGCTGATCCTCCAATTCAGTATCCCGTCCCCGCCTTCTCTCCGTAACCCTTAACCCCTTTTGCCTGTAGAAATATATCTAATTCCCTCTTAAATATATTTAATGAGCTGGCGTACACTGCCCTCTGTGGCAATGAGTTCCACAGGTTCACCACCCTCTGAGTGAAGAAATTCCCCCTCATTTCTGTCCTAAATGGTTTAGCCCTTATCCTTAAATTATGTCCTCTAGTTCTGTTCTCACCCGCCAAGGGAAACATTCCTTCTGCATCTAGTCTGTCTAGACCTGTCAGAATTTTATACACTTCTATGAGGTCCCCTCTCAATCTTCTAAACTCCAGTGTGTACATCCCTAAACTACATAGTCTCTCCTCATAGGTCAATCCCGCCATTCCTGGTATCAGCCTGGTGAATCGCCGCTGCACCCCCTCCATGGCAAGAACATCTTTCCTCAGATGAGGCGACCAAAACTGTACACAGTACTCGAGGTGTGGTCTCACCAGTGCCCTGTACAGCTGCAGCAAGGTATCCCTGTTCCTGTATTCCAACCCTTTTGCTATGAAGGCCAGCATACCGTTTGCCTTCTTGATCGCCTGTTGCACCTGCATGCTCGCCTTCAGTGACTGGTGTACAAGAACACCCAGGTCTCTCTGTACTTCCCCCTCTCCCAATTTATTGCCATTTAAATAATAATTTGCCCTCCCGTTCCTGCACCCAAGGTGGATAACTTTGCACTTGTCCACATTATAGTGCATCTGCCATTTATCCGCCCAATCACCCAGTCTGTCCAAATCACTCTGGAGCTTCCTGGTCTCCTCCTCTGAGCCCACCCCTCCTCCTAGTTTAGTGTCGTCTGCAAATTTGGAAATGCTGCATCCGACTCCCTGATCCAGGTCATTAATGTAAATTGTGAACAGCTGGGGACCCAGGACAGATCCCTGTGGTACCCCACTTGTTACTGCCAGCCATTCAGAAAATGAGCCGTTTATTCCAACTCTCTGTTTTCTATCTGACAGCCAGTTCTCTATCCACGTCAATACTTTCCCCTTTATCCCATGAGCTTCAATTTTCCCTGCTAATCTTTTATGTGGGACCTTATCGAAGGCCTTTTGGAAGTCCAGGTACACCACATCTACTGGCTCTCCCCCATCTATTTTACCAGTTACTCCCTCAAAAAATTCCAATAGATTAGTCAAGCACGATTTACCCTTTGTAAATCCATGTTGACTCTGTCCTATCCTGTCCCCATTTGCTAAGTGCTCCGCTATTTCATCCTTAATGATGGACTCCAGCATTTTGCCCACAACTGATGTAAGGCTTACAGGTCTGTAATTACCTGCTTTTTCCCTACCCCCCTTTTTGAATAGTGGGGTAACGTTAGCTACCCTCCAATCCATGGGCACTGTTCCCGAGTCTAATGAATTCTGAAAAATCATACTTAGTGCATCCGCTATCTCTAGGGCCACCTCCTTCAGCACCCTAGGATGCATGTTATCAGGCCCTGGGGATTTGTCCGCCTTCAATCCCTTTAGCTTCCTTAACACCATATCCTTAGAGATATTGACTTGCGTCAGTTCCTCCTTTGCAAATGTCCCTATTTTTCCCGATATCCCAGGGAGGTTTTTTGTGTCTTCCTTCGTAAAGACTGACCCAAAGTATGCATTTAGTTGGTCTGCCATTTCTTTATTTCCCGTTATATATTCCCCCGTATCTGACTGCAATGGGCCAACTTTGGTTTTCACCAGTCTTTTCCTCTTGATATACTTATAAAAGCTTTTGGAGTTAGTTTTTATATTTTCCGCCAGCTTGCTTTCGTAAGCTATTTTGCCCCTCTTGATTAAGCCCTTTGTCCTCCTTTGCTCTATCTTAAACTGTTCCCAATCTTCCGCTCTGGCGCTTTTTTTGGCTAATTTATACGCCCTATCTTTGGATTTTATGCTGTCTCTAATTTCCCCTGTTATCCACGGTTGAGTCACCTTTTTAGATTTCCTTTTATGCCAGATTGGTATAAACAATTTTTGCAATTTTGTCATTCTACCTTTAAATGCTTGCCATTGTTTATCTACCTCCAGTCCTCCCAGGAACGTTGTCCAATCAGACCTACTCAGTTCCCGTCTAATGGCATCATAATTCCCCTTGTTTAAATTCAGGACCTTAGTATCTGAGTCAATTTCTTCGCTCTCCATTTCGAGTGAGAAATCGATCATGTTATGATCGCTCTGACCCAAGGGTCCCCGTACAACAAGATTACTAATTAGTCCCTTCTCATTGCACAGTACCCAGTCCAATATAGCCTGTTCCCGAGTTGGTTCCTCGACATATTGATCCAGATAACCATCCCTTAAACACTCAAGGAATTCCTCCTCCTCATTATTTTTACTGATTAGGCTATTCCAATCTATATGTAAGTTAAAGTCACCTATGATGACAGCTGTGCTCTTATTGCACGCTTCTCTAATTTCCCTCGTGATGCCCTCCCCAACCTCTATTTTACTATTTGGAGGCCTATATACCACTCCTATTAATGTTTTTCGCCCCTCGCTATTTCTTAGCTCCACCCATATAGATTCTGTATTAACTGAGTTAATATCCTTCCTTTCAATTGCATTTATCCCTTCTTTTACCAGCAATGCTACCCCTCCTCCCTTTCTTTTTTGTCGATCCTTCCTAAATACTGAATACCCTTGTATGTTAAGCTCCCAGCCCTGCTCACCCTGCAACCATGTTTCCGTAATCCCAATTAGATCATAATTATTAACCTCTATTTCCACAGCTAATTCATCTACCTTGTTCCTGATGCTTCTCGCATTAAGGTATAAAACCCTCAGGCTTTTTTTATGCTCACATTTTTTATGAATTGGTTTGGCCCTTTGTTTTTTGTTCCTCACCCTTTTACCATTTATTTCTGTCTGCCTTTCACTTTCCTCTATTTCACTACATAGGTTTCTAGCCCCCTGCCATACTAGTTTAAATGCTCCCGAACTGCTTTATCAAAAATTACCCCGAGAACATCAGTTCCATCTTTGCACAGGTGTAGACCGTCCCTTTTGTATAGGTCACACCTACCACAAAACTGGTTCCAATGCCTCAAAAATTTAAAACCCTCCCTCTTACACCACTGCTCAAGCCACGTATTTAGCCTAACTATCCTGTTCTCTGTACTCTTACTATCAAGAAAAGCAGTGGTCCTAGAACCAATCCCTGAGGAGCTTCACTGTACACCTTCCTCCAGTCCAAAAAACAACCGTTCACCACTACTCGCTGTTTCCTGTCACTTAGCCAATTTCGTATCCATGCTGCCACTGTCCCTTTTATTCCATGGGCTTCAACTTTGCTGGCAAGCCTATTATGTGGAAAATAAAAATGTTTGCAAGCCATCCCGACATGGCACCCAGGTTCTCCGATGCTGATTTGGAATCCCTGGTCCAAGCGGTGGACAGGAGGAGGGAGAAATTGTTCCCCTGAGGAGTTTGGAAAGTCCTTCAGGCAACACCTTCGTCGCCAGTTGGAAAAGGATGCCGAGGAGTTCAATTTTAAGAGCTTAGATCCTAGGACATGGCTGCAATGCTGGTAAAAGTTCAATGACCCCACCAGAGTTGTCAAGGTAACAATACTGCTCGCTTATTCTCTGCACAACTCCACCACATTACTCACAGTACACCCCTCCCCCGCTCCCTTCACGCTCCTACAATCACTGCACCACACTTCACTACACCTTCATCTCCTCAGGCTCTCATTCTCAGCACTATTACAACCCTTACTTCCTCATACCTCGCACCTTAAACACTGCATTCCTACTATTCTACCATGACAGGCACCTTCTCTAAACATCTCACAAGAGTATCACTAACACACTCCCTTCTTTCTTGCAGGAGAAGGTTGCCCACAAGCAGCAGCAGGAGGCTGCCAGTGGAGGAGGCCGAGCCAGCCCACACACCCTCTCCCCTGTGGAAGAAAAGGTGCTGCCCATCACAGGCAGGGGGAGAGTCATGGCTGGCTGAATGGTAATGCTGGAGGGTTTTGTCACACTCTATCCCTCTTTTTCCTTTCCTACTTCCATCTCACCCTACATATTCTGCATGACAAACGAGAGCTGCTTTCAGAAAACACCTCTCTCTATCCGCTCTTCTTCACACTAAAAGCTAACCCTTTCCCTCGCTTTCATTTCAGGTACAGATAATGTGGAGATATTTCTGCCACTTCAGGAAGAGGAGGACAGTCATTCGATTGACCCGAGCAAGTACAAGTCTAGATACCGGCACCACGTGTACTTTAGAGGGTAGGATAAAGATGGAGTGTTCACATGGTGAATGATCGGGCACAAGTGTGTAAGAACTACAGTAGAGGGATAGGATTCCACAGGTGCCAGCTCACCAGAGGGCAAGATAACATACTAGCTCTGCTGTAGAAGACTCAGATGCTGACTTCGAGGGCCCAGACTATCAAAGAAGGCTAACAGACATACACAGGGAAATGCTAGATGCACTGGGCAGCCTGGCGGCGAGATTGCGCACAATGGCTCAGAGTATGGTTGAGTCTAACTCGAATGTCTGTTAAGGCTTCGTGCAGAGCACGCAGACCATTCTGTCCAACAAGGACCGAGCAGTCGGCTCCATGAACATGACAGGGGCGTCCACCGTAATGGTGCCTCTGCTGACAGCTCTGACACTGCTGTCATGGAAGCTTAGATAGCTGCCATTTTTGTTTTGGGGACCAGTGTTGACAGGGCTTTCTGGCGCATCACATCACTCCTGCACTCTGTTCTCATGCAGAGCCCTAGGAGTGCTGAGGCACAGTCTCAGAAGAGTGGCCTTAGCTTCATGAGAGAGACACCTGCTATCCTTTCTCAGCATGCCTGCTCCTGCGCTACACACTACACCAGTGATCTTGTTAGTACTACATAGCCAGCCGGTCCAGACTGCCCCAGGCCAATGCCGAGATGCTGCAGTCTGCAGTCGGTCCCCCAATAACCAGAGCTGCTTGAGGTCACCCGCCATGGCTATCTGAAGATTCTTCAAGGAAGGCAATCGGATGGTTGTAGTAACGACAGTAGTGATGAGGATTGCAGGACTGTTGGTGTATTGGGGATGGGAGGGATGCTTCAGGTGAAACGCTCTTTGATGAGTTGTTCTGAAAGTTTTTGGATCTAAAGGTACTGGTAGTCGATGCTGCTCCTGCTTCTCTTCTCCTCCTCCTGCACTCCTTGCAACCCAGGTGGTGGTAAGGACTGGTCCCTCATGGTGGCAAAATTATGCAGCATGCAGCAGACGACCATAAATCTGGATACCCGCTCAGGGCTGTAGTGTAAAGCTCTTCCAGAATGGTCCAGACAATGGAAGTGTTGTTTGAGCACGGCAATTGTCTGCTCGATGACATTTCTGGTGGCGGCGTGGCTCTCATTGTAGGACAGCTCTGCAGCTGTGCCCGGGTGTCTGACGGGAGTCATGAGCCAAGTCTGAAGGGAATATCCCTTGTCATCTAGTAGCCAAGCCTGTCACCTGATGGCCTGGTTGGAGCAAAGGCGTCAGAGCAGGTCTTTCCTGCCTGTTAGCACTATGAGTTGGTGGGTGAGTTCATTACATGGGGAGTCAGGCACTGGGGCAACTCAATAACACAAAAGGGTCCTGCAACAAATGCAGGACCCTCATTTAAATATTTTAATCAGCGATTTAAATAGTTCTGCCATATGCCTGGACGCCTATCGAGCAGGTCAATCCAATATGATGGACG
Organism: Squalus acanthias; assembly: GCA_030390025.1. NCBI lineage: Eukaryota > Metazoa > Chordata > Chondrichthyes > Squaliformes > Squalidae > Squalus > Squalus acanthias. The sequence goes on along the minus strand of CM059433.1, from coordinate 22,040,513 downwards.
GCGCACTTCTGGCACGTAATGAGCGTGTGTGCCCCGTCCGCCATGTTGGATTCTTAGACACCAGTTTTGCTCTTAAACAGGCGCTGCACCGTCGAATTTCCAGGCCCATGTCTTGAAGAGGTACTCCCTGCAGCCAGGGCATGAGTGCTGTATCTACACATTATAGCACCGTTGCTGAAGACAGGCTGCTGCTGTAATGTAAATGCACTGTAATACATTCAGCAAGTCACCAGCTGTAAAACGTACATTGCCTTGGGATACTCGTGTAATGATGAGATCACCACAGTAACAGATTGTATTCAACAGTAAGTAGAGGTGTTAACATTTAATTGCATTCAGACAAGCATTGATAAATGAAGGTTTAAGTCTTGGATCAGGGGACATAACTGCAATGAGTTTGATACTAAATTATGTGCGAAAGCCATGAGGTATGTGATGATATGTGTCCTGAGTTATGAGGCTGGTAAAGGTGCATGTGTTATACCTCACAGGAGATGCAATTTGTCTTTAGCAACAACTAATGAAGATAAAGCAATGGCTCAACTGTGACAAGACTCATTTAATTAAGTTAGTAAAAAGAATGTTACATCATTAAAATACGTCAGCAGCAAAGGAGTTCGTAAGCACGGTCAGTATCGTCAATAAAAACATTATTTATGTGGTCTATTTATTGGTTACTACAGCACAATCTAGGCTAATTTTTAATTCCTAAAACAAAGGGGCCTAAAAATTGGATATGGCCCGAGAACGGGTGGTGTCATGTCTGAGCGCTCTTTAGCCGTGCCGGGTCAAAGTGGTCCAGGTATAGTGCTGACTCAGCGCAAAACGCACTGCTGATTGGCTTACCGCTCGACGGGTGGGCCAATATCAGGTGCAATCTAATTGCAAGTAATGTTTGGCCTAGGCTTTCTCCACTACTTAAAGGGGAGGTGCTTTGATGCAGCAGCACCTCATTGTCATTGTATTTGGAGCTCCACTTGGATTCACAACTGAACTTGGAAGGCATGGCTGAGCACCAGCAGAGAGAAAGAGCCTGAAGGTTCTCAGATGCGGCTCTGGAGGCACTAGTGGTGGCCATGGAGAGGAGGCACCAGTGGTGGCCATGAAGAGGAGGCGGGCTGTCCTCTTCCCGCAGACTGGCAGGAAACCATTTGCCCATACATCTAGAAGGCTCTGGCAAGAGATATCTGGATACATGACGGCCAACAGCGTGGTCCCCAGAACATGGATGCAGTGCCGCAAGTTTAATGACCTCACACAGCAGGTCAAGGTGAGTGAAGGCTTCAGCAAATGCCATATCCCACCATTTCCAACACAAACCTTACTCATTGCTCCTTGCACCACACCCCATCACTCACCTACCAACAATCTCTAGCTATCACCACTCATACCTCACAATCATGGTTTCACTTCACCTCTCACAACCTTACCACTGCTGCAACTCTCACACTCACACCTTGCACACACTGACAGGCACATCACCCAAACACACTGACACACTTCCCTTTCTCTTGCAGGCTAAGGTAGCTTACAATCACTGGGAGCAGTGGCAGACGAGAAGCAGCCAAGTCGCAATACAGGCCTTGAGCCAACTGGAGGAGTCCGTGCTCGACATCATTGGAGGAGAAGTCACCGAGGCCGTGGCAATGGGTGAAGTTGAAGCCTTTGGGGACAATAACGGTATGCTCATTCCTAATCCTTCTTCTCACATCCCACTTCCCCTTCATCCCACAATCGCTTCTCATTTACAAGCTGCTGATGCTGTATGCATGGGTATCTTGCTTCCCACCCCCCTCCCCTCACCATAACCCGACTCTTGTGCCTTTCTGCTTTCAGATGACCAACATCTGCCACCCGCACAGCCTGACCTCGAAAAAATGGAGGAGAGTGAAGGAGAAGAAGAAGGCGGCACACCATCACTGCATCTGACACTCACAGACACCAGCTCAGAAACTGGAACTGCGCAGAATTTAGAGGGTGGTGTAGATGCGGGATCTCCGGCTCCAACATTGGACAGGGCTTTGCCCAGAGCTTGGAGCCTATGATTTCCAGGCTGGAAATGATGGACAACTCCAGGAGAGACCGTGTCGACCCTGACATGATGCCGCGTGTGATGGGCGATATCGCGGCTGCCATTGCAGCACAGGCAGAAGCGACCCAATGTCTCAGTGCTGCAGTGGAAGTGCAGACCACTCTCCTGTAGTCTCAGCTTGCTGCCACGCAAAATCAGACTGCTCTCAAGCAGTCTCAGCTTGATACCACCCAAGGTCAGACTGCTGCCATCGTGGCTGGTTTTACCAGTGTCGAAAGAGATTTGCAGGGTGTCGCAGCAGGCCAGCAATCTGTCCTCGAACAGATTGCTAGGAATGCTGAGACGCCCCCCAGGGGGAGTGGCAGTGGGTCAGTGGAGCAGGAACCTGCTGTCCTCTCTCAGGATGACAGCATTCCTACTCCCACCACTGCCACTCCGCCATTGCCCTTCCCACTGCCTGTCAGCCAGCCAGCCAGCCCAGACCGCTGCTGCCCATGCCAAGGTGGTGCAGTATACAGCCTGGCCTTCTAGGTCCAGAGCTGGTCGAGGTCACCCTGCAAGGCCATCTGAAGTCTCCACCATGGAAACTCAGCAGCCTTCCACCAGCCATGTTGCAGCCACTGGGGGAGCACAGCGTAGGAGCACCAAAGCAGGAAAGGGCTCCCAAACAACAGGCACTAAGGGATCGCACAAGGGTGATTAGTTGATATTGTAATGTGAATTGATTATTTTAAATTTATTAATTTTGTTTGGAATGTTGTTTTGTGGTGGCTCTCATTTCAGTTTTGTGCCCTAGAGGGCGCTGTGATGTTCCGTGACAGAGCGATGATATGATGGAGATGTGGTTGATGGGGATGTGGTGAGCAACGCGGATCTGGGGTTTCATTCACTCGAATCGGAGTCTAATGAGGCATTCACGGACAGCCCGTGCTGAAGGGGGTCTTGCTGCCTGCCTCCTCCCTTCCTCCTCGTCCTCTTCCTCCTGCTCCTCTTCCTCTTGCTCCTCCTCTCCCTTGTCCTCTTCCTGAGGTGATCCGCAATCTCTGCTGGCAAAGGTTGCACCCTCATAATGGCCAAGTTGTGGAGCATGCAGCAGACCACCACCAAATGCGACACCCACTCCACTGACTACTGGAGGGCTCCACCCGAGCGGTCAAAGTTAGCGGAACCATTGCTTCAGCAGCCTGATGGTCTGCTCGATGATGTTCCTGGTGGCAGCATGGGTCTCATTATATGGGTGCTGGGCACGAGTGTTGGGGTTGCAGAGGGGATTCATCAGCCAGGTGCAGAGCAGATAGCTCTCGTCTCTGAGCAGCCACCCTCGGGTTTGATGTGGTGGCTGGAAGATTGCTGGCACACCGGTCTGACACAGGATGAAGGCATCATGACTGTTGCCAGGATAGTGGGCATTGACCATCAGGATGCGTTGGGCGTGGTCGCATGACAACTGCACAATAAGTGAGTGGCAGCCTTTGTGGTTACAGAAGATCTCAGGATTGTTATGCGGCGCCCGAAAGCCACGTTGGTGCAGTCGATGGCGCCCTACACTATGGGGAAGCCCGCTATCCTGGCAAAGCCATGTGCGCACTCCTCCTGCTTTTCTCTGCTCAGAGAGACGACAACGTAGTCCCTTCTCCTGGTGCAGAAAGTCTCTGTGACCTCCCAGATGCAGCGATGGATGACAAACTGGGAGATGTTGACTATGTCTCCTGCTGCAGACTGGAAGGATCCGCTGGTGAAGAAATTGAGAGCCACGGTGAGCTTGAGGGCTACTGGGAGAGCTGTGTTTGCCCTGCTCTGAGACGCCAGGCCTGGTTGCAGGAGGTGGCAGAGTTCTGTGACCACCTCTTTGGTGAAGCGTAGCCTCCTAATAAACTGCTCCTCGGTTATGTGGAGATAAGAGAAGTGCTCTCTGAAGACCCTAGGTGGGTAAGACCTCCTGTTGAGAGCCTCCTGCCCCTCCTCCTCCCTCTCTGCGCATCTTCTCCCCTTCTTCGCTGCCTCCGCTCCCTCTCCCGAAGATACTCGAGCGCGAGGGGACTGCCAGTAGAGCCCCCATGACTGTGAGCAAGTGTTGTGAGCAGAAGCCTTTAAATGAGAATCAAGGCATTCTCCAGTTACCCCAACTCTCCCTGTCACCTTAGAACCTTGAAAGAAGTTTATAAAGCTGCTGGAGTTGCACAGAGCCAGTCAAACTGAACAAACATGTCAGCTGCAAGTTGTTGATGATGATCCCTTTAAATAGCACTGCTGGAGGCTCCTTCCTGCTTGTGAACGCTTGGTCAGCTGTTTGTAATTAACACAGGCTGGTAAGTTGAGCGCCGCACTCCAAAATGACAGACCGGGTGTCAGGTGAGCGTTGCACACTCACTGACGTCATGATGTGCATAATCTGCATATCGCTAACGAGCACGGACATCGGCAGCGCTGCCACCCAGCCAAAAGTGGTGGCCGCCGTGGGACCCACCGGCAGTGGGCGGACGTGAGGCCGCCGCCATTTATTCCCCCAAAACGGGCTCTAACAGCCATCGCAAACACTCCGGGCTGGATTTTCATTGACACATGGAGGTGGGTTTGGAGGCGTGTGGGGGGTTAAAATTGCGAAAACTGGCAGGTGGGCACAAGCCCGCCTCTATCCCACCTCCACGCAATTTTCATTAAATCGTGTCTGCTGGTCCCGACTCCGTCCCGCCTCTAAGAGGCGGGATAGGCTGTTAAGGCACTTAACAAGCACTAAATTGCCTCTATAATGCCATTTTGAAAGGCCTTTGTGATTTTAACCCTTTTTCTACGTGAAGCACGCCTGTTCTGAACCACGAATGTGAAACCTGGCGGGAGCACATTTCGATGGCTGGCTGGCCGGCCGGTCTGGGAGTGGTGGTGGATGGGTGGATGAATGACATATCTGGGAGTGGTGGTGGATGGGAGACATATCTGGGAGTGGTGGCAGATAGGAGACATATCTGGGAGTGGTGGTGCAAAAATATCTGGTAGCAGACTTAGGGCTGCTGCTGCTCATTTTGCATCCAAGTCCTCTCACAGCAAAGGCCAGGCAGTCTTTGCAGACCTTCAATGCAGCAGCAATGATGACATCATCAGAGGCAACTTTCAGACTGAAAACACTAATTGGTTCATGGGTTCCCACATGCTGGAACTCAATTACCCAATTAGGTGAAAATTGCATCAATCTCCCACATCCAATTGCAGTCGGGTGGATAACACGAAAAGTGGATGACACGACCCCAACCCGCACCAGTATCAAAATCCAGCCCTATGAATTTCTAGGCCAGGGAATTTTCATTGAGACAGTGTGAGACTTGATGAGAGTGATGTGAGGCTGACAGACTTTTGTTGTGCTGCTGACCTTGCGCCACTCTCTCGCTCAGGGAAATGGAGTTCTGCGCACACATACACACGCTTGTATACACGAGTAAAGCTCCGCTAACTGCCAGCTGAATGTCTGTTAAATTTTAAATGTTAACAAGTAGATATCTTGAAATGACATCTTGTGTATACAGCTGACTCGTGACTGGAAATTTACATTTGTATCTGTCCACTGCTGACAGCTAGGTTGAGATTCATCACATCTTGGCTTTTGCTAAATGGTACTGATGACAACGTTCCAATAGAAACCCACCTCACACAGACAATTTCCATTGGACGCAGTAACTTTCTGGAATTGTTGGAATTTATTGCGCTGGATTTTCCAGTGAGTAGTGAACTTAACATTTAAAAACATAAAAACATAAGAAATAGGAGCAGGAGTAGGCTATTTGGTCCTTCAAGCCTGCTCCGTCATTCAATAAGATCATGGCTGATCTTTTACCTCATCTCCACTTTCCTGCACTATCCCCATATCCCTTGATTCCCTTAATATTAAAAAATCTAGCGATCTCTGTCTTGAATATACTCAACGACTGAGCCTCCACAGCCCTCTGGGGTAGAGAATTCCAAAGATTCACCACCCTCTGAGTGAAGAAATTTAACATAAGAACATAAGAACATAAGAAATAGGAGCAGGAGTAGGCCAATCGGCCCCTCGAGCCTGCTCCGCCATTCAATAAGATCATGGCTGATCTGATCCTAACCGCCAATCTACTATCTATCACAGAACCATCTCCTGCATCTAACAGAATTGCACACACGAAATAGGAGCAGAATCAGGCTACACAGTCCCTGGGCCCGCTCCACTACCCACAGGGCCATGACCGATCCGAACCTAGACTCATGTCCAAATTCCTGCCCGCTTCCCGTAACCCTTAATGCCCTTTACTTCTAGGAAACTGTCTATTTCTGTTTTAAATTTAATTAATGTTGTAGCTTCTACAGCTTTTTGTGGCAGCATATTCCATGGACCTACCACCCTCTGAGTGAAGTAGTTCCTCCTCATCTCAGTTTTGAAAGAGCAGCCCCTTATTCTAAGACTATGTCCCCTAGTTCTCGTCTCACCCGTCATCGGGAACATCCTCCCCGCATCCACCCGATCCAACCCCTTCACAATCTTATATGTTTCAATAAGATCGCCTCTCATTCTTCTGAACTCCAATGAGTAGAGTCCCAATCTACCCAACCTCTCCTCATATGACCACCCCCTCATCCCCGGGATTAACCGAGTGAACCTTTTTTGCACTGCCTCGAGAGCAAGGATGTCTTTCCTTAAGTAAGGACACCAAAACTGTATGCAGTATTCCAGGTGCGGTCTCACCAATACCTTGTACAACTGAAGCAATACCTCTCTATTTTTATATTCTATCCCCCTAGCAATGAAAGCCAACATTCCATTTGCCTTCTTAATCACTTGCTGCACCTGCATACTAACCTTTTGAGTTTCGTGCACCAGGACCCCCAGATCCCTTTGCACTTCAGTACTCTCCAGTTTCTTGCCATTAAGATAATAAATTCCTCTAGGATTTTTCCTGCCAAAGTGCATCACCTCACACTTTCCAGTGTTGTATTCCATCTGCCAAATCTCTGCCCACTTACTTAGCCTGTCTATGTCTCCTCATCTCAGTCCTAAATGGCCGACCCCTTATTCTGAGACTTTGATTTTCAGTACGTTTAAGCCTGTAGTAATAGCATTTGTGAGGGAAATGCTAACATTGTAACTGGCAAGGCAGAGAATAGGGTAAACATGAATAGGGTGGCAGAACCTATAACCCACGTTCCAATTTCCACTATTAATAAAACAGCCAGCCCACATGGCAGAGAATTTTTTTTTTTAAGAAAGGGCCGATCACAAAATCAATTGTCCGGTTCACAATAGGACAATATGCATCAAGGGAGTTTCAAAACAAAATTTAGGTTTTTTCTATACTCTGCCCACACTAAGAAGAATGGCCCACGCTGATCTTTCGATTGGCAATGGAAATTACCTGGGAAGTTAAATGTTCTGATTTCCTGCTGTCAGTACACCATTACTGTCTGCTTACAATGTGTCAACCTTGGTTCAGTGGCAGTGTCTCATGGGTTCAAGCCTCACTCCAAAGACTTGAGCTCATAATCTAGGCTGACACTTCAGTGCAGTACTGGGGGACTGCTGCACTGGGCAGAGGTGCTATTTATGGATGAGACATTAAACCAAGGCCCTGTCTGTCCTCTCGTAAATGATCCTGTGGCATTCATCAAAGAAGCAGGAGAGTTCTTCTGGTGTCTTGGCCAACAGTTATCGCTCAAACAACCTACCTAAAACAGGTTATCTGGTCATTATTTTGTTGCTGTAATGGGACTTTGCTACCTAAATAGTCTGCCATGCTTCCCTACATTACAATAGTGACTATACTTTAACAAGTACTTAATTGGTTGATTATTCTAAGTTTGTGAAAGGTGCTATATAAATGCAAGCTCTTTTTTTCTTCTTTCTAGAAAATCCAGGCATCAAAAGGAACTTATTTTACCACCTTTTTTTTTACTTTTTAAACTTGACAATGGTTCATGAGTAAAAGGAACCCTAACCACTCGAAAGCTCACACAGATCTCACTGCTGACAGCGAGAAGTTGTATCCTCCTCTGCTCGAGCAATCCAACTCCTCTTATGACAAACGTATAGTCTAAACCCATGTAGGGCATCTCCTAATCAGAGTAATTAATGTATAGGCTGCACACGGAGATGGAGAAACACGAGGGGAGATGGGGCCCGTCCTGTCGGTCAGCTACACATCCACCCACCAAAGCTCCCACAATATGAAAAGCCCCTGGGCTACCTGCTGTGAAGACAGCCCCCAGCATTCTGCAAAATGTCGACAAGGACCTACTGCAGCACCTCTTCCCCCTTCTAGCAAACCCCCATTCTTCTGGACTCGGGATGACCCCAGCCATGTCCCTGATCAACCCTTACCCTAATGTGTAGAACTGTACAACATTGTACGATCATTTATCTGCAAGTATTATAAAATGTGTACTATAGCATGCACTCTCCATGAAATTAAATCCTGAGAGCATGTAAATTTCTTGCATATTAAATTAAAAAATACACACCAAGCATTAGTCAGTGACCTTTGAAGAACAGGTTGTTTACTTCTAGTACAAAAGCCCAACAAGGAAAATAAAGAATTTTGAACCATTGCTTCTCAATTACAAGTGACAAACACTACGGCTGCGATTTTATCGGCACTGAGAGGGCGGGTTTGGAGGCGGGTCAAAGGTTAAAATCGTTTTGATTGACGGCGGGGTCCGATCAACGATTCAAACAATTTTCCCAAGTGTCGGGTCCCCGATTTGTGCATGGACCCGACACCTAGCAGCGGGAAGAGGATTAAAGCCAATTACTTGCCTGTTAACAGGTAGTTGAGTGTAGTTGACAGGATATTTTTTAATTTTGCCGCTTCTGCCTCGGGCTTCCTGATGTCCAGACACCACGCCAGGTAAGTGTGGCATGTTGTGAGTCTGCTGTAATGTTTCTTCATTGATGACAACTGCAGAAGTGGTGTGAAGGATCCAATGGTGCATTGGTGAGTCTCAGAAGTAAGAAAATGTTGGGAAAATCATTTTTAATGCATTTACACATTTCTTTAGGTAACCTGTTTTGAAAACGATGTCCAGTGCCACCTCATTGGGAGAACCTCTCTCACCAGTGACAGATCGCTTCTGTCACCTCACCTGCAGCTGCCATCTGTTCCAGCCTATGGATTGAGTCATTGGAGAGTCTGGGTGCAAGAGCTCACCGTTGTACAGTGATTGTCAGTCTTTGCAGCACCTCAATGCTGTCAAACACTGAGAAATGAGCTGTGAAAAAAAAATTGTGCCGTGGTCCCTTTAAGAAAACCAGCAGATGACGTGTCATCAAATGATGTCATCTGACTGGCTTCCTCTTAATTGACCAGCAAGCCCGCAGGGCGGGCTTAACAAGGTCAATCAACGTAAAATCACCTCCGTGGGCTGGATGCAGTTGGGGGCGGGACTGGAAGCCGGAAACCACCTGACCTCCCTAACAGATTGTATCTCTGCAGACACATTGTTCTCTGTGTATATATACGGTGTAATCGACTTGTATTCCCTCACTGTACCTGTACCTGAAGAAGGAGCGGAGCTCCGAAAGCTCGTATTTTTAAATAAAACTGTTGGACTATAACCTGGTGTTGTGCGACTTCTCATTTTTGTCCATCCCAGTCCAACACCGGCATCTCCGCATCAGAATAGAACATTATTAAGTATGCAATGATAAAGAAGTATTCTCTTGACTTGCCTCTTGAATGAGAAGTCAAGGTGCAAGCCAGGAGAGAAAAGTATCTGGACTTCATAATGGTTACTTTCTGGACTAAAATTTGCATTAGTTGAATACAAAATTCAAGGGAGCAAGAATACTGAGCAATCAGTGACAGAAGAAATGTAAATTGTATATTTTTGCATCCAAATGCATCAGTAAAAAGAGCCAAATGCAGAATGTCAAAATATTAATTTTTAAAAATATTCTCAGAAACCCAGGTGAAGTGCCAAGGCTCATGTGCAGGACACCATCACGATTGAAAAAGGCAGGAGAGAAGAAGAGGTAAATCAATAAGCAGAGATTAAAATACAAGGGCAGCCTTTAAATGCTTGTAGATTATAGGAAAAAGGGAGCTAATATGTGGCATAAATCTCAATTAGCTGCTCGATTGACTACACAAGATGAAAATGAACCAGAAACAAGACACATCGGACCCTGGCTTAAATAGGAGATAACTAACAATTCAGTACAATTGGCAAGCTAACAATATATTTTCATAAACCAATGACAACCTGCTCTAATTGATAAACAAATAACTCATTTCAAAGAAGTACCTTAATTGCCCTGCTTATTAAATGAATTTGGTGCAGGGTTTAAAAAAAAAGTCAGACACTTTAACAGTTAGCAGCAATACCCCCCAGAACTAACTTTGAATGCTCCAGTTTTTTTTCAGTCAGTGGTTTTGCAATACTCTTCGATGCAAAAATGAGAGTAACTTTATTTTGCATTAATGCAAAATATAGTAGCACAATATATTTAATCTATTAAAATACCTTTATTCTGCATTGTGCACCACCAATGTTTGGTGACCTACACTTCCTTTGTGGTTTCTCAAAGTCACTGCATTCTGTTCTACTGTAAATTGCAGCAGGCAAGTGAATTACTTAAAGAACCTCATGTTAACTGAATGGAGAATATTTCAACAGAGGCATGATTTACAATGGATGTTGTGTTTCAGAACATTTGGAACAGAGGTTGGTTTAATGATAACTCTCATCAGCTCAGCTGCTGTGTTATTAGAAAAACAAAACACTTAAGGTGCAGTGATCTTGTGGGTCTCACTTTAAACAATACTGCTTTCATAATCGAAGGTTACTTAAGTTTTGTGGATCACAATTCAATCATTAACGCTTCTGTCAGTTTTGATCTTAAGACCCCCAACATCCCATTGAACCAATAAAGCAGCTTTGTTGGAAGCTCCTTTGTGGAATCAGTAATAGCTTAAGTAATCTTTGCTTCTCTGAGGTTACCATTGCTGTCGTAAATTTACAGTTATGAGACTCTACTTGAGCAGCTACCTTCCTCAAATGATGAGGGGGGCGATTTTCTGACGTCGGAGGAGGTGGGTTTGGAGTCGGGAAAGGCGGGAAAATTAGATTCAAAGAGGTCGGGTTCGGAACCCGCCTCTAACCCACCTCCGCGGGATTTTGCCGGTGCCGGTTTTGGAGGTCGGGAAACACTCCCGCCTCCAGCTGGCCATTGCGCTAATTAACTTCCTTAAATACTTGTTAAGGGCCTCGCTAAGCCCATTTTGAGAGGCCCTCGTGAATTTCCCAGCATTTCGGCGTGCTCCACGCACCTCCTGAACCACGCCAGGTAAACCTGGCGGGTTGACTCGTGGGTGGCCTCCTCACTGCTGCAGGTCTAACAAGACCTCGTCACTGCCGCAAGGCTTACTTGCAGGTGCCAGACCTTGGCTTTAAAAGGTCTCTGAGCACTTTTAGAAGGCCTTCCGAAGTTGGAGGTGCTGCAGCTTGACTCCATCAACTGTGGGACCTCCTTGGAAGACCCTCTCCCCACTTACAATGAGCGCTTCCCCAAAGGAAGGCATCTACAAGCAGAATGGGAACCATTCGTTTTCTTTCTGCATCGACCTCAGAGGAGGATGAGGAGGAGGAGGAGGCGGATCTGGAGGAGGAGGAGGAGGAGGTCAGAGCGCATGCTGCCCGGGATGCAAAGGATGAACTTATCATGGCCAGATTTGCATAGGTTGCCCAAGTTGGCACATGTCCTTGGCTCGATCCTAAGACATCATTGACAATGGACATGACTCTCTGGCCTCCTTTCACTCAGGCCACCAACCTGACACCGCAAGTGTGGCGGTGCCCGCAATGTGGAGCTGCCTAAGGCAAAAGAACAGATGGCATAACGCCAACATTTTGGCTTCAAATCATTTTAATACTTTCCAACAGGGATGGCATTTCATCAATACACAGAAACAGTCTCCCTATCTGCACACAGATCTGAAGGTTATATCCCTTGCCAGCTGAACCCACACAGCCTTGGTTTCTTTGGCAGGCCCCTTCCTCCGAGATGAGTGGAAGAGCACCTCCATGCTAGCTGTCACCCCCTCAAACAACATTTGCAGCGCCTCATCCGAGATCCTCGGGTAGGCCCTTGCCTTGGAATTGGACATAGTGGCCCAGATATTCCGATCGCAGGCCTCCCGCGGGCGGAGGGCTGCGATCTGGAAAAATCTGCGCCAAGACCAAGGGCTCCCGGGAGGCGCAGAGTTCCGCTGCTGGGCCTCTCCAAACTGCCGGTGTGCAGGGCCCACGTATCCCAGAGGCGCAGGCGGTTCGCAGCGTCCCTGGGATCATGTGGGCCATGGGGAGCCAATCAAAGAAGGGAATCTCCCTTCATACATTTGACAGGAAGACCTGTCAAATATATGAATAGAGATCACCCCCAAAACATAGTAAAACTTTAAATAAATTTTCACATTTTTAAAATGACTTTAAATTACAATAAATTAAGTATTTTAAACAAAAATTTTATTTTTTGAAAAAAATAATTAACGTTTTTAACGGGGCTAAAAATAAACTTACCTTTCTTTAAAGTATTTTTAAATGATAAAGGTGGAAATTTTTTTTTTACCAGGCGCAAGAATTGTAAGTGTTTTCTGCGGGTGGAGGGTCTCCAAAAAGCGGAACTCTCCGCCCGCAGAGGCCCTGCTCCAGGGCAGCCGGAGGATCTGTCAAGAGCTTTCTTGACAGATCGGAAATGCTGGTTTCCAGCGCATGCGCTGTGCATGCCTGAAACCGGCATTTCCGATGTCCCTACGGGTGAGTACACAGCGCGCACACACCCGTCGGGATCGGAATATCTGCACCAGTGGTTTCTCAAAAGATGTTGTAGGTGGTGCAGGAGACGCAGAAATGCTGTGGAATGAGCCAAGGGTGCAAGAAGTCATAAAATCAGACTGGAAAAGTGCTGTCAACAGAGGCGAGTTTCAGTCCCAAAACACTAATTGTGCAAGGGCATCCCACACCTCTGAAATCAAGTGGACAATCATGGGAAAATCACAACATTTTGAAACCTATCAGGGAAGGTGAGTTTCAAACCCACCCAAACTGAAACCCGCCTCCATCTCGCCTCCAGTGGGAAAATCGCCCCCGAGGATTGAATCATAATTCATTATTGTGATTCATCAGGAAAAGCTGTTATAAACATTGTAATTGAGCAGAGTTATTAAGTGCCTGGCTGAAATCAACAAATGGGTGATCATCACTTTAATGATTGTTGATTTCAAAATAGCCAAATTATGGAGCGAAGGGAGGCAAATAATGAATAATAATCAATCATACTCTCCACACTCTCTTCAAGATGCACAATTGCACGGACAAACATACAGCAGAGTGCAAATTACACCCCGAGTATGCATAATGAAGGCCAATTTCAGAATACTTTTTCTTGCATTACCCAAAGAGACTCTACCCTTCCTGGTCTCTGTGGCTCAGCTGCTCAAACTTGCTGAGATGAGGGGAACCCAATTCCTTTACACGTTTTTAATGTAATAAATCTTTGTGCGAAAGCATTGATGTTGGATTTGTTCCTAATTCTAACTGAGCTGAAGATACATTGGAGAAAGGTGGAACCGTAAGCTAAACACCATGGGAGGTGGGACCAGTAAAGATAATGGCAGATGGGGCCAGTTTGAAAACTGTGGGTAGATGAGACAGACTGGACCAGTTAAAGATTGGATCAGTTCCCTACCACGGCCCCAGCTGAAACCAGCTAACCCAGAATATGCAAGAGTCAAACCTGGGATCATCCTGGCACCATGGCATCTTGACGTGAACTCGTCAAAGGGTTAACAAATTGTGCCACCATCACTGACTTTACAGAGTGATAAACAGCAGTCACACAGTATATTTTAACCGGGATATTGTTGTTAATACAATCCGGTATCTTTGATTCCACATCTGTCATCACCAATTAAGGCTCCTATACACTGCAATACGTTCAAAACAATTTGAACCTCGTCGTTGTTTTAATAAATATCTAAATGATGTAAAAATCCTATTAGTCCTCAAAGGTTTAAAATGGCAGGAGTCTCATTATATTTATTCTTCTGTTGAAGGCCAGGTTACTTAGCTGATATAATTAGTTTTCAAAATCTGTATGCAGCACGGAATCTCCAGCCGCAGAGCAATTGACTCACAAACTCAAAGGGTCACGAGGCTATTTGCTCAAGGCTCCTGCTCCAGGTTGCTTTGCCACACTGAAATGTCTCTCTTTTTCCAGTTTTCTGAGTCGCTCCTCAAGATGCTGACTCTGCGCTTTTGGATCCACAGGCACTGGCTGGCCTCTAGTGCCCTGTCAAGTAGCCATTCTTCACACGTGAATCCAGACGGTGGGGCAGATTTTCTCTCTGTGTGGTTTTCGGTTGGTTGGCCGGTGGAGGCCCTGATGGTCCATATTGAGGGCCGAGCCTCACTAACAAAGGGCCGGTGGGCCTGAGGGAGGGAAACTAGCGCCCTGGGGCAACCGGTCGGCTCCCGGTTACCACTATATCAGGTGCCCAGCTGGCCTCTCGGTCTGGATAAAGGTAAATTCAGGGTGGGACCCAGTGTGGCAGCGGCCTAGGTTATTTCTGTGGAGCCCGGTCAAGCATTCCTGCCCCACAAAAATAGTAAGTACTTAACTTTGAGCTCCTCTTCGGCTGGTCTGGCAAATGATACTGAGCAGAGCGTGCCCCAGTTGAGTCCTAAAATGGCTTTGGGGTCCTACTGACATCATGGGACACCAATTTAAATACCTAAATTAGCTGTGCGCTTACTTCTGGTGTCTGCCCGGGCCTCCCATTTCGAGGAAGCCAGAGAAAATGCAATGGCCGCAGCGACAGCGACTGTTCTTCCCCGCTATTTTTGGGGCCTTACTGCCCCATTTCCACCGGGCGGGAAGCCTCAAAATCTCCTCCTGCCAGTGTTACGAGGTCGTTCAACCACAGACGGCATCACAGCTGAACCCAGCGTCCACTCATGAGCACTTTCCAGCAGGGGTCACTAGACACGATCAAGGGCAGTAACCCTGGCGAATTTTACCCCACCTTAACCCAGGGGCGTTCAGATCATAGCGTCCATACTGCCAGCCTGACTGAATTCAGGTCACTCAGCCCAAACTGGGGATTGAAACTGGGGCCTTACAGGTCCGGGTAGCTCAGTTGCCGAATGGGCAGCGCAGATACCAACCGAGACATTTGGGTAGCACAACTCTAGTCTTCCAAATTCACGGTGATGGATGTGAAACATCACTACTTGAAACCTAAGTAAATTCCAGCTCTGCACAGTATAACGTGCAGCTGGGTCACTCTGGGTATATATACTAGAAAGCAGGGGCTGATCAGATCAGATGAAGCTTCCACTGTTCAATTGTTGGAGGTGTACGAAACAGTGTTAAAATTGAAACACGAATGCTTGCTCTAGCTTGCTTTGCAGCACTTGATCTGCAGCTGGCCATTGGATTAAACTACAGAGAAATGAGCTGCAGCTGGGTTTATGATAATAAACTAGCCTTCTGCCACTCACAGGTCTTTGCAACGATAGTTCACGTGATTGACAGGAGGGGAAAAGTCACCAGAATAATTATCTTGCTCACCCCAGATATTGACAGGAAGAAGTAAAAAAAGAACTCAAAAGAATTGGAGCAATTTCATTGGTGGTTCCTCACCGCCCCTCCCACCCTCCCCGCAAAACAGCTGAAAATTCAATTTGCACTGAATGCAAAAATGTCATAATGATGCAGAACAGCTTTCATTTTTATTTTGGCTTCGGTATCTTCTTAAAAGAACTGCTGGATGTCCCATGTAATTGCTGATTGAGTGGGAGGATAGGTTCTTTACTAATGTGGCTCTGCTCAGCAAGCATCGCTTCCATTTCCAGGAAAACCGAGATCCCAGCCGTAGGATTTCAGTCTCACTTCACCCCCCCACCCCTCGACTCCACTCAACAGCTTGTCTCTCTCTCTCTTCCTACATTACAACAGTGACTACACTTCAAAAGTACTTCATTGGCTGTAAAAGCGCTTTGAGACGTCCGGTGGTCGTGAAAGGCGCGAAATAAATGCAAGTCTTTCTTTTCTTTTCTCTCTCCTCCTAAACGCAACAGGGTCTCCTTTTAGTGCAATACTGAGGGAGTGCTGCACTGTCAGAGGTGCCGTCTTTTGGATGAGATGTTAAACCGAGGCCCCGTCCACCCTCTCGGATGATGTCAAACATCCATGGGTCATTGTGCTTCAGTCATTCTGTGTGGGCACACTGAAACATTGTGATTAGGCACTAAAACAAGCTTATGCCCTACTGTGTTTCTTTCTGTGCATTTGCTATTAGCAGCTGGAAGACAGCAACGGTCAGTGATTTTTTTTTTCTGTTTGCATTTATTATTTCTGTTGGCCCAGCTGAATCTCATGGTTAATTTCTCTTGTGATTTATTAATGGCCTTGCATCTGAAGCATCAGGGTCTCTCTCTGTTTCTCCTTTCTCACCCAGCTCAACAGGTTTCTTTCACTTTTCCCCTCCATAACTGGGTTCCTCGCTCTCTTTCTCATTCCCTCACCTTCCCAAAACAGCGTGTCTCTATAAAGCAGAACACAAAAATACGGCAGATACTGGAAATCGAAATAAAAACAGAAAATGCAGGGAAGGCTCAGCAACTCAGGCACAACATCTGTGGCGAGGAGGGACATGTTAATATTTCAGGCATTTCAGGCAATTTTTGGGACCCGGGGTGGGGAGGGGTTGGGGATGCGGGAGGGGGAGGGGGAGGGGGAGGCAAGGTGGTGCGCAGGGACCGGTCCCTGCACATGAATGGTGAGGCCAGAGGCGCCCTGATATTAGGCCTCGGGCCTCAGTTCCATTGAGCCGGTGTGCTGCGGAGGGGAACAGGCAGCTCAGTGGTGAAGTGCAATGGAAGATCGGGCCAGTGCTGGCATCACAATGGCCTCAGGTAAGTGAGGAAGGGGATCACCACGAAGAGGTGATCGGTCAACGAGGGGAAGAGGGAGTGGCAGTGATTAGGCAAGCTCCACATTCCGGTCAGTATATTTGTAAAACTTACCTTGCTGGTTACGGTTAAGGCCTGCCTGTTAGGCCTCATGTAGGCCTGGTTTTCCTGAGTGCAGCCTGCCTTGGCAGAGTGGCGTGTTCGGAGAATAACTTATTAGCACTGTGTGTGTTGGAGCTACAGCTTCATGTACCACTTGAACTGTGACAATTCATAACCAAATGTGCTTCAAAGCTTAAAAGTGAACAAGGGGAAGGGATACACTTCACAGAACCAGGTTTTACTCACGTAAGCAATTTGGTAGCGATCGGTCCCACAGGCCATTGACTTGACAGGTAAGCACGCCTGAGCCAAGGAGGTAGAAGCTCCATTTACACTGGTACACCACACTGCTTCCAAACGTGAAGCTTTGTAGGTAATTCTGTTGCCCTAGGCGAACGGCATTTTCCACAAACCCAGGATCCGTACAGTTCACCACTGCAATTCAACAGAATACATATCAAAAGTCATTAAACCACAAACTATCAGAACATAAGAATGTCAAAACAATCCACTGGCTCTGATGGACAGATGGAGGGACAAAGTGGTTTTATGGGTGGGGGGTCAATTTTCCATGTACATGCTGGGGTGGGGGAGCTTGCCCGCCTGCACTGCCTATTGGAAAACCGTGCACAGCAAACTGACACTTTTCCATTATATGCTGTGGGGGTGAAGTTCATCACTACCAGAACTAAATGACCCCTTACATCTCACGTTCCCATAGCTTCACAAACATTTTTTCTGCAGACGGGTGGAAAATTTTGGAAAGAAATATAGAGTAAAAGAATTAAATTATTTAGAAGTTGGAATTTAATTCTAAATGTAACTTTATAACTAAACCCCTTTTCTGCCTTACTTTCATTGTTACACTTAACTTCCTATTTTTTAACTGAAGATCCCTGATATTTGAACTACATCTTCACCTTCATTCTCCTTACTCTTTGAACAATGAAACATTGACAAAGCAGCATTGATAACCACCATCAATGTCTCTCTGTGTCAAGTGTTAGCAGTGGCCACAGGTTAATAGATTTATGTAGAATTACCTAGAATATGCAACACAGAAACAGGCCATTCCGCCCATCCAGTCCATGCCAGCATTTATGCTTCACTCGAGCCTCCTCCCATCCTTCCTCCTCTAACTCTTTCAGCATAACCTTCTATTCCCTTCTCCCTCTTACCTAGCTTTCCCTTGAATTCATCTATACTATTTGCAATGCATCTAGTCTATTTGTGGCACAGTGGGTAGCACACTCGCCTCTAAGTCAGAAGGTCATGGGTTCAAGCTCCCACTCCAGAGACTTGAGCATATAAACTAGGCTGACACTCCCAGTGCAGTACTGAGGGAGTGCTGCACTGTCAGAGGTGCCGTCTTTTGGATGAGATGTTAAACCGAGGCCCCGTCTACCCTCTCGGATGATGTCAAACATCCATGGGTCATTGTGCTTCAGTCATTCTGTGTGGGCACACTGAAACATTGCGATTAGGCACTAAAACAAGCTTATGCCCTACTGTGTTTCTTTCTGTGCATTTGCTATTAGCAGCTGGAAGACAGCAATGGTCAGTGATTTTTTTTTTCTGTTTGCATTTATTATTTCTGTTGGCCCAGCTGATTCTCATGTTTAATTTCCCTTGTGATTTATTAATGGCCTTGCATCTGAAGCATCTATTTCTACTGTGATTTAGCGAGGACTGTCTATCCAAGATATTTGTTTCCCTTATGGCCCAGCAAACACTCTGCATCTGCTTCTTTCCTGATCTAGGAAGGGCTAAGCTCCAAAACATCCATTTCCTTTGTGATCCAGTGAGGTCTAGGGGTCCGAGGCATTCATTTCTCTGGTGGACTGCGGTGCTCCAAGTGTGCATGTGAGTCCTTTGCCCTGCTGATCCCATGAGGCCTGAGTCCATTTCCTTTGTGGCCTGCTGAATATGATTGGACTAAGGGCATTGTTTCTCCCTTGCGTTCCAGAAAACTCTTACTCCTAGCATCTGTCCACTTGTGCATGTACATATGTATCTATCTCTGCATGAATCTGTGTTTTTATCCAGTTAATTATTTCAACAGCAGATTCTGACAATTACATGTTGGTGTTTTAAAGAGGCAGAGATTGAGGATTGAATTCCTCAATCTGATTAGCCCTAATGCTGTAAAATGTAGGGTGACAATATCTGTTGCCCCCCAAAATATTCTCCAAACAAATAAAAGCATGTATTGCGTCAACTGTAATAATAGTACATGCACATTACGTTTAGTCCAGTGAATAAAACTGAATTATCTCGGGATTGCCAACCCCACCACCCCCCCCACCCGCCCCCCGCTCCCCCCCCCACCCCGCAAAACAAAATAAGCATTGAATCTTTTCGGCAAAGCAGAATACCAATTTACTGAGTTAATTTAGCCAGTTCATAGCAATGTTACTAGTGATATTTTACCATCACACGCATGACCTGTTTACTTCCTGACGCATAAAAGATAATCACTATACCTGCCAAATAAGCAATTCATCTCAATGTTTGTCTCACAGCTAAGGAACCTTCATGCCTATGATGCTTTAATCAATGCTCTCCAAATTCACCATTTTGAAAGTGCACTGGGCTGTGAAATAAATTCTATTTTACACACCGTACGCATCCAATTTAACTCCTTGTACCCAAACACATACAAAATAAATAGTTTGCAAATATGATTACACTGGCAAAAAATCTTTTCAGGAGCAATTGGATTTGCAATAGCAGCTTCACACAGTCACCAGTGTCAACAGTCATCCCATCATCTTCACTTTAATCAGATTTAAATTAGCGTTATAAGTACAACGGACATAAACAGAGCATTAATCTCATATTCTGCTAGTCTAAGGTCTTCCTACAGTTTATTTGCATAATAAACTCTGATTGGCTTCTAGGCATCCCTGATACTTATGCGAGGGTAAACAGTTGATTTGCAAGCCTGCCACTGACAGCAGCCTCAACTTCAGAGGTAGCTGCTCCACAGTGAATGTGGCAGTGCCGCTGCCTTGAACAGAGAACCAGCACGAGGTGTAGTGCTTGGATACTCCTCTGGAGGCAGCATTGCTGCTGCCACACGCTGGGCTGAGGGTGGGCTGAGACACCAGGGAAAGGTTCAATGGCCAAAAATGAAAGTCAGGGTAGTTCTTGTGTTGCTGCTGATGCTGTTTGCAACTCCTCTGCAGTATAAAGCAAATAACAGATGCTTGTACTTGAAAGTATATCTGTGTGCTCAGGTACAAGATGGCAACTTCTTGCATTCAGTTTGGAAATTCAGAATTTTGAAGTGAACATGAGGTCTCTGAATTTTCGCAGAGTTCCGCCGATTTAGAATCCCGCGCTGGAGCGGAGGAAGACTTGAAGCTCGTGACTTTGTGGTGTGCTGTGACTCACAGCTGATCACAAGCTGAAGTAGTCTGGTGTCTCTTTTCTTTCTCAGCGCCCAATTCTGCAGTCTGCCGGCCCAACTTCCAGTTGGTATTGTGGGCTTCAAGCCTGGCTGCTGCTTAATGCTGTAACCTTCTGGCCTCATGCTGTGGACTCCAGCCGTGTGATTAAGGACACATTTATAATCTAAATCAAGGGAACCCCCCAAAAAAAGTAGTAAATCTAGATTACAGGAATTTTGAAAAAGCAAAAGAAATGGGATAAGTAACATTTCCTTCAGGTTAAGTTAAAAAACAAATTTTTTTTGTTTAATTTAACAGTGTCCATCGATCTCTCCAAATTGAGGATTCAGTTGTGTTGTTCCAGCTGTGACCAAACTCCTCAAGGGTAATTTTAACTTTCGGCATTGGCGTAAAACAGGTGCTATCGGATCCGCTGCCCATTATACACCCTGCCTGTTATTCCTTACCATTGACTTCAATGCAAAGGAATATCGAGCACGGTATATAATGGGTGGCCATTCCAATATTCCCTATTTTACGCCACTGCCAAAAGTTAAACTTCACCCGCTGTTATTTCTTTGAATCCTAATTTTGTGCTCAATTCTCATGAGGGAAGTGCTGCAAGTAGAATTTTTTTTCCATCTATCCATGTTTCCATCTATTTATCATCAGTCTCCGCCTGTCTGTCTCTTATTGATGGTTTCCGAGCTTCATACATGCTCAGAGATTTCAAGTGACCTTTTTTTAATCAGTGTTATCAAAACTCTCAGATATACAAAAACAACTACTTGCATTTATATAGCGCCTTTAACGTAGTAAAATGTCTCAAGGCGCTGCACAGGAGTATTATAAGTCAAAAAATTTGACACCGAGCCACATAAGGAGAAATTAGGGCAGGTGACCAAAAGCTTGGTCAAAGAGGTAGGTTTTAAGGAGCGTTTTAAAAGGAGGAAAAAGAGGTAGCGAGGCGGAGAGGTTTAGGCAGGGAATTCCAGAGCTTAGGGCCCAGGCAACAGAAGGCACGGCCACCAATGGTTGAGCGATTATAATCAGGAGGGCAGAATTAGAGGAGCGCAGATATCTTGGGGGGTTGTGGGGCTGAAGGAGATTACAGAGATAGGGAGTAGCAAGGCCATGGAGGGATTTGAAAACAAGGATGAGAATTTTGAAATCGAGGCGTTGCTTAACCGGGAGCCAGTGTAGGTCAGCGAGCACAGGGGTGATCGGTGAACGGGACTTGGTGCGAGTTAGGACACGGGCAGCCAGAGTTTTGGATGACCTCAAGTTTACGTAGGGTGGAATGTGGGAGGCCAGCCAGGAGTGCGTTGGAATAGTCAAGTCTAGAGGTAACAAAGGCATGGATGAGGGTTTCAGCAGCGGATGAGCTGAGGCAAGGGCGGAGACGGGCGATGTTACGGAGGTGGAAATAGGCGGTCTTGGTTATGCTGCAGATATGTGGTCGGAAGCTCACTTCAGGGTCAAATATGACACCAAGTTTGCGAACAGTGTAGTTCAGCCTCAGACAGATGTTAGGGAGATGTTACTATGATGCTTTGGATTTTCTTTATTCTTTATAACAGTATTGTTCAATAGAAAGTGTTGACAGGTGTGGCTATGGCGACATTGCTTTAGTCGCATGGATTAATTTAAGTACAAAAGTCTTATATAGACTGCACAATAAAGTAAATATACTTCACGTGTGTATATTTACTTAATAAACATCTACCACCATTCAGTAACCAATGAAGTAAAGCACTCACAATGATCAAAATACACTCACACACTCTGCCTTTTTGTCTTACCTTTTACCAACAAACGCACAAAAAGTCTAAAGTACACATGCATACGCTGTGTGAATATATATCGAGATCACATGCCCAATGACTGTGTGTATTACACAGTTTTATTTACTAATCAGAGATGCAATTAGCCACATCTGGATTCCCAATTAGCCACATGTGGCTAATGTATTGGACAACCCTGCTTTACAACATATCGACAGTCAAAATATTTATCCTCACCAAAAAAAAATAATTTTGGAGTGTAGAAGACGGCCATTCTGAGCAGTAATGAAACAGAATAGTGAGTGAGGGGCATTATGCAAACTAGGTGACATAGGTTTTATGTGACTATGATAAAGGGAAGTTTCTCAATTTAAACTATGAAATTATCAATATAGATATATTTTACACTTTCTTTTCTCAGTGTCTGGTGGATAAATGCTTGGTGTAGCACTAAACCATGCAGTTCACAAAAGACCTTGGTTTGATCCCTGATCTGTGGTGAATTACTCATCTCAGCCAGTGTGATGTAAGGGATTATGTATTGCTGCAAGGCAAGGAGAGAAAAACCAGCCAGCACGTTCCGGCACAGTTCACTGTCAAGCTCCAAATTGCTATACGTGCTGCACATGTGATGTGAACTTTGGGTAAAGGAGGGACAGCGATCGGCTGTGACTTCCCCTACAATCAAACAGCCTGCTGGCTTTCACTGGCAAGAGTCACACATTATAAATTGCTACTTAGGTGAAGAACAGCAGGCAACTTTGGAACCATAACCCACATCAGTCAATGCCTTCAGCAGGGGAGGAAGAAAATAGCAAAAAAAAGAGATGCAATAAAATAGCAAATTATACACTTGTTAGTACAGAATAGTGCACAAGTGGGCATAAAGTAGTCCAGGGAAATGATCAATCTAATGATCTCACCCTTTTAATGTAGAAGCTTATCCCTACTGAACATCAATGCAGCTTTCATTGTGTAACTCTTACATAAGTGTAAACTGTTACTCATGCCCTGGTGGTCAACTGAGTTGAGTTTTAAAAGAACATTACAAACAAAATCTTCACAGTAGATTTCTCCACTGATGTATGTGTAAAACTTTTAAGGCACGCAAAATGATCATTGCCATTTCACAAGGACAATCAATGTCCGAATGTCCTTGTACGTGTACAAAAAACTACGCAGCTGGAAGGACTGTGTACAATGTTAAATTTGCTGCTTATAGCTGTGACTGGAATTAATCCTCTGGTCTGATCCCGGGAGGGTCCAATTCCCAACTCCGGGAAGGTTCAATCCCTGACGCCGAGGGGAGTCCGCTCCCCAACCCCGGAGGGGTGTCCAATCCCGGACCCCAGGGATCTTTGTATGGGGGGGGGGGAGGGAGGTCTGATGGTGGGGGGTGGTGGGAGCTTGGAGAACGGAGGGGAAGCACTCCTGCTTCTCCTGGCCCACAAGCAGTGCTGTAAAGGCATTTACCTTCCCCCCCAACATTGTCCTCACTTTCTTTCAGCTGCCGGGTTTCCCAAGGCCTGGGAAATCCAACAGGCCACAGTTAAACTTGCAAAACAGGTTAAATCAGAGGCTCATTAAAATATTTAAATTGCAACCCACCTCCTGGGAGCGGGTTGGCTGCCCGCCCCTTATCCCGCCTTCATTAAACATGGAAGTGGGCGGGCTGGGGTCGAGTTTAAGATTTTTTTAATTTTAACCTCTGACCCAACCACAGCCCACCCGTTTTTTAGGTGTTAAAATCTAGCCCCACAAGTTTCTGGCAGGCGTGCCTGCATATCCCCCAAAAATAAATGTGCCTCAACATTTCAAGGACGTGTTTATTTGCAACACCAAAAACTCTGATTGGTCCCTTCGGATGACAAGCCCTGATTGCTGATTGGTTCTCTTGGAGGACAAGACACACACAGCAGTTTCTCTGGAATAAGAAATTAGATCCTCCCTGCCTACGTAATCAGTTACTTTGCAAAGTGTAATTCGAGCCATTCTGACTGCCTACTCCAGACAGAACAGAGCTCACTTGGAAAAGACAGGACTCACCCTTGCGGGTTAAGACCTTCTCCCACCCCCACCCCCACCCAAGTGCCTGACCTTTCCCCGCACCCGGCCCAAGTTCCTGATCTCCCACCGCCCAAGTTTCTGACCTCCTCCCCCCCTGGACAAGTTCCTGACCTTCTCCCCTGCCCAAGTTCCAATCGCCGGATTCATGACCTTCTCCCCCCAACAAGTTCCTGACCTTTCCCCACCTGACCCATAGATGGGGCATTGTGTGTGAGTCACGGATTGTTAACAGGTTTATTGGTTATGAAGTGAATAGTGACAGTTTCGTGACTTCCGGATTTCGTCCAGTCCAATGATGTCACTTGCCACATACGCAGGTCTGGGGGTGGGGAGAGGGAGAACATAGTGCGGGTGTAAAGGGGGTGGGGTTGGAAGAATGTGATCCATCTTACCATCTGGATCATGTTCTCATTCTCATCCGCACTGTGCTCTCCATGCTCTTTACCCCCCTCCCTGAGTTCCTAACCTCCTCTTTCTCCCCCCTCCGATTCCTTCTCTCTCTGCCTCCGATTCCCTCTCTGTGCCTCCGATTCCCTCTCTCTACCCCCTCCGATTCCCTCTCTCGCCCCTCCAATTCTTTCTCTCCCCCTCCGATTCGCTCTCTCTTTCCCCCTCCGATTCCCTCTCTCCCTCTCTCTCTCTCTCCCCTCTCCGATTCCTTCTCTCTCTCCCCCTCCGCTTCCCTCTCTCTCTCCCCCTCTGATTCCCGCTCTCTCTCCCCCTCTGATTCCTCTCTCTCTGATTCCCCCTCTCTCTCTCTCTCTCCGATTCCCTCTCTCCCTCCCCGATTCCCTCTCTCCCTCCCCGATTCCCTATCTCTCTCCCTCCTCTCTCCCTCTCTCTTTCTCCAATTCCCCCTCTCTCTCTCCCCTCCTCGCTCCCTCTCTCCCTCCGATTCCCTCTCTTTTTCACCAATTCCCCCTCTCTCTCTCCCCTCCTCTCTCCCTCTCTCCCTCCGATTCCCTTTCTCTTTCTCCAATTCCCCCTCTCTCTCTCCCCTCCACGCTCCCTCCGATTCCCTCTCTGTTTCTCCCCTTTCTCTCCCTCCCTCTGATTCCCTCCCTCTCTCTCTCTCTCCCCTCCTCCCTCCCTCTCTCACCCTCCAATTCCCTCTCTCTCCCTCTCTCTCTCTCCCTCCGATTCCCTTTCTCTCTCTCCCTCTCTCTCTCTCTCTCTCACTCCGATTCACTCCTTCGCTCCCCCCCCCCTCTGATTCCCTCTCTCTCTCCATCCGATTCCCCCATCTCTCTCCCTCTCTCCCTCCCTCCGATTCCCTCTCTCTCCCTCCTATTCCCTCTCTCCCCGCTTCTCTCCCTCTCTCTCTCTCTCTCCCTCCGGTTCCCTCTCTCTTTCTCCCACTCTCCCTCCGATTCCCTCTCTCTCTCCGATTCCCTCTCTCTCTCTCCCCTCCTTGCTCTCCCTCCTCTCTCCCTCTCTCTCTCCCGTCCTCTTTCCCTCTCTGCAAATTTCTTAATCATATTTCCTACATTCAAGTCCAAATCATTGATATATACCACAAAAATCAAAGGACCCAGTACTGAGCCCTGCGGAACCCCACTGGAAACTGCCTTCCAGTCACAAAAACACCCTTCGACCTTACCCTTTGTTTCCTGCCTCTGAGCCAATTTCGGATCCAACTTGCCACTTTGCCCACGGGCTTTAACTTTCGTGACCCATCTGCCATGCGGGACCTTATCAAAAGCCTTGATAAAATCCATATAGGCTACATCAAACGCACTACCCTCATCGACCCTCCTTGTTACCTCTTCAAAAAATTCAATCAAGTTAGTCAGACACGACCTTCCCTTAACAAATCCATGCTGAATGTTCCTGATTAATCCATGTCTTTCTAAATGAAGATTTATCCTGTCCCTCAGAATTTTTTCCAATAATTTTCCCACCACCGAAGTTAGGCTGACTGACCTGTAATTACTCGGTCTATCCTTTTCTCCCTTTTTAAACAATGGTACCCCGTTAGCAGTCCTCTGGCACCACTCCTGTAGCCAGAGAGGATTGGAAAATGATGGTCAGAGCCTCTGCTATTTCCTCTCTTACTTCTCTTAACAGTCTGGGATACATTTCATCCGGGCCTGGGGATTTATCCACTTTCAAAGATGCTAAACCCCTTAATACTTCCTCTCTCACTATGTTTATTTCATCTAATAGATGAGAGCAGTGTCAGATTTTTTGAAGAAGTTGTGCAGGTTATACTAGTTTGCTGGGTTAGGTTACAAGCTAATCCTTCTTTAAATGATATAAACCCCTTTCCCCAAACCATTAAGTGCATATTCTTCTGGTCCCTAATGTGGACTGGAGGAATCCCTCACAGCAAGCACAAAAAGGGTCTACTTGTTTTCAACCAGAGGAAAATATGTGATTCAATACTTTCATTCTCCAGGAACACCTAATTGCCACTGAAGTCATTTGTAATGTGCTTTTCAATACCTATCTCTAGTAACTTCTTTCTTAGCTCTTTTACCCTTGGGTAAAACAAAAATTCTGTGTGACTTTCTTTCTTACTCCTAAACTTTAATGTGTCTCCTAGTATTTCAACCGCTCACTATTTTATTGTTTACAAGACAACCATAAATGTCTCCTGAAGCTGCGAGAAATTCAAACTAGTCATTTGAAATGTGGTACACTTCTCCTAAAAATCAAACCTTGAAACAGTAAATGGGGAAGTAATAACAATTGTATAAAGGGTTCTTATTTAACTTAAAACCGTAACGTTTGTAACGTTACAAATATGAATGATTTTTTAATATTCAACAGTTGACTATCAAACAATGTCTCCAAATGAAGAACTGCAATGAAGAAATATATATCCAAATCAAAATACAGATGGCTAAATATACAAGTACTTTTCTTACCTCGACAGGTTGGCAATGGGCTGCTCCACTGACCATTAGCCCGGCATTGAGCTCTCAATACGCCTTGCAGTAAATATCCCTTACCACAGGTAAAGTTTACAACATCATTGAGATTGAACTGACTGCCGTTGGTTTTGCCATGACCTGGGTTGCCTGGGTGACCACATGTGATTGCTGAAACAATTAAGTTTGAGGGAGGCTGTGTTAAGATAGGTACTGGAAAAAGACTTCAGGTCAAAGTCACACTTAAATATGTTTTGCTTTTAAGTTACTGTTTTAAGCTGTATTGTACTGAGCTATTTCAAATAAATTTAAATGGTAGTATAATGATATATGCAGCTGTGTGTGAGCAATGATCATACAAGGAAATAGAAATTATACTCTGACCCTGTGATGACATGCGATGCTTTGAATAAGGAATGGAATAGGTCACATGCAATTCAGTGGCTCTTAAACTCTCATAACCTCCGCAGACATATATTTACTAAGTGGGGTTTCTATTGCCTGTGCTCTCTGTCTTTGAGGCTCATCTGAGTGAGATTTTATTAGTGACATATCCTGGATATGCAGCCAGCAGGTGGTTTGACACGTTGGACCCCCTGGGACACATCTCATTGTCTTGGCTGTGCTCTTTGATGTAGGAAAGATTTGAATATATTTTGTCTGTGTTTAAATTGTGAATTCTGGGAGATTCTCTCACTGCTAACTTACCTGACGAAGGAGCGAACTGTTCCGAAAGCTTGTAAAATTAAATAAATCTGTTGGACTATAACCTGGTGTTGTGCGACTTCCCATGTTTAAATAAAGGCAGCGCTGCTCACTGATGTTGGAATAGCAGTGGAATTCTTAATGCTGATAAAAAGCTAACTGTCTTAATGGCTCGTTACTAACAATGGACCACCTAGGATCTTTTGAGACTTTAAAAAACAAACTTTATAAAAAGGCTTTGCACTGTTTTATTGCAGCCAGCATAAAACACAAGGACCAGCCTCTTGAGGTGCTTTCAGATCACTTGGCAAATTTCAGATTACATTGTGTAGAACTGTACTGTGCTGCATGTTTCAATCCTATATAGGGGAACACATTGAAATCTAACTGGCATACAAGTAGCCAAGCTTATTCCATATTAGATTATTAACAGCCATCAAAGAATAGATGTACCTCATGCATTTTGGCTTAAATTCAGAACAATTATGCAGAATCATTTTAAACGTCTGGATGGATGGATGGACTTATTTTTCCACATTTTAAATAGGTTTCCCTGTTATTTTACATTTTAAGAATTATGTTAAGCATGCTCTTAACAGAATGAGATCTATGTAATGTTTTGTCAGTGTACATTAAAAGGGAAGAATTCTGTTCACTAAACCATTGTCAGTATAAAAGTAACCTGTCTAAAGCAATCCTGCCTAATCATACCAGTTTGGAAATCAGTACTAAAAGGCCAATCAAAAATCCATTCACTGTTTACACCATATGCATGGAGAAGATTAACACTGAGCTAAAATGTTTCACTAATAGCATGTTATACACCTTGGAAGGAGCTTTTCAAACAATGATTTAAAAGTGTTGTTTTGATGCCCAAGAACAATCAAATATAAACCTTCTTTTCAGAATATTGGTATCTTCAAAGGCAATATTAAGCCTCAAGAGTGGGAGACAACCAGAGAATCAGTTACATTAAGGGAGGCTAAAAGGTAATACGCAACACCATGAGAAAGCAACTAGTATTTTAAAAGAAGTAACTTCTAAAATATACAGTAAACAATGAAACATACTCAAAAATTATATTTTGAAAGTGCACCTTCAAACAAGTTTTTTATGATCAGCAAACATGGGGGTGTAACTTATATATCAATGCAACCTAGTTTTTATTTAAACCAA
This sequence comes from Squalus acanthias, assembly GCA_030390025.1. Taxonomy (NCBI): domain Eukaryota; kingdom Metazoa; phylum Chordata; class Chondrichthyes; order Squaliformes; family Squalidae; genus Squalus; species Squalus acanthias. Next base: position 22,011,457 of record CM059433.1, on the reverse strand, counting down.
CTATCCAAGATGTGACTTTTACATTGGTCTAGCTTCCACATCAGCTTTTACAGCAAGACTTTTATTTGAAAGGGACTGAATTTGTGATTTGGTTATTTTATTTTCCTTTCCATCACAAAAAATTAGCCAATAAAGCTCGGTTGACACTCCAGTGCAGTGCTGAGGGAGTGCTGCACTGTCGGAGGTGCCGTCTTTCGGATGAGACATTAAACCGAGGCCCTGTCTGCTCTCTCGGGTGGACTTAAAAGATCCCATGGCACTATTTTGAAGAAGAGCAGAGGAGTTATCCCCGGTGTCCTGGCCAATATTTAGCCCTCAACCAACATAACAAAAACAGATCATCTGGTAATTACCACATTGCTGTTTGTGGGAGCTTGCTGTGCACAAATTGGCTGCCGCGTTTCCCACATTACAACAGTGACTCCACTTCAAAAAGTACTTCATTGGCTGTAAAGTGCTTTGAGACGTCCGGTGGTCGTGAAAGGCGCTATATAAATGCAAGTCTTTCTTTCTTTAATATTGGGGGTAGTCTTCCACTGCCATTAAATAGCAATGACAGCAGAGTTGGACATGAAACCCAATAAAATACTGGGAGTTAGGCAGAAACCAATTTTTCAGAGAAAGAATGCATTTAGATTGATACAGTGCTTTCTCACAACCGGAGGGTTTCCCAAAGTATTTCACATGCATGGAATTACATGATATTCCACCTATCGACTATAATGGATGCAAAATGTAGTCTATGGCTCACCTTCTGGCCTCTTGTTAAATCAACAAAAGAGCAGCTAGACTCTTTCGAAGAGTATCTGTTCAACATGGATTTTGCTATCTTGACTGTATTGCTTGGTTTTCTGTGATGCCAATGGTCGCAGAGTGCACCCAAGAATGTAGGTTCCCTCCCAGAACTAGCACTGGGCTTTTAAAGAGTCTACTACATTGCATGGGCTGGCACTTTAATCAGTTGAACAGACTCTACCCATGGGCATTTTAAACAGGTGAGCAGTAAACTCTTTAAAGGTGCCAATGGATGGCTTTATAGAATCATAGGGCTGGATTTTTCCAACCTCGGCGGGTCCGTGGCAGGCGATGTCTGTGGTGTGTGGGGACCTCACATCTGTCTCCATCCCGGCCTCCAACAAGATTTTCCGTTGATGGGGCTTGTTAAACCCGCCCTGCGAGGTTCCCGGCCAATTAATAGGAAGCGGGTCTGATGACGACATTTGATGACACGTCATCAGCCGGTTTCCTTATGGGGCCATGTCCAAATTGTTTTTGACAGTTGTACTGTCAGTGTTCTGCAGCACTGAGGTGCTGCAAACATTGACAAGCACTGCACAGAGGTGCACGGCTGCACCCAGGCTTTCCCATGACTCCCTCCATATGCTTATGGAGGGAGTCACAGCATGCAGGGAGGTTCTCTTCCCTTCCAATGGGTGGAAGACACCTCCCCAGGAGACCAACGCAGCCTGGTTGCACATTGCACAGGAGGACACAAGCAGGGATGTCGTCGGGAGGACCAGGCTGCAGTGGTGCAAATCTTTCAATGATCTCAGTAGATCACAAAACGTTACTGCAAAGCCACACTGAACCTCATCCTGCTGTGCCACTCATCACATCCCCATCACTCTGCCTTCCCTACCCTACTCCTGCACATCCTTACTCACACTAACTTACCTTGCACCTCCACCCTCTCTATCTACATTATCACTTCCCCATCTCACTAGCCACCCCTCACACTCACCCTCATCCTACTGCAAGCATACCAACTAACAACACACAAGGGTAGGCACTTGGGTGTTTTAGCCAATGTTCATGTAAACTTTCTGTTAATGTGTTGTCAAGCATTGAAATCCTTATTGTCACCACTTTGTCTTCTTGGACAGATTTGTGTGCACCTTTGAAAGTGTCTTAGTGAGTTCCAGTGAATGGTGAGGCATAACGATTCCCCCACCCCCCCCACCCCAATAGTGATGAGTGAGAAAGGAATGGCTTGGACATTATAGGGATGCTTTATGGTGCTGGTGTGGGGTGGTGCCAACCTAATGCATCTTGTGGCAGCCAGGGTATACAGTGTTAAGTGAAGCAAATCTGGACATGGTGAGGCCATCGCTGGCATCCCGGGCAGCAATGTGCACGGGTGATGATGCCCTCTGTCCTGTGCAGCATCAATTAATTGCGGAGAAGGCTGGTGTGGATGTTGGTGCTGCTGGTGTGCCCGGTGATGCTGGTGTTGGGGCTGATTGTGTTGGGATTCTGAGGACCAAGGTGAGATTTTTTCAAGGGCACCGATGCTGATGGAATAGATGATAGGTGAGGTTGAGATGACAGAAGTATTCTGTCAATGTTGAGATAGGTTGTTCCAAGGAGGTGACAGTGGATAGAGAGATTACTCCAAACACTTCAAAAGTGCATAAAGCTCAAAAGTGGGTTCCAAATCATTAATGCTCCAGCTTCTAAGACTGGGAAGTGAACAGCTGTGAAATGGAAGGTTTTATACCACTTTTGCAGCTTTCACCTATTCACAGTAATCCACAGTCATTGAGAACCTGACATACTTACCTGACGTGATAGTCACTCTCCGGGAACCTCGTTGAAAATGGTAAGTACATGGGAAAATGGTTCCTAACTACCTTTTAATAAGCTTCTAACAATCTAAATTGGCTGACCCGCCACTTGGTGTCGCGTCTGTTCAGGAATAACAGACCCGACACTTGGGAAACTGACAAGGAGGCGGGTTTACAGCGGGATATCGCCCCGCTGTCAATCTTTGTGATTTTGACAGCGGATCAGCCTCCAAACCCATACTCTGAGCGTCGGCAAAATTCAGCCCATAGATTCATAGAATGGTTACAGCACAGAAGGAGGCCATTCGGCCCGTCGAGCCCGTGCCGGCTCTCTGCAAAATCAGAATGTTAGCTGTATGTTATGTTCCCTTAATAAGAAATCAAAAATCTCAACGTTTAAAGAAATAATTGCAATTACAAAGAAGGGCAGAAGTAACCAAAAATTTAAGTTTCAATACAATCTATACAGATAGACAAATTGGCCCCAATTTTAACTCCAGGTGGATTCCCCACTCGGGCCTGAGTTAAAATTACAGTCGGATCGCAATGATGTCATCGGGCCGCAACATGCATATGTAAAGAAGGACCCTGTTGGATCCGGGCGCGTGTCCTTGCTGCCTGCTCAGGAGAGCAGGTTAAAATTGCAGATGTTGCAATCATGGCAGCTTTTGGACAGGTAAGAGCCAGGGTGATTTTAACTGCCCACCCACCAGGTTTCTACTGAGCAAGTAGGGTTAAAATCGCCTCCACAATTTCTTAAATTAATTCTTAATTAACCTTTGTTACTGATTTATAACTCAGAGGCTGCGTGCAGTGGTAAGGGCAAATAGTCTGGTTCTAATACCACAGAAATCTATATTTCAAAAGTCAGAAATGTCAGCGTGAATCTGGCTGCACAAGTCCATTGAAGAAAAGAAAACTTGGTGCAGTGTAAAACGGGCTGTCAATTCATGTTACGCTATATCCAAAGACCAATTTCACCCCCAGGATTTGATTTCAACTTTAATTTTAACTTTGGGCGATAGTATAAAGAGGCTGATTTTGGATCGGACATTCGTTATGCACCCCATCCGGTTTTCTTCTCAAGAATGGAAAGCAAAATTGGGCAGGGGTGCACAATGGGTGGTCGATCTTATATCGCCCGTGTTACACCATCACCGAAAGTTAAAGTAACCCCCATGACTTATGAGCTAATCGACTGTTAAACCAGTTGAGAGGCACAAAATGAGAATTATTTTGGCGCTCCTACTTAACAAGGTTTCTGACAGTCAGGCTAATAAAGTCCTATGAACACTCACTCGGTAGAAAAATGAACCAATTAGCATCTCTATTCATTGTCATAAAAGCAACAGCAGAACAGAAAAGCGAACACCCAGGTTTCTAAAAGCAGACAGCATCTCCCAAGAAGTTAACCTTCACCGCGCCAAAGGAATGATACTTACGAACACAGACTGCCGGCTGTCCTGACCACTTATGGTCCTGTTGGCAAATTCTCACAGAGGAGCCAACAAGACGGAAACCTGGATTGCACTGATAGACAACCGTGTCACGATAGCTAAAACCATCTCCACTGATATGGCCATTTACAATTGGATCCGGAGAGCCGCAGTGACCAGCTAAATTAGGGTGAAGAGAAAGGGAAGCAGATAAGACAGCAGCCGTAGTATTTCAACATTAACAGATAAGCATCATAGATAAAGTGAGCTCTGAGAGCTGCGGGCTAATCCTCAAGGGACATAAACACACAGCAAAATACTGCCTCGAATCCATCAGCTGCAAGTCCAGATTGAAGATCTGAGGAATAGAAATGCCCCATGACATAGTCAGCCTGGATTTTATCACACATAGTTGGGCACGCTGTGGGTGTCTGGAATTACAAACTATTGCATTTCTCAGAAAAACATTGTTATAACTGGATATAAAAGATAGATCCGAAAATATTAACTTCTCCCAAAAATGCCAACCTACATAACATCATAAAAAAATAAATGTAACTTTAAGACCAGCTGCTGAAGGTAAGCATGCAGGTACAGCAGGCGGTTAAGAAGGCAAATGGTATGTTGGCCTTCGTAGCGAGAGGGTTTGAGTACAGGAACAAGGATGTCTTGCTGCAGCTGTACAGGGCCTTGGTGAGACCACACCTTGAGTATTGTGTGCAGTTTTGGTCGCCTTATCTCAGGAAGGATGTTCTTGTCATGGAGGGTGTGCAGCAAAGATTCACCAGACTGATACCTGGGATGGCAGGAATGACGTACGAGGAGAGATTGGGTCGATTGGGCTTATACTCACTGGAGTTTAGAAGAATGAGAGGAGATCTCATTGAAACTTATAAAATTCTAACAGGGCTAGACAGACTGGATGCAGGAAGGATGTTCCCGATGGCGGGTGAGTCCAGAACAAGAGGTCACAGTCTAAAGATAAGGGGTAAGCCATTTAGGACAGAGATGAGGAGGAATTTCTTCACCCAGAGAGTGGTGAACCTGTGGAATTCTCTACCACAGAAGGCAGTTGAGGCCAAGTCAGTAAATATATTCAAGAAGGAGTTAGATATATTTCTTAAGGCTAAAGGTATCAAGGGACATGGGGAGAAGGCAGGGACAGGGTACTGAGTTTGGATGATCAGCCATGATCTCATCGAATGGCGGAGCAGGCTCAAGGGGCCGAATGGCCTACTCCTGCTCCTATCTTCTATGTTTCTATCAGTATGGCTACTTAGTAAAGTTATGTGAAATGTGTTTTTACCTTGGAAGAGCCTATAAAACTGTATTTGTATTCCTCTATTAGAGCGAATCAGCTGAATCATGATCATAAGTGCATGGTATTATGGAGGTAATTTTCTGATTTCATGCCCCTGCGGGAAGACGCTCCTGCTTGCAGTACATATTGGAAAGTCAGGTGTGTGCTCTGATGATTTCTCACCATTTAAATGATTAGTCAGGGAGTTATGCACCTGAATTTCTGATACGGGCTATCAGTGGGCATGGCTCTCTGCCAGGGGCACAACATTGGAACATTATGTCTTAGAAAACATATTAACTAGCTGTAACAAGATGCTAAGGAATGGAAATGTTTTCCATTTTGGTCAACCAATTTTAGAATGAGGCAGTTATAGTGTGGGTTAGGTACAATTTGCTTCAATTATGTAGCTTAACCCCTGTCCCACCCACACCCTACTCTGACAACATCAACTCTTAATGCACCAAGTAAAGTTGGCAATCTTCACACCAGCCATCCTTGTGGCCTCTAGGAGTTATACTGTGAATTTTATGACATCTGTAGTAACGTTTGGCCAGTTTTATCTGAAGAATCCATGCCCAATAGGAAGTGTGTTCAAACTGTCCAAATACAGTTCATTTTAGACCCTTACATCTATGACAGAGAAAACACTTCCATCCCATCAATCTGGTCGCAAAGCTGGTAGGCCAATATTTAACTCATTGCACTACTTTATTTATCATATTTTACTCTAAACGTGATATTAAATTATATAGACTTTCAATATGAATTAACAGTTTTGCTGCATTTTTCAAGTTGAACACGTACTATTGCTATAAGATGGACTTGATATACTTCATTTGCAGGTGTCAGTTGTCTACGATACATACCTAGGCATCTGGTTTCCACTCCACTCCACAGTCCATTAACTTGGCACTCTCGAACATGAGATCCAGCCAGCGTGTACCCAGTATTACAAGTAAAGATTGTAGTAGCCCCATATGTCTGTAGTGTCCCAATCTTATTGCCATTTGGAGGGGAGGGGAGATCTCCACATGAGATAACTGGTAAAAAAAAAGCCATGTAATTGAGATTAAAGCTCACTAAACATGTTTCAATTGTCTCTAGTTCTTAGCTCGTGGTCGTGTGTAACCAGTTCTGGTATAAGGACTGATCCTAAAATACTTCACATGAACACATATTGATCATTTTTTTCCCTCTGGGCTAATTTCAATACTGTGGTCAACTGTGATGAGTTCCAGTTAATTTCCTTGTTATCGACTTCAACTGAAGGATTTTCACTCAGGATGTATTTGGGAGTCGGGGAAAGAAACCAATTGAAGAACGAGTTTTCAGAAAACTTTCGGCATTGGACTCTAGCGTATTTCCTTCACATTACTCACCGTATGATTAGTGGAAAGTGTCACATTTTCTTGCACCTTTCTTCCTTTAGAATTTTGGCTTATGTATTTTAGATCACTCTCATAGGTGAGTTCAAACTCCTAATGCCTTCAGCAGCACCTTCACTAGCCTTGATATCTAAGTAAGGTTTAGATTACATGCCCAGGGTAACAAAGAGAACAACCTTAATGTGAATTATTTTAGCCAGTTGAATGGTCCTATGCTTCCAATGGTTTTCTTTCCTGTATTAGATATACGATAAAGCACCACAATATCATCAGACCTTGCTTTAGATTTAAACTGAAGTCAATTTATTTAACAAACGCTGAACAAGCAAATAACTAACAGTGATACAATACACAATATATTTGCAGCAGAAACTCTTTCAATCTAGCTCGTCAAAAGGAAGACTATAAAAGATTGCAATCTAAATGCCAGGCTATTCTTTTGAGATAGCTTTAATAGTGTTTCTTTTCTTCATGTATTTCTGTGGAAGCTGCCCTAGATCTCTTGGAAGTTCCAAAGTGACTCAATTGCCCCAGAGATTTCAGGATAGTATTGTTTAATTACAGCATTGCGCCATTTTCTTTCCTGAGGAAATTCGGACGCAACTGATTTATGCCAGTTTTACGCTGACACATTGGGGGGAATTTTGCCAGCCCCGGGGAGGCAGGTATGGAGGTGGGACTGCTGGGAAAATGGCAGAAACTGGGCGCGGGTACCGAACCCGCTCTCAACCCGCCTCCATGCCATCTTCCCGGGAGGTGGGTCCCCGACTCGCGCAGGGACCCGTCTCCTCGAGGCGGGAAGGGGATTACAGCCATTTAACTGCCTGTTAACAGGTAGTTAAGAGGCTTATCCCCATTTTACCCCTGCAAGTGCGGGCTTCCCGACGGCTGCGAACCTCGCCAGGGTCAGCGAGGCGAGCGGTGGGTCTGCGGGGGTGAGAGGGATCGAAAAGTGCGCTGTGGAGGTGAGTGATGGGTGCAAGTGTGGAGAGGTATGAGAGATGAGTGTAAAGTGTTAGAAAAAGTTTACTTACCTTTGTTTCTTCCTGCAGGCTTCAACCCTTGGGGATCCGGAGGTGCCTCATCTCAACCGCAGAGATGACAGAATGGCTGCTGCATTCTCAGATACAGCAGCCATCTGATTTCTGCTGAGGAAAGAGGTTTGGTGAATCTTCAGTACAAGGGCTCACCTTAGAACAGAGATTGTCAGTGTTTGACAGCTTCTCAAAGCTGTCAAATGCTGACAATTCATTTGTCAAAAATTTTTGACAGATGAAACGTCATACGCTGACGTCCTCTGTCACCGGCTTTCCTTTAATTGGCCGGCTAAGCCCGCAGGGTGGGCTTAACAAGGTCAATCAAGGGAAAATAGCGTGGGTTGGCCGGACGTCGTTGGGGGCGGGGCTAAAACCCGAAAACCAGCAGTCCTGCCCCCAACGCGCCCCCATTGACAAAATCCAGCCCATTGCTTTGTGTGAATTTCCTCAATCGTTTGCGCTATTTCCCAGAAACGCTCAGCAAAACTCTCTGCCGCTGATTGACAGAGCCCTGTGCAAAAGAGCAGCCTGCACGCGTTTCTTGGATTTATGCAAATAACGCGCTGGGGCAGATTTAGACACAGCATGGCCCGCAGTTACCTGATATCAGCGTAACTGATATTTCTGGAGTTAGATAGTGACTTTCTTTGTCATTTTTGCATTGAATTTTTCTTAGCGACCTGCTGTCAGTCTCAATGCATTCAAATTTTTGGAACTACCCCCCTCTCCCCACGCACACCCTTGTTTTGCATGAGGAGCAGCAGGGGCAAGAGGCTCTGAGAGTGAGACCACAGCAGAAGACAAGCTCCCCACTCACTATTACCCCTATGGGTGACACTGCATTTGCTTTGCATTTTATGTTCCGCGTAGGTAAATGAGCTCAGCTGGAAATCTCGACGTAAGCTCCCGTCGGCAACACTAAAACCAGTGCATCTTTTGGCATAAGTTTTGCATGTGCGACGCAGGAAATTCAGGGCCAAAGACTTACATCTCCAATAGTTACAGTTCTCGGGGTTCTCTGAGCTTGAATAGCTGCCGACTACATCTGAAAATAATTACTGCCTTAGTCATTACTGAACAAATCACGCAGTCTGTGTTTATTGGAAATTAGCTTGGCTCCTTCCTCAACCTTTGCAGGTAACCGACAAAACCAGCAATATTTGTACCAACAAGTTTCTTACTAGAGCTAGTTCTTTTTAAACTCCTTGTGAGTGACTGAATTAAAGGAAACTCTACAAAATTAAAGAAAGAACTGCTTCATTTTTGTTGCATATGGGTTTATATAGGCGTAACCAAAAAAAAGCCAGCTTTTTACACTACAACTGCTAAATTTAAAAAAAATCATTAATTGTTTCTTCCAAAATTATTCCGATGACTGATGCAAATAAAATAAAACACCTGAAATGTTTTTGACTGCATATGAGCTGGAACACTTTTGACTGTTCTCTAGAGGCAGAGGCAGTAAAGTAGATCATATTTTTTCAGGCAAGTGTTTGGACACCACAGATGCCATGCTCAGGTCTGCAGGTGTGTGATAGCAATGTAAACATCACAGCACAAAGGGAATTACAAGATGTGACAAACATATGTATCAGCATTTATTGTGTTGTAAATAATACGTGTTTATCCAGCTTTACAGCACTAATGGGAGTTGGCAAGATTGTGTCAGGAGACCATACATTTCAGGATGAGTAATCAGGTCATCTTGTGCAAGGCATGTTTGAAATATCGGCCCGTATTTTCCGATCGGAGGCTTCCTGCGTGCGGAGGCCTCCGATCTGGAAAAAATCTACGGACTTACCTGAGGGCTCCCGAGGTGCATACACTTCCGCTCCTGGGCCTCTCCAACTCGAAATGCGCAGGGCCCACGTATCTCAGAGGCGCAGGCAGTTCGCAAGCATCCCTGGGATCATGTGGGCCAGGCCAGCCAACAGCAGAAGGGAATCTCCCTTCATACACTTGACAGATCGACCTGTCAAATATATGAATGGAGATCACCCCAAAAACACTGTAAAACATTAAATAATTGTTTTTTTAAATCACGTTTTTAAAATGAGTTAAAATTAAATATTTTAAACAAAAATTAAATTTTTTGAAAAAAATAATTAAAGTTTTTTACGGGGTTAAAATAAACTTACCTTTTTTAAAAAAATTTTAATTATAAATGAGTGAAATTAAAAAAAAAAACTTTTTTCAACTCTTATGCTGGTAAAAGCAGGCCTTACGCATTTTTGACAGATCGGAAATACCGGTTTTCAGCGCATGTGCTTTGCATGCCTGAAACCGGCATTTCCGATGTCCCTATGGGTGTGTACACAGCCCGTACACACCCGTAGGCATCGGAATATACGGCCCATCGTCTGTGCACACACCCCAGTATGGTGGAACAATGCAGTTTTTGTCCATAGTCTAAAATTCATAACTCTGGTACCACTACTACATTGCACAATAGGGTGTTCTGTGCTCATGAAGTTAAGGAAAGTCAGTGTGGCTGGAACCCAGTGACATCTGTGACTGCCCAAACTTCGGACCCCTATCACTGAGAGAGGAGACTTTTATCAAATCAGTCAAATGTACAGAGATGAAAAGCTCAGCAAGAGATCCTAAATCTGTTTATTGTAAAATGTCATGGATATGTACATTTATTTAAATTTCTGCATCAAAAAGTTCTTTTTACCAATTTTCTTCCCTGTTCTCCTAGCCTCCTGTCCCGAAAGGTGCTGACTGCTGCTGGGGCATGGTTCGGAGATTCTCAGCAGTCCTCAGGAACCTCACCCAAGAGACCATTCTCCATGCGGAGCTAAGACAGTGAATGCCAACAAGCTGTTTTGATTGTGGGGCCAGCACATCAGAGACTGATCCTTAGCTCACTCAGCAGCCATATCTACACACTTTCCAGCACGGGTCACTGGATTGTAATCAGGAGCAGGAATCCTAATCCAATTCTCCCCATACTAGCTTATACTGGTGAAATCAATTGTGATGCCCCCAGTGTTACCGAGGCAAATATCAGATCATTTAACATAGAGCAAGGATTAAATTTGGGATCTTCCTGGCCTGTGTGGCTCAGCAGCACACCACTTAGTGCATTTACCCATGAAACCATGGAGAGAAAGATTCTTAAACATCTTTGATAGAAGGGAAATTGAAAAAAACAAGAAAGGAACAGGGGCCTAGAAACAGATGTGTAGGGGGCGGAGCAAGCACTGCACCCGCCTGTGAGCATTGACTCAGGCAGCACACAATATTCGTAACAGCCTCCTTGGCGAAGCGAAGATGCCTCAGCCATTGCTCCTGAGTAAAGTTAATGGAGGAAAAGCACTCCCTGAATACCCGCTGTGGGTGTAAGACTCCTGCACAGTTCTCTCCTCCTCCCTCTTCCGGCAGCTGCTCCTGCTCTCTGCTGTCTTCTGTGCAGCTCCCCCTCCTCCTCCAGCCCCAAAGGCAGCCCTACCAGTCCACCCATGACTGCCGTCAAACTATCTCTGAGGCACCAACAACAGGGCAACACCAGCAAAATCTTGCTCTCTTTAGACAAATTGAACTTTCCAGAGGATAAACCACGCCAAGAAACGGCTAGAAGTTAAACAGCAGCCGGAAATAACAAACCTGCAACTAAGTTGTAAGTTCTGCATGATGCCTTTAAATAGCGCTGGTAGAAACATAGAAACATAGAAACTAGGAGCAGGAGTAGGCCATTCGGCCCGTCGAGCCTGCTCCACCATTCAATACGATCATGGCTGATCATCCAAATCCAGTACCCTGTCCCTGCTTTCCCACACAGAATCCCCATCGAGTCTGCACCGACACATATCCCACCCTATCCCCGTAACCCCACGTATTTAATTCCCCCTAACATATCCCATCCTATCCCCGTAACCCCACATATTTAATCCCCCCCTAACACTAAGGGTCAATTTATCATAGCCAAATCAACCTAACCCGCACATTTTTGGATCCTTGGTGAGGGATCCTTCCTGCCAATTAGCGCCACGTGCTGCTGGGTGAGTTCCGCACGTGGCGAGTCAGGTGCTATGACTTACCAGAATCAGAAACAGGTCCTGTAAGAAGCGCAGGACCTGAGTTTAGATAACTGATTCAGCTTTTTACTTTATTCTGTCGGGCAGGCCTGATGTCAGCTGAGTTGCCTGCACCAATATGGTGGACATTGCCAGTTCGTAATAAGCATGCGCTTCCTGCCCGCTATAATGGAGGCTCAGGAGGACATTTGTCACCTGAAAAACGGGTGCTCTTTGATCAAATTTCTGAAAGATTTCACTTGCAATGGCAAATCTCTCTTTAGAGGTCGCTTTCATAGAATCATGGGGGGAATTTTAACAGAGGTGGGTGACATGAATCTGTCATTCATGACTTATGAAATAATACTGAGTGGCCTGCGGGTGGCGCTGTCCAGGGAGAGTATAAATACTCGGGCACGGGCCCAGCTTGCGCAGGACATTCTTAACAGGAACTAATAAAAGGCCACAACTAGACCTCCATGTTGTAAAACAGTTGATTAAAGCTTTGTTTAACACTTAGACCAAGTGCCTAGTAGTTTTCTTACGTCAATGGGTTCGGTGGGGGGTTAAATGGGGAATAATTGGAAAAGTGTCGGGAAGCCGGCTCCAATCCGCCGACTTCTGGCTTTTACTCAGGTGGGACAAAGGGCAGGCAGCCAACCTGCTCCCAGGAGACGAGTTGGCACTTTAATTTTGATAATGAGGCTGGAAGCCTCAGATTTAACCTGCTTTGCAGGTTTTACTGCGGCCGTCCGTGTTTCCCAGGCTTGGGGAACCCAGGCAGCTGCAGCGAGGCAAGGACAGCCTCAGGAAGCATTCCCTGTGGGCTGAAAGGAATAGGAATTCTTCCTCCCAGCTTCCCAAGTTCTCCCACCATCAGCCCCCCACACCCCATACAAACACCACCCCCCAAGTGATCGGATCCCCCCCCGGGGTCAGGAATCGGGCCCCCCTCCCGGGGTCAGGGATCAAACCCACCCCCTGTGATCAGCCCCCGCCCCTTCCGGGGTCAGGGATCAAACCCCCCCCCACCAGTGATCGGACCCCGCCCTCCCGGGGTCAGGGATCAAACCCCCCCGCCAGTGATCGGACCCCGCCCTCCCGGGGTCAGGGATCAAACCCCCCACCGCCAGTGATCGGACCCCCCCTCCCGGGGTCAGGAATTGGACCCCCCAGTGATTGGACCCCACCTCCTGGGGTCAGGGATCGACGCCCCCCCCCCCGCCCCCCACAAGTGATCGGACCACCCCCTGGGGTCAGGGATCGGACCCACCACCTGGGATCGGGGAGGGAACCCCGCCAGGGATCGTACCCCCGGGGTCAGGGATTGAACCTATTTAGTCCAGCGGCCTCTTTTCCAGTGTTCCCTGCCCGACTGGAAGCCACGACTGTCAATCAGACTGATTTCTGGTAGGGAATCTGTCCGTGACGTCAGACGCACGCAAACTCCACAGTGTGCAGGGAAACCCGGACTTCCGGGGTCCCCACGCTCGACCAGGCCCCCCTCCCCCACTCCCGGTGAGTCAAAAATTTAAAATTCCCCCCATAGAATCAAACAGCCAGCACAGGCACAATGGGCTGAATGGCCTCCTTCTATGCTGTATGAGCTATCCAATTAGTCCTACACCCCTGCTCTTTCCCCATAGACCTGCAATATTTTCCTTTTCAAGTCTATATCCAATTCCCCACCCCCCCCATACAAACACCACCCCCCCCCCCCACCCCACCACCCCGGGATCAGACCACCCCCTGGGTAAGTGATCGGACTCCCCCCAGTGATTGGACCCCCCAAGATTCCTGATCCCTGGGGCTGGTCCGATCACTTGGGGGTCCAATCTCTGACCCCAGGGGATGGGTCCGATCCCGGGGGCGGGGGGGGTGTTTGTATGGGGGGGATGGCTGATGGTGAATTGGATATATACTTGAAAAGGAAAATATTGCAGGTCTATGGGGAAATCTAATTGAAAGTTATTACTGAATCTGCTTCCACCACCCTCTCAAGTAATGTAGTCCAGATCATAACAACTCGCTGTGTAAAAAAAATTCTCCTTATCACCCCTTCTGCCAATGGAAACAGTTTCTCCTTATTTACTCTACCAAAACCCTTCATAATTTTGAACACCTCTATTAAATCTCCCCTTAAACCCAGATAATAAACCCAGCTTCTCTAGTCTCTCCACATAACTGAAGTCATTCATCCCTTGTATCATTCTAGTAAATCTCCTCTGCTCCTGCTCAAGGCCTTGACATCCTTTGGCTTTGGCATACATAAATTGCATGCGTATGAGACATTCATTTAATTCCTGTTTATGCACTGAGCTTATGCCAAGTCATGCATTTTAAATGACGAAAACCTCTATTATCATAAAATTGGCAGTTATATGCTTCACAGAGATCTCAGTTCAATTCACATAAAATAGAAAATCATTGTGACCATGGGAAAGTAACAATTAAAGCAGGTGATTGCTTACAAGCGATCATTAATGCCGGTTCTGGCATATATACAATATTAATATCCATTTATGCAATCATTTAAGAAAGAAATCAAAAGATCTTGTTCTTACTTTTGCAACTTGCTTTTTCATTGGGTCCGCTCCATGTGCCATTAGCCTGACACTGTATGACCTTGTGGCCAGTTAAGAAATAACCAGGTTTACAGCTCAACATGTATTCGGTTCCATATTCATTCGCTGATCCATGAACGAGCCGCCTGACAACTTCATTCGAAAGAACAGTCTCAATCGCAGGACATGACACAGCTATGAGGAAGAAAAAAAACACAAATAAAAGGTGCTCCATTACTCTTAGATTCAACACATATCATTAGTTCGACAAAGTCAAGATTTATGGCGAGATTTTTTGTGGCCATTTTTAAGTCTTGCCATATAAGATGATGATATCAACACATCAATCAGACTGACAGGACAGATTGTCAGGAGAGAGGTCTGAACCACATTGAAAACCTAAAGGGGTCGAATTAGTCCCATTACAAATTTGAGTCTCCCGTAAGATACCTTCTTGGTTCAGTGGTGCCCGTCTCTCATGTCAGCATTCTCAGGAATCCAGACAAGCCAATTTTCTTGCGGGGGTGGGGGGGAGGGGAAGGGTGGGCGTGGAGTGCTTAATTATTGACCAACCAGGAAATTTGGGATTTAGATTGACTTGTTCTATTAAAAATAGCCCTTAGTTTGACACAGGCACAAACTGTCACAATTCACGCCACCGTTCTACACATTCCTTTAATAAGCTTCATGTAATTTGCCCCAAGAGCTGCAACTACAAATATAGGTTAAAAAAATTACAATAACACACACTTTGACATTTACTGACGAGCACCCGATTTCTGATGGAACATGTATGTGATCTCTGCAATTTAGTTGAGAAGGCATTTAGTAGTATTGTGCCTGTGACATCTGAACTAACCTCTGAATGTGGTAAGGGGCTTCATGGAATGGTGCATCCAACCAATCAGCAGAATTCTGGTTAAAATGGCAAGAAGTCCTACTTGCATTCCTTAGCATAAGTAAACCTGCTCTATAAAATTATAAAATAACTTCACCCATTGCTTGTCAACAGCTCACTGGTTCAATGTACCATAAGGTGTTACTGCGCCACATAGACCAGGAACACCCAGGTTCAATCGCTAATAGCTGCTGCATTAATCGATTTTAGCCATATGGTGGTGGAATTCCAAAATTGGCTTCAGTAGCCAAGGGAGGTGAAATATTGCTCAGAATTTCTGCTACCCTTCAATATCCATATGTGTCATCCATTTGGCTGGATGAGTGCAGCTCCAACAACACTAAAGCAGCTCGACACCATCCAGGACAAAGCAGCCCACTTGATTGAAACCCAATCCAACACCTTAAACATTCACTCCCTCCACCATCGGCATACTGTGTCTACAGTGTGTACCATCTACAAGATGCACTGAAGCCAAGTCTTCGACAGCACCTCCCAAACCAGCAATCTCTACCACCTAGAAGGACAAGGGCAGCAGGCACATGGGAACACCACCACCTCCAAGTTCCCCTCCAAGTCACACACCATCCTGACTTGGAAATATATCGCCATTACTTCATCGTCACTGGGTCAAAATCCTGGAACTCCCTCCAAAACAGCACTGTGGTGTACCTTCACCACATGGACTGCAGCGGTTCAAGCAGGCGGCTCACCACCACCTTCTCAAGGGCAATTAGGGATGGGCAATAAATGCTGGCCTTGCCAGCGGCACCCACATCCTGTGAATTAATTTTAAAAATACATATATGGATATTGGGTGGGGAAAGAGTTAAGCTCGGCTATGAGGCTTTCATAATCAAATGGTGCGCCTACAGTTACTGTAGAGGTTCACACATGAAATGGATCAATCGGATGAGGTACAGGAGCAATACAAGTATCCATGGAACCAAAGGCAGAGACGTCCTATACACAGAGGAAATCCTCCCCCCATAGGTCAAAAGACATCACCAATTTCAGAGTGGAGGAAAAGAGAGAAATTACAAAAAGTGACCTACATTATGTCATGCAGCATGGGTAAAGAGAATTTCAGCCATTATATGCAATCAGATTCTTATTAAACGTTGGGAACATTGGTATATTAGAAACTGAAACTTGAATTTCACTTTGAATAATGAAAATAAGTGGATTCTTCATCAATACTGACAACATTCACAAGACAATCAGACACTTGTAGAGAAGTACTGAAACCTGATTATGACCCATTCAGACAACACTGACGTGGTTATATCTGTATATGGTTTTTCATGCTATGATTTAACCCAGTCTTTCTTTTGGATATGAGGGGACTGAATATTTATCAAGGAACACTATGCAGAGACCAATTAAAAAGAAAACCACGATTAAAAAAGAAAATGAACAATGAAATATTCAAGGAATAAAAACTAAGAGACAGCAGCAGGTAAAGGCGGCAGGGCCAGCCTAGGAGACAGGCCGCTGAAAGGCGAGGTCCTCTGCGAGCTCTGCTGTGGAGCACAGAGATAGGGAATTCAAGGGTCCAGCCATGAGAAGAAAATTGCTGGCCTCACACAAGCAGTTATATAAGGTACTGGAAGGCCTGCCAAGGAGTTTCCGCACTATGGCTGAGAGTGTGGAGGAGTCCGTTTCCAGCCTATGTGGTGTCATCTCGCATGGCATCACCACTCTAAAATCTACCCTGGAAAGTGTGGTCACCTCCAGAGATGCTGTAACTGGGCTTTCTCAACGGGAGTCCATATTTGCGCACTTTGCAACTTTGGTGAAAGCTCAGACAGCTGCCCAGCTGGCTCTGGCCTCCGCACTGGAGACAGATTGGTGAACCACGTGGATAGCGGCTTTCAAGTAGTCACTCATCTTGTGCAGTCTGCTCTCCCGCTGATCAGTGGAATCTCTGAGGCCCACCCCCACAGGGGTGGCAGTGGGGCAATGGTGGGGCAATGGGAGCAGTATGTATTGCCTTCTCTCAGGATGTCAGCACGTTTGCTCGTTCACCGATCCCCTCAACCAATACCTGTCATGCTGTTAGAAAGTCAGCTGGACCAGACTTCCCAGGCAGCAGCCAAGGTGCCACAAACTACGGCTGGGTCTTCACATGATCGAGCACCCTGAAGTCACCGGCCATGAGCATCTCAAAGTTCCTAATATGAGGAACAGCAGACTTCCACCAGCTTTGCAGAGACCACTACGGGACCAACTCATAGGAGTAGTAGAGTTAGTAAACCTTCTTTAAAGAAAGCCACCATAGATTGATCACCTGGGTGAGAAACGAATGTGAGGAAGGCAATTATTATGTTTGGCATTAAATTGATCACCTTCATCACATCTGGTGCTTTGGTCTGCGGTGTGGTTTAGTAGCAGTTTTTTATTCTGCTCTGTCAGTATGTCATTGATATTGAAGTTATCTGAATAGTTTAAATGCTCTTCAATGTAGGATGAAGGGAGTGGTGAAGGATGTCACAAGGACTGCTGTGCAGAAGGACTCTGTACGTTCTCAGGGCAGGAGTGTGCGGAGGTCAGCGGAATCGCTGAGCTATGAGCTGATTCCTGACACCTCTGGCTGTATGGTGTTGAGCTGGTCCTCCTTCCTCTGCTGCTTCCTCTCCTTCCCCCAGGCCTGCATCATCTGATGAGGACTACTGCTGCTGCTGTTGCTGCTCTGCCTCTTCCAAATGCAGGCCTCGCTGTTGGAAACCCTAGCTGAAGCATATTGTAGGTAGGGAGCCCCAGCGACCGGTCGAGACACCTGAACCTCTGCTCCAGCAACCTATGGCGTGTTCTATAATGATCCTGGTGGACCCCCCAGACTCAGTTATACCTGTGTTGTTCAGGTGTCATGAGTTTGTTATTAGCCATGTCCACAAGTCCCCGATCAGCCATCTTGTCGCGTTCCTCCCAGGGCCGTATATTGGGGGGAATTGTAGGCTCTCTCAAGATAATGTAACAGGTGTGCAGCCAATGACGCCCTGCAGGTGAGGGAAGCCGACCACTGTTGCAAATCCCCGAGCTCTCTCCTATTGACTGCTGAGATCAATGGGGAAGGAGATATACTGCTTAGCCCTGGCAAACAGGGCGTTGATGACCTGCTTAATGCAGCTGTGTACTGCAGACTTTGATATGCTGCCGATGTCCTCGATAGCAGACTGGAAGGAGCCAGTGGTGAAGAAGTTAAGGGCTGTGGTGACTTTGAGATTCACTGACAAAGCATGGCCCCCTGGTCCAGCAGGCAGCAGGTTCTGTTTCAGGAGGCTGCAAAGGTCTAAGACCACCTGCCTGGAGAAATGCAGGCTCCTCCTGCACTGTTCCTCAGCTAGGTCCAAGAAAGTGACTCTGGGCCGATAGATCTTGTGTGCTGGGTCTGTGCTCCTACAAGCAGCCCACCTCACCTGTTGTCTTTTCAGATGTCCAGCTGTTGCTGGTGCTGGTCGTTGAGGCTGCTCCTCCTCCTCCAAGTGTTCCTCCATCCAGAAGAAAGTTGCAATGACTGCACTCACAATAAGCAAATAAAGCTCACTGAGGGTAATAAAGCCGAAAACGTGTGAAGGAAACGATCTGAAAGCTGGAAACTTTCTTGGCAAACCAGACAGAAAAAAGATCCTCTGATCCCCGGTCTGCAGCTGTGAGCCCCTTTATATACAGCCTCAGGCGCACTCACACCAATCCCGCCAGATTTTACTGCTGGGCCCGGGACTGGGTAAAAATTCCACGTCTTTCAGTTAAAATTGCATGGGGTCTGGATGACATCACCGGAGTGCGACTCATAGGGCTGGATTTTGAATGACCCATGGAGTCGGGTTTGGAGGCGTGTGGGGGGTTAAATTTGCGGGGTCGGCGGTCCCAACCCCATCCCGACTCCATCCCGCCTCCACGCAATTTTGACAAAATCAGTCGCGGTGTTCCCGACTCCGTCCCGCCTCCAAGAGGCGGGAGAGGCCATTAAAGCCCTTAACAAGCCCTAAATTGGCTCTGTAATGCCATTTTGAAACGTTTTAGCTAGTTTAACCCTTTTCTGACGTGAAGTATGCCTGGTGTGAAACACTCCAGTGAAACCTGGCGGGAGCACAAGTGGATAGCTGACTATCAGCTGCAGGTCCACTATTGCAATGGAGATGTGATGAAGGTAGTAGTAGTAGTATTAGGAATGTGTTCAGAGACTGCCTGGCCTTTGCTGTGAGAGGACTTGGATGCAAAAAAATTATCTCTCACTCTCTCTCTCTCTCTCTCATATCAATTTTGCATCCAGGTCCACTCACAGCAAAAGCCAGGCAGGTCCTCTCTCATGACATCATCAGAGGCGACTTTCAGACTGAAAGCACTAATTAGTTCATGGGTTCCCACATGCTGAAACTCAATTGCCCAATTAAGTGAAAATTGCATCATTCATCCACATTAATCTGGAGTCGGGGGGGAACACGAAATGCGGATGACATGACCCCAACCCGACCCCAAGACAAAATCCAGCCCGTACAGTTTAATGAGGCCCCTCCCTGCCTGTGACAGATGCCTCTCCTGGATAAGAAATCAATGTGGTTAAAATGGCGACGGGCACGAATGTGTTGGGAACACAACAGGACCATCATTTTCACCCCCTGCCTGGCCCGTTTCCACCAGGGTTAAAATCAGGCTTGTAATTTTATTTTAAATCTCTAAATATATATTACATAGAAGATAGGAGCAGGAGTAGGCCAATCGGCCCCTCGAGCCTGCTCCGCCATTTAATGAGATCATGGCTGATCATCCAAATTCAGTAGCCTGTCCCTGCTTTCTCCCCATATCCCTTGATCCCTTTAGCCTTAAGAAATATATCTATCTCCTTCTTGAATATATTTAATGAATTGGCCTCAACTGCCTTCTGTGGTAGAGAATTCCACAGGTTCACCACTCTCTGGGTGAAGGAATTCCTCCTCATCTCAGTCCTAAATGGCTTACCCCTTATCCTTAGACTGTGACCCCTGGTTCTGGACTCCCCCGCCATCGGGAACATTCTTCCTGCATCTAATCTGTCTAGTCCTGTTAGAATTTTATAAGTTTCAATGAGATCACCTCTCATTCTTCTAAACTCTAGCGAATATAAGCCTAATCGACCCAATCTCTCTTCATACGTCATTCCTGCCATCCCAGGCATCAGTCTGGTGAATCTTCGCTGCACTCCCTCCATGGCAAGAACATTCTTCCTCAGATAAGGCGACCAAAACTGCACACAATACTCAAGGTGTGGTCTCACCAAGGCCCTGTACAACTGCAGCAAGACATCCTTGCTCCTGTACTCAAATCCTCTCGCTATGAAGGCCAACATACCATTTGCCTTCTTAACCGCCTGCTGCACCTGCATGCTTACCTTCAACGACTGGTGCACAAGGACTCCCAGGTCTCGTTGCACTTCCCCTTTTCCCAATCTAATGCCGTTCAGATAATAATCTGCCTTCCTGTTTTTGCCACCAAAGTGGATAACCTCGTATTTATCCACATTATACTGCATCTGCCATGCATCTGCCCAATCACCCAACTTGTCCAAATCATACTGGAGTTTCTCTGCATCCTCCTCACAACACACACGCCCACCCAGCTTTGTGTCATCTGCAAACTTGGAGATATTACATCTAGTTCCATCATCTAGATCATTAATATATATTGAGAATAACTGGGGTCCTAGCACCAATCCCTGCGGTACCCCACTAGTCACTGCCTGCCACTCGGAAAAAGACTCGTTTATTCCAACTCTTTGCTTCCTGTCTGCCAACCAGTTCTCTATCCAAGTCAATATCTTGCCCCCAATCCCATGTGCTTTAACTTTGCATGCCAATCTCTTATGTGGGACCTTATCGAAAGCCTTCTGAAAGTCCAAATACACCACATCCACTGGTTCTCCCTTATCTATTCTACCAGTTACATCCTCAAAAAATTCCAGTAGATTAGTCAAGCATAATTTACCTTTTGTAAATCCATGTTGACTTTGTCCGATCCTGTCACTGTTTTCCAAGTGCTCTGCTATTACATCTTTTATAATGGACTCTAGCATTTTCCCCACTACCGATGTCAGGCCTATAATTCCCCGTTTTCTCTCTCCCACCGTTTTTAAATCGTGGGGTTACATTAGCTACCCTCCAATCCCTGGGAACTGTTGAAGAGTCTACAGAATTTTGGAAGATGACCAGCAATGCATCTGCTATTTCTAGGGCCACTTCCTTAAGTACCCTAAGATGTAGATTATCAGGCCCTGGGGATTTATCGGCCTTCAATCCCGTCAATTTCCCGAACACCATTTCCCTACAAATACTGATTTCATTCATCCACATGATCAATCTTTGGATGAAATGACTGTGTTCCTGACGATAAGTCCAACGCCGGGGGACTGTGTAGCAGTTTGCACTCTTACAAGAGACTCTGGTATAATCTTTAATAACTGGAAACATCTTCCTCCACTGCTTGCAAGTGTTTAAATTAGGCCTGAATATAAAACTGCTTTTTAACAGATGAAAACAATTTCTCATTATTAACACTGCAGCAATGCAACCATATCTGATATTGATGGCAGGTGAAAAAGAACTACGGTGAAATTAGCACTGCAGTATTACATTGTGCAAGAGAGGAAAGTCAGATGCAAGGACACACTGGATGCTGCAGTGCGCGCACATTTTTCCCTTTTAATCTTTTTTATTTTTATTTTATTTATTTAAAATATTGATTCCATTTCTTTTCCTTTTTTTCCCACACCCTTTTGTTTGTTTAGTGTTCCTTGAGTTACATAATCTTTCCATTTTAGAAATTGCAAATGCAAGAAATGACGGCCAATGGATTGCTAAAGACTTTTATAAACATATAGGGGGAAAAATGAGTCGCGCCCCCTTTGGGGCGTTACTTTTAGCGCCTTGAAAAAATTAGCGCCCCCGTGGCCGAAATTCACTGGTAGCGCCCCAAGAGGGAAGCGGGGTGCTACTGGAAGCGCCCCGCCTCTCTCTTGGGGCGCTGCGCTGCGGCACGTCACGCAGCGGTACTGCAGGCCTTCCTCCCCTTCTTAAAGGGGCGGGGCCTTGCGCAGCGCGACTCGGGGCCCAGCTGAGCCACTGGGGATCGGAGAGCCGGCAAAAGAGCCCGGCACTCAAGAGAAGTGCCGGGCTCATGGAGCGCAGCCGGCACTCCGCGGGGGGGGCGGGTCAGGAGGCCGGGGACGGCAACGGAGGCAGCCAGCAACAAAAATGGCCACCCAGCACCTCGCCTTTACTTAGCGCCGCCCTGGCCGCAGGTAGGCCCCCCTGACCCCGTTGGACATAGCGTCTGGCGGTAAGTCAGGGGGCGCTACCGAGGATCGCGGCCGGGGCACGAGCGGTGCGCTGCGTACGGCGATGACATCATCACTGGCAGCGCAGCACCACGGGGCCCTAACAGTTACCGCCGCTGCTAACCTCCCACTGAATTTCCCTAAGAGGGCGCTAATGGGACGCGCAAAGCAACCGAATTTCTCCCCCATAAAGAGTAAAAGGATAGCCAAAGGAATGGTGGGGATGATTAGAGACCAAAAGGAAATCTTCTTGTGGAGGCAGCGGGCATGACTGAGCTACTGAATGAGTACTTTGCATCTGCCTTCACAAAATAAGAGGATGCTGCCAATGTCACAGTAAAGGAGGAGGTGGTAGAGAAATTGGATAGGATAAAAACAGATAAAATGGAGGTAGTTAAAAGGTTGACATCGCTCAAAGTAGAAAAGTCACCCGGTCCGGATAGGATGCATTCTTGCTGAGGGAAGTAAGGGTGGAAATAGTGGAGGCTCTGGCCACAACCTTTCAATCTTCATTGGATATGGGAGTGGTGCCAGAGGATTGGAGGATTGCAAATGTTACATCCCTGTTTAAAAAAGGGGAGAGGGTTAAATCCGGCAACTACAGAGCAATCAGCCTAACGTCAGTGGTGAGGAAACTTCTAAAGACCACAATCCAGGAAAATATTAATTTTCACTTGGAAAAACATGGATTAATGAATGACAGCCAGCACAGATTTGTTAAAGGCAAGTCATGTCTGACAAACCTGATTGAGTTCTTCAATGAAGTAACGGAGTGGGTTGATGAAGATAGTGCAGTTGATGCTGTGTCTATGGACTTTCAAAAGGTATTTGATAATGTGCCATCTGTTAGCAAAATTGAAGCCCATGAGATTAAAGGGACAGTGGCAGCGTGGTTGCGAAATTGGTTAAGAGACAGAAAGCAGAGAGTAGTGCTGAGTAATTGTTTTTTAGACTGGACGGAAGTATAAAGTGGTGTTCCTCAGGGGACGGTATTAGGACCACTGCTCTTTTTGATCTATATTAATGACTCGGATTTGGTTAAAGGGCACACACATCCAAAGTTTGCAGATGACACAAAACATGGAAATGCAGTAAATAGTTAGGAAGATAGTAGCAGACTTCAGGAAGACATAGACAGACTGGTGAAATGGGAAGACATATGACAGATGAAATTTCATTGATAGAATGATACCAGGGATGAGGAACTACCAGGCCCCGATTGTATCGTGGAGGCGGGGAGGGGGCGGGGTGGCAATTTTGCGGTTGGGAAACCCGGAAGAATGGGTTTCCCTCAGGTCCTGCCGAATTTAACGGAAGGATCTGATTACCATTTTCTGTCTCCGTTTCCAGGCTGCAACCAGTCAGATTGAGAGACTGGCTGGCTGTCGGGTGGGTAGGCCTGCGGCACCAGGCCACAGCAGGGAAGCGGAGAGGAGGGAGGGAGGGATTGGAAAAGCCAGAGGGGGGCGGGGGGAAGATTGGAGGCCAGAGGGGAGATCGGAGGCCGGGGTTGGGGGAAGATCGAGGTCCGGAGCAGAGTTGAGATCGGAGGCCGGGGTCGATGGAAGATCAGAGTCTGGAGCATTGGGGAGATCGGAGGCCGGGGTCAGGGGAAGATCGGAGTCTGGAGCATTGGGGAGATTGGAGGCATGGGGTCGGGGGAAGATCAGAGTCTGGAGCATTGGGGAGATCGGAATGGTCGGGAGGGGGGGTGGGGTGAGATCAGAAAGATCAAGGGGGTGTCCGATCGCAGGGGATGGGTGCACTTACCTCCTGGATCCAGCAGTCCTTGCTTCTCATTAGCTGTCGGGTTTCCCAAGGCCCAGGAAGCTCGGCCGGTCAGGGTTAAATTTAAAATGGTGGTTAAATGTGAGGCTTCCAACCTCATTATAATATTTAAATGACCAATCCGCCTGCTGCGAGCAGGTTGGTTGCATGCCCCCCATCCCCCAACTGCCCCCCCCCCCCCCCCCCCACCTCTTAAAACCGGAAGTGGGCGGGTTGGGGTCAGGTTTCAGATTCTTAACTTTTTTACATTGCACCCGACCCAAACCCACCCATTTTGGGGGGTTAAAATTCCCCCCCAGATATGTGAAGAGACTAGAAAAGCTGGGATTGTTCTCCTTAGAGCAGAGAAGGTTAAGGTGAGATTTAATAAGGTGTTCAAGATTATGAGGAGTTTTCATAGAATAAATAAGGAGAAACTGTTTCCACTGGTGAGTGGGTCAGTAACCAGAGGATACAGATTTAAGATAATTGGCAAAAAAGACACGGGATTAAAGAGAAATCTTTTTACACAGCGAGTTGTTATAATTTAGAATGCATTGCCTGAAAAAGTGCTGGGAGCAGATTCAATAGTAACTTTCAAAAGGAACTGGATATATACTTGAAAAGAAAAAAATTACAGGGCCCCAATTATACAGCTCTTTCAAACAGCTGGCACAGGCACGATGGGCTAAATAGCCTCCTTCTGTGCTGTAAGATTCTATGATTCTAAGTGAAGATGAAAGAATATATGAAATTAAATTAACAGTCACACCTATGTGAAGCACCACAGCTTGACACTGAATATATCAGTGATCTGATAGTTGGCAAAATGGGTTAAGCTGGTTTAGAAAAGTTTAAAGAGTGAAGTGTGTTTGATGTAATCGTTTGTGGGGCAGTGACGATACAAGTAGCATTAGAGCAAAGGCCAGAAATTTGAAAGAGAATAACAGTGGGGGGTTAAATGGAGCACAAGAAAATATCCATGGAAGATAGGGACAGAGGACT
Organism: Squalus acanthias; assembly: GCA_030390025.1. Classification (NCBI taxonomy): domain Eukaryota; kingdom Metazoa; phylum Chordata; class Chondrichthyes; order Squaliformes; family Squalidae; genus Squalus; species Squalus acanthias. Next base: position 21,986,167 of record CM059433.1, on the reverse strand, counting down.
AGAAAAGATAATAAATAGACCTGAATAAAGCTTAATATAATTATTTCCTTCGACATCACTGATAGTCTGCTGCTGGATCAGCTTGTAGTATAATTGCTCATGTTCAACATAGCTTATATACTACAACCAATTAGGCTGCAGTGCCACAGTGTTTGACTCGACGGATGCTCGATGAGAGCATAAAGAAAGAAAAGAAAGAACTTGCATTTATATAGCGCCTTTCACGACCTCAAGACATCCAAAAGCATTTATGAAGCCGAAGTGACATCATGTTTACGGATGAGCAAACAGACTGAGCCAACCCAAGCTCATCAAACTAAAGGATTGTAAAATATCATTTAATTTTACAGTGAGCATATTTGACAACATCCCCTCCAGCTAAGGAACAAATTTTAAAAGACTGTTCCACTGAATGCACTGGGGTCAGAAAAGTTAGTACTTTAATGAAGAAATCCGTTAGCTCTTGCCTGCTGAATTATGGATAAGATAGTTGTCACTTAAAAGTAATAAATCATGTCAAAGATGATTGGAAGCAAATGCAAATGCAGCAATGTATAGCAGAAAAACTCCTGCAGTAATTCATTTCTATTAGGCAGCACTTGTGTATCCTTATTGTGTAACTGCATTTTCTACAACTTAATCTAATCTGAAGTGTAAAAGTATGATTTAAATGCCATTTAATCCAAATGATTCATTCCCCTACAAAGCTTATTACCCCAAAATAGAACTGAAAAATAGAATTAATCTTGAATAGCAACCAGAGGCTATAATTTAACATCTACTAGAAAACAGTGACTGCGAAGATTTCAAAGCCATTAGTTTTGTTAGTGTAGATTGTCTGGTGTTGTAACAACACAGGCATGTTTTCAGGAAATGTTCTGGTATATCTCAGGCCAAATAATTGCTGCAAAAAAAATTAAGGGGAGCTCCAACATTTACCTGTTAAAGGCAAAATAATCAAGTATATGTTTTTTCCTTTGTTTGTTAAATAAAATTGCAAAGAATTTTGGTCATTAACTGGTTTAGTTGACCATCAGGCTATAGAATATACCATTGTGCATGCATGCCTCACAGTTCTGGACACTGACACAATTTGTTAAGTAAACGTTATGATGTGTTGCATTATGTTTCATCAATGATGCGATGAAAGCCACAACATATGTTTTTTTTTAAAGGAAAAAGCCATTAGGTCCAGCAGGCCATTTGGATTGATCTCAATCCCTGTACTCTTCTAAGCACATCTAGGTTTCCTCCTGATCCCATTTGTACTGCTTGTTTCAGTGGCCTTCCTTAGAACTTGTTCCATAACTCTGTCATTAATTGTGAAAAACAGTTCGGCCTCACTTACCTTCTTACTCCTAACGTTCCTCATTATTAACTTATGTACTCTAGTATTTGAATCATTGACCCCACTGAACAATCTGCCTCAATGACTTTGTCAATCCACTTCATGTGCTTCAAAATTTTAATTAAATCACTTCAAAGTCCCCTCCCCTTTTTCTCTCCCCAAAGAGAATAAGTTTAACCTTTCCTCATAATTTAACTTCTTGGTACACAGAATCATTTTCATTGCTAAGCCCTATGCCCTTACAAGGGCAGTTATTTCCATTGTTCCCATAATTGTGTAACCAGAACTGTGCATGATCGCCTGCTTATACATTGATATAACCTCTTTGAATTTATACTCTGTCTCCCTGCTAATACAACCTAGTACCTTATTTACCTTTTACTATAATCAAGTACGGGATTGACACCTTTATATATCTGCCCAAGATAACCCCAAGATCTTTTTTCCTGATCAGCATATTGTTTGCATTTTCTACTTAACCTATATTTCTTCTAATAGGACCCATACAGACTTTTTCCCAAGTATGTCTACTGAATAATCAGTACAAGCAACAGAATAAGTGCTGCAGAGAAGGAGAACTCGATGCTATTTGCTCTCTACTTTGATGAGAAATAGGAGACACATAGGCCGGAAATTTGCCGGCGCTCAGAGGGTGGGTTCGGAGGCGGGTCCGCTGTTAAAATCGAAAAGATTGACAGCGGGTCAGGATCCCGCCGTCAACCCGCCTCCATGTCAGTTTCCCAAATGTCGGGTCTGGCTGCGCTTTACAGACCCGACACTAAGCAGCAGGTGAGCCAATTCAGAGACTTAAGAGCTTGTTAAAAGGTACTTGAACACCATTTTACCATGTACTTACCATTTTACCAGCTTTTTCACAAGGTTCCCGGCGCTCAGGGATCACATCAGGTAAGTAGGTAGCGCTGTCAATGACTCTACATTCCTCTGAATAGTTGACAGCTGCAAAAGTGGTATAAAAGCTACCATTTCACAGCTGTTCACTTTCCAATCTGAGAAGCTGGAGCCTTCAGGATTTGGAATACACTTTTCTACTTTATGCAGTTTGGAAGTTTTTGGAGTAAACTCTCTATCCAGTGTCACCTCCTTGGAGCAACCTCTCTCACCATTGACAGATCGCTTCTGTCATCTCAACTTCAGCTGCCATCTATTCCAGCAGCATCAGTACCCTTGAAAAAATCTCACCTTGGTCCTCAGAATCCCACCACGATCAGCCCCAACACCAACATCACCAGGCACACCAACAACACCACCAACCTTCTCCGCAATCACCTGATGCAGCACAGGACACAGGGCATCAGCACCCGAGCACATTGCTGCCCGGGAGGCCAGCGATGGCCTCACCATGGCCAGATTTACTTCACTTGACGCTGTACACCCTGGCTGCCACATGATGCGCTAGGTTGGCACCACCCTACACCAACACCATAAAGCATCCCTACAATGCCCAAGCCATTCCTTTCACACTCATCACCATTGCGGGGGTACCGTTATGTCTCACCATTCACTGTAACTCACTAAGCCACTTCCAAAGGTGCACAAAAATCTGTCCAAGAAGGCAAAGTGTGGAAAATAAAGATTTCAATGTTTGGCAAAACATTAACTGTAACTTTGCATGAACATTGGTGAAAACACCCAAGTGCCTACCCTTGTGTCTTGTTAGTTGGTATGATTGGACAAGGAGGAGGGTGAGTGTGTGGGGTGGCTAGTGAGATGGGGGTGCGATGATCTGGATAGAGAGAGAGGGATGGGTGGAGGTGCAATAAGTTGGTGTGAGTAAGGATGTGCAGGAGTAGGGTAGGGAAGGCAGAGTGATGGGGATGTGATGAGTGGCACAGCAGGATGAGGTTGAGCGTGGCTTTGCAGTAACGTTTCGTGATCTACTGTAATCATTGAAAGGTTTGCGCCACTGCAGCCTGGTCCTCCTAATGACATCCCTGCTTGTGCCCTCCTGTGCAATGTGCAACCAGGCTGCGTGGTGTCCTGGGGAGATCGCTTCCGCCCATTGGAAGGGAAGAGAACCTCCCTGCGTGCTGTTACTCTCTCATATGGAAGGAGTCATGGGAGAGCCTGGGTGCAGCCGTGCACCTTTGTGCAGTGCTTGTCAGTGTTTGCAGCACCTCAATGCTGTAGAACACTGACAGCACAACTGTCAAAATGAGTGTTGACATGGTCCCTTTAAGGAAACCGGCTGATGACGTGTCATCAAATGATGTCATCAGACCCACTTCCTTTTAATTGGCCGGGAACCTTGCAGGGCAGGCTTAACAAGCCCAATCAATGTAAAATTCTTCTCTCAGAGCGGGATGGAGCCGGGAGCGGGGTCACAACCCACCACCTACCTTGGCCGCACTGAGCCCGCCTCGGTAGGTGAAATTGCGGCAATAAAGTGAATGAATAGGCAGTTTATATGAACTAATTAAGTATTTTTCCACGGCAGACCTGAAATAGGAAAGCTTACTTTCTAAATGTTTTTCCTTTCATTTCTTTCATATTTAAACTCTAGATTTGATGTAGGTTCCATCTTGCTCTTGAATGCCTGACCCTGACTGCCTTTGCACCTCTATTTTGTCCAAAAGCAGTATGTACCTATTACTGCCTCTAGATTTACTTCCTATAGCCTTTCAACTCTTCATTTTCCAGTTAAATAAAATTGTCAAACAACTGGAAAACGTCATTATCATTTTAGAACACACTTAGCTAAAGTAAATGATATAATCACATTTAGCTTGTGAATTTAAAACACATTAATGCCCAGATTAACAATTCAAAATCATGAGCTCCTTTCAAGAATCATATGAGGTTACAAATGCTTAGGCCATTCAATTATCACTTTTCAACAGCCTGTATTAATTTAAATTTGTAATGTACTCATTTTATTTACTTAGTTCGATGCCCTATCTTGTCCTTGGCAGGTAGACTTAAAATGTAAAAGCCATGCTATCCGCTGCAGTGCAGGGAAGCATCGTGCTGAAAGGTTAACTTGTCTTTAAAGCTGGATTTTCCTCTTACTCTTTTTGGGTCATAAAACACCACAAACTATGTCGTAATTTCCTGGCTGAGAGGGAAGAAAGCGAACTGCCCCTTGGGCCCAAATTTCCACTTTAATGAAAAATGGAGGAATGTTTTTCACCATGACTAATGACTCACGAACGAAATAGAGAGAATTTGATTCCTGAGAAAGTGATTTCTGTGGCCGGTTCTTAATTATGGAGAAAAAAACAAACATTCTGCTTTTCTGGGGGGTAAAAGAAGAAAACTTGGGTCCCAACCTGTCCATGGTGCTGATCTATAATGAACCATTTGAAGATGACTGAGCAGAAGCCAAACTATCTCATCTCAGATTTACTTTACCTCTCCGTGGGGACCTGCCTTGCTAGCTCTTCGTGCCTCTCAGCTGATTGTTCAGGCACAACATGGAGTTCCAGAAATGTAAGCAGCTTTATGTACATTGATATATTGACCTCTAGGAGTAGGGAATCCAAATCAAGGCCAGTTATTGAAGAGTACAGTATTCAGGCACATACATGCTACCTATTAGCTCTTTATACTGACAGAAATCATGTCAAACTCAGCTCCCCTCAATGATATTCCTATATAAATGCTGCCGCTATTGGAAGGAATTGCATATGCTGCATACTGTAGGTGGGAATTTTCACGGGGCCAGGAGTTCCCGCCTACAGTGTGTAGCAGCTGAAATCTTTCCCATTACCAGCAGCATCCAAGTATCATAGAAATTTACGGCACAGAAGGAGGCCATTCAGCCCATCGTATCTGTGCCAGCCGAAAAAGAGCTATCCAGCCTAATCCCACTTTCCAGCTCTTGGTCCATAGCCCTGTAGGTTACAGCACTTCAAGTGCATATCCAAGTACTTTTTAAATGTGATGAGAGTTTCTGCCTCTACCACCCTTTCAGGCACTGAGTTCGAGACCCCCACCACCCTCTGGGTGAAAATTTTTTCCTCAACTCCCCCTTTAATCCTTCTACCAATTACTTTAAATCTATTGCCCCTGCTTATGGACCTCTCTGCTAGGGCAAATAGGTCTATCTCGGCCCCTCATAATTTTATACACCTCAATCAAGTCTTCTCTCAGCCTCCTCTGTTCCAAAGAAAACAACCCTAGCCTATCCAGTCTTTCATCATAGCTAAAAATAGGTGTGGTGTTCAGGGGAGAGGGAAGGAGGGAATTGAAGGGGAGAGAAAAAGGGCAGAAGGTAGGAGTAGAAGGAGAGTGCCAGCAATAACTGCTTGGGGAAGGGGTAAAAGAGTGCAAGTATGAATTGAGGCAGAATGGAATGCGTGTGACATAAATTGGAGGGATTGAAGGAGGAAAAGAGTGCCAGCTTGAACTGGGGGAGAGGGGAAAAGAATGACATAGAATGTACAGCATAGAAACAGGCCATTTGGCCCAACTGGTCCATGCTGGTGTTTATGCTCCACATGAGGCACCTCCTATCCTACTTCATCTAACCCTAGCAGCATAACCTTCTATTCCTTTCTCCCTCATATGTTTATCTAGCTTCCCTTTAATGCATCTATCCTATTCGCTTCAACTACTTCTTGTAGTAGCAAGTGCTATATTCTAACCACGCTGCGTAAAGAAGTCTCTCCTGAATTCCCTGTTGGATTTATTAGCGACTATCTTATATTTATGGCTCCTAGTTTTGGTCTCCACCCCAAGTGGAACATCTTTTTCAATGTCTACCCTATCAAACCATTTCATAATCTTAAAGAACTCCATCAGGTCACCACTCAGCCTTCTCTTTTCTAGAGAAACGAGCCCCAGCCTGTTCAGTCTTTCGTGAAAGGTATAACCTCTTAATTATGGTATCATCTTTGTAAATCTTTTTTGCACCTTCTCCAGTGCCTTTATATCTTTTTTTAATAATATGGAGACCAGAACTATACACAATACTCTAACATAACTTCTCTGTTTTTCAATTCTATCCCTCTAGAAATTAAACACAGTGCTTTGTTTACATTTTTTATGATCTTATTAACCTGTGTCGCTACTTTTAGTGATCTGTGAATTTGTATCCCATTTCTTATCTTTTACCCCATTTAGGCACTTATTTTTCAAGGAGTATGTGGCCTCCGTATTCTTCCTACCAAAATGTACCACCTCACACTTATCAATATTGAAATTAATTTGCCAATTACATGGCCATTCTGCAAATGTATTAATGTCTTCTTGTATTTGTCGCAGTCTTTCTTAGTATTAACTGTACCCCTCAATTTGGAATCATCTGGAAATTTTGAAATTGTACTTCCGATTCCTGAGTCCAATTTGTTTATGTAAATGGTGAACAACAGTGGTCCCAGCACTGATCCCTGTGGAACACCACTTCCCACGTTTTGCTAGTGTGAGTAACTACCTTTAACCCCTACTCTCTGTTTTTTGCTTTGCAGCCAGTTTGCTATTCATTCTGCTACTTGACCCGACACCACATGCTCTGATCCTAGTCATGAGTCCACCTTATCAAAGGCCTTTTGAAAATCCAAATATATTACATCTACTACATTACCCTTGTCTACTCTTTCTGTTACTTCTTTAAATAATTCAATTAGGTTGGTAAAGCAGGGTCTTCCCTTGTGAAATCCGTGCTGACTGTTCCATTATATTTTTGTTATCTAGATGTTTTTCTAATATATCTTTAGTAAAGAGTCCATCATCTTACCTACCACCGACATAAAGTTAACCCGTCTATCTTTCCCTGGACTTGTTCTATAACCCTTTTCAAATATAGGAATCACATTATCTGTCCACCAGTCCTCTAGCACTGACATGAATCTTGTCATTCATGTGGAAATGACTTATGAAATAATACTGGTCGGCCTGCTGGTGGCGCTGTCCAGGGAGAGTATAAATACTCGGGCATGGGCCCAGCTTGCTCAGGACATTCTTTAACAGGAACTAGTGAAGGACACAACTAGACCTCCATGTTGAAAAACAGTTGATTAAAGCTTTGTTTAACGCTTAGACCAAGTGCCTAGTAGTTTTCTTACATCAAGCACTACTTGCTTTTCTAATGAATTGTTATATATATGTTATAGTGCCTCTGCTATCTCTTCCCTAACTTCTTTCAATCTGCACTGATGCAATCCATCCGGACCAGGGGTTTTATCCTCTCTAAATTTGATTAATTTATCAATTATTTCCTCCTTTCTATCTTAAATGTCATTATATTATTTTGATCCCTTCTTCTCATGTCATGTCACTCTGTTACTCTTCATGGTTAATACTGAGGCAAAGTAACTATTCAATATTTCTGCCATTTCGGGGTCATTACTTGTGTGTTTATCTTGTGCTTCCCTTAGTGGCCCTATCCCTATCCTGATTTTTTGTTTGTTATGTATGTGTCTGTAGAATAGTTTACTATTTCTTTTTATATTCCTTGATAATTGAATTTTGTAGTTCCTCTGTGCTTTCCTAATTGTTTTTTTGACTTCTTTCCTAACCTATTCGTATTCTCTTTTGTCATCCTCTCCTTTATTGTCTATGCACTTAGTGTATGCCTATCTCTTTATTCATCCACAATGTTTCATTACTGGTGGGTTTGTTCTTGTTTTTTAGAGGGATATATTTGTCCTGAATTTATTGATCACCGTTTTAAATATTTCCCACTGCTGTTCTATCACTTTGTCTGTCATTTTGTTTTCAGTTTACCTTCCCTAGTTCCATTTTCATCCCCTCAAAATTAGCTTTTTTCCAATCTATTACTTTGGTATTTATCTTACGTCTTTCTCAATCATTATTTTAAACCTTATTATGTTGTGATTGCTATTGCCTAGATGTTTTCCATGCTTCCTTTTCTGATCTGCTCTGCTTCATTTCCCATTACTAGATCCAGCAGTGATTCTTCTGTTGTGCGGCTTCTTACCTACTGGGTAAGCAAGGAGTCCTGAACACACTGTAAAAACTTAATTCCCTTTTTTCCTTTCCTGACCTCTTCTAGTCAATTTATTTGGTGGTAATTGAAGTCTCCCATGATTATTATTCTATGTCTTTTACGCACTTGATAATTTTTCATACATATTTCTTCTTTCACTTCCCTTCCACTATTAGGTGGTGTCTGTAGAATACCCCTATTAGCATGATCAATCCCTTCTTATCCTTTATCTCAATCCATATGGATTCTACTTTGAGCTTAATGTTAGTTATGTCCCTTTTCTACTGCCATTATGTTATCTCTAATTAGTTAGGAACCTCCTTCTTCCTGCTCTATCCTTTCTAAATACGTTGGGCCAGATTTTGCTGGAGCAGGGCATCTCGTGGTGTGCCCAGTTAGTTAGACTTCCAATGCTCATTTAGGTTTTAAAATGTTTTGCCCACAAAGTTGCTGGAAGTGCGAACTAATGACAGCGCAGCGAGGACAATGGGGCATCTGGGATCTTGGTGAAGAATGGGACAAACAATGTATCTATTTAAGGATTGAAAAATAAACAGGAAGTGTGTGAATTCAATGTCAAATCAGGTACAGAAAAGAGAAATAAAGAGAAAGAAAAAATGGATTGAGCGAGAGAGAGAAAAAAGAGACAGAAATGAAAAGTAAGACTTTTTTTTTTAAATGTGTCTTTTTTTAAATCTCAAAACAATTCACAAGCTGAAGGAATGAGACTTATAATTGTTTACTTTCTGGGCAAGAGAGGTTGATTGGCAGTTATTAACAATAGTCACTCGGATGGCTGGAATGTCGTATGAGAAGAAATTGAGTAAACTATGCCTGTATTCTCTTGAATTCGGAAGAATGAGAGGGGATCTCATTGAAGCATACAAAATTATTACAGGACTTGATAGGGTGGATGCTGGGAGAATGTTTCCCTTGGCTGGGGAGTCTAGAACCAGGGGCCACAGCCTCAGGATAAAGGGTAGGCCATTCAGGACTGAGATGAGAAGAAATTTCTTCACACAGAGGGTGGTGAATCTTTGGAATTCTCTACCCCAGAGGGCAGTGGAGGCTCAGTCATTGGGTATATTCAAAACAGAAGTCGATTGATTTCTGACTAGTAAAGGCATCAAGGGATATGGCAATAGGGCCGGTGAATGGAGTTGAGGCAGAAGATCAGCCATGATCTCATTGAATGGCAGAGCAGGCTCGAAGGGCCGAATGGCCTACTCCTGCTCCTATTTCTTATGTTCTTATGTCACGTCGTTAAAAGTGTACTTACACTGAAAATTCATAGATTTAACTTTCTGTGACGAGTTTAATGGGCAACTAATGTGCAAGATGCCGTTTTTGTGAAGCTAACAGCGGAGCGGTGCAATTCAGCCAGCAACTTGTGGCAATTCGCAATTAGAATCTTACAGCACAGAAGGAGGCCATTCAGCCCATTGTGCCTGTGCTGGCTCTTTGTGAGAGCTGTCCAATTTAGTCCCACAGCCCAGCTTTCTCCCCATAACCCTGCAAATCAGTCCTCTTCAAGTACATGTCCAATTGCTTTTTGAAAGTTGCTATGGAATCTGATTCCACCACCCTTCCAGTAGTGGGTTCCAGATCATAACAGCCCTCTTTGTGAAATCATTTCTCCTCATTTACCCTCCAGTTCTTTTGCCAATTATTTTAAATCTATGACCTCTGGTTATTGACCCACTTGCCAAAGAAAAAAAGTTTCTCCCTACTTGCTCTATCAAAACCCTTCATAATTTTGAATATCTCTATTAAGTTTCAGGGCCCCAAACATTCCTTCCAGGTGAAACAGCGATTTACTTGTACTTCTTGCCATTTAGTATACTGTATTCACTGCTCATGATGCAGTCTCCTCTACAATGAGGAGACCAAACGCAGTTTGGGTGACCACTTTGTGGAACATCTCCATTCAGTCCATAAGCATGACCCCGAGCTGCCGGTCGCCTGTCACTTTAATTATCCGCTCCACTCCCACTCTGACCTCGGCCTCTTACACTGTTCCAACAAAGCTCAATGTAAGCTTGAGGAACAGCACCTCATCTTTCGATTAGGTACTTTACAGTCTTCTGGACTCAACATCGAGTACAACAATTTCAGACCATAACCTCTGCCCCTATTTCTTCAGATGGCAGCTGTTGATGATTCTGCCATTCCCATTTACACCTCTTCTAGACTGATCTTTTGTTTCTTTACTTGTCCCATTAGCATCTCCTTTTGCATTGCACCATCACCTCTCTTGTCTTTTAATCTCTCCTGCCTTCCACCCTAGCACAGACCTTCCCTTTTGTTCTTTCCTCCCCACCCCCCTTTCCCTGCCTCTGTACTTGCTTAAAAATCTGTTACATCTCTAACATTTTCCAGTTCTGACGAAGGGTCATCGACCCGAAACCTTAAGGGGGAAAAATTCGGTTGCTTATGGTAAGAGGGCGCTAATGGGGCGCAAAGCAACTAGCGCCCGGGCACGGCAATGTTTGCGCCGCTCGTGAAATTGACCAGATATTTTGTGGCAACGCGAAACACTACCACCACGATCTCCTGCGCCTGCAGATCGTGACATCAGTCGAGCGTGCAACGCCCCGGACTGGATATTGACTGGCATCCCCTGCCTTACCGCCTGCCGCTAGCAATGACAGGTTGAGGGGAGCGTTTTGTAGTCGGGAAGGGACTGGGGGAGCGCTATTTAAAGGCGACCACTTCCTGCCTTTTTTTGTCGGAAACATTTTTGCACCACGCATTCTGAGAGAGAGGGAGAGACTTCTGGAGAGATTCAATGTTGTGTGAAGGAGTTTTGGGTACTGAGCAGCACTTTGCAGGTTCATTTTGATTTGACCTTCCTTGCATTGATTTAGAAGAGACTATAGGGGCTGCACTCTGAGCTCTTTCCCTGGTACTCTCCATTGTTCTTTCCAGCAGATTTGATGTACAGGTCTCTCCAGGCTGAGATTCAAGGCTGCAATGAGCAGGGTGTGGATGGAGAGCAAGATCGACCCTCCCCTTTAAGAACTGGCCGGCGCCAGTGTGTCTGTGTTCCATTGCTGACTGACATCACATGAGCTTCGCCAGCGCTCTGAGGTAGCGCCTCGCTCCTCGGCGTTAGCACCTTAAGAGAGGTGTGTAGCGCCTGATTTCGTGCTTCAATCACCTCCAGGGGCGATAGAAGCCAAGTTTGCAGTCGGAGGTGATAATTAGCGCCAGGCACTAAACTTTGCACCCGGCCGATAATTGCGCCCCAAATGGGGCGATACCGAATTTCTCCCCCCAACTCTGTTTCGCTCTCCACAGATGCTGCCTGACTTGCTGAGTATTTTCTGTTTTTGTATCAGTTCCCTGAGCGTTTATGTTACCCTTATTCCTTACCTTCGTCTGACCTTTATTCTGATCTCCTATTTCTTTTATCTTCAGGTTCGTTTTATTTTCGCCAGATCCCTCTCCGTCTTACTAGTTTAAAGTGTTATCCACAGCCCTATTTATCATTTCCTCTAGGACTCTGGTCCCATTCTGTTTCGGTGGAGCTCATCCCAGCGGCACAACTCCTTCCCATCCCAGTACTGGTGCCAGTGTCCCATGAAATGGAACCCTTCCTTCCCACACCAATTTTTCAGCCACGCATTCACCTTCCTGATCTGTCTATCCCTCCGCCAATTAGCACGTGGCTCGTGTAGTGGTCCCGAGATTACTACTCAAGAAGTGTGTTAGTTTGAATTGAGGGAAGAATGAAAGAACGCTAGGCTGAATTAAAAGGGGAAGAGGTGCCAATATGAGCTTGGGGGATTGGTGGAATGAGCATGTCTCTGTAATAAAGTGTGAGATGCATAGTATACAATGGCCCAAAAATTAGTGCCGCTACGCGAGAGTATGCACTGTGTACTCTCGCGTATTCTGTCTCCAATTGCTGGTTTTCTGCATGCACTGCGCATGCGCTGAAAACCGGCACTTGGTGAATTCAAAAGGGGGCGGTTCCTAGGTGAACCGCGTGCGCGCTACAGGCTGCGCGCACGCTGTGCACTTAGTGCTTTGGACGCGCAGGTAAGCATGGAAGATTTTAGACATAAAGAAAGGAGGTGTAAGACCCTCTTTTAACAAGGTAAGTACTTAATTAAGTATTATTTTGATTTTTTTTTAACAGGTATATCTTTTTTAGAGACTTTAAAGACAGGTAAGTTTATTTTTATAACTTTTTAAAAGATTTTAAATTTTTTCAAAAATTTTATTTTTTGTTTAAAATTTTTAATTTATTTAACTATACTTATTTTATTAATGTGATGGTTTTTTTTTTAAATTTAATTGAGGTTTAGCTGTTCTTTTGGGGGGGTATAGTATTCACAGCTTTCACAGCCGTGCTGTGAAAGCTATGAATGAAAGATGGTGTGCTGCCATTGGCTCTAACTGAGTCACGTGATCCCACAGCTCGCACGAATTAACTACGCCTGTGGGATACGAAAGCTCTGCACAGCTGCTGTCCAGAACATCAAGTTCGTGCGAGCTCGGACTGAAAAAGCCAGCGCGCAGTGAGAGATCGCGGGAAGGCCTTACCCTCGCACGAAGGCTCCCGCACGAATTTTTGGGCCATTATCTCCGAACTGGGGCAAGGGAGGGAGTTGGATGTTGGAGAGTGACTGCTGAAGTAACTTTTGGGGAAATGATGCTCTCGTTGGTCTGTTGAAAGCCGAAATGTCATTGATTAAAAAATTATGATTGCGCAGTATAAAAGTGCTTCAAATTAACCAGAAGACATCATGTAAAAAGTTTTCTGGGGAAGCATGTCACTGAGACCCCTGTAGAAATGCACCACCAAATTTGTGTCTTCAACATTTGCATTCCCCCTTTAGGTTTTCACATTCTTATGTACTTTTTCTCTCCAATACGATTGAAGAAATATTGGGTATCCCTACAGATTAAGTTACAAAGCTTATCTAACACCTTGTTTTCACAAAAAAGTACTGTTGGCAAATACCACAATACAGACTAGGATATCAAAGGGTTTTGCCAAACAGTAGAGTCCACTGGCTATAACTCAGTGTTGTTTAAATTTAAAAGGTCAAGGTCCCTCCCATACCGTCGTGAAAAAAATCAAACCGTTCTAGTAATATAAAACACTGAATCTATATTCTTGATTGAACTGAACCAACTTCCTTCTCTGGAAATCTATCTCACACGTCCACCAGCCTGAAGGAAAAAAACATTTATTTCAAACCTTGCTTGATGTTTGAGTTTTGTACTATGTCTTTCACTCTTATGCTCTTTGTGCAGGTTAAACAGCATTCTTAATTCAACCTTATCCGCACTTTTCATTATTTTCAAGATCTGCAACCTCAGTCATTTTCTAAAGAAAGTAAGTTTAGCCGCTTAAGCATTTCACCATAACTTTTTCACCGTGGGCCTGAATCATCGTGGTCACTTTTCTCTGAACCCTTTCCAATAAATCTGCTTACATCTCAGCAAAGCCTGTTCCTATTTGGGTAACTATCCCAGCTTTAAATCTTGCATCTGAACTATCCAGCAAGGGATATTTAAATATAAGGGTTTGAAAGACCATCTACATTTAAGGAGACCCACATTTTCAGACAAAGGGTTGAATAGGCACAAAATCTTCAGATAAATGTATCCCAGCTCTTAGAGAGCTGCAAATTAAAGGAATCTTTGTCAAAATACAAAGCTGGGTGAGGCACCTGTTTTTCAGTGAGCGTTTCAAAGCCACAGTAGAGAAAAAGAAACACAAAAGGGGTCAGCATGCGTGTTTGGTGGCGGGTTGGGTGGGAATATTTTTTTGACAGTGGGTCGGGAGCCTGCTGTCAACTCGCCACCACGCGACTTTCCCAGATGTCGGGTCTATCAGGGCTGAACAGACCTGACACAGAGCGGTGGGGGAGGCAATTCAGGTCATTATAACATTGTTAACAGCCCATTAAAAAGTATTTTGAGCTCACTTTTACATTTTACGAGGTCGCCCACGGGGTCCACGCTGCTCGGGGATTTGCGTCAGGTAAGCAGGTCAGGAGTTGTATGACCATGGAATCATCTCGTTACTTGACAACTGCAAATGTGCTATAAAAGCTCCCATCTCACAGCTGTTCACTCTCCAAGCTCAAAAGCTGTTACTTACTGCATTTGGAAGACAGATTGAGCTTTCTGCAGGTTGCAAGTGTTTGGAGCAAACTCTCTATCCAGTGTCACCTCATTGGAACAACTTCTCTCACCATTGACAGGTCACTTCTGTCATCTCAAGTATCAAATTGAAAACAAAAGCATACAATGTTGCGAAGATTAGTGAAAGGCCAGAGGATTGGGAAACTTTTAAAAAGCAGCAAAGGACAACTAAAAAAATGATAAAGAGAGAGAAGATAGCTTATGAGAGTAAGCTAGCAAGAAATATAAAAACAGACAGTAAGAGCTTCTGTAGGTATATAAAAAGGAAGAGAGTAGCTAAAGTAAACATTGGTCCCCTAGAGAATGAGTCTGGGGAATTAATAATGGGAAACAGGGAAATGGCAGAGGCCTTGAACAAATATTTTGTATCGGTCTTCATGGTAGAAGACACTAAAAGCATCCCAATAATGGATAATCAAGGGGCTATTGGGGTGGGGGGGGACTTAAAACAATCACTATCGCTAGAGAGAAAGTACTAGGCAAACTAATGGGACTAAAGGTGGACAAGTCCCTGGACCCGATGGCGTGCATCCTAGAGTCTTTTTTTTTGCATCCTAGAGTCTTAAAAGAGGTGGCTGCAGAGATAGTGGATGCATTGGTTGTAATCTACCAAAATTCCCTGGATTCTGGAGAGGTCCCAACAGACTGGAAAACCACAAATGTAAAACCCCTATTTAAGAAAGGAGGGAGACAGAAAGCAGGCAACTATTGACCAGTTAGACTTACATCTGTCATTGGGAAAATGCTGGAGTCCATCATTAAGGAAGTGATAGCAGGACATTTAGAAAATCATAATATAGTCAAGCAGAGTCAGCATGGTTTTATGAAAGGGAAATCATGTTTGAAAAATTTGCTGGAGTTCTTTGAGGATGCAACGAGCAGTGTGGATAAAGGGGAACCAGTAGATGTCTTGTATTTGGGTTTCCAGAAGGCTAAGGTGCCACATAAAAGGTTACTACACAAGATAAGAGCTCACGGGGTTGGGGTAATATATTAGCATGGATAGAGGATTGGCTAACTAACAGAAAACAGAGAGTCGGGATAAATGGGTAATTTTCAGATTGGCAAACTGTAACTAGTGGGGTGCCGCAGGAATCAGTGCTGGGGCCTCAACTATTTACAATCTATATTAATGACTTGGATGAAGGGACTGAGTGTAATGTAACCAAATTTGCTGATGATACAAAGATAGGTGGGAAAGCAAATTGTGTGCAGGACGCAAAGAATCTCCAAAGGGATATTGATAGGCTAAGTGAGTGGGCAAAAATCTGGCAGATGGAGTATAATGTGGGAAAATGCGAGGTTATCCACTTTGGTAGGAAAAATAAACAAGCAAATTATTATTTAAATGGGGAGAGATTACAAAATGCTGAGGTACAGAGGAATCTGGGGGTCCTTGTACATGAATCACAAAAAGTTAGCATGCAGGTACAGCAAGTAATTAGGAAGGCAAATGGAGTGTTGGCCTTTATTGCAAAGGGAATGGAGTATAAAAGTAGGGAAGTCCTGTTGCAACTGTACAGGGCATTGGTGAGACCACACCTGGAGTACTGCGTACAGTTTTGGTCTCCTTATTTAAAGAAGGATATACTTGCATTGGAGGCAGTTCAGAGAAGGTTCACGAAGTTGATTCCGGAGATGAAGGGGTAAATTTATGAAGAAAGGTTGAGCAGGTTGGGTCTATACTCATTGGAGTTTAGAAGAATGAGAGGGGATTTTATTGAAACATATAAGATTCTGAAGGGGCTTGACAGGGTAGATGCAGAGAGGATGTTTCCCCTCGTGGGGGAATCTAGAACTAGGGGGCATAATTTCAGATTAAGGGGGCACCCTTTTAAATCGGAAATTAGGAGGAATTTCTTCTCTCAGAGGGTTGTGAATCTTTGGAATTCTCGTCCCCAGAGAGCTGTGGAGTCTGGGTCATTGAATATATTTAAGGTGAAGATAGACAGATTTTTGAACGATAAGGGAGTCAAGGGTTATGGGGAGCGGGCAGGGAAGTGGAGTTGAGGCCAAGATCAGATCAGCCATGATCTTATTGAATGGCGGAGCAGGCTCGAGGGGCCAAATGACCTACTCCTGCTCCTACGTCTTATGTTCTTATGTAAGTTCACCTGCCATCTATTACATCAGCATCGATGCCCTTAAAACTATCTCACCTTGATCCTCAGAATCCCATCACGATCAGCCCCAACACCAGCAGCACCAGGCACACCAGCAGCACCAACAACAACACCAACCTTCTCCGCAATCAACTGATGCTGCACAGGACACAGGGCATCAGCAGTCGAGCACATTGCTGCCCGGGAGGCCAGGGATGGCCTCACCATGGCCAGATTTACTCCACTTGACTCTGTACACCCTGGCTGCCACATGATGCGCCAGGTTGGCACCACCCCACACCAACACCATAAAGCATCCCTACAATGCCCAAGCCATTCCGTTCACACTCATCACCATTGCGGGGCTCCCGTTATGCCTCACCATTCACTGCAACTCACAAACCACTTCCAAATGTTCACAAAAATCTGTCCAAGAACGCAAAGTTTTGGAAATAAAAGTTTCAATGTTTTACACCACATTAACAGAAACTTTACATGAACATTGGCTAAAACACCCAAGAGCCTACCCTTGTGTGTTGTTAGTTAGTATGATTGGACTAGGATGAGGGTGAGTGTGAGGGGTGGCTCGTGAGATGGGGAAGTGATAATGTAGATAGAGAGGCTTGGGTGGAGGTGCAAGGTAAGTTGGTGTGAGTAAGGATGTGCAGGAGTAGGGTAGGGAAGGCAGAGTGATGGGGATATGATGAGTGGCACAGCAGGATGAGGTTGAGTGTGGCTTTGCAGTAACATTTCGTGATCTACTGAGATCATTGAAAGGTTTGCGCCACTGCAGTCAGGGACACCTGACGACATCCCTGCTTGTGTCCCTGCTCGTGCAATGTGCAACGAGGCTGCGTTGGTCTCCTTGGGAGGTCTCTTACGCCCATTGGAAGGGAAGAGAACCTCCCTGCATGCTGTGATTCCCTCTGTAAGCATATGGAATGAGTAATGCGAGAGCCTGGGTGCAGCCGTGCACCTTTGTGCCATGTTTGTCAGTGTTTGCAGCAGCTGAATGCTGCAGAACACTGACAGCACAACTGTCAAACCAAATTTGCGCATGGTCCCTTTAAGGAAACCGGCTGATGACGTGTCATCAAATGAGGTCATCAGACTCGCTTCCTTCAATTGGCCAGCAAACGCGCTGGGCGGGCTTAACAAGTCCAATCAACATAAAATCATTTTGGACAGCGGGCTGGAGCCAGCAACAGGGTCAGGCCCACCACCGATGTCACCCGCCACGGACCCACCGAGGTTGGGGAAATCGCGGCCAAAGTGTTGCATTGATTTCCCTGGAAATGTGCATCCATTTACAAAGAATTTAGACCATAAATTATTCTTTTAGATGATTCAGAGCAATCCTAGTTCAGTAAATATAGAAACTCACATTTACATTGTGGAGTCTTCCAGTTATTACTCCACATTCCATCTTCTCTGCAGACACCTATTGCTTGTTGACCAGATTCCAGTGTGAAGCCCTCATTGCACCGGTAGTTGACTTTGCTGCCCATGCTGTAATCTCTGCCAAAGACCGAGCCATTTCCAGGGGTTTTGGGAATACCACAACTGATTGCTGCAATAAAAGATGTATCTTGAATTTAGTTTGAACCTGACAAACTCCCCGATTTATTTTTAAAGTAGTCAAAGTAGCTTATGGAAGGTACATTTAAAAGAATCACAAATATTTAACAATATGGTTTATGTTTTAATTATACATCCACATTAAAAAAACATAAACAGCATTAAAATAATGGATAAAAGGGCTCCTGATTAGCTTAAACAGTCACTTGAATATTGCATGAAATGGCTTCAATAAGGTTTTTATAAACTGTGGGGGCTACTTGCTCTGAAGGTACCTTTACTTAGTCCTGGCAACCAAAAGGTCAGAGGCAAAATCTAGGGCCTCCAAGTTTTAACTCCGGGCCTGTTTTCGGCAGGTAAGCAGCAGTTAGAAGCTCACCTGCTGCTCCAGAAATGTGGCCTGTGTTATTTTAAAGCCCGGGTCTCATTTACATCCCACCCGACCATGGCATAAAATTGCACGGGCCGGAGGCTGCCCGCTGACAGCAGGTTGTGGTGGAATTGGCTGCCGGGCTATCCCGCGGTCGGGTTGGTGGGGGCGATCTATGATTTTCTTGTGGGGCCCAGAGGAGCACTCCTGCTCCACAAGGAAAATAAAAATAATAATTAAAAACTTACCTTTTTGGGCCCAATCTTAGCCGCTGGATTGGCCTGATTGGAAGCTTACTGTCGCTTCCCATTCACACCGCCTAGTAAAAATTGCAGTCGGATCCCGATGACATCATTGGGACCCGATATGCATATGTTAAAAAGGAGCCCACCGGCTTTGGGTGGGTGTTCTTGCTGCCTGCTCAGGAGAGTAGGTGAAAATCGGAACCTATCCACTTTAGATTGGGTAAGTAACTTGGGCAATTTTAACAGACCACGGGCTGGATTTTGATACTGGGGCGGGTTAGGGTCGTGTCATCCGCATTTCGTGTTATTCACCCGCCTGCAATTGGATGTGGGAGATTGATGCAATTTTCACTTAATTGGGCAATTGAGTTCCAGCATGTGGGAACCCATGAACCAATTAGTGTTTTCAGTCTGAAAGTCGCCTCTGATGATGTCATCCTTGCAGGTCAGAGACTGCCTGGTCTCAGAGATTGCCTGGCCTTTGCTGTGAGAGGACCTGGATGCAAAATGAGCAGAATCTGAGAGAGAGAGAGAGAGAGAGAGAGAGAGAAGAGAGAGAGAAAAGAGAGAGAAGAGAGACAGAGAGAGAATTTTTTTTGCAACCAAGTCCTCCCATGCAGTCTCTGAATACATTCAATGCAGCAGCATCAGAGGCGACTTTCAGACCTAATACTACTACCTTCATCACAATACTACTACTACCTTCATCACATCTCCGTTGTAATAGTGGACCTGCAGCTGATAGTCAGCTATCCACTTGTGCTCCCGCCAGGTTTCACTGGCGTGTTTCACATCAGGCGTACTTCACGTCGGAAAAGGGTTAAACTAGCTAAAACGTTTCAAAATGGCATTACAGAGCCAATTTAGGGCTTGTTAAGGGCTTTAATGGCCTCTCCCGCCTCTTGGAGGCGGGACGGAGTCGGGACCCCCGCGACCGATTTTATCAAAATTGCGTGGAGGCGGAATGGAGTCGGGATGCGGTCGGGACCCCCGAATCAGCAACTTTAACCCCCCACACGCCTCCAAACCCGACTCCACGGGTCACTGAAAATCCAGCCCCACATGTCCGGTTTCCGCTGACAGGGTGGGTTTAAAATAGCCCCCTCGATCTTCAAACACTTTGGCAAAAAACATGGGTGCTAATTATAATCCCCTAATAAACACATCATCGAGGTAAGAACTGACAGGATGGAGCGTGAGCAATACAGATATAAACAGCAATCACTATAAGTAGGAGCAGGGCGATATTAGCACATGTATATTTAAAACAAATTTTAGAAAGTTTAGCTCCAATTGCATGCAGAACTCTTGAGATGGTATAGTTATTTTGCATAATTTACTGGCACGAATCCCAACACACAAGCAATTGCACAGTTAAAGGGAATTGCAGCTAAAGAGATGGAAGATTTATAATTGAACTAAGGAAGGTTAAGGAATTCAATCGAACATTCAAAAATGATCTGATTTTGGATTGTGCCCCTCATTTAATTGATCGCTAAAATGCTTCCAGTAAATTATGCTGATGCATTCTTTCAGCAGACATCTCGGATGTCCTGATTTTATCTGGATATCCGAATCTTGTAGGGGAGTTAAAAAAATCTACAATCCCAATTTATAAAATGCCACACTTTGTTTTGGAGCTATTTTCTTGCTGGGGTCTGGCTGTGCCGCCACTGGAAGAATGGTAGGCAGGCAAATCAATTGGAGAGTCTTTGGGGGTGATTTTGCCAATGGGGGCGCGTTGGAGGCGGGACTGCTGCTTGTCGGGTTTTAGTCCTGCCTCCATCGACGTCCGGCCAACCCACGCTATTTTCCCTTGATTGACCTGCCCAGCGGGTTTAGCAGTCCAATTAAGGGAAAGCCGGTGACAGAGGACATCAGCGTATGACGTTTCATCTGTCAAAAATTTTTGACAGATGAATTGTCATCATTTGACAGCTTTGAGAAGCGGTCAAACACTGACATTCCCTGTTGTTTGGTGAGTCCTTGTACTCAAGACTCACCAAACCTCTTTCCTGAGCAGAAATCAGATGGCTGTTGCATCGGAGGCAGTTAAGTGGCTGTAATCCCCTTCCCGCCTCGAGGAGACGGGTCCCAGCGTGAGTCGGCAGTCCCGCCTCCCCAGGGCTGGCAAAATCGCCCCCCAAGATTCCCCCCAGCAGGCCCAGATCAAAGAGAGATGTGTCAACTGTCTGTCCCTTTGTGTAGACTGTGGCCAGCCTGGTGTCCAACAAGCCCTATAGCAGTCCAATGACTTGCGATTTACAGATATCCTAGGGCTATCGACTTTTATTCTGGCTTTGATTTTTGAATCTACTTTATAATTCGTGTTGTGAAGTGCCCAGATAGACAACAGTTCTTACAGGCAGCATCTGAAATTTCTTTATTAATGATCAGAAAACAAATATTGCTTATCGAGAATTGATTTCTTTTTAGTTACTCGCCTCTTTACTTTGGTGTAATAATTCAGTTTAAAAAAACCTCTCCTCTGAATCATTTTGCAGCTTAGGGTTTTTTTTATGTAAAAACTTCAAACTTGCATAAATAATGAATTTTGGAGTGCTTTATGAGGTAACTTTTATTGATGTATGGAAATTTATGTGTATTATAAAGACTGTCTAAGTCACCAAACTCATTAATGATGCACTAAAGAATACATTTTATGTTTAGACACTCCTGGAATAAGCTGGCAGTGCATAATAGGAAATGGTACATCCACAGCCTTGTGATAGCTGTCCATTAATTTTAAGAAGCAGAACGTTTACCTTTAAGTGCTTTGAGGCAGGAAGATAAAGACAGGGAGGACACTGATTGTAGGGAATGCAGTGGGGGGTTGTAAACCGGCTCAAAAGTGGCAAAGGGTGGTTTGGGTTCTATTTCCTTGGCCCACTTCCTCCACACTGACAGCTCCCCCCATTACTGCCAGGTACCAGCAAACCCCCCTCTCCCAGTGATCCCAGGACTTGCCTCAGTGTTTCCGGAACCTCCCTCTCCAGTGTTCCTGGAACCTTGGGACTTCCTCGCTCCTCTGTCCCCCCACTTCACAAACTTTTGCTAGCTTCTGAGACCCCCACCCCAGTACTGCCAGATTGGGACTCTCTTCCCAGCTCATATCCTCAATGCTGATAAGTCAGTGTCCCTGGTAATACTACTCGACACAACAGCAAAACTTCTGACTCACTGAAAGCAACACTACAGGAGAATGACGAGTAACCATTAAAATTAGAGGGATGTCTGTGCCATATAGCACGACCATGTAAGGACCATAAGATTCCCCCACTATGTTAGTAGGGCCACAGTCATTCTATTACATACGAACATACGAATTAGGAGCAGGAGTAGGCCACTCAGCCCCTTGAGCCTGTTCCGCCATTCAATAAGATCATGGCTGATCTGATAACTCCACATTCCCGCCTACCCCCGATAACCTTTCACCCCCTTGCTTATCAAGAATCTATCTACCTCTGCCTCAAAAATATTCAAAGACTCTGCTTTTACCGCCCTCTGAGGAAGAGAGTTCCAAAGACTCATGACCCTCTGTGAGAAAAAAATCTCCTCATCTCTGTCTTAAATGGGCGACGCCTTATTTTTAAACAGTGACCCCTAGTTCTAGATTCTCCCACAAGAGGAAACATCCTCTCCACATCCACCCTGTCAAGACCCCTCAGGATCTTATATGTTTCAATCAATTGTGTTACAATTATAAATAGTTATAATACAAAGGACATTAAAATGTGTGGAAACCATAAAAGTGAATTAAGCTTATTTGATGTACATAAATTACAGTAAATGACTGATAATATTAGGTTCCTCAAATATTCATGCTACTATGAATAATGTAAAATAAAGCATCCCTGATATTTTGGGCCTGTAACCCCAATTTTCAAATTTGCAAGTTGAGCAATATACCTTCAAGCAATCTACAATAAAGCATTATTCCGTATAAGGCGTCACTGTCTTCATAAAAAATGTACTTGGAGAGAAACAAGAGCTCGAATTTCCATACCTTCTGTTGTCAGAATGGTAAGAGACAGTGTCTTGGCTGTCAGCCGATTTTAGATCATTATGTTGGGTCATTGTAAGCAAGCAAAAAAAGTTTAGCTAACATTTTTTGATGAAGGTATTGCCCTTTTAAGCAGATTCCATAATGCTGTTGTTACACTACACTACTGAACTGAGATAGGTAGCTGCAGAGTGAGCACAGCTGCAAGTCCTGTGTGACACTGCAGGCTGCACCTGGTTGTGCCTCGCTCTGTGAAAGCATGCACAGAGCTCGACTTCCCCAGGCAGCTATTCTTTAATAATAGGAGTGAGCAGGCGGCTTCATTCATTATAAAGATTCAATGGTACATTTATAAAAAGGCCTGGAGATTCAACAGACCACCTGAGCAATTCTTAATCTCAGTTGGACGGGAGTTATACTACACTCAGTGTCAAGCCCAAATGCTGTACGACAGCCTCCTGGGGAGGGCTTCACACTGCTTGGCTTTAGTGGGCCTGGGAGTCAGCTGGGGACCTGAACTGCAAGTTATATTACCACCTCAGTGTGGACACTCGTCTAAAAACATTTCACATTGACATGAAAGTGCTATTGTAACTGCTGTTTGAAAGGTCCTTATCACATTCGGTAATAGAATGTATGAAAAGCACTTCTGTTGCCATTACACAGCTGCAGCTTTCGAAACACAATTTCACAATGCATTCAGTACACTCTGGGTTCAAGATTGTACTGTTTCAAAAATGATGCTGTATTTAAAACATGCCAACATTTTGAAAGCTGCAAAATAGTTTGAACAGTGTTAAAATACCAGGAAGCAGTTTAGATGAGCACGGACAGTGAATAAATCTGATGAATCTAGTTCCAAAACCAGGGGCCATAAATATAAGATAGTTACCAATAAATCAAATAGGGAATTCAGGAGAAACTTCCTTTACCCAGAGAGTGGATCGAATGTGGAACTCGCTACCACAAGGAGTAGTTGAGGCAAATAGCACAGATGCATTTAAGGGAAAGCTAGATAAACACATGAGGGAGAAAGGAATAGAAGATCATGCTGATAGAGTTAGATGAAGAGGGGTGGGAGATGTCTCGTGTGGAGCATAGACCAGTTGGCCGAATGGTCTGTTGCTGTGCTGAAAATTTTATATAATTTGTCAAGCAGTACACAGTGGGGATGTTAAAGTTGAGAACAAATCATTAAAATAATGTAAGAGGCAGTATCTGTGTAAAATCCACTGCGATTTGACACCAAAATATTGAAAGAGAGAGAGTCAGCTTTAACTAGAATGAAGTATCAGCTAAGGGAATTTATATGGTTGGGTCACTATGGAATACAATATAATAACTGATGCCCCCTTCATCTTTAAGCTGGCTGAAACACCCCTTGGAGTAAGAAACACACCTAAAAGTCCCTCTTAGTGCTTGTAACAGAGCACAGCAAGACTAGTGAAACTAACTACCAGCTTTAAAATCCATTGTCTACTATCTCGCAACACTTGTTTTTGTGCTCATCAAGTTGACGGATGTTAGTGCTGAGGAATGGAACGGTTTCCACTTCAGGCACCCGGTCTCAGTATTGAGGATTCCTGGGCCAGGTTTAGCACAGTCCCGGGCCAGGTGCCTCCGCCCCCAACCACAGAACAGCATCCATTAATGCGCCAATGTGGCAGTTTTCCATTTCCCATGCCAGCCATCCTGTAGCCAATTAGTGCCAAATTGAGGGCAGTTTTGTGCTATGAGCATATATCCACTGGGGACTGGGATACTGCTGAAACTAATTTCATATAAAATCCAGACAGCCTACAGACTGAGAGGATGACTTTTCTCCCATTCGTCTGAACTGGAATTGAACCCTGGTCCCAAAAGAGAAAGGCCAGTGCATCATCTAGTTGCCCAGTCCAAGCAAAAATATCTGTCTTCCTGTTCCTTGAGGGCCCAACTTCTCTCAGGTCACATAAGGCTCACAGTTTGAGGTAAGCCCACATCTGTTGCATATATATGCACTGGAGAGGTACCACCAGCGCTGCCTCTGCAAGATCCTGCAAATCCATTGGCAGGATAGGCGCACCAACGTCAGTGTTCTTGCTCAGGCCAACATCCCCAGCATTGAAGCTTTGACCACGCTCGATCAGCTCCGATGGACGGGTCACATTGTCCGCATGCCCGATACGAGACTCCCAAAACAAGTGCTCTACTCGGAGCTCCGGCACAGAAAGAGAGCCCCAGGTGGGCAGAGGAAACGCTTCAAGGACACCCTCAAAGCCTCCTTGAAAAAGTGTAACATCCCCACCGACACCTGGGAATCCCTGGCCCAAGACCGCACAAAGTGGAGGAGAAGCATCCGGGAAGGCGCCGAACACCTCGAATCTCTTCGCCGGGAGCAAGCGGAAG
Organism: Squalus acanthias; assembly: GCA_030390025.1. Lineage (NCBI taxonomy): Eukaryota > Metazoa > Chordata > Chondrichthyes > Squaliformes > Squalidae > Squalus > Squalus acanthias. Next base: position 21,961,061 of record CM059433.1, on the reverse strand, counting down.
CCAAGCGCAGGCAGCGCAAGGAGCACACCTCAACCCAAGCACCCCACTCACCCGCCCCTTCAACCACCGTCTGCCCCACCTGTGACAGAGACTATAGGTCCCACATTGGACTCATCAGTCACCTGAGAATTCATTTTTAATGTGGAAGCAAGTCATCCTCGGTTCCAAGGGACTGCCTAAGAAGAAGAAGAAGAATCTTTAAATGGCCAGAGGCGTAAAAACTTCACTAATCTGAATTAAACCTGCCCAAATCAATGTACATTTTTCACATTTCACCTCGGTCTGAATTTTATAGGGCTTCTGTGTTTAACAGGTAATGCCATGTTTGTTTTACTGCCGCCTCACGTTAGATATTTTCTCATTTGGAAGAGCAGAAAGTAGAAGGATTACGTTTCGCTGAGAATTTGGTGCTTTCTGCAGAGATTCTACAGATGACAGCTAAATCACAAACTTCTATCTACTCAGTTGGATTTTAAAAGTGGCAGCTTCCCTTGTGAATCTGTGCAAAATGTACCTCACAGAAATGCAAATAGTCGGCAGAAGCTCAAGTGATTGATATTTTTAAACACAGTCATCCTATTGTTAAATAAACTGCTAACTATTCAGGTTAAAATAAAAACAGAAAATGCTGGAAATACTCAGCAAGTCAGGCAGCATCTGTGGAGAGAGAAACAGAGTTAACGTTTCAGGTCGATGACCCTTCGTCTGACGAAAGGTCATCGACCTGAAACGTTAACTCTCTTTCTCTCTCCACAGATGCTGCCTGACCTGCTGAGTATTTCCAGCATTTTCTGTTTTTATTTCAGATTTCCAGCATCCGCAGTATTTTGCTTATGGCTTAACTATTCAGATTAGTTCATTATTTTTATTTCCAATTGTGTTTTTTCCGACTCTCTTGCTTGGCTTCCCTCCAGTTCCTTTTGTTTTTGCTCTCTATCCAGTGACTGAAAAAAGTGACTGAAAGAAAAATGGAAGTTTAACATGTGAATTGGATTCCTGATTGGATAGGGAGTAAGTGGAATTAAGTAAGTTGGGGAATGAGAAAGATGAGAATGGTCTGAGCAGGTGCTGAAAGAGGAGCAAAATAACAAGGGAAGGTGGAGGGCAGAATATGCTTGAACTATTGCACCACTTCAGTTTACAGCACAGAAGGAGGTCATTTGGCATATTGGGGTCATTAAAACTTGAACTGCCTGGTGAAAAGCGGGAGGTGGTGAATCGGCAGCCGGTTTACACCTTGCCTGAAAAGAAAATCGGGTGAAGTGTAAACCTGGCGGCCGATTCATTATCACCTGTTTTTCGCCTTGGTGATAAAAATTAAAATGACCCCATTGGGCCCCGATTTGAACTCCAGGTGGATTCCCCACTCAGGGGCCTGAGTTAAAATTACAGTCGGCTCTCAATGATGTCATCGGGCCGCAACATGCATCTGTAAAGAAGGACCCTGTCGGCTCCGGGCGCGGGGTCCTTGCTGCCCTGCTCAGAAGAGCAGGTTAAAATTGCAGATGTTGCGATCAGGCCGCTTCTGGACAGGTAAGAGCCAGGGTGATTTTAACTGCCCACCCGCCAGCTTTCTGCTGAGTGAGTAGGGTTAAAATTGCCCCCGTGTCTGTGTTAGCTACACTCTTCCCACTGCCCCGCTCTCTTCCCATTGCTCTTCAACCATTTATTGACTCTTGGCCTTATAGGAGACAAATATAAACATATCTAAAACAAAGTAAAAATAAAATAGTAACAGAAAACAAACATTTAATAATTAATATCATAGCAAAAGTATAGAAAAAATATGAAAAAATGCAGATATTTTGATCATGTGCAAATAATTCACAATTTTCTCCATTTTACTTTTAATATTTTATAAAGTGTATATTTTCTTTCTCCCAACAATGAATTATCTTGCGCAAATAAAAGATGATGGTTCTCACTTCAGATGGAAACATAAAGCCTTATCCTTTGCTACAAATCTCTGGTATTCCCAGTGTATTCGTATTGCAGTTGAAATCCAGCTGTGCCGTCGCAGTAACCAATGCAATAAAATATTCATACGAGCGTCCTCTGTTATCTTACCAAAGATGTTAACCAATTTATTTTCAACGGATTAGCGCCTTCTTAAAAATAGCAGAGCAAAGGAACTTCATTCGAATGCACAAACACATTTGTTGCCAATTCCCACAGTGAGATTTCTGAGGAAACAATACCCTGCATGTTTCCATGGACGGTGGGCCATTCAGCATCTGAAAGGCAGGTTAACAGTAGCAGCGAGACCTTCATGAGAACGGGTCCGAGCGGTTGCTGAACGGATGCACATTTTAAATGGTCACTGTCTTCAGGAAAGAAAGCCTTTTCTTTCTCTTTTTTTTTTATGGGGAAGGCAGATCTGTACAGTTACATAACCAATTACATTACTTGATTTCTTAACCCAGAAAGTTATCATTTAAGAATCTAATGAGTGACAAAGCACTTTTAAGAAGGACGAGACAGAAGTAGGGATCACTGCTAATGGAAGTTGTATATGGGAGAATGGTTTAGTCCATTTCTTTGGGAAGGGAGTGAACTTTCTGTAATGTTCATAGGAGTTAGAAAAAAACTGTAGAACTCCACAATCTTTCTTGATAGTTCACTCAGCCAGTCTAATATCTAACTAAAATTAAATATACAGGGCAGCAATAATAACAACTGGTCTTTATATAGAGCCCTTAACGTCGAAAATGAGCCAAAGTTGCTTCACAGAGGCATAATCAGACGCAAATGGATGTTGAGATGAAGAATGAGGTAGCATGACCAAAGCTCGGTCAAAGAGGTAGGTTTAAGGAGGGGCTTAAAGCAGGAGAGGGCGCTGAAGTGCCAGAAGGCTTTAGTTAGGGAATTCCAGAGCATGGGACGTAGATGGCTGAAGGATCGGAAGCTAACGGCGGGACAAAAGGCCAGATTTGGAAGATTGCAGAGTTCTGGGAGGTGTTGTCGGGCTTTGATGAGGTTATAAAGATAGGGAGGGCCAAGGCCATGAAGAAACTTAAATATGAGGATGAGAATGTCAATGTAGATCAACAGGGACAGGGGTGAGGAGCGAGCGGGATTTGGTGCAGCACAGGATATGGGCAGCAGAATTTTGGATGAGTAGAAGTTTACAAAGGGTGGAGGATGGGAGGCCAGCCAGGAGAGCGATGGAGTAGTCTAGTCTGGAGGTGATAAAGGCATGGATGAGGGCTTCAGCGGCAATAGGCTAAGGCAGGGGTGGAGATGGGTGATGTTACAGTCAACACTGGGCCAGAAATTGCTGGAATCGCTCATCTTACAGCGAGCGACGTGAATTTGACTTTCTTCCTCAACCTTCAGATCGCAGATTTGCGCCACAATTTGCTGGAAGCGCGAATTGATAAAAGGCAGCAATGTCAATGTCGCCTCTGGGACCTCATGAACATCGTGCCCAATGGATTCTCTGCTTAACCAATGAAGGAAAAGGATAGAGCAAGAAACAGAGCGAACGGCAGGGAAGGAAATAGGGTGAATTAGTCAAATTAGACACAGAAAAAGAAATAAAGGGAAGGAAAGAAAGAGAGTGGATTATGAGAGAGAGAAAAGAGACAGAAAGAAAAAGTAAGAAAAGAATTTTAAAAGAACACGCAGAAGAAGAGGACATTGTAACCCAGGTGTGTTTGGGAATTGTTGTATTGGTCCTTGAGGTGTTAACAATGAGTCAATGGCAGGGTAGGTGTGCGGGATGTACAAACATTCTTACTCATATACTGTAGCCCAAAATTATTTTCTGGAAGAAATCTATCTAATTTGCATTTCTGAGTGTCAAAACAGCTTTGCATCCTGAAAATGATTGCCTTCCGGCACTAACAGGAGTGTGGGTGGCACGATTGGCACAAAAGTACTGCCAAGACCTTTAAAAAAAGGTTAAAAGACCTCTAGGAACAATTCACCACCTGCTGGAGTGAGACTCCACAGCTTCATTTGTTTCCTTTGTGGGCCTCCAAGGTTGAATGTCACGTCAGGACCATTAATCGCGTCATTAACAGGGTCCTGACACGTGAATTGCCAGTCCTAAATGGCAGTGGTGAGATTATTTTGCATTTTTGTCGAGGCTAACAGTGGAGCAGCGCAAATCGTCCAGCAATTTGTAGGGAACCTTCGTTGCCGTAAATTGCTGGATTTTTTGCGCACCAATATTGGCTGGCGCCATTAATTCGCAGCAATTTCTGAGTCAGGTGATCGTTATATTCTTTCTGAGAACATAGGAACAGGAGACGGCCTTTCAGCCCCTCGAGCCTGTTCTGCCATTCAATCAGATCATGGCTGATCTGTATCTTAACTCCATCTACCCACCTTGGTTCCGTAACCCTTAATACCCTTGCCTAACAAAAATCTATCAATCTCAGTTTTGAAATTTCCAATTGACCCCCCCCCCCAGCCTCAACAGTTTTTTGGGGGAGAGAGTTCCAGATTTCCACTACCCTTTGTGTGAAGAAGTGCTTCCTGACATCACCCATGAACCACCTGCTTTAATTTTAAGGTTATGCCCTTGTTCTGGACTCCCCCACCAGAGGTAACAGTTTCTCTCTATCAACCCCATCAAATCCTTTAACCATCTTAAACACCTCAATTAGATCACCCCTTAATCTTTTATACTTGCGGGAACACAAGCCGAGTCTATTTTTCCAATGAGTATATGTAAATCCAATGTGCACGCAGCTGCTTCTTTTCCCTATAATTTTCTGAAACTGCCTTGATATCTTGTCAAAAACATAATTTTCTCAGTTTAGACAAATTGCAGTCCATGTTAGTACTGCTGATTCTTTTATAGGTCTGTAAAGGAACAGCTTTAGCAGAATTCATAAGGTTTTTTTTTCTCGAGACCCGACTTCAGTATTTCATCTGCAGGGTTATGGATTTTTCTTTTTGAGCAACGTTACTTTTTAATTAAAGATGCATTTGTTCACAGCTTGACATTCATGTATTTATTCATTCCACAAAGAAATTGGATTTTAGCAAAAACAGGTAACATGAGATGCATGAAGCATCGATGTCTTGTGTACCGGCTGTGCTGATCAGTGTTGTATAAATGATGTTGTCACTGCAGTAAAATGAAGACAAAGCGCATGGAATCAATCTTACTATCTACAAGATGTCGAACCTTGCTGCAATTACACAAACTTTAACTGTGGTGTCAAATCGAAATGAATTCTTCCCTGCCGACTGAATCAGCTCCTCCGGTTTCCCAGTAACTCGCGTCTATGTGGGGTTGTTTTTTGTAGAAAGTGGGAACAAATGTCGACTGGCCACTATCTATAGCAAAGTTGCAAGTGTGTTTGTAAAGAACTCAAGAGATCTTGTCCGTGGTTCCTACAGATTTATAGGACCTGTAGCACCAGCCACTCCACAGTACATCTCCAGAAAGCGAAACAAAGGCCAATGGGAGATGGGAGCACATCACCACCCACTCCAGACATCACAAGAATGGTGACCCAACCCAATGGCATTCCAGTAAAGATAGGGGTCATCTCTGTCTTCCGCCACGCCAAATGGAAGATTACTGTACCACTGTGTATAACTACTGCAACAAACTTGTAGCCTTAATGCTGTATGCTTGGATTCCAGAAAGGCATTGACACTTCCCAGCATAATGAACTACTGCATAAGGTTTGGACATCTGGGATAGATGGCAGCATATTGGACTGGATTAGGTAGTAGCAAGTTGTGATGCACGGGTGGTAGTGATCTGTCACAAGAATTATTGCTGGGACCACTATGATTAGGATTTTCATAAAAGATTTGGAGGATCTAATCGTGTCCAACGTGTCTAAATTTGCAGACGACACCAAACTGGGAGCAAATAATCAATTTGTGTAAATCCAAAGGGATCTAGAGAAGCTGGTCAGGGGGCAGAGAAGTGGCAAATTCAATTTAATATGGAGAAATATAAAGTTAAGGATAGCATGGATTATGTACTACATGGAAATATGCTTGCAATATTACAATAGGAAAAAGTATCTAGGTCTTGGGGTAGATAGATCGCTACAGATGTCATAGGCAGCTAAGTAAATGCACACACAGAAGGTTGAGATGCATTGCTACAGACAAGTCAAAATAAATAATTGTAAAATGATATCTGGCTTTATTTATTGCACATATGGAGCACTGCATGCAGTTTTGTTCTCCCTATTTAAAAAAACAAGATATGAAGTTGCTGGAGGGAGTACAAAGGAAGGTGACAATGGGGACTGAGCTATGAGGAGAGGTTAGCTAACCAGGGATGTTTCTCTCTTGAAAAGATAAAACCAAGGGGTGAACTGATATCAGCATTTAAGATTCAGGCACTTGCCAAATGCCTCAAATAGGTTTTTCTGCTGCGTAAAACATTCAGAACAAGGGATCATAATTTCAATTTAAGGATGACAAAATAAAATGGTAAATACAGGCAACACTTTTCAGTAAATGGGAGATATATGGAACAGACCAATGCACTGTGTGACACGAGCTCGTACTTCACCATCCTTCATGTTTTGGGTTCCTGATTTCAGCTGTGGCACTGCAGGTGAAGCCATACACTTCTCTGCAGAGAGGGAATATTAAAGGGGGAACCAGGTTGGTCATGTGTTGGAGACCATCCAGTGGCCTTGGTTGAAGTCTGCTGGCAGATGGACTGCCTGGCCAGAGAAGGGACCTGATATGAGAGACTCAGAAGTGGGGACGGAGAGGGAAGTACCTTTGAAAGTCGAAACCTCACGTTAAACTGAAAAAGAAAAGTGGCTGTCAGCAGGCTGGGCACACATCGCGGCATGGAGAGGTGAGGACCCACAGTTCTCTATGCAGCGAGTTACTAATCTTAGTCCAGCTATCAAGAAAGGCACCAAAAAGAAAGGTGGAAAGAAAACTTCTCCAGAAGGAGAAAAAAAAATGAGTGTGGAGTCAACCAATGTCCCCTGTAATTATTTTGTCGCCGCGCGGGCCATTGCCGTGCATGCGTAGTTTTTGCATTCAAAAGCCAGCTGCGCGGGATCCCTGGAGCGCCACACGGCCGCGCGGCTGCACAGCTTACAGGGGACATTGAAATCAACCCTGATCAGTCCTCCAAGTGCCACCATCTCCCAGGCCTCGAATGTCAGAAAGAGAGAATGCGAAGCACTCCATGAACCATGAAATGGCGTGAGGATAAAAATAGGAAGAAAAAGAAATGTAGTTCACTCCTTACAACGAGCCAGCTTTAGAGGGCATCATAATGAATGCAGTGGTACGATTTATGTAAATATTCTGCCAGTCTGTTGGTGAAAAAAGGACTCTTTATTTGAGTTGCAGCAACTCTATTGGCCACAAGGTGGCAGGACAGGAACGCTGTACTGAATGATTTGTTTCTTTAAATCCACATTTCCAAAATGGATATAACATTATGGTTTACCAAAAATAGCTGCTGCTGCTATTTAAAGCAAAAGTGCACAGAACAAAAATAAATAAATCTGTCATTCACTTAAATGCTATAAAATGACATGAATTTTCCTACATGAGATAGAAGGTCTAAGAAACAGGCTCGTTGTCACATAAAAAGCTCTTTACTATCGCACTTGGTGCCTTTAATTTATAAAAAAAAGTTTACCTGATTATTTAGATTAGGAACAGATCTCCATATGCTACTGGATGATATCCATTATGAAGCGAATTTGATGCCTTCTTGACTAAAGCAATAAAATTGTGCTGACAATCAGCAGTGACAATCAGCAAAGACGCTGTAATTGCTGCTGTGATTTTTGAGTTCAGGGGCAGCCTTAAGGATATGAACACCACAAGGGAGAAATTCAGATCAGTGAGATTCACCTGCAAATACTTAACATGCTCAAACAATATTACTGTCAACACATGAATGCAGTACAGTACATTTAAGTGTTTGTACGTGAACTTTGCTGACGTGGATTTCTAACCTTTGATGTTCTGCTAGTATTGGGGGGAGGGGCAGTGAGTTTGAAGTTGGTGGGGGAGGGGGCGGTGGGTAGGGGTCTTTTCCTTCTGACTCCTAGCCGTCCACTCTTCTCACAACAGTAGACTCCGAGAGTGAAATCCCATCTGGCCTCGTCTTTGCTTTGTCACTTGTGCCTTCGGTCAGGCAGTGGGATGTGTTGAGATTTGATCCTTGGGCTGACTCTCAAGCTCTGTTGCTCCCCCCTTTCCTCCCCCCCTGCGATCGTGACCCCCCCATTCCCTCACTTACCTTGATGGCGGCCAAGGTAGCTCGATATTAGCCAGCCTTAATCCGGCGATCTGTATCGGGATGCCTGCTTGGCACCCCTGCTGTAAATAAGGTCAGTGCCTCAAAACCGTGACCATCTCTTCGCCCGCTGGCATTTATCCACCAGTTGGTTGGCCAAAAGTCAAAATCTAACCCTGTAACTCTTTAAGGGCTGAATTTCCCGCAGTGGTAGCGGGCGTGATCGGTGGCGTGTCGGGTGGGAACCCGCAGTCAACTCGCTCCCACACGCCTTTCCCACAGGCGCATCTGTCAGCGTGGAACTGACCCGACCTGCAGCTGTGGGGGACCCAATTAAAATCATTATGAGGTACTTTACAGGCACTTAAGAGCCTTTTCCCCCCTACTTTTTAAATTTCCCTGCATGGCCACGGGATTCACGCAGCTCGGGAACCACGTCTGTCAAGCTGAGGCGGGAGTTCTGTGGTCATTGCTCCAGCTGATTTCTTGACAGCATGGGAAACAAACCAAAATAAAAACATGTTGATTATATCAGCTAACAGATTGATGGAGATTCTGTTCTACTTGAAAAGCTACTGGTAAATGTTAATTTTTCACTGGCCATTCTCGGCTGTTGCCTTCCAACTGAACAGCAATTGCAGTGAATTGCTCTGCACTATAAAAAATGACATATACCATTTAAATAAATTTCTGTGTTGCTTCTGGTCAGGTTTTTCTCACAGTATACTGTGATTGTCCAGTTACAGATTTAATCAAGTCATCAACTGTAACAATTTCATTCTCATCACTCGTTTCACTGGTTCAATTTGCTTTCAGTTCCTGAAAATGACTAATTTAATTTTTCAGTCTGAGACTTTAGGGTGAATTTCTGCGGAGGTTCTCTCACTTGTCCATTGTTAACTTTTAACGGAAGAGCTGCAGAAATCCCAGAAACACATTGTAAGCACCACTTACACTGTTCGTCAGGGATTCCGCAGCTCTTCCGCTGAACTTGCATAAGATTGTAAATCCACCCCTTTTCAATTACATTTAAAATCTGCTTAATTTTATGTCTTACCTATGCACACACATCTTTTATTTGTACCAGTTACTGATAAAAGTCTATAGATTTGTGATTAAAGCACCAATAACTTCCCAATGAATGTACTTTTTAAATTATGTTCTTGATCGTATTTGTAGATGGAGTCACATTACTTAATGATAATTTTATTTAAATATTTATTTGTCACTCACATATAATTTTTATATTATTGTACAGTAAAGATTACTGTTAGATTAAACTTAAAATGTAATGTGGTCAGGGTCCCTTTAAGGATCCCAGCTTAAAACGCATCATGAATGACATCACCAGACCCGCTCCATCTAATTGGGCCGGGTAATGTACTGGGTGAGCTTAATAGGCCCCATTAAGGTAAGTTCATTTTGTACAGTGGAATGGAGTCAGCAGCGGGGTCGTGACCCCCCATGGACACCGGCTGCACTGGACCTGCCAAGGTAAGGAAAGTTCCAGCCTTTGTCTCACTCTTTCTGTAAGTCCCTTCCCTCTAGTCTCCAGTCGCTTCTGTTTGTCTCCACTCTTTTATATGCCTCCCACTCTCCTCTATATGTCTCACCTTTTGTCTTTCATTCTCTCATTTGCTTTCTGTCTGCCCCGCTCTCTGTTTCTGCATATCTGTCATTGTTAGATAATGGGCCATAATTCGCTGCAGCAGGACATCTAACGGCATTGTGAAATTAACAGCACAAAGACTGAGAAGGAAGTGTAAATGAGAGTGGGTGAGTTCAATGTCAAATCAGGTATAGAAAGCAAAATAAATAGAGGGAAATAAAGATTGGATTAAGAGAGAGAGAAAAAAGAGACAGAAAGGAACATTTTTAAAAAATGTTAAATTTTACTTTTTTTATATCTCCAACAACAATTAAAACTTGAAGGAATGAGACACCACATTTGTAATAGTTATTTTTCAGTGCCAGAAAGGTTGTTTAGCAGTAATTAGCAGTAATCACATCATTAATAGGGTACTTAGACTGGAATGGACAAGACTTAGCTTTCTGTGGTGAGTTTAGTTTGTATCTACCTCACAAATACAGGCATTCAATGCATGTCAATGGTGAGGCAGACAGCAAGACACCGTTTTCGCAAAGTTAACGGTGGAGAGGCACAACTCAGACAGTAACTTTTGGATTGCTGTGTTTAACCGCACATCTCCCCTCAGCTGAAGTTAGAACATAAGAAATAGGAGCAGGAGTAGGCCATTTGGCCCTTCAAGCTTGCTCCGCCAATCAATAAGATCATGGCTGACCTTCTACCTCAACTCCACCTTCCTGCACTATTCCCATATCCCTTGATTCTCTTCGTATCCAAAAATCTATCGATCTCTGTCTTGAATATACTCAACAACTGAGCAGCCATAGCTCTTTGGGGTAGAGAATTCCAAAGATTCACAACGCTTTGAGTGAAGAAATTTCTCCTTATTTCAGTCCTAAATGGCCGACCCCTTGTTCTGAGACTGTGACCTCTAGTTTTAGACTCCCCAGTCAGGGGGAACATCCTCCCAGCATCTACCCTGTCAAGCCCTGTAAGAATTTTACACGATTCAATGTGATCACCTCTCATTCTTCTAAACTCTAGGGAATATAGGCCTAATGTACTCAATCTCTCCTCATAGGACAATTCCCCCATCCAGGAATCAGTCTAGTGAACCATTGTTGCACTCCCTCTAAGGCAAGTATATCCTTCCTTAGGTAAGGAGGCCAAAACGGTACATAGTACCATTTGCGTATAAATAACGGGGGGCGACATTAACCTCGCCATTATTTTGACAGCAAACTCTGAGCCAATGAATTACTCCCTTTTTTAGCGTCATGCCAGGAAAGAGCCAGCCCAGAGTGCCGTGTGTGTGCGTGGGGGCAGACCCTGGCTCTGCTGGTTGGTCAGGCAGGAGAAGACTGAACCGTGCAGTAACACCTCCACAATCGTGTCAGTATTTGGTTGGTGGAGGATCTCTTCCTGTTGCAATTCCAACAAAGGCAAAGGCCCCAGTTCAGGGTAAGGTGTAGCCTGCTAGGTGAATAAGAGAGGCTTCAGATGGGCTGATAGTGTGGCATTATGGTCACAGGTGGCTCTTGCTGCTAAGGTTTAGGCGACATTAGATTGGGAGAGAGAAGGGTTGCCAGGCTGAAGGTGAAGATGCGGGATAGTTTGAGGCCTGGCACATCGGAAAGTACGGGCAGCAGTCAGACAGGTAGCACAGAGGGGGCATGCAGGCTGGTGCAGGAAGGGGAAAGGAGCAATCACAGGCAGGTCACTGCAGAACCGTCACTGTATGCCATTTAGGGGTGATGAGGCATGAATTTAAAATTACAATTATTTATTTGTCTGCAGTTTATTATTTTATATAAATACCGATGAAATGTAGCAATTAAAAATATTGATAATCGACCTGTCTAATAATGATTGGGATGTTGGGAACTATTGTGGTCGTTATACACCAAAAGAACTTTTTTTGGCGAATGTGATTGGTTCAGTCACAAAAATAACCATAAACAATCATAAAAAGCACTACCGAGAAGATTTTGGCATTTGTTTGGTCCCTGGTTACATGGTTTTGGAATTTAATTGGTTGAAAGGAAGGATGGAGGTCCCAAATTCTAGGATTTGATTGAGCAAACTACATCCATACATCCTCACGTTTCTACAATCATATACAGTCTATTCCTTTTAATTCAGAGTCGTTTAAGTTGAATTGAAATTGTGAAAAGAGGCCGAGTGCTATTTTATTAAAACTGCTTAATTTGTCTATTGGATAATTCTTTTTTTTTGGTAAAAGAGGGCTTCAAATTAAAAGGAGTAAACTGCATTCCTGCATGTTTACAGAAAGAAAACTATTAATAAGATAGATAGAAATAAGTATATGTTAATGTATCAGTGTATTGATAAAGCTTATTGATAGAAACCCAGAATAAATAGCTGCAAAGTTGGTCACTGCCGCACAAAAGCATTCAAAGGAAATTTGAAAAAACACGTTTGGGATCATTATGCCCAGTCATAGGATAACTACTAGGAAACTGTGTGATTTACATGGCACACCTCATCACTCAGACCACCACAAGTGATAGAAAATGTCAGAGCACTGTATTCAATTAGCGGCACTGACAACATTAGCCAGTGGTCCACAAATAAGAGGTAATTATAATAGGACAAGTCTCTTTAGCACAGGCAGAAACCTAAAGGGGAAATGTCAGTTCAATACATAGAGAACTGAACTATCTAGTTGCTGAATATGGCCATCAATAATTCTTACCTTGACAGAGTGGAACAGCAGCATCCCACTGATACAAGCCATTCGGGAACCGTCTACAGGTGGCATTACTCTGACCAACCAAGCGGTACCCTGCTTTACAGTAAAACCGCACCATGCTGTTGAGCGCGCCTACTGTCTTGTTCAGCACTCCGCCATTCAAAGGGACACTGTTCAAGCTGCAATAGGAAGCTGGAAGCACAAAAATAGATTCTCAATTGAATTTCAGCACTCATAACAAGAACATAAAGATGACTAGAAAAGTCTCAATTGCTGGAAATCTGAAATAACAGAAAATGCCTGTAAGATCCCATCCGAACCATTAACCTATCTTTCCTTTTCCGATGCTGGCTGATCTATTGTGCGTTTCTCACACGTTCACTTCTTATTAAGAAAATAACACAGATTCTAAGTTAATTTATTTATTCAGCATCATCATTATTTAATGCCTCGGTGACAATGAGTTAATCATGCTCCAACAGCTGCTCCTCTGGCTTGTGCTATTTGTGTTAGTCCCTTGGCACTCTCAGAGGGTCCACCACAATGCAAGCAGGCCTTTCAGCAACTCAGAAACACGAACTCATTTCCATTTCATTTCAGACACCCATAATATTTGCTAAATTCCAAAGAGGAAGTTAAGTGCGACATTAATTGTGCAAGTATTTCACTGATGAGAGGCCATTACTTTCCACAAAAAAGTCCTCAAGCCAGATATAATGCTCTATGTTATAATTAACCTATTAAACCAATATGCAACAGAATCATTTGAGATTGTTTCTTTGATATCTGGTCACGATAATGTATCCTTGGGTTCCAATAAGCAAACGTACTGGAAAAACCACATCATTACAAGTGAGCTACTCAACTGAGCAACTGCAGAATAACTTAGTTTTCAATCTGGAAGAACCCGATTAAACAGTCACTGATTTTATTTATATATTTAGATTTCAGAGATTCTAGATATATACACTTGTCAGATTGTTCTGCAAATTCAACAGTTTTGGAAGACAGTAGATTTCTGGATTAGCATATGTAACCAGTGGTGAGTATTTTTCAAAACAGCTGTTATTCCAAAACTTGTTGACAATTCTGATGCTAAGTTTTGGATCATGTAAACTGGCTAATGTGTCTTATTTTATTCAGTAGCTAATATGAGCCATTAAAAAGTTGTGAGCTAATGTGAAGTTCTCTGTCATCATGAAGAGGTGCAAACCATCACATAGAACTGCAAGACATTGTAAATTGCAAAGATGTAGGCTATATTTATATTGCGATAGTGCTAATGCTGCTGGCTCTTAACACACGGGCTTTCTCAGCTGCCTTCCTCAGTGAATCTGCTAAATTGTACTCTGGTGTTGCTACTGGCTACAGAACACCCATGTGACGGGAGCAAGAGGCAGCAGCACAACACTAACCCAATGTAAAAGCAGCTGTACAGTCTCTCTGAAGTGGCGTAAGTCACTGTGAATAGGTGAGCCATTTTGACTTACTGTCACGACATATTTCATTATAAACAGGTACAAGTCATGGCGAAACTAAGAGGCATGCGTCATTGTGAGGTAGGTTAAGTTATTATAAAGACTTACACGCCTTGTGAAGAACTGCCACATATTATGAAGTAAAGAGCTGTTAGCCACTGTGAAAGGATAAAAACACTGCGTGCCAAATGTGTGGGAATCATAGGTAATGATTTACTTGGAACTTCTTGAACAGAAAGGTTTTTATACTCAGCAGGAAGGTGATAATTATTCAGCACAATCACATGCATGAAAATATAGACGAGAGTCGAATCTTAATGTACAGTGAAATATATTTTTCACACAAACCTGAAATGAAAACAGGTGAAATATGTATATAAAAGTATGGTGAATATCATGATTGACAACTTGTCATACTTGGTTTCAAATTATCCTTCTAGAGTTTCGGTTTTTCAAAATGGATCGCAATTGGTCTGTTTATACCTTCAATTTTGTCATCATGATCTCCACATGTCTTTACTTTACGCCATATAGCCATGGCTTAATAAGAGTTTTGGCCATCTCCAGGGCCCAAGAAATGGTCTCAACTTAATTTTATCAGCAGCAGTATAACTGCAGTTGGTTGAAAGCTTATTTTTCTTGCCTTTTTTTAAAGCTCGGGAGGGGTGTGACCTGGAGTGTGCAGCCTTTCAATGTCCAATAGCTGAAAAGTGTTGATTGTGCTTACAGCTCTTCTGCCTTTCTCCACTGCAATGGGCAGTGTAACCATAGCTGTCCAGTCACACACCACTGGATAGGTCTGGTGCCGGCGCGGACACGATGGGCCGAAATGGCCTCCTTCCGTGCTGTAACTTTCTATGATTCTATGAAAAACAATATGAACTGAATCGTGACTGAAAAAAATAGAGGTTCATTTGGGACTTTCAGAACATTCTTATGACCTCTTGAATTCAAATCATAGAATCATAGAAAGTTACAGCATGGAAGGAAGCCATTTCAGCCCATCATGTCCGCGTCGGCCAACAAAGAGCTATCCAGCCTAATCCCACTTCCCAGCTCTTGGTCTGTAGCCCTGCAGGTTACAGCATCCCAAGTGCACATCCAAGTACTTTTTAAATGTGGTTAGGGTTCCTGCCTCTACCACCCTTTCAGGCAGTGAGTTCCAAACCCCCACAACCCTCTGGGTGAAGAAATTTCCCCTCAAATCCCCTCTAACCTTCCCCCCAATTACTTCAAATCCGTGCCCCCTGGTTTTTGACCCCTCTGCTAAGGGAATTAGGTCCTTTCTATCCACTTTATCTATGCCCCTCATAATTTTATACACCTCAATGAGGTCTCCCCTCAGCCTCCTCTGTTCCATGGAAAACAGACCCAACCTATCCAGTCTTTCCTCATAGCTAAGATCCTCTACTACCGGCAACATCCTTGTAAATCTCCTCTGTACCCTCTCTAGTGCAATCACATCTTTCCTGTAACGTGGTGACCAAAACTGCACGCAGTACTCTAGCTGAGGCCTAACTAGTGTTTTATACAGTTGAAGCATAACCCCCCTGCTCTTGTATTCTATGCCACGGCTAATAAAGGCAAGCATTCCGTATGCCTTCTTAACCACCTTCTCTACTTGGCCTGCTACCTTCAGGGATCTGTGGACATGCACTCCAAGGTCCCTTTGTTCCTCTACACTACTCAGTGTCCTACCATTAAATAATTTAGAAATAATTTGAAGTTTTATTTTAATTGTTCATTGTGGCCTTTATTTATCACCTTGTAGTACCAGCAGTCAGCCTTACAATGGTTCTGACATTATAAATGTCCATGTAAACCAAACCTTCAGAGATACCGAGGGCAGAATTTTCCAGTTGTGGTTAAGTTTGGTTTTTGCGGCAAATGTCGCCTGATAAACATGTTCTGTGGTACTTATATATGCAGAGTGGTTGATGTCAGCGCACCAAGTACTCACTCATCTCACTCAAGTACAGCAATGTTTAATCAGAGGACTGAACCCAGATCTGAATCACACAAAACATGACCGCAAGGTTCAGAACATAAAGGGGGCGAAATTCAGCTCCGATGCACCTGCCGTTAGCGCCTACAATGACGCGGCGCTATGTGGCAACGCGCGTGGCGCTGATGCACGTAGCGCCGTGAAATTCACTGGTAGCGCCCCAAGAAAGAGGGGTGGCGCTTCCAGTAGTGCCACGCCTCCTGCTTGGGGCGCTACCACTGAATTTACGGCGCAGGAGCGCTAACTTTTTCGGGGCGCTAAAGAATTTTCTTGACAGATCATCCGCATCCCCGGGAAAAGGGCATCCGCGGGCGGAGCGTTGCGCTATTTGCCCAACTTCAGCCCAGCAAATGCCTGTGAAATTCTTACGCCTAGTAAAAGCAGACATAAGACCAGCTTTTACCAGCGTAAGAGTTTTAAAAAGCAGAAAAATAATTTTTTATCAATAATTTATTCATTTAAAAACCTGTGAAATAAGGTGAGGTTATTTTTAGCCCCTTTAAAACATGTACATTTATTTTTCAAAAAATTAAATTTTTGTTTTAAATATTTAATTAAATGCCATTTTAATTAATTTTAAAAATGTGATTTTTTTTTTGAAGTGTCGAGGTATTTTCTGCGGTATTCCCATTCCTACTTATGGCGATTCCGTACGTACGGAATCCACATAAGCATGAATGGGGATCCCCTTTCTTTTATTGGTTGGTCCGGCCCACGTGATCCCAGGGGCGCTTGCGAACCGCTTGCGCCCCTGAGATACGCGGGCCTCTACCCGCGGGTACCCGGGGAGGCCCAGGACCGTGAGTCTCCGGACCTCCCGGACCACCAGGTACGCGGGCATTTTATTCGCGGATCAGAGGAATTTCCCCGCGGGAAGCCTCCGACCGCAAATTCAGGGCCATTGCCTGAATGCTCATTGTGGGGTGGGGTGGAGGGGGGGTGCGGAGGGGTGGGTGGTGGGGGCATTTACTCGAGACAGGTGGCCTTTTCAGAGAATTAAAGCCCATTAAAAAAAACCTCGAGTAATCTCTGAGGGAAGTCACCTGAAATTGTCATGAGGCAATAAGCTCTGCATCCATCGTTCTGTTAGGCTGGTTAGCTGGGAGCAGCGTCAGCATTCTGTGCAGCAAGTGATCAATAACAGTCTGCTCTCGCTTGTTCAGCACAAAATAAGTGTTCTCTTCAGTACTTTATTCTTATGTTGACTCAATATCAATAGATTTAAAAAAAAAATCATAATTATAGCCACGTGTAGCGCGAGGTCACTGTTTAACACAGTGAGAAGAATGGCACACCAGCAGAATGTGAAAAACCAATTAGAAAGATTAAAGACTTGCAGAACTTTATCCAAGTAATTGGCTAGAAGCACAGCAGCTGCATTAAGAGCTCATGGCCCCGATAACAAGTCGGAGGTGCGTTCGGAGCTGGGTGGGGGGGCAGCGGGGGGAACGGGCAGGTGAAATCGAGTGGGAACGCCGAAGTAGTTTCAGCTCATCAGTCTGTGGCTTTTATTGCAGCCACCGAATCAGAATAGAACTTCCGGGTCTGGCGTCGAATGCGCTATAGCGTGGTGCGGACCCACGTGACACGACCTCAACTGGAGAATTTAAAAGGCCAATCCAAAGATGGAATTTGAAGGAGTTAGGAGTTTGAACCAAGAGAGGGTGAAGTCTCAGAATGGATTCAGGATGGTAAAGGGCTGCGCCTCGATTTAACAATGCATTACTTGCTGCACTGCTGGGTGCATTGAGGAGTCGGAGGTGGACGCCCTTCCCCAGCAACAGGCAGGAAGAAACCTGCTGCTGCCACGAAGAAGGGGTGGCTGGAGGTGGCCCAGGAGGTCAGCAGCAGGAGCATTGTGCCACCTTCCTGGATTCAGTGCAGGAAGTGCTCTAATGACCTAACCAGGTCAGGAAAGGTGAGCACAGTTGTGCATTCACCTACGTCCTGTTGTGCGCATCACCGCCACCCCACTCCCCGCCCTCACCCCTCCGCCCCCAGCTCTGCCTTGTCAAGCCTACTCCATCACATCACTCCTCACACAAAAGTAAAATACTGCGGATGCTGGAAATCTGAAATAAAAACAGAAAATGCTGGAAATACTCAGCAGGTCAGGCAGCATCTGTGGAGAGAGAAACAGAGTTAACGTTTGAGGTCGATGACCTTTCATCAGAACCGAAAAAAGTTAGAGCTAGAACAGGTTTTAAGCAGGTGCAGAGGCAGGGAAAGGGGGGAGGGGAGGAAAGAACAAAAGGGACGGGCTGTGACAGGGTTGAAAGCAGGAGAGATTAAAAGACAAAAGGGATGATGGTGCAAGGCAAAAGGAGATGGTAATGGGACAAGTAAAGAAACAAAAGATGAGTCTAGAAGAGGTGTAAATGGGAATGGCAGAAACATCAACAGCTGCTATCAGAAAAAATGGGGGCAGAGGTTATGGTCTGAAATTGTTGAACTCAGTGTTGAGTCTGGAAGGCTGTAAAGTGCCTAATTGAAAGATGAGGTGCTGTTCCTCGAGCTTACGTTGAGCTTCATTGAAACAGTGTAGGAGGCCAAGGACAGAGAGGTCAGAGTGGGAGTGGAGCGGAGAATTAAAGTGACATCACTCCTAATACCCACTTACCTTGCACGAGTACCCATCCTTCTCTTTCTATGCATTTCCTAACATCCCTGACGATCCATCCACCACTCCCACTCACCCTGATCCTTATGCAATTTGATGCCTCACCCCGATAGTCACCCTCAGCAAATGCATTGCATCCACTGGGTGAACACATGCCATTGCAGTCATTCATAGGTCTGTTCTTACCCTCCTTGCAGGGGAAGAGAGCAGAGAACACGAGGGAGAGGAAGAGGGAGAGAACAGGAGGGGATCCTCCACAGATTTTCCAGGTAACAACTGCAGAGGAGGAAGTGCTGAAGATCAGTGTCATTTCAGCGTCCCTGACTATCAGAGATGAAGAGATGGGGACCTCCCAGCTACCTGGCGATACAATGAAATATCAGCGGCCCACATGGCATACAACACACAGTCATGTTGACTTGATTTCAGCAGCGACTGAAATATGATCATTTTCATAATGTTAAGTTGCAACATTCTTACCTTGCCAGTACTAATTCATACTTTTTCTGTCCGCTAAGGCCTTCACGTGTACAACAGCAGTCAGTGGACCTCCTCGATGATGAATCCTCAAAGGAGCTGATTCATTCTGAGGGTGCACCATCACAGGACTCATGCTTACCATTCACCAGTTCAGATACTCGCACTTCAGTGGGACCAGTTAGACAGATAGTTGGGCTTTCACCTGGTGACTCACACTTCACAAGTGAGCAAGAGCAGATGGAGACAGCTGTGGAGAGTCCACATCGGAGGGTGCAGCCCTCTCCAAGCTCTGCTCAGCTGGGCACAGATGCTGTACCCCGGGGGCCATTGATGAAAAGGATAATCATTAAGAGGCAGCGGAAAATTTGCAAGCTATTGGCAGGCATTCCACGTACACTGTCCACGATTGCAGAGAGAATGAAGGAGTCCACCTCAAGAATGAGTAGGATGATGTCTCAGGGGATTGCGAGGATGTCTTCTTCCATGGATAGATAGGCCAACCCCGAGGAACATCAATCACGGCAACCAATGAGTCCATGCAGGCCTTGACCACAGCCGTGCACAGGCTGGATGTGAACATGTCTGGTGGGTTGAATAGGATAATATATACCTTAGCCTTGGCTGTACAGCGCAGCACTGATCTGCCCACAAGCTGCTCTCCAGCAGAATGGTAGGAGTGAAGTGCGGCTGACCCAGTAGAGGGATGATGGGGAAACGAGACATGGAAGTGGGAACTCCACTCAAAGTGCTCCCACTTCTCAATCGCTGCCCACTCGCACCCCCCCCGCCCACCCAAGTCAGTACCCGACATGCTGCCTCCTCTCCCGATGGCCGAGCTTGCCCCTGCACAAGTGCAGGTGGAGCAGTCTTTGGCAGGACCTTCACGGGCTCTAACACCTTGAGGTTATTTGCCGAGAGCATCTCAGCAGTCAGAGCAGGGATCTGAGCAGCCTGCCTCTACCTCTGCTGAAGCCACAGGGGGTTGCATCACGTAGGAGCAGTCGGAAAAAGAAGAATAAAGCTTTGTAGTTGCACAAGGGTATGCACATAGGTGTATGAGAAAACGTTAAGTTTCCGTTGTTCAGTAACTTTCCCGTATTGCCCATTCTTGGTTGCTGGGTGGCAACTCGCCTTTTCAGTTGCTTGTTGATGAATGGGAAGACATGAATTAACGGGGACCAATGGGGGGGATGTGCAATGGGTGGATGGTTGGTTATAGGACTGCTTTATGTCAGTAGGATTGGGGTGGGTGTGGGGGACTGGGGGGAGAGAGTGGTTGTTAGATGTGATTGCTACATTGGTCCAATGGTAGTGACTAACTGAACCCTGGCACCAATGTTCCCCCTAAGGTGCGTGGCCATTCATCGATCGGAAGATCCCACGCAGGGCGCTCCCCAGCTGCTGCCACTTGAAGATACCGCGCATGTGTGCCGCGCAGCAAATTTAAATGGGCTGCACACGAAAATCACAAATTAGAGGGAACATTGCCTGGCACCCCAGGCAGCAATGTGAGTGGCTGGAGCTGCATTGGGATCGCTATCTTCCTCCTCCTCTTCCGTCTGCTTCTCCGATTTGTCCGCAGGCAATGTGTGCTCAGCGCCTTGTTCCGCCTGCAGCTCTAGTCCTCGCTACTGTGCAATGTTGTGCTGGACACCTTGGTTGGCGAGTACTGAAGTGCACCTCCAGATCTGTCTAGGCACCTGAAGTGCATCTTGAGCATGCTGATCGCTTGATCAGTGACACACCTGGTTGTCATATTGCTTTTGTTGTATCGCTCTTGAACTTCATTGGTGGGGTTTCTCATGGGTGTCATGAGCAAAGTTTGAAGGGGGTATCCTTTGTATCCTAGTAACCACCCCTTAAGTCTGCTCGGGCTGCTGCAGGATGAAAGCATCATGGCAGCTCCGCAGGAATCTGGCACACACCTGCACAAATAAAACATTGGCCTGGAATTTGCAGTCAGCGGCGAAGCAAAAGCGTTTGCTGCTGGCCCCGAAGAAAGCTGCCCACAAAGATCTCGTGATCTCTGTGGCGAGAAGTTTGGCTTTTTCAACATGCAGTTGAGATTAGTGCAGCTGTTCGTTCGCTGTTACTACCCACCGCAAAATTCGGGTCATTATGTATGGAACATCCTCCTTTATTGGGCTCAAAGGCAGACAGTGGATCAATACTGTACATGATTAAGACAGTAAACAGTGAAATGTGAGTCAATTCCAGAATATAGCCGGTGAGCTGCAAATGCAAATTATTCAAGGTTGCACTTCAAAGAGGTTGCACTGAAATGCTTTTGAGACAGGATGTATTCTGAATGAAGCATGGTCAATTAAGCTATCAGCAAGCAGAGTGGAAGGTAAGCCAGAAATCACTCTCAAAAAGTTAGATATCAATCAATGGAAAGTTATAAAAGCTCAAGGCAAGGGTTGATAGTTCTTTTGTGTTGCAAATCTACCTGAGGAAAAGGACAATCATATCTATCCTGTGAAAAATGGATCACATCTCAAGTTGCTGCTGCTTGCAAACAAAGCGTATGACAAAGAAGCAGAGCTGAGATGGAACTACAGAAGCTGGGCAGTGAACAAAAGTGCAAAAAAAAATGATACCAAATCCCGAAATGTATCACAGGACATAACTGATAGTAGTTCAGAATCAAGAAAAATCTCTTTCATGTAAGAGAAAATTGGAGAAAAGGGTGAACTTCTGTGTCAAGTAAAAATGTGGCAACTGCACTGCAGATTGAAGACATGCCAATAAAGTAGTGATGGATTCTGGTTGCCTGAGAAACATTATTGATGAGCAGAATGTTGGTTCAAAGCTGAAACTAAGGAAAAGCTTATTATGCTTCTATAAACCTCTGTCAGTGCTCAGTACCTTTATGGAAATAGTAAATACAGTAGACACATCTGATAAAATATGCATTTTGAAGAGCACTTCTGAGTCTCTTCTAAGCCTACAGACAGCGTGAGAGTTCCGGTTGCTGAATAAACATAATGGAGTTAACAAAGTGAAGGAAAGCAGCGTTGTTGATGAAATATGTACTTGTTCCAAACATCTTGAAAGGCATTGGTAAGCTAAGGAGAGTGCAAGTGACCCACTGCTAGATGAAATCATGCAGACAGTTGCGCAGTGATAATAAGAAATCCCTGTTCCCTATTAGGAAAAAAAATCAAGGAAATGCTACATTGTACCAAACCTTAGGAATTGTGAATTCCGATTATGTGTGGGGCAGTGTGCTGCAAATAAAGCGCTAAGACGAAAACAACATGGCTTGCCAACACTAAATAAAATCATTGGCACCAGATTGAAATCGGCCTGAAAGCCATTGGCCCAGAAATTCTATTTCCTGTGTCTGAATGGTGAGGCCCGAGGTGCACCCAATATTGGGCCTCGGGTTTCATTTCCATCCAGTGGGCGAGCTGCGGAGAGCAACAGGCAGCTTGTCGGCGAAGCGGGATTAAAGATTAGGCCGCTGTGACACCAGCAGCAGCCCTCAAGTAAGTGCGGAAGTGGGGTGACCCGGAAGGGGGGAAAATGGGTCAGGAAGTGGGAGGATTTGGTTGATAAGTGGGGCCACTGGGTCGGGAAGGGAGGGGCGAGCGGATCAGGGAGGCACGGTGAGTGGGTTGGGAAGGCATGGTGAGTGGGTTGGGAAGGCATGGTGAGTGGGTTGGGAGGTAGCGGTGATGATCCGGGGGGTGGGGGTGGGTGGGGGGGAGCAGACCGCGATGGGCTTTGTTCTTTGAATCCGGCTCCTCCCAGCTCCACATTCAGGTAAGAATATTTTAAAAACTTAACTTGTTGGTTGTGGGTAAGATGTTCAAAGCAAGTGTTAGGGATGCCCTATATGAACACTAGGTAGAGAAAGGCCTTATCAGGGACACCTAACATGGCTTCTGAAAAAGAAGGCTGTGTCTAATGAATTTGATTGCATTTTTTTGAAGAAATCACTAGGGTAGTTGATGAGGGTAACCTGGGAGACACTGGCTACCTAGACTATCAGAAAGTTTTTGATAAGGTACCTCAAGAGGCTTCTTTACAAGATAAAATCTTATGGAATTAGTGGTAATCTGCTGCAGTGGATTAAGAACTAGCTGATTGCCCGTAGGCAGAAAGTTGTAGTCAATGGATTTAGATCTGCTTGAAGACCGGTTACCAGTGGTGTCCCGCAGGGATCAGTGTTAGGACCTCTGCTATTTACAACAACAACAACAACTTGTATTAATATAGCACCCTTACATAGTAAAACATCCCAAGGCACTTCACAGGAGCGTTATCAAACAAAATTTGACACGAACCACATAATGGATGGGCAATAAATGCTGGCCTTGTCAGCAACGCCCACATCGCATGAAGGAATAAAAAATAGATATTAGGGATGGCGACCAAAAGCTTGGTCAAAGAGGTAGGTTTTAAGGAGTGTCTTAAAGGAGGAAAGAGAGGTTAGAGAGGTGGGGAGGTTTAGGGAGGAAATTCCAGAGCTTAGGACCAAGGCAGCTGAAGGCACGGCCACCAATGGTGAAGCGATTAACATCGGGGATGTGCAAGAGACCAGAATTGGAGGAGTGCAGAAATCTCGGAGGGTTGTAGGGCTGGAGGAGGTTACAGAGATAGGGAAGGGCAAGGCCATGGAGGGATTTGAAAACAAGGATGAGAATTTTAAAATCGAGGCGTTGCTCAACCGAGAGCACAGGGGTGATGGGTGAACGGGATTTGGTGCAAGTTAGGATACGGGCAGCAAAGTTTTGGATGACCTTAACTTTATGGAGGGTGAAAGATAGTAGGCCGGCCAGGAGTGCATTGGAATAGTCAAGTCTAGAGCTAACAAAGGCATTGATGAGGATTTCAGCAGCAGATGAGCTGAGGCGGGGCGGAGTCGGGCGATGTTACAGAGATTGAAGTAGGCGTCTTAGTGATGGCGTAGATATGTGGATATGAGCTCGGAGAGGGCATGAGGAGAGATAGGAGAGAAACTAGACAAAGGTGAGAGTTCAGGGCTAGAGCAGGGGGAAACTTACAGGAAGTTTGGCCCGGTGGGCATGGAGAAAGGAGGGAAGCAGCAGAGGCAGCTGAACGGATAGTCTCAATCTTAGTGACAAAGAAGTCCATGAAGTCCTCACACTTGTTGGAGAGGAGGGTGAGGCAGGAGAGAGGGGTTTAAGAAGACGGTTTGCAGTAGAGAAAAGAAGCCGGGGGTGTTATTACTATTTTCATTAATGATTTAGATGTGGTGTTGTGGAAATGATCTGCAAGTTTGCGAATGACACCTAAATATATGGGCGCGTTAGGACTGTAGAGAATGCTCACCTACTGCAAGCAGATCTTGATGTGTTGGAAGAACAGGTCCATGTTTGGCAAATAATGTTTAACTTAGAAAAGTGTAGTTTTATGCAGGTGGGCAGGTCAAATGCTGAATATACTTACACTCTACAGGGAACAGAACTAAAGCCAGTGGTGAAAAAAGACACCTGGATGTTATAGTGCATCACTTACTAAAGGTTCATGGCGAATGCCGTGAAGGTATAGCTAAACAAACAGGATTCAAAGTTGTATTCAATGGACAACTCAATATAAAACAAAGCCTTGTACAAGACCTTGGTTAGGCCTCAGTTAAAATACTTTGTCCAGCTTTGGTGGGGGATATTGAGGCTTTGTAAAGGGTGCAGAGGAGGGCCACAAGATTACTTCCTAGATTAAAACACCTTAGTTACCCAGATAGGCTCAAAGAGCTGGGTCTGTATACTTTAGAGAAGGAAGACTCCTGGACGATTTGAGCGAGTTTTATAAAATAATGAAGGGACTAGATTGTTCTTATGTAGACCAATTATTTCAATAGATAGGTTAAGGAGGACGAGGGGTCACGCTTACAAGTTATATAAGGGCAGAACAAGGTTGGATGTTCTTCCTTTTCCAGAGAATAGTAAACTTGTGGAACAAGTTAACAGCTCGTGCAGTGAGCGTTGATTCGTTATATTCCTTCAAAAAAGAGCTGGAAGTGTTTCTGGCTGGGACCGAGATCACAGGTAGGTATCCTATAACATAAATCTAGGTCTATGTAATCTCCTGGACTGGTGTATAATTTGAATTGGAAGTTCTGGTCTGTGGTTCACTAATACTCATGACATACATTGGGAAATCTTTATTGCCAAAAATTATTTCAATTGAAGATCTCCCAATGGTTGATAGGTGTATAACTGAGTATGAAATTGAGCTGTGCAGACCAGGAAAGATCCAAACTGTGCTGATCTCGATGAGCAACAGCCTCAGTGCCCCAGGTTTGGGGAGGGGAGAAGTCTGCCAGGGTTCCTGCTATTCTGGTAGAAAGTGTGCGTCGTGTGTGCACATGTAGGCACGATAGCATTGGGCTTGGGTGTGATGCCCTGCAGTCGAACATGTCAACCAGTGAAAGAGCAGCCCAGTGTGAATCAGCAGCATGTGGAGGGAAGTGAAGAAAATTGCATGTGAAGAAAGATATTTCCACTTTATGATATCTCAAAAGGCTCCAGTACACTAGCAGAACAGAAGGGATTACAAACACTTACTGGACATATTTTAGTATTTTTATATGGCCACAGTTCCTACTGACAAATGTACATACTTTAACCAGAATCTTAAATCCTAAAAATAAAATTGTAAGGCAGTAAATTACAGTTCCGTACCTGTGTATCGGATTTTGAATCCCCTTTTACTGGTTGCATGATCAGTTGACCAGCGTAAATACAGTTGTCTTCCTGTGCTTGTAACATTAATTTGTCCCGTGTGATTTCCACTGAGAGAAATCAATAGTCGATTTTGACCTGTGGGTCCTATTAGATAAGAAACAGCTATGAATGAACTCGTTATAGATGTTTGGTCCGCAGCACAGAAATTCTGAAGAATCCGAAAATACAGTTCCGAAGTTACAGTTCCGAAGCTCCTGCTAGACTATTAAAAGGTACATCTCTTGATAGATGAAAGCTTTGCTCTTCTAGCAACTGTACTGCACATCACTTAAATTGTATGTACATTTTAGCTTCCATGAAAAGCTAGGAATGAAATACAGTAAACTCTCGTTTAAACGGCACCTAATTATCCGGAATTCTCTAATAACCGGCAAAATGATACTCAGAAAACAACACCTCAATAATCGGAAATGTTGCCGAGTCCGAGTCCGAGTTTCCCGCGGTGGCCGAGTTAGTCAGTGGGGGTAGTTCTCCAAACCGCCACTACTCGGCATCTTGGTGCTGTCGGAAGTCTCTTCCGATCCGAAACCTCAATACACAGGCAATGTTGCCGAGTACCCAATTATACTGTACATTTCTTGATTTTTTCTTTTTGTTTGTTAAAAATAGCCTCGGTAGATAAACCTCCCCGTTATCCGGAATTTCTGATCAACCGGCACCATCCCGGTCCCGTCGGTGCCGGATACGAAAGAGTTTACTGTATATACGTAGTGTACTGCCACATTCCTTTCACAAGCCCTAGGAAGACGGGGCGTACTGTGACCCAAACTAGTAAGAAAGCCCCACCATTTGTAATACACCTGGTGCCATCAACAGCATCCATTACTAGACTTAGACTGAAAATAAAGGCGGAAGATAAGATGGAAATGTGTAGAAATGTGTTGCACAATGGCTGAGTTAAACTAATGCAAATTGTTTTAAGGTGTGTGAGGAGTACTTGCAATTTGAATAAAAGTTAATTTTCCATGAAATAATAACATCTGTTAATTTCAAAATTGCTATCTCTTTAATACTTTAGTAAATGAACATGCTAAATTGTAAATTAATTGTTTCCTTGCGGGCACGGATCTGAATTGCTATCACCAAAAGGTGGATGCACACCTTCAAAGAAACATTATCTGACCCCCATCAAACCATTCAGTTTTGTTATATCTTGTAGGTGATGGAAGAATGAAGTAGTAAGATAAATTCCACAGTATCAAAGACATGCAAATATATTTTCCATTTTTCTTTTTACTTTGGCACAGTAGGGCTAACCAATAACTGATCTGCAACCTTTGTGTTTTCCCCTTAATTCTCTTGCCGGAGCTGCCTAAAGCCTGTCTACAGCCTATCCCACAATCTCAGCTGTGAATCTTCTCAATGCCATAGCCATGATCAGTTAACACGGTATCCACCAGCAGCAGGGTAACCTAGGTCAGTCCCTCTCTCCCTCAACACGAGTGTCTCTCAGTGGAGTGAAGTCTCACCTAGCTGTCTTGACAAGAACAGAGGGGCAAGTAGCTGTCAGTGACAGTCCAAGAACTCAAACCAAAATGTTTTAATTGGCAGACAGGGGCTTAGAAACTGGTTGGTGCCAGCCTGCCGCTGCGAACTGGGTGCAGGGAATGATTCCTGCATCGGAATGGGTAGGCCTAAGGGCTGATATTGGGCTTCGAGCCTCATTTACATCAGTCTGATGAGCTGCTGGGTGTCCACAGGCAGATCGCCGGTAAAGAGGATTGAAGCTTTGGGTCGTTGCTAGCGACCCTCAGGTAAGTCTCGGGACAGGGAAAACAATCATGGGGGGTGGGGGGGGGATAGTGATCGGGAGATGGAGGGGGGCGATCGGGAGGGGAGCAGAGTGGAAGGCAGCAACAGTTTCTGGAGTGGCAGTGAAGCCAGGAGGAGCATTGCAACTCCACATTCAGCTAAGTACATTTTACAAAATCTACCTTTTTGGTGGTGGCCTGCAGCTGTCCCATTGGTTAGTCCACATGTAGATCACATTCAGGGCAAAACAATTTTGTATAGAGGGCATCAAACAGGCATTAGGCCCCTTATTTGCATATGCAAAGGGCCTAATGCCCATTTCAGGTGCAGACCCTGGATGTCACTTCTGATGCCTATACCAATATGGTGAGCGGCACACTAATGCCTCAGAATGTGCGCACGCCTGCTGCCTGCCATATTGAATGCTTTTGCATCCATTTATAAAGCGAGCGCAGTATCATCGAATGTCTAGGCTAGTAACTCCACAGCCTGTTCTACCAGACCGCTTCAAGGTATTACTCATTTTTAGTTGCACTCAACAAAAATTATTTCATTAACGTATCTATTGCTAAAAATTTCTTACAGTTCATATCTTACCATCAAATATATTCAGCTCATCAAACTGTTTTTCACTTTGAAACATCTCCACAAAAAGAGAAATATTGTACCGGGGTTCCACTCTAATTGTCCAGGAACAGGTTTGGAAATTAGGATAGTTTTCAGGATATCCTGGACTTAATATTACTCCTGATGAGGTTCTGCGAATTTCATTCACAGGACACTGTGCTGAAATTATAAAATTCAAATGGAGATCTGATTATTGCTAAATCACTGAAGAGAAAAAATGATTTTCAGAAGGCCATATCCATAATTTTTACCTGAAACTGTATCTGAGTTTCACTTGTTTCAGGAATGACAGTGCCAAGGTTTCACCTGTCACTGTATGGTTCTTGCTATCAAGAGTAGAAAATGTGGATCTCTCTTCTCTATGTGAAAAAGCGCTTCCTGATCTCACTTCTAAATGGCCTAGGTCTAAATTTAAGATTATGTCCCCTTGTTCTGGAATCCCCCACCAAAGGAAATAGTTTCTCTGTATCTACCCTATTGAACCTCTTTATCATTTTAAATTACTTGATTTGATCACCCCCTCAACCTTCTTGACTTAAAGGAATACAAACAAAGTTTATGCAGCCTGTCCTCTTAATGTAACCCTTTAAACTCCAGTATCATTCTAGTGAATCTACACTCTACCCTCTCCAAGGACAATATATCCTTCCTGAGCTACAGTGTCCAAAACTGAACGCAGTACACCAGATAGGGTCTGACCAATGGTCTATATAAGTGAAACATCACTTCCTCACTTTTGTATTCCAACCCCCTTGAGATAAAGGCTAATATTCGAAGTTTGCCTCACTTAAATTTAATACCTTGGTTTGTGACTTTCCCTTCTCCCTCAAACCTAATATCAAATTCAATCGTATTATGGTCACTATTTGCAAGATGCTTTCTTACTATTAAATTGTTACCTAATTCTGGTTTGTCACGAACTCCAATCTGGCCTGTTCCCTTGACGGTTCTAAAACATATAGAAAACTGTCCCGAATACATTCGAGAAATGCATTGCCTTTATTACTTGAGCTGTTTTGCTTCTCCCAGTCTATGTGAAAATTAAAATTTCACATTACAACCATGTTGTTTTTTTCTATATACTTCCCTGATGCCGTATTTATACATCCCACACTACATCACTTGGTCTGTAGACAACTCCTACCAGACTCTTGCATCCTGCCCCATTCCTTAACTCTACACGTGTTTCCATTACCCGATCACCCTTCCTGAAAACCCTTCTTTCTACTGCGGTAATTGTGTCTTTTATCAAGTTTACTATCCCTCCTCCTTTCCCAATTTCCCTCTCATTTCGAAAGAATCTGTAGCCTGGAATATTTAGCTCCCAGTCGTGCTCCGATTGTAGCCAGGTCTCTGTAATGGCTACTACATCATAACCTTTAGTTGAATTTGTGCTTCGAATTCACTTGTTTTAATTTTCACGCTACATGCATTTGTGCACAGAACTCCTTTCTGGGTAACGGTCCCCACCCTGCCCATATGTCTTGCTGGTCTGTTTCTCAGACTCTGACTTATGGTGTGGATTTTCCCCTCCCACCGCCCTGCCCTATTTACCCATTCTGCTTAATGGACAAATTGTAGCTGATTTTGAAAAGAAATTGCAGCTCCATGTTTTATTTACTTACCTTCACAGGCTGGTGGTGTCCCTTCAAACTGCAGTTGTGCTAACAGTCTGCAAGTCATGAGGTCATTGCCAACTAGTGTGAATCCAGGAGGGCACTGGTACCTGACGATATCACCTTTATAAAAGAAAGAACTTGCATTTATATAGCACCTTTCACGACCTCAGGACATCCCAAAGTGCTTTACAGCCAATGAAGTACTTCTGAAATGTAGTCACTGTTTTAATATAGGAAATGTGGCAGCCAATTTGCACACAGCTCAGTCCACAAACAGCAATTAAATAAATGACCAGATCATTTTTTTTTTAGGTGCTAGTTGAGGGATAAATATTCCTCTTCAAATAGTGCCATGGGATCTTTTACATCCACCTTGGTTTAACATCTCATCTGAAAGACGGCACCTCTGACAGTGCAGTACTCCCTCAGCACTGCAATGGAATGTCAGCCTGGATTATTCGCTCAAGTCTCTGGGGTGAGGCTTGAACCCACGATCGTTTGACTCAGAGGCTAGAGAGCTAGCACTGAGACAAGGCCGAAAACTTCTTATCGTGGTCAGGCCTCATTTTAGTTTGATCATGCAAACTGAGCAACTTTTCAAGTCAAGCTTATTTTTTATGTTGAATTTTTCTCAAAATTGTTTTCATAAAAAGTAGCAAGCAAGCCATATTTTCTTTTTAAAGTTTACTATGATGCAGAGACGGCATGTATTGGGCAAATATATTAAGCCTTTGGAACCCTGGCTCCAGGGAACATCCAAGCAAAATCTATTTTTTTTTTAAATCAGTGATAAATCAAATGTATTTGATTTCACTTCACCAGATATGCAGTTAAATTTCTATCTTGTAGTAATTGAGGAAATTAGGCAGTGAGCATCAGATCAGAAAACATAACTTAGGGAAACATCTATGAGTCAATGCACAATAAATATCTGCAAAATAAATGGATCAATGATACTTGCTCTTACCTATTTCATAGTCTTCATCTTCGGTCAGTATTACAGCCAAAGGAACAACTGGGGGTGGCTGACACTTCTTGAGCCAATAGGCTGGAAAATAAATGTGGTTTGAATCACTTACTTAACAATTAATCTAACTAACTGTGCTTTATTCAAAATATATTCCTTTCCAACGTAAGTTAATGCAAGAACCATTTCATGATTTTTGTCAGAACATCCTTGGCAAGATCATTTTGAAATTACCTCTACTTTACTGACACAGGCTTATTTTGCATTGGCTGCTTGTGATTTTTATTATTAAGTAATAAAGAATAAATAAACGTGCATTGGTATAGTGCCTTTCGTGACCGCAGGACGTCCCAATGCATTTCGCAGCCAATTTTCGAATGTAGGGAAACGTGACAAATCATTTGTGCAGAGTAAGGTCCCACAAGAAAAAAATGAAGTAAATGATGAGTAATATGTTTCAGTGATGTTGGCTGAGGGATAAATGTTAGCCAGACACTGGGAGAACTCCCCTGTTCTTCCTCGAAAAGTACCATGGGATCTTTTGCATCCACCTGAGATGGCAGACAGGGCCCTGGTTTAACGACTCATCCAAAAGATGGCACCTCGGAGAGTGCATTTCTTAATTTCTGCACTGGAGTGACAAGCTGTATTATGTGCTCAAGTCTCTGAAGTGGGGCTTGAAACCATGACTTTCTGACTCAGAGACGAGGTTGCTACCGACTCAGCCATGGCTGACAACTGATATTTTTACAGTTGAAGATTTCATACAATATATTATGGACAATTATCTGCGTGAAGGACAGCTGAGATTAAATAGAATACTAGACAGTGATCTTCCTCGAAAACAAGAATACAAATATTTTAATGTGCACAAAAGAAAACAGCAGCAATAAAACAATATACCACATATATGAAGTCAAAAAGGCCAAAGAAGTATACGTAACTTACTAACATTCAAACCAGCAGGTTAATAGCCATTGATAATAGAATGGCTGAACTAAAACAAATAGAATATCAAAATACTTGGCTGCTGATTTAGGGTCAGGGTGACATTATGGGTCACCTCTGGGTATCTGTATTTGAATCCAGCTCAGATATTTGGAATAAAGGTTTCCTTCCTCTATTTGCTATTAGAGTCCTGGGACAAATTAATGTGACAGCCTCAGCTCCAAGTGAGCATAGCTCCACAGTCGAAAAACTGAATAATCTCATTTGTTTTACAGTCTAGCAACGGAGTCTGCAGTGAGGGGAGAATACTTCCATATTCCCTTTGAGTAAAGTGAAAGAACATAAGAACATAAGAAATAGGAGCAGGAGTCGGCCATTCGGCCCTTCGAGTCTGCTCCACCATTCAATTAGATCATGGCTGATCTTCTACCTCATCTCCACTTCCCTGCACTATCCCTATATCCCTTGATTTCCTTAATATTCAAAAATCTATCCATCGCTGTCTTGAATATACTCAACAACTGAGCCTCCACAGCCCTCTGGAGTAGAGAATTCCAAAGATTCACCACCCTCTCAGTGAAGAACTTTCTCCTCATCTCAGTCCTAAATGGCCGACCCCTTATTCTGAGACTGTGACCCCTAGTTCTAGAGTCCCCAGCCAGGGGAAACATCCTTCCTGCATCTACCCTGTAAGAACTTTGTATGTTTCAATGAGATCACCTCTCATTCTTCTAAACTCTAGAGAATATAGGCCTAATTTACTCAATCTCTCCTCATAGGACAATCCCCCCATCCCAGGAACCAGTCTGGTGAACCTTCGTTGCACTCCCTCTATGGCAAGTATATCCTTCCTTAGGTAAGGAGACCAAAACTGTACACAATACTCCAGGTCTGGTCTCGCCAGGGCCCTATATAATTGCAGTAAGATGTCTTTACTCTTATACTCAAATCCTCTTGTAATAAAGGCCAACATACCATTTGCTTTCCTAATTGCTTGCTATACCTGCATGTTAACTTTCAGTAATTTGTGTACAAGGACACCCAGGTCCCTCTGAACACCAATATTTCGCAATCTCTCACCATTTAAAAAATCCTCTGCTTTTCTATTTTTCCAACCAAAGTGGATTACTTCACATTTTTCCACATTATATTCCATTTGCTATGTTCCTGCTCACTTAGCCTGTCTATATCCCCTTGAAGCCTCCTTGCATCCTCCTCACAACGTACATTCCCACCCAGCTTTGTATCATAAGCAAACTTGGATATATTATATTTGGTCCCCTCATCCAAATCATTGATGTAGATTGTGAATAGCTGAGGCCCAAGCACTGATCCTTGCGGTACCCCACTAGTTACAGCCTGCCAGCCTGAAAATGACCCGTTTATTCCTACTCCTACTCTCTGTTTTCTGTTCGTTAAGCAATCCTCAATCCATTCTAGTATATTACCCCGAATCCCATGAGCCCTAATTTTGTTTAATAACCTCTTGTGTGGCACCTTATTGAATGCCATCTGAAAATCCAAATACACCACATCCATTGGTTCTCCCTTATCTATTCTGCTAGTTACAACCTCAAAAAACTCCAACAGTTTTGTCAAACACGATTTCCCTTTCAAAAATCGGTGTTGACTCTGCCCAATCCTATTAGTATTTTCTAAGTGCCCTGTTACTACATCCCTAATAATAGATTCTAACATTTTCCCTACGACTGATGTCAGGCTAACTGGTCTGTCGTTCCCTGTTTTCTCGCACCCTCCTTTCTTAAATAGTGGGGTTACATTTACTACCTTCCAATCCGCGGGAACCGTTCTAGAATCTATGGAATTTTGGAAAATGACAACCAATGCATCCACTATCTCTATAGCCAACTCCTTCAAAGGAGGCCATCAGGTCCAGGGGATTTATCGGCTTTCAGTCCCATTAATTTCTCCAGTACTACTTTTTTACTAATACTAATATCTTTCCGTTCCTCATTCTCGCTAGACCCTTGATTGTCCTCTATTTCCGGGAAGTTTTTTGCATCTTCTTCCATGAAAACAGACACAAAGGCTGGAATTTTGCCGGTCCTCAGAGTGCGGGATTGGAGGCGGGACCGCTGTCAAAATGGCAAAGATTGACAGCGGGCAGGAAACCCGCTGTCAACCCGCCTCCAATCAATCTTCCCAAGTGTCGGGTCCCCGATTTGTGCATGGACCCGACACCTAGTGGCGGGAAGAGAATTATAGCCACTTACCTGGCTGTTAACCGGTACTTGATACTTGTTAACAGGCTCTTTTTCAATTTTGCTGCTTCTGCCTTGGGTTCCCCAACGTCCGGACACCACGCCAGGTAAGTGTGGCGTGTTGTGAGTCTGCTGTAATGTTTGTGCATTGATGACATCTGCAGAAGTGGTGTGAAGGATCCAATGGTGCACTGGTGAGTTTCAGAGGTAAGGAAATATTGGGAAAATCATTTTTAATGCATTTACATTTTTCTGTAGGTAACAAGTTTTGAATTGGCTGTCTAGTCCCACCACATTGGGAGAACCTCTCTCACCAGTGCCAGATCGCTCATGTAACCTCACCTGCAGCTGCCATCTGTTCTAGCCTATGGAGGGAGTCACTGGAGAGCCTGGGTGCAAGAGCTCACCTGTGAACAGTCATTGTCAGTGTTTGCAGCACCTCAATGCTGTCAAACACTGAGAAATGAGCTGTGAAAGAAAAATTTTGCATGGTCCCTTTTAAGAAAACCGGCAGATGACGCGTCATCAAATGACGTCATCTGACTGGCTTCCTCTTAATTGGCCGGCAAGTCCGCAGGGTGGGCTTAACAAGGCCAATCGACGTAAAATCACGTCCGTTGGCCGGATGCAGTTGGGGGTGGGACTGGAACCCGGAAACCAGCTGACCCGTTCCCCAGCCGCATCCATTTGCAAAATCGCGCCCAAAGTATTTGTTTAATTTTTCTGCCATTTCCTTATTCCCCATTATAATTTCTCCTGTCTCAGCCTGTAAGGGTCCCACATTTACTTTTGCTAATCTTTTCCTTTTTACATACCTATAGAAGTTTTTACAGTCTGTTTTTATGTCTCTTGCTAGTTTACTCTCATATTCTATTTTCCCTTTATCAATTTCTTGGTCCTCCTTTGCTGCATTCTAAAATCCTCCCAATCCTCAGGCTTACTACTCTTTTTGGCAGCATTATAAGCCTCTTCCTTTGATCTAAAACTATCTTTAACTTCTCTTGTTAGCCACAGTTGGACCACTAACAAGAGAAGTTAAAGATAGTATTAGATCAAAGGAAGAGGCTCATAATGCTGCCAAAAAGAGTAGTAAGCCTGAGGATTGGGAGGATTTTAGAATGGAGTAGCTTCACTTTGTCAGGCAGTCTATTGAGAGGATCTATCTGTATTTCCCAGGGCTCTCATTTGGAGGGCGGAGATACTTGCATATTCCCTTTGTCTCGTGGGGGAATATTTCTAAATCATCTGAGTGTAGTAGGGGAAAGAGATGCATCACTTCCCTACAATCTACTGAAAGGATATAGATGTATTGCTTGGCACTGTAATGCAGTAAAAATGCTTACATTTGAATCCAGACTGGGGGAATACACTTGTATGTTATTTGAGTCCAGTGTGCAAAGGAGATACTTACACATTCCCTTTCTATCTTAGAATGAAGGAGATTGTTTCAGATTAGTTTCATGTCTAGCTTGTATGGGTGTGGGGGTGGTGGGAGGGGGGGTATGCAAGATTTTTTTTATTCATTCTCAGGATGTTTGCATCGCTGACAAGGCCAGCAATTATTACCCATCCCTAATTGCCCTTGAGAAGGTGATGGTGAGCCGCCTTCTTGAACCGCTGCAGTCCATGTGGTAAAGGTACTCCCACAGTGCTGTTAGGTTGGGAGTTCCAGGATTTTGGCCCAGCGACGATGAAGGAACGGCAATACATTTCCAAGTCAGGATGGTAAATGACTTGGAGGGAAACTTGGATGTGGTGATGTTCCCATGCGCCTGCTGCCCTTGTCCTTCTAGTTGGTAAAGGTAGTGGGTTTAGGAGGTGCTGTCGAAGAAGCCTTGGTGAGTTGCTGCAGTGCATCTTGTAGATGGTACACACTGCAGCCATGGTGCACTGGTGGTGGAGGGAGTGAATGTTTAAGGTGGTGGATGGGGTGCCAATCAAGCGAGCTGAATTTTCCTGGATGGTGTCGAGTTTCTTGAAAGTGTTGTTGGAGCTGAAAGTGGAGAGTATTCCAGCACACTCCTGACTTGTGCCTTGTAAATAGTGGAAAGGCTTCAGGGAGTCAGGAGGTGAGTCACTCACCATAGAATACCTAGCCTCTGACCTGCTTTTGTAGCCACAGTATTTTTGTGGCTGGTCCAGTTAAGTTGCTGGTCAATGGTGACCCCGCCAAATGTTGATGGTGGGGATTCGACTATGGTAACGGTGTTGAATGTCAAGGGGAGGTTGTTCGACTCTCTCTTGTTGGAGATAGTCATTGCCTGGCACTTGTGTGGAGCGAATGTTACTTGCCACTTATCAGCCTAAGCCTGAATGTTGTCCAGGTCTTGTTGCATGCAGGCATGGACTGCTTCATTATCTGAGGAGTTGTGAATGGAACTGAACACTGTGCAAGCATCAGCAAACATCCCCACTTCTGACCTTATGATGGGGGGAAGGTCATTGATGAAGCAGCTGAATATGGTTGTGCCTAGGACACTGCCCTGAGGAACTCCTGCAGTGAGGTCCTGGGGCTGAGATGATTGGCTTCCAACAACCACAACCATCTTCCTTTGTGCTAGGTATGACTCCAGCCAGTGGAGAGTTTTCCCCCGATTCCCATTGTCTTCAATTTTACTGGGGCTCCTTGATGCCACACTCGGTCAAATGCTGCCTTGATGTCAAGGGCAGTCACTCTCGCCTCACCTCTGGAATTCAACTCTTTGTCTATGT
Organism: Squalus acanthias; assembly: GCA_030390025.1. Classification (NCBI taxonomy): domain Eukaryota; kingdom Metazoa; phylum Chordata; class Chondrichthyes; order Squaliformes; family Squalidae; genus Squalus; species Squalus acanthias. The sequence continues at coordinate 21,924,411 of CM059433.1, read as the reverse complement.
TTGGACCAAGCTGTAATGAGGTCGGGAGCCGAGTGGTTTTGGCAGAATCCAAACTGAGCATCAGTGAGCAGGTTATTGGTCAGTAAGTGCCACTTGATAGCACTGTCGATGACCCCTTCCATCACTTTGCTGCTGATTGAGAGTAGGCTGATGGGGCGGTAATTGGCCGGATTGGATTTATCTTGCTTTTTGAGGACAGGACATACTTGGGGAATTTTCCACTTTGTCGGGTAGATGCCAGTGTTGTAGCTGTACTGGAACAGCTTGGCTAGAGGCGCGGCTAGTTCTGGAGCACAAGTCTTCAGCACTAGAGTCGGGGCCCATAGCCTTTGCTGTATCCAGTGCCCTCAGCGTTTCTTGATATCATGTGGAGTGAATCGAATTAGCTGAGGACTGGCTTGTGTGATGGTGGGGATCTCACACCCCAGCATGATTCGGTGTAAAATTGGAGGAGGAAAAAGTGTTTTGAATGTTTTTAAATGTCATTTTAATGAGGTTTAGTAAAAGCACAGAGGATATTTTCATATTCCCCAGTATGTCATATCAGAGCTGCTTTCCACTGCTCTCCAACACCATTGGCTATCATCATGAAGAACTTGTCCATGATAATGAGCTGTTAAAATGATGGCCTATTAGGTTCAAATACTATTTCTTTAGTGTCATATATGGAGCTAGCGTGCATTTTAAGTTATATTCATTAAGTATGAAAAGAAGTTGCTGCCAAATCCACAAAAATCTTTACAGAATAAAAGGCTTCTCTTGAAGCTTCAGTTCTGTACAGCAGATAATTAGTGTGGCTCCATTTTCATAAAGTGGTCAAAAACAGATGATTTTCAGCACCAGGGAGAAGTAGTTCAAGTGAACAGCTTTTATCCATGCAGTTTGTGAGATTTTTTTTTCTTTTAATACAACAGGATTTAACAAAATGCCTGTTATCAAATGAAATCTACTCTACCTAGTTAATGTTTTCAATTGACAATATGCTTTCAATTTGCTGCACATGAATTTGTTTTACAACATACAGATGCTAATATTTATTAAATCAGTTCGACTTGTACATTATTAAATGCAGTCACAACAGTCAGTCCAAAATGGTAAGAAACACACTTTGTTTAGATTTAGATTTTTGGAGGGGAAAAGAGGTTATGAAAACTGCACCAAGGAATAATTAGCATCACTTTTCATTGCTGCAGACACTTTCAAAAAGTATTTTATTGTTCTAAAAGGTTTCTGGCCTTTCCTCTTCCTCAAAGCACTGATTCTTTTCTGAGGTCTGATTCCATGTGCACCAAGCACCATATGGTACCTCACCATGGCCATTATTCATGGGAGAGCCTTAGCAGTAAGTGCTGGCAGACTGTTCTACTGTGAAGCCAACCCTGCCCTTAGCCGATGTCCATATTTGCTCAGCGGAAACTGATTAGGACCAGGAACCCTGCCCAAATTTGCACTCCATATGTTGAATTAGCTGATTTCAGCTGAGCTCGCATTCTGACTGTCGTCTCGGCTGATATCAGCTTATCCAATGTATACCAGGAACTAAACATGAAAGTTTCCTGGTTTATATAGGTCAGCTACTCAATGGATAAACCCAACTGAGCCATAGGAAGAATGATTTTGGAAAATTTGTACAACTATAACGAACCTTAATTGTAAGGGGCTGATAATCCAACCTTTACAAAATGTCACTGGTGCTCGGGATATCAGTGTTAGAAAGACCTGACCTTTTCCAGTAATACAAGGTTAGCTCATTTGACTATTTTACTGGCACCCCAGGTGTGTTGCTCATGACATACAGGATGCACGGGAAGGGGGAGGGGGGCGGGCAACGGTGTAAAGGATCTGGGATTTCAGGCACCACAAATCATTCGAGGGTAGCTGGTTGCCTGCTCAATGCTGACAGAATTTCCCAGTTTGCAGGGGGGGAGAAGCGGAAGGGACATGGGACAGTGGACAAAGGCGGCACAGGAGACTGGGAAGGGGAAGCAGAGGTAGCTTAAGGACAGCTGCAGCAATGCTCAAGCACTTCAGTTGAATTATGAGGAGGGCCCTCTCATTTTATTTTGACCAGGGAGGAGGCTTTAATGAGCCTTGAGCACAATTTATGCACAGGCTCCCAACGGACATCATGAGTGCCAGCTGCATTGGTATTCATTTGGCTCCTCAGGAGTGTTACAGGCCCCGGGCATCCACACTCAATAATATCAGGAGTCTGTCATTGGATTAGAATCATAGAATGGTTACAGCACAGAAGGAGGCCATTCGGCCTGTCAAGCCCGTGCTGATTATCAGCAGCTAAAGGAGAAGCATATTTTAGTTAATTAAAAATGTTTAAAAATATATAAAACTAGGTTGTTTTTCCCCTCTTCACAGCCTATTCTGCCCAACGCCACCCTGTCTCCAGGTACAGTGACAGATGCAATAGTCAGGTTGCTGTACTGTCCATGTACATGCTGGTAGAAAGGATCAAACTGCTCAAGAGAACAAAGGCCTACACACACTGTAAGTGACAGTCCCAACATGGATATTTTTTTACATGAATAAGTCAGTGTTGGGGACCAAGGTGGAAAAGCTAGAAAAGTAAAAGTAAATCAAATAGTTGGAATTAGCTGACACCAAGCTTGGATGTTCAAAGCCTATGGACTACAAGGGAAAGGGAAGGGAGGGGTTGCATTATTTTGAGGTCCTGAGAAAAAATGAGTTGGGAGTAGGAGACAGTGTGGTAAGTCTGCGAGGATATACCTATCAGGATAGGATGAACAGGCTGGGTCTCTTTTCTCTTGAAAAGAGAAAACTGAGGGTGACCGAATCGAGGTCTTTAAAATTATGTAAAGTTTTGATAGACACAGAGGGGGGACTTTTGCCAGCCCTGGGGAGGCGGGTTTGGAGGCGGGACTGCCGGGAAAATGTCAGAATCTGGGGGCGGGTGCCCATCCCGCCCCCAACCCGCCTCCGTGCCATCTTCCCAGGAGGCGGGTACCCGACCCGCGCTGGGAGCCGCCTCCCCAAGGCGGGAAGGGGTTCCCAGCCACTTTACTGCCTGTTAACAGGTAGTTAACAGGCAGTTAAGAGGATTATCCCCATTTTGCCCCTGCAAGTGCGGGCTTCCCGACGTCGGGAAACCCCGCCAGGGTCAGCGAGGCGAGCAGTGGGTCTGCGGGGGTCGGAGGGGTCCAAAAGTCCGATGTGGAGATAAGTGATGGGTGCAAGTGTGGAGAGGTGAGTGTGTGAGGTGAGTGAAAAGTGATAGAAAATGTTTACTTACCTTTGTTTCTTCCTGCAGGCTTCAACAGTTGGGGAACCGGCATCTCACCGGCAGAGATGACAGATGGCTGGTGCATTCTCCGATGCAGCAGCCATCTGATTTCTGCTCAGCAGATAGGTTTGATGAGTCTTGAATACAAAGACTCATCAAATAACAGAGAATTTCAGTGTATGACAGCTTCTCAAAGCTGTCAAACGATGACAATTCATCTGTCAAAAAGTTTTGACAGATGAAACATCATACGCTGACATTCTCTGTCACCGGCTTCCCCTTAATTGGCCTGCTAAACCCGCTGGGCAGGCTTAATAAGGTCAATCAAGGGAAAATAGCGTGGGTTGGCCAGCAGTCGATGGAGGCGGGACTAAAACCCGACAAGTGGGAGTCCCGCCTCCTAAAGCTCCCCATTGTCAAAATCCAGCCCAGAGAGAGTGTTTCCACTTGTGGGGAAGAGCAAAACTAGAGGCCATCAATATAAGATAGTCACCAAGAAATCAAATAGGGAATTCAGAAGAAACTTCTTATACCTAGAGAGTGATGAGAATGTGGAACTTGCTACCACAGGGAGTGGTTGAAGTGAATAGTATAGATGCATTTAAGGGGAGGCTAGATAAGCATATCAGGGAGAAGGGAATAGAGGGTTATGCTGAGAGGGTTAGATGAGGAAAGACGGGAGGAGGCTCGAGTGGAGTACAAACGCCGGCATGGACTGGTTGGGCCGAATAGCCTGTTTCTGTGCTGTATATCCTATGGATTCCTATGTAATATGTAAATTGCAACACCATAGAGGTTTTGGGGGAGACAGTGGGCATCTTAGCGCCTCCCGTTAGCGCCTCGGGGGCGATAATGGGGCGCTAAGCACTTACTGACCGGGCGCGGTGAGAAGATCGATTCCTGCTATAGTCAGCGGGAGGTTTGCAGTGGCGGTATGGCATTGCGACCCGATCTCCTTCGCCTGCAGATCGTGACGTCATTGCCGTGCGCATCACCCCGGTAGCGCCCCGGACCCGAACTTCGGTTCCGCCCCCTGCAGCATCGCTGGGCAACAACACCGGCAGCTGCAGGAGGCGTTCATCGGGAGGCCGGGCGCTTCGGGGGCAATACTTAAAGGCGAGGTGGCCGAGGTAGGGAAAAAAATTGTGAAATGCTGTTTTTGTTTATTTTTCATTTCTCTTCGCCAGTGATCAATCAGCCCGGCACTCTGCTGCAGTGCATCGGGCTGATCGGGCCGGATTGCGGCTGCCGTCAGGGACCAGATAAGTTTTTTCCTTGCAGAGCCTGCAGCGATGGCCCTTCCCTTTAAGAGAGGGGAGGGGCCTTCCAACATGGCAGTGCTGCACGGCCCAGTGTGCAGCGCTGCTCACCTACCGCCCCGCCTGCTGCGCTCCAGGAAGGAAGTGGAACGCTTGATTTAGCGCTCCACTTCCTTTCTGGAGCACAAAACCAAATCTTTTAAAAGTTGAAAAACATTCACGCCTGCCGCAAATTTTTTCAACTTTTAAAAGTTAGTGCTCCAAACGGGGCGATACCGAATTTCTCCCACAGCTGGAAATACACAGCCGCTCATTCAGCATCTATACAGATGAAAGGTGAGGTAATGTTTCAAGTGCAACCATCTGTCAGAATTACAGTTTTCTATTTCTTTTAATTTATTACAATTTTAGAGCTCAGGATAAATAAGAGAGGAAAGTTCAGAGGAACAATGACTGTAGCTGTACTGATAAAATAAAGGCAAAAAGGGGTGCAATAAAGAGAGGCTGGAGATTAGGGTTGAGAAAAGCACTGTCTTATCAGGTGACAAGCTTTCTCTTGTGCCCTGACCAGGAGTGGAGAAATATGTTCGGAGAGCCTCCCCACTTATGGGAGCTTGTAGAGAGCCAGAGTGTGGAGGACAATATTTGTACAACCTTACAGTAAGGAAAAAAATGATAGGCAGGTTAAAATACAATAAACGTTTCAAATCTGCAGATGGCTAGCAGTGGAATCTGACAATTATTACCGCCAATTGCAAGTTGAGACAAACGACTCCTTCAGCATCCTTTACGATGTATACAGTCTACCAACTTAACAAGTGGGAAGCAAAAGCCCCTGTTAACTTCAATTTGATGACGGCAGGTTTACATAACCAGTTTTCTGTAGGCTCATTTAGAAAATTGAGCTGCTCTTTGCTCTTATCAGAACAGACCCATTCAAACGGAGATTAAACCCTAGTATTTCAAGCCCTGCATCATTATATTTTACCTTTGGGCAAATGGAGATAAGAATATGAATTATCTATCTTAATGTACTTTCTTTCCATTACAAATATATATATATAAAATAATATGTGCATGATTTGACTTCTATTTAAAGGGGAAAAAATAATGTGGGTTAAAGGTAGTTGGAGCATTTCATCAGTGTTATTCCTTAGTGTAACTAGCACTTTATAAAAAGGACCTTCTAAATAGTTCAATGTGCAAATGTTCAAAAGTCTTTTTTAATTCATTAGCATGCATTGCTGAAACAAACTGACCGTGAAAATTGAGGACAAAGAATCCCCCTCCGGAGAAGTCACTGTGAAACTTGATAAGAACCTGATTGGTGGAGCTGTAAGCTGATTCCAGAGCTGTATTACCACTGAAAACTCCTAACTGTGGAGCAGTCTGGTCAGGTCCATCCCTGTATAATGAAAGAAGACAAGTGTGTCTGAAAATTAGTTCAGGAATAAATGATCAACTTTTACTACTGATTATAAAGCTTAAAGCAGCAGGCTTAAGGAGATCAGTTTAAAGCACAGGAAGGTATTTTTTGTTAGGTTTTTTTGGTATTCATTCATGGGATGTGGGCGTCGCTGGCAAGGCCAGCATTTATTGCCCATCCCTAATTGCCCTTGAGAAGGTGGTGGTGAGCCGCCCTTTTGAACCGCTGCAGTCCGTGTGGTGAAGGTACTCCCACAGTGCTGTTAGGGAGGGAGTTCTAGGATTTTGACCCAGCGACAATGAAGGAACGCCAATATATTTCCAAGTCAGGATGGTGTGTGACTTGGAGGGGCACTTGGAGGTGATGGTGTTCCCATGCGCCTGCTGCCCTTGTCCTTCTAGATGGTAGAGGTCGCGGGTTTGGGAGGTGCTAGCGAAGAAGCTGCTACATGTAAGCTATCTATTGAGCAATATTTGCAGAAGTTTAGTGATGTAATATTAATTTATTGTAACATATCATTTACATATGCATAGCACCACACATTAAATCCATGCGTAGCACATTAAATCTATCTGTATCAGAAAAAAAATCAAGTATCATGGTTTTTTCCATTGTCTCAAATAAGCAATTTTACTGCACTGATTTGCTGAAATATAAATCAGCAAAAACCTCAGAGATCCACATAAAAGCAACTGCATGAAAGTCTGCTATTTTTACTAATCACAGGTACTAAATTTATTTTCCAAAATTGGCTCCAGCTGTCATTTTTATTTTGAATATATAGCCATATAAATAACATTCATAAGTTAACAAATCGATTAAATAATTTTGCTGAAAACCATGACAGTTAACCACATACTCGCCTGTATGATGTTCCATACAATAACATTTCTTTCCATACAGCTCAGGGCCTTGGGATTTAATAACTTCTTGCCTGCAGCTACATTTCTTTACCTGGGATGTCTTGCTCCTGCCTTTCACTTACAGAGAAGGTCAATCATGCATACATAGTCTGGAGCCCTATTCTCCATGCGTGAATGTACTTTTTAGCAAGGAATCCCACAAATGATGGCTCCTAGTTCATTTCTGTATTGCAAAGCCATATCTGGTGAGCATAGGGAGCGGTGAGCACAGACTTGTCCCTCAAACACCTTTCGTCCTGCCCACATCTTCTTTAGTTTCTGACTGGTATGACTTAATATCAATCAACACTCACCTCTGCTGAAGTTAGGTGGAAGTGAGCGATGATTGACAGCTAATCAGGCCACTCATAAGCTAAAGAGAGTGGTCTAGGTGCTCTGTGCATGCACATTTCTGATATGTGTATGGTTGTGCGCACAAGCTGGATGCATGCAGCTTGAAAGATGATGGGAACAATAGGAAATTGCTGGATTGTGACGATCTTTAACAACAATCCTCTGAGTTCTTGTGTGCTCAGTAGTTGGAATTTCACTGGGTTAGAGTCAACAGGGAAGCAAACATGAGAGCTACCAAAATCCCAAAGGGTGCTGAATCTGACTGCTGCAAAAGGAATTGTTGTTGGAGAGAAAATGGGACTTTTGCAAAATGAGAGTTCACAATCATTGGGCTGGATTTTAATTGACCCGTGGAGGCGGGTTTGGAGGCGTGTGGGGGGTTAAAATTGCGAAAACTGGCGGGCGGGCACAAGTCCGCCTCCATCCCGCCTCCACGCAATTTTCATTAAATCGTGTCTGCTGCTCCCGACTCCATCCCGCCTCTAAGAGGCGGGATAGGCTATTAAGGCCCTTAACAAGCACTAAATTGCCTCTATAATGCCATTTTGAAAGGCCTTTGTGATTTTCACCCTTGCTTTACGTGAAGCACGCCTGTTCTGAACCACGATTGTGAAACCAGGCGGGAGCACATTTGGATATGGATAGTTGACGCTGGCTGGCTATGGGGATGCATATGTGGATGGATGTATATATGGATGGATGGAGAGGAGACATATCTGGGAGTGGTGGTGTAAAAATATCTGGGAGCAGACTTAGGACTGCTGCTGCTCATTTTGCAGGTCCTCTCACAGCAAAGGCCAGGCAGTCTTTGAAGACCTTCAATGCAGCAGCAATGATGACATCATCAAAGGTGACTTTCAGACTGAAAACACTAATTGGTTCATGGGTTCCCACATGCTGGAACTCAATTGCCCAATTAGGTGAAAATTGCATCAATCTCCCACATCCAATTGCAGTCGGGTGGATAACACGAAAAGTGGATGACACGACTCCAACCCGCCCCAGTATCAAAATCCAGCCCATTGCGTTCCAAAATCCCTGCTGCTTGTAAAATCATATTTTAAAACTTGGGACAGGCAACAGATGCCTGATCTTGGAGAGTGAATTGTTGATTAACAAGCAAACTGGGGCAGGACTTTCTTTGTGCTGCTGTGGGTGGTGAGATACATTTGCTCTGTGTTGAGCTACATACATGATCCAATTTTCCTAGAAATTGCCTGTTTTGTATTGTGCCAGCTGGCAAATTTAACTTGGCTACAAGCCTTACCAGGTTTGAAACTTATATGGTTAATAAACATTTTTCGTGTTGTCTTGGCTGCTACATAGCTATATCCTAAGCTGCTTCTGTTCTTTCCATCTGTGAGCGAAGCCACGGGAAATGAACTGGCTACTTTTAACATAATAAAGAAGATGTTCATTGCTGTTTCTGGTTTAAAATATTAATCTGACCTAAACACCTAATATCTTTTAAACATACATTTTTGGTTTATATGTAGCAAAGCAGACAAACACAGCCAGAGATAAATGTAACAAGGGCAAATATCTTATAAAATTCAGCTTGGCGGCTGCTGAAAATACAAAATGGTCTTGAGAATTTGTGCTGGGATTCCATCAGTTGACCTTCCAACATCCCTGTAGGCCAGTGCATTTTCCAATTACTCTGATTTCAGCCAGTGTTTGGTAGATTGTGATTGAACTTCTTCTCAGAGTTTCAGGCAACAGTCAGAGAGAGAGATTAGGGAGGGGGAGAGAGAGAAGGGAGAGAGAATGGAGAGTCAGAGACAGATGGAGTGAGAAAAGAGAGGGAGAGAAAAGGGGGAGAAAGGGAGACCACGAGAAGGAAGGGAGACTGAGAGAAGGGAGGAAGAGAGTGAGGTGGGAAGGAGAGAGAGATGGGAGGGGAGAAAGAGAATAGAGAGAGACCATGCACGTGAGCTCTGCAACAGGTAGGGGAACTGGTTTGTAAAACTTTGCTGCTCATTTTCATTACAGACCCTTTATCGATTTCTGTCGAAAATAAAGATGCAACTGCGCTTCTGTTGCCGACATAGACATTGGTCCTGATTTTTTATGGGGATTCTCCCAATCTCCTGCAATAACTTTGGTGGGACATCGGCAGAACGCCAGGAGAAACAATGCCAACAGCCGTTTTCAGCCGTTTATACTGTTTCTTAGGGGGGGTTCCACTGATCTCCCACTGAAGGTCTGGTAGACGATCTGGAGAACCTTCTGAAAAATCAGAGCCATGGAGTTTGCATTTTCTAAGAATTTCTCTTGTGATGCCATGTTGGTCATGGCTTGTCGTGGACTGACAGCCCAGCCACATGTTGACTAGGTTGCAGCCATCCTCATCCAGTCTATTGGTCTGTCTGCCTTTCAACTCTGGTGAGTGCAGGAAGCAAACATTTGTTATTGCAAGCTGACAAACAGGGTTAAGATAGGGTATCAGTGAACAATGTTCCTGATCTTGAGAAGTAAGACAGAGCTTTATTAAAATTCTCTACTTTTTCTCCCAATTTCACTATCCATTTTCTTCAACACTGTTCAGACATGATTACATGATGAGGAGCTGGATGTTTATAACTGCAGAGAACCTGGTATCTTTAGAGAGGGGAGACATGTGGTAACATCATGGTCAAGATTTCATGGTTGTTCTTGACTTGGTGTCTCTCAACATTGCAGATGATAAGCCAATTCTTCAGATGACCTTTTAACGACTCTAATGGTAATAATGGCCTGGATTTTGCAGTCAGCGATGAAGAAACAGCACTTGCCATTCAGCTCGCTGACAGCTGCCCACAGACTTTTCGTGGGTTTTTGCGTGGCAACGTACGGTAATTAGAGATCCTTTCCAGTGCGGCGCCCCCTACAGGAGATCTGTGGCCAGTGTGAGCAGGACAAGCAACAGCATGGTTCTTCAACCAATCAGAGTAAAGAATCCTCATTGAGACACGCAGGGCTAGAAATTTGTTATAGCCAAGGATAGGGCGGGGTCAGTAGAAAAGTTGAAGAATTAGCACCAGGCGCAAATGCTTTAGCCTGCACGAGAAATTTGTGCTTATTGCTCAATAAAAAGATTGGAGTCCTAAATCAAGTCCTAAAACCCAAGCTCATTGTCGTTAGACTTAAAGGGTGAACCAATATCGGGTGCAGTCTAATCACAACTCATCATTGCCGCAGGCTTTTTTCACTACTTAAAGGGGAGGTTCATTGATGCTGCAGCACCTCATTCTCAGCATTACTGGCTGTGCAGCTGCCTCAGCAAGCAGAAGCAGAACAAGGAGAAGGAGCCGAAGGACTGAACCAGGTGTACTCATGGCAGGTCCACACCCCAGGGAGAGAGCCCGCAGATTCTCCGATGAAGCACTGGAGGCATTGGTTTTCATTGTAGAGAGACGGATGGTGGTGCTCTAGCCGGCAAGTGGCAGGAGGCCCTCGCCTCACCAGAAGTGTTCCACACCATGTGGAGGGAGGTAGCGCAGCACGTCTCGGGTAGCAATGTTGTCTCCAGGATCCACACACAATGCAGGAAGAAATTTAACGACCTCACTCAGGTGGTCAGGGTGAGTGAATGCTTCAACAAATGCTGCATACCACCATCTGAACCTCAGTCTGCACACACTGCCCAAAACACCACACCCCCAGCATGCACCCACCAACAATCTCTACCTAGCAACACTCACACCGACATCTCACACCTGGCACACAATGGCAGCTATTCAACTATGGCAGGCACAGGGTCATTAGTTATTAGAATTCACATGATATGTGTGATATATTTATAGATAAATTTATTAATGGTCTTTGAAATATTTTGTGGTTTCTCTCATTTCACCTTTGCATCCAGGAGGACGCTGTGATACGCCATGAGACAGGGATTGTATGATGGGGATGTGGTGAGCTACGGGGATCTGGGGTTTCATTCATGTGAATCAGAGTCTGATGAGCCGGTCACGGACAGCCCGTCCAGAAGGCCGATTTTCTCACTGCCTCCTCCCTCCCTCCTGTTCCTCCTCCTCCTCGTCCTCTTCCTCCTCGTCCTCCTCCTCATCCTCCTCTGCCTTGTCCTCCTCCTAAGGTGGTCCCGCAATTCCTGCTGGCAAGGGCTAGGCCCTCATGATGGCCAGATTGTGGAGCATGCAGCAGACCATGACAAAATGGGACACCTGCTCTGGCGAGTACTGGAGGGCTCCTCCCAAGCGTACAAGGCAGCGGAACCGTTGTTTCAATAAGTCGATGGTCTGCTTGATGATGTTCCTGGTGGCAGCATAGCTCTCATTATATGAGTGTTGGGCATGGGTGTTGGGGTTGCGGAGGGGAGTCATGAGCCTGGTGGAGAGCGGATAGCCCTTGTCTCCGAGCAGCCACCCTCGAGCTTGATGTGGTGGCTGGAAGAGTGTTGGCACACCAGTCTGGTGCAGGATGAAGGCATTGTGGCTGCTGCCAGGATAGCGGGCATTGACATTAAGGATTCGCTGTCTGTGGTCGCACACCAACTGCACATTAAGCGAGTGGTAGCCTTTGCGGTTATGGAAGATCTCAGGATTGTTATGCGGTGCCCACAAGGCCACATGGGTGCAGTCAATTGCGCCCTGCACCATGGGGAATCCCGCTATCCTGGCAAAGCCACATGCACGCTCGTCCTGCTTCTCTCTGGTGATGAGGAAGGAAATGTAGTCCCTTCTCCTACTGTAGAGAGCCTCTGTGACCTCGCAGGTGCAGCGATGGACGGCGAACTGCGAGATATTAGCTATGTCTCCTGTTGCAGACTGGAAGGATCTGCTGGCGAAGAAATTGAGGGCCACAGTGACCTTGACTGTCACTAGGAGAGCCGTGGTCACCCTGGTCTGAGGCTGGAGGTCTGGTTGCAGGAGGTGACAGAGTTCTGTGACCACCTCCTTGGTGAAGCGAAGGCTTCTAATACACTGCTCCCCGCTTAATTGAAGGTAGGAGAAGTGCTCTCAGAATACTCTCGGAGGGTAAGGCCTCCTGTTGAGAGCCCTGATGGCCCTCCTCCTCCCTCTGTGCAAATGTTCCCAGATTTCTCGCTGCTTACATTCCCTCCGCCATAGATCCTGGAGGGCGAGGTGGCATGCCAGTATAGCCCCCATTAATGTTACCAAATGTAGCAGTTTGAATCTTTGACAAATAAATGTAGCTACTTTTTAGTTGCCAGAAAAGTTCTGATACAAAAGAACCTTGTAATTACTGAATGAAACAGTTGCAGTGGGTGAAACTAACATAAAAACACTGAAACTGCACTAACCTGACAGCTGCGAGTGATTACTGATGATCCCTATTAATAACGTCCCTGGAGCCGGCTTCCTGGTGCTGCATGCCAGCTATCCCTGCAGGTGTTTACTCCAGGTGGTGAGGTAAGTGGCGAGATTCAATTTTGCAAATCGGGCAGTCAGTGAGCGTTGCACACTCACTGATGTCACGATCTACCTGGCATTGACGTTCCTGGCGATACCTCTTACCGGCGGTGCTACAGGGGGGGGGCCATATTTGGTGTGCGGCGCTGGATTGGCCTTGCCCCGGTGATACTGGTCTAGCGCCCCAGTAGCACCATCTATTGGCGTTAACAGGAGGCGCTAAGGGAACAAATTTTCCCCCCACAGGGTCTAAACCAGGCAGTATAAACCAGGATGTATAAATTAGATTTAAATCATGTACAGAAAGCGAAATAAAGAGAGGGGTAAAAAAAGATGGGATTAAGTGAGAGAGATAAAAGAGGCAGGCAGAAAAAGTTTTTAAAAAATCATTTTAATTAAACTAATTAAATTCTGAAGAAATGCACTTGTAAAATTAAATTTTCAGTGCCAGAGAGGATGTTTGGCAGTAATTATGACTTAGCATGCCGTTAAAAATTCACTTACACCTGAATGCACCAGCCCTTACTTTTTCTGCCGTGTTTAGTGGGTAACTAGTGGGTAAGTCTATCGGCCAGATACTATTATAGCGCAGTCTATGGAGCAACATAGTTGACAGCAACTTCTGGATTTCCGAGTTTAACTGCGCATGTGCGTACTCCAGACGTTGCTGTCGGGTTTACTGCATAATAACGGTGAGCACTGTGAGCACTGTTAGCTTCACCATTATTCTCAACGCAAAATCCGAGCCATTGTCAATAGCAAACAAAAAAATAAATCAGATGACATTCAACAGAACGAAAACAATGATGAATGTGGCCAATCATAATTATGTAAGGGATCCTTGCCAAGGTACTGCAATGAGGAGGCAAATATTCCACTTGTATTTATTTGGCAATTGAATTCAATAGCTCACTGTGACATAGTCTATTAAATTTGTTAGAAATTTCAAGGATTATTTCTCTGGGTTCTGAACTTTTAATAAATGGTTCCATTTCAGGATAAGCGATTGGGGGAATTGAGGTCTGACCAGTGTGTTCTAAGGCTAAACTGCAGTTTGCTAAGTCTGAGATATTGTGGAAGCTTTAACTATGACAGCTGACTGATTTCCATGAGATTTGACACAGACAGTAGTGGTGTTACTGGCCATCAGGGTTTGAATTTGATCCCTTCTCATGGATGGTCACAATGTTTGATGCTTCCCATTCAAATGAGACAACACCAGTTGAAAATAGACAATTGAAAACAATGACTGATATTGATGAATACGAGGAGCAGTGCGTTCCTTTGATAGGGCTTTAAAATGTGACCTCTAATGTCCTTTGCGAAAATCGTTGCCTCCCTTGATCTGTCATAAGATTGACTACTCGAACATTAACCATCAATTTCCTTGCTCATATGTTATGAAATCAACGTTAACACTTCAGTGCAGGATTTTTTTATGCTTTATAAGAAGAGGCAATCTCCCCTTAGGGATACTTTGAAAATTACACTAGCAATCTGATTTTAAAATATAAAACAGCTTTGAAAATTGTCCTGGCTGAAGTGCATTAAACCGTATCTAACTTCAATGGAATAATATCACTGGGGAAACACTTTGTGAATACTTCAGCTCTACAAACCCTCTGACAGTACAACAGTAGATATATTGTACAGAGAGAGTAAGGGCTACCCAGGAGTGATTAAAAGATAGTATGATAGAGGGAGTTTGGATGATCTGAATTGTTAGAATAAAACTCGAGTGCTGTGTAACTGTCATATCAATCTTCAAACTCGATTACACCTTTAAACTCAGTCAGGATATTTACTGTATTACTTGCATTGTCCACACTATCAACTTCATGGAGAATACTTATTTCCATTTTTAGACCCATTGGTGATGCTCACAATAAAGGATTAATATTTATAATTATAATCCCGTTGCAAATGTATCCATTGATAATCAATATGGCATAGTGTTCTATTTCTATTTATAGCATATGTGTGGTATCCCAGGAAAATATGCTTGTTCAACGAGAAGTTTTAGCCCCACAAGTAGATCTGATTACATCACAACACTCCAAGCCACCAGGGCTCATAAAGACCATTGAATGGTTTTCACTATCCAATCAAGTAATGCATCCATTGGACTATCTCTCAGGGTCCAGTCGCATTACAAGTTTATTTGTAGTACAAAGTAGTTTTGGTTTCGCCCTGATGTTAAACTGATCTGCTGTAAATCGGGTTTTTTTGGCCCGAACTAACTTTGAATCGAAGCAGAGTCTCACTCTGCTTTGCTCCAGTGTTAGGTCAGGCTCCAGCGTTGGATTCGAGCTGCATTCACGATACAAAACCACTTTATTCAAACACGTCAGCTGTGGTGTAAATCTCCCTAAAGTCAGTAAATGTACTCCAAATGGGCAGCTTTCAAAATTTATTTTTATGTTATATTAATTCTAAGGATTTTTGAGAGTGGGATTTGCAACAAAAAAAATCAAGCATCTTTGAGCAGAGAAAATTAAGGGCAGATTTAATAGATGTTTTTAAAATAATGATCGGTTTTGCTAGAGTAAATAAGGAGAAACTGTTTGCACTGGTAGGAGGGTCGGTAACCAGAGGACACAGATTTAAGATAATTGGCAAAAGAGCCAGAGAGCAGATGAGGAGACTTTTTTTACTCAGCGAGCTGTTGTGATCTGGAATGTGCTGCCTGAAAGGGTGGTGGAAGCAGATTCAATAGTACCTTTCAAAAGGGAATTGGATATATTCTCAATAAAAAAAAAAATTGCAGGGATCTGAGGAAAGAACAGGGGAGTGAGACTAATTGGATAGCTCTTTCAAAGGGCCGGCACAGACACGATGGGCTGAATGGCCTCCGCCTGCGCTGTATGATTCTATCTCTGAGAGGAGTAAAAATGTACTTTTTGTTGCTATGTTGTGAAACTAACAGGTGAATTTTAACTCCTAACAACGGGTGGGTTGGGTTTGGGTGAGATGTAAAAATTTTAAAAATCTCAACCTGACGCCAACCTGCCCACTTCTGGTTTTAACGGAGGCGGGACAGGGGGGCAGGCAGCCAACCCGCTCCCAGTTATGCTGATTTTGGCTAAATTGCATTGAGAAAAACAGCGCAATCAAGTGGAAACTCCAAGCCCCTTAATTTATCTTAAGTTGTGTATATCTTTGATACCCAGACCTCACCTCAACACTACACAGTGCCCATCAGGTCAGTATATTCCCGACCATACTCATACATCACAATCTCAGTCCTTACTTATTTCAGGATTGCCACATTTTGGGATTTTTCACCATTTTTCCACAGAAAGGATTTAGAAAAGAGTTACACTTATATATTGAGTTTAAAAAAGGGTAGCGAGATAAAAAGTGGTTAAAATTCTAATGAGTTAGACTTTGACGTTGTTTTCCCAAAGCCTGTAAACAGTAAGCAATTTGTTTGTCTGTCTCAGTAATCAATAAACACTTCACACCCAGTGTGTTGGGAAGTGTCTGGTCCCAGGCAATAGAAGAGGCTATCTGGAAGGCTTTCCCTTCTGGCTATGAACACAGGGAGATAAAGACAGAGGCCGGAATTTTCCCTACCGAGTCAGTTTGGGTGCGTGCGGGCTGTGTAGCGGGTCGGTATCACGATGTAATGATCAGTCTGCTCTTCAGAGCGACTTTAACGTAATGGCCCCATTAAGACAGACATGCGCGTTTCCTGGCCTGATTAAACGGTGCGGGATCTGATGATGTCATCGATGACTCATTTTCAGCTGGGATATTTTAAAGCAGCCTTGGCCACATCGCATTTGAAGGTTGATGTAGGAGTGTGAAAGGAGTATTGGAGAGGAGTATCTTGTTGCTGAGAAATAGAAAAATTAGTTTTGAAAGACAGAGGGCTGCACCCAGCTTTTGCGATGAATCTCAACATATTCTTGTGGAGGGAGTCAGAGCACGCAGGGAGGTCCTCTTCCCTGCTGATGGGTGGAAGGGAACTCTCCAAGAGACCAAAGAGCCTGGCTCCAAATTGCTGAGAAGGTCAATAGCAGGGATGTTGTAAGGAGGACCTGGGTACAGTGCAGGAAGTGCTTCAATGATCTGATGAGATCAGGAAAGGTGAGTGCAAAGCCACACTCACCTTCATCCTGATGTGCCTGTCACCACATCACCATCACTCTGCCTTCCCAAGCCTACTCCTGCACATCATTCCTCACACCAACATACCTTGCTGGAGACCCTGGCTAGTGCGTACTGAAGGGCTCCTCTAAATCTGTCAAGGCATCTGAAGCGCATCTTCAGCATGCCTATTGCTTGCTCTATGACACATCTGGTGAACATGTGGCTTTCATTATAACGCTCCTCAGCCTCTTTGCTTGGTCTCCTCAAAGGTGTCATGAGCCATGTCTTCGGTGGATAGACCTTGTCTCCAAGCAGCCAGCCAGTAAGTGTGTCTGACGGTGCGAAGAGCTGAGGGAGGGTGGACTGACAGAGTCGTGACAGCTGCCAGGGAATTTGGCGCACACATGCATGATGGTCTTCCTATGGTTGCAGACCAGCTGCACCTTGAGGGAGTGGAAGCCCTTGCAGTTCACAAACACTCCGGCAAATGTCTGCGATAACCTGCTGCGATAGCCTGAGCCTCCTTTGGCACTGCTGCTCAGTCATGTCCAGGAAGCTCATCCTCTGCCTGTATACCCTGTGTTGGGGGTATCGCCACTAGCGCGGTGCAGCCCTGTGCTGATGCCCTCTGTCCTGTGGAGCATCAGGTCATTGAGGAGAAGGTTGGTGGTGGTGTTGCTGCTGCTGGTGTGCCTGCTGCTGCTGGTGTTGGGGCTCATCCTGGTCTGATCATGAGGACCAAGGTGAGACAGTGTAAGTGGCACCCATGCTGATGTAATAGATGGCAGGTCAAGTAGTGATCAGAGGACAAATCTGTCAATGTTGTGATAGTTACTGGCAAGGCAATGTGGTGAGAGCAGCTTCTGAGGTTGCAGAAAATACTTGCAAACTGCTGACACCTAAATCTGTGCTCAAAATGTAGTCAGCTTGAGCCTTTCCCTTGGGCAAGTAAGCAGGTGTCATGTGGGAGCACTAATTTGGATTTGCATGCTCTGCATTAATGAGCTCGCACAATGGCCACTGAGCTTCTGCCTCAGGTTGACAGAGGTGGTTGTGTGATTCCCGTGGTCATCCAGTAAAAATGAAAAGGTCTGGTTAAAATCCCTGTTAAGGGTCTTGCAACAAGGATTTAGTGAGCTTAATTAGGTTGCCCGCCTCTGCCGTTCGGGTCCGTGGCACGCTGGCAAACGCGTCCGAGTTAAAGACGCGAGGAGGCGTGATGACGGCGCGTTCCCGACTTGCTCGCATTTTCTGCAACTTTTACTGCCGACCCGCCTCCAAACCCGCAGGCACGGCAGCGGAAGATTCGGCCAGAGACACTCACTGACAGTTAGGTTTTTAAATAAAAGCTGCAAGGGCGAGCTTTGGCCAGGCTCAGAAGGAGAATGCAGGAGGTTAATTAAGAGCTATTTTCTTTAAGTCAAGTAAGATAACCCACTAATGTGGGGAAGCGTTGTTTGTTCATTAATTTATATTATTACATGAAGATAATTTGTACAGATTGAATCAAGTGAGTACAATCATAAATATTGCTCTGTATGTTCACTTGCTTTGAATAAAGCAGCTCTACGATTTGTATCTGGTCTCGTCTTCCCAGGTCATTTCTCGGTCTTCCCTCAAAAAGATTGAAAAGACACATAGGGGCTCATGCAAAATACCTGAGTATCTGTTTCAGATTTCAAGAGGGCACTATACACCTCTAGATAATGGTACTGCATAAATAGATGCTGGATAGTGTGAGTCTACCCTGCCACCTTCTCAAGGGCAATTAGGGATGGGCAATAAAAGCTGGCCTTGCCAGCGACGCCCACATCC
Source organism: Squalus acanthias (assembly GCA_030390025.1). Classification (NCBI taxonomy): domain Eukaryota; kingdom Metazoa; phylum Chordata; class Chondrichthyes; order Squaliformes; family Squalidae; genus Squalus; species Squalus acanthias. The sequence continues at coordinate 21,905,929 of CM059433.1, read as the reverse complement.
CATGAACTAATAAGAAAAAAGGGGTGTGGGATTCTCTTACCGGAGCAAATGATGTCACTGATCAAAAAGGTATCTATAACAGACCAAATTTGTAACAAGGACCACAGTCTGTAATTTAGTTTAAACATATGAGTACTTTGTAAACCCACAGTTCACTTCAGGGAAGCTATTTTTCTAAAGTGCTGTTACTTGCCACTACTAACTGAATTAAATTTCAGATCACCTTTAATTAACGGCGTAGTATAGGAAGGAGGTCAGTAAATCAATTTTCTGATCTACATCTACATCGCAACTGTTGCTAAAAAAATTTTTTATATATATGTAAATGATTTGGTAAGTAAATCAACATGATAATAATCAGCTGTAACTTGAAAAGAGTTATTTTTCTGATTTCACATAAAACAAGTAAGAGTTTTCTGATCTGTTATCAATTGGACATTAATCAGAAATAAATAGACACACTACCTGATTGTAAATAGACAGCTAAATCACTGAATTAGTGGCTCCCCATCTATACCACCATTTACCCCCAGAGTCAGTGGTAGAAAGTATACTTGTGTAAGTTAGAGGAAAACCCAGAAGTTGTTAGTCTCCAACCAGAAGATAATGAAGAGGAACCAGACGGCAGAAAAAAAGCAACTGACACCTCATGGTCCCAGAGTTTAAATACATTTGCACACAACCTTGGGCAGCAACATCCTTTGCAGAAACCAGCTTGCGCACAATCATGCAGCACTCCCACAGGATGCTGAACTGTACTGCATGCGTACACCCAGTCTCCCAGAGTAGCAGAAGAAAATGAGTGGCATTTAAGTATCAGGAATGCCATTCTGAATTTAGGATAGGAGGACAGATTGGAAATCATCCTGTAAATTTGGAATGACCTGTAAAGATTATTATGGTTGTGAGGTAGAGTACACAACGTGATGTCCCCCCAGGCAGCTTGACAGCAGATCCTTCTCACTCCAGTTTTGCAATACCGTATCACCTTAATAACAGTTCTAATTATAAAGTACAGTAACAAAAAGACATAATATGACCTTTAATTCAACATTTTACCCTTCTAATGTTAACATTATCCAATGATTTTGTTTAGATTTTCATTCCACAAGTAATTTTGTTTTTAATCAAACAGAAAGGTCATACCATACAGCAATGTAGTCATTGACTGGTTCCGTCTGCAGCAGAGTGAAGTTGATGTAAACCCCGTGTCCTGAAGGTACCGTAATTAACCAGCTACAGTCCTTTGAATTTGGGTATTCATTGGGAAACCCGGGAGAGTAGATGGTACCATTCCGAGATGTTATGTTGAGGCTACAGGGAGCTTTAAAAACAAACACAAAATGTAACACAATTAACCTAAGGTGTTTATCAGTACATTTAAATCTTTGACTTCTGTTGGAATTTCAAAAATGACTGTAAGGCTTGCTTTAGGTCACTGCTAATATACCATCTGAAACAGGCCTTCCAATTCCTTAAAGGTACACTCGTTACTTACCTGTTATGCACAAAATTGTTTACAACCACATCAGCCATTACTGAGTTCTTAATCCACATCCACTGCACACAGTAAAATTTTACTAGAGGAAAGTTGACATTGATCAGATTTACTCTAGTTACTAGTTCAACTAATTTCTTGGACTATCGGTTAAATCATTACATTTTGTGATGCAATGACACAGGCAGGATCGTTGATTAGGCCTTCAATAGTTTCCAAAGATTTAGTAACACTGAATTAAAGAAGTACTATAAACAAAGTGAAGCAATTAGTCACACAAAATGGACATTTTTTTTTATAAATGGGGGTCCATAGTGGTAATGGAATGGATTCATCAAACCAGCTTTTCAATTGGTAGTGTGTATCTAATTTAACACAATCATAGTACTCTTTGCCACACTGCCATATTCATTGAAAGTTTTAGTATAACGAACAACCTGGGAATAAGTGGTGTTAAAAACTTCAATAAAGAACTATGGGGTGAAATACGTTTTGGGAGGTAGTGCAAAACATGCGACAGCGCACTGGCGGCCCATTTTGCACATTGCCTAATTTTCTTTTCCATTCACTTCGGTGACTTGAGCACAAAAATCTAGGCTGACACTCCAGTGTCGTGATGAGGGAGTGCTGCACTGTCGGAGTTGCCGTCTTTCAGATGAGACTTTAAACCGAGGCCCCGTCTGCTCTCTCAGGTGGACGTAAAAGATCCCATGGCACTGTTTCGAAGAAGAGCAGGGGAGTTATCCCCGGTGCCCTGGCCAATATTTATCCCTCAACCAACATCACTAAAAACAGATTATCTGGTCATTAGCACATTGCTGTTGTGCGCAAATTGGCTGCTGCGTTACCTACATTACAATAGTGACTGCACTTCAAAAGTACTTCATTAGCTGTAAAGCGCTTTGGGACCTCCGGTGGTCGTGAAAGGCGCTATATAAATGCAAGTCTTTTTTCTTCTTTCTTTCAATGGAGAAGAAAATCAGGAGGCGTGTAAAGCAGGCTGCCAGTGAGCTAGCGCCCATTTTACGCTGCCACTCAAAACTAAATTCACCCCGTATGAGTTGTAGGAATGATGTAAAGTCTGAAAATACATAACACTGCATTATTGCACCATTTATGACCCTCGAGGAATTAACAAATGGAGCAACACACAGGGAGTTCAGTGAAAAACTCAAATTAGCTGACAGCACCACTTCCAGTCGACAAGTTATACTACAGTCTATGTGGAGGCGATTCCTTAAATTCTTAGTGAGAAAGTAATAAGTCCCTAGGATTCAGATCTAGTCAATCAAACTATATGGCATTCTCATTTACCTGTGCTGAAGATTCCTAATTGACCATTTTCCTCCTTTCATACTATGCATAATGGGATACTGAGATTAATCTGGAAACCCACATGGAATTATATTGTACATTGCATATCTAAGTGATAACATAGGCGCTTCTCATTTTTTGGAAATTGAAGTGTATTATTTTACACATGTAGCTAATACTCTCTCAAATGAAATCTACTAAACTTAAATTACTTACCCATATGAGTAAAATCTGTTCTGATGTTCTTACGCAAAATCAGTTACATTCTTATCAGTATCTATAAGGTGAGAGAGCTTGATGGATAATACAATTTCTAAATAGAAAATTATACATTGAATGTGACAAGAATGAATCTTGTAATACAGTAATTACGCCATACTCTTTTGGTTTATTCTGTGTAAGATCAGTCAATAGCCGGTATCAGAAAACAGAAACTGAGTAAAATGAGGACATTGCTTACCGTAGCACAGATTTATGTGCCTTCCCAACAGCTACTAGAGACCAGTGAATGCTTTCTCAAATTGTTCAAAAAACTTACATTGGACCAACCTGTGTTTTTCAAGTTAATATATATCGTGTTGTATTCAGGAGGGAGCCGGGGGTTGGGGATTGAGGGGTGGGTGGGGGGGCGGTGCTATATTGTTGTTTCTCATGATTGGATGTCACCAGCACAGCCTAGCAGGAAAGCGACCTGGCTTGAAAGCAAGAAACTTGAGATTTTTACTAAAACATCAAAAAGCATTCTGCTCAAATTATTACTTTCTTCAACAAAAAAAATGGGCATATATTTGAATATAAAGCACTGCCCTAGAATTTCTTTAATGAAAAATGCTGGAGTATCACTTGCAATTCTGGATGCCCCATCATATAAATTATATTAGAGACATGGAAAAGGTGCAGTGAAGATTGGCTAGAATGATATCAAAAATGAAGAGTTACAGTTATGAAAAAAGGATTTTAAAAATTGGGGCGTTCACATGGGAACACTGAAGTTAAACGCAGGAACCTAAGAAAGGTTTTCAAAATTCTGAAATGTTTTAAGATGATAAGCAGTGAAAGGTTGTTTCTTTTTGTTGCCAATTCATGAATAGATTGATGAAGGAGAACTATATCAGGAATGTTACAGCAATGTAATGGTTCTGATACTGAACTAGCAAGGTCATAAGTTCAATGCCTGCCATGGCAAATTGTGAAATTAAATTCATTAACTATGATGATTTGTGGGCACTGGAAAAAATAACCATGAAAATAAATTGGATAAATACTTTAAGGGGGAAAACTTGCAGGGCTATGGGGAAAGAGCAGGAGAGTGGGACTAATTGGATAGCTCTTTCAAAGAGCCGGCACAGGCATGATGGGCCGAATGGCCTTCTTCTATTCTGTATGATTCTATGAAAACAGCTGGATTGTGATAAAACCTAACTGGATAAGTGGCTTGTCTGACATCAGTCTTGAATGAGCTGAAAATGTCTCCAGCTAAACATTGAGAAGACCAAAGCCATCGGGCTGGATTTTGTCAATGGGAAGCTTTTGGAGGCGGGACTGCTGCTTGCTGGCTTTCAATCCCGCCTCCATCAGCTTCTGGCCAACCAGCGGGATTTTCCCCTGATTGACCATGTTAAGCCCGCCCAGCGGGCTCAGCAGGCCAATTAGGGGGAAGTCACTGACAGAGCACGTCAACATCTGACGTGCCATCTGTCAAGATCTCTTGAAAGAAGAAATGTCAGCGTTTGACAGCTCTGTGAAGCTGTCAAACACTGACATTCTGTGTAGTTTGATGAGTCCGTGTGTTCAGGACTCATCAAACCTTTCAACTTTGCAGAAATCACCTGGCTGTTGGTTCGGAGGATCCAACAGCCAGTCTGTGAAATCTACAATGAAGTTGTCGGGACTCTGGATCCACAGCGGCTGAAGGCTGTAGGCAGAAACAAAGGTAAGTGAACATTTTATAACACTTAACACTCACCTTACATACTTACCACTCCACACATGCACCCATCACTCACCTCTACATCTCACTTTCAGACCCCTCCGACCTCCTTTTCATCTCCTACACCCTGGCGGGGTTCTCCGAGGTCGGGAAGCCTGCACTTCGGAGATAAAAATAGGGATAATTCTATTTTCTGCCTATTAACTACCTGTTAAGAGGCAGTTAATAGGCTTTAATACCTTTCCCGCCTCGAGGAGACGGGACCCGGGGCAGAACGGCTTCCTGCCTCCTGGCAAGAGGGCACTGAGGCGGGTTGGGGGCGGGTTTGCCTGCTGCCCCCAAATCCTGCAACTTTACCGGCAGTCCTGCCTCCATACCCACCTCCTCGGGGCTGACAAAATCCAGCCCATCATCTTCAACCCCCTTCATAAACTCTATATCCTCGTAACTGATTTCATCCCGCTTCCTGGCCACTGTCTCAGGATTAATTTTTTTAACATTTATTTGTTTACAGGATGTGGGCGTTGCTGGCAAGGCCGGCATTTATTGCCCTGGAGAAGGTGGTGTTGAGTCGCCTTACACAACTGAGTGGCTTGCTAGGCCATTTCAGAGGACAGTTAAGAGTCAACCACCTTGCTGTGGGTCTGGAGTCACATATAGGCCAGACCAGGTAAGGGCAGTAGATTTCCTTCCCTAAAGGACATTAGTGAACCAGATGGGTTTTTACAACAATCCGGTAGTTTCATGGTCACCCTACTAGCTTTTTAATTCCAGATTTTTTTTAAAATACATTTTTTTTTAATTAACATCCCCCAGCTGCCATGGCGGGTTTTGAACTCATGTCTCCAGATTATTACTCCGGGCCTCTGGATTACTAGTCCAGTAACATAACCACTATGCTACCGTACCCGCTAAATCAGACAGTTTAAGTCTTCAGAGTCCTATTCGGACCCCATATTCTCTCGGTTACAAAATTCATCTACTTCTGCCTCGGTAACATCGCTTGCCTACACCCCTATCTCAGCCCATCTATCATTAAAACCCTCATTCACGCCCTTGTCACCTCCCATCGTCCATAAACCTCAATTCATCCAAAACTCTGATGACCATATCCTATCCCGTACCAAGTCCCACTCGCCCATCACTCCTCATTTACCTACATTGGCACCCAGTATCCCAATACCTCCAATTAAAAATTGTGTTTAAATCCTTCCAAGGTCTCACCCCTCCCTCTCTTTGGAACCTTATCCAGCACTACAACCACACCCATACCAAACTCTCCATTCCTCTGACTCTTGACAATTGTACATTTTGCCTCCCTCCACCAACCCCACCATAGACAGCTGTGACTTTAGCCAGCTAGGCTCCATGCTCTGGAATTCCCTCTCTAATCTTTCTTCACCTTTAAGACCCTCTTTAAAACTCACCTCTTTGATCAAGCTTTTGGTTGCCCCTCCTAATATTTACTTTTTTGGCTTGGCATCCATTTATTTCCTAATCCCTCTATGAAGCACCTCGAGACAATTTATTACATTAAAGTCACTATATAAATGCAATTTGTTGATGTTATTAATGTCCTTCAGGGAAGGGAATCTGTCATGCCTCTCTGGTCTATATTACATGGTTGACTCTTGGGGGTGAAATTGGTCTTTGGTGATCAGGCAAAACGGTCGACAGTGAATCGGCAGCTCGTTTTACACCGTGCCATGCTCCATTGAATGCAATAGAAAAGGAAATCGGACGGGGTGTAAAACAGGCTGCCGATTCATTCTCACCTATTTTGCGCTACCACCAAAGACCATATTTCATCCCTATAATGTCCTCTGAAATGACCTACTAGCCACTCGGTTGTATGAAGAATTGCTCAGAATCCCCACCCCCACCTTTTCAGGGAAATAGGAGAAATGAAATAAATATGGCCTTGTCACTGTTACTAAAACATTGAATGCTTTACCACAAGTGATTATTCAGAGAGAGACTATGGCCCGTAATTTGGGGTCAGCGGCGAAGCAAAGGCATTCACCGCTGGCCCCGCAGTAAGCTTCCCACAAAGATCTCGCCAGCTTGGTGGCGATTAGTTCGGCTTTTCCGACGTGCGGCTGAAAACAACGCAGTTCAGTGGAATTCCATAGTGCGAGCTGCAGTGACATCAACAAGCTGTCTAAGCAGCCAATCATATTGCAGACTTCTCACAGACAGGGAACCAGGAAATAGACAGCACTAATAATCAATCCACTTTTTAAAAAATTTACCGAGAGCGAAATAAAGATTTTTCACATACACTGGGTTAAGGTAGAAGCTGAAATATCATGAACAAACTTTAAAAAGTATATATTTTTTCATTTAATTTTAAAATCTAATAATTTGTAACTTAATGGAGCAATTTAACATTCCATCAATATAAAATTAGTTTTTCAGGGCTAGAATGGTTGTTTATCACGAGTTATTACTCAGCTCGCCTTTAAAAACCCAGTTACACCTCTTTGAATGGGTCTAACTTTTTATTGGTGTTTCTAACAGCGATATTTGTTCGGAAAAGGGGAAGTTTTCGTCAGATCAGTGATTTGACTGATTGCCGGCTCTGGTGGTGGTGGTGGTGGTGCCGGGGGGGGAGGGGCGGCGGGTACGGGGGTCACAGCACAGCCAGTGTCGGAGCAATGAATGACAGACCGCGACTCCAGGATTTCCCTGTTAGGCTGCGCATGCGCTAAATCCTGAAGTTGCGGGCAGTTTTAAAGGCGAAATAACGGCGAAGACTGCCAGTTTGCCATCATCAGGACCGCAAGTTCCGAGCCAATGATTTTATTTAAATGGGGATTGAATAACCCTTTGAAAAGGAAGACTATAAAAGGATATGGGCAAAATGCAGACAAATGGGATTAGAATTGAAGATAGTGTCAGGACAGAGATGGATGGTCTCCCTCTGTGCTGTAACTTCTATACATAAAAATAACTAATTTTTCAATTTAAGCGTAATAAGACCCCAGATTCAAAAATGTAATAAATGATTTTCAGCTTTTAAGCAGCAGAGATTGAAGCTGTAAACTACAGCTTTGGAACCTGGCTATACCAGGAATTCATCAAAGAAATGCAATTAATATTGTTCGTGATATAGGAGAAATTGTTCAACGGTTGATTGGTTGAATTAATGCACCACTGCATAATTACAATGGGATAAATTCTACAAATCAATATTCCCGACACCGAGCTGCACAGGATTGAAGTGAAAATTGTGTGGTCTGAAAATCCAGCACGCTACCATTTTCCATATAACACTACAGAATAACTCCTTGGAGTTGATGTGTAGTTGGAAAACAACAGCTCAGAATATCGAAGGTCGAAATGTAGTTGTCTTGTGCCCCAACATGCAATTCCAAAATGTTGGAAAATGCACTAAAGTGCCAAAAATCAAAAATTTCTGGGGTATGGGGGGAGGGGAGGGGGGTTGAGAGAATGGCCCCAATCCTCTAAAAGAGAATTCTTACAACTGATTCCTGAGTTGAAGGGTTTGTATTATGAGGAAAGGTTGGGCCTATACTCATTGGAGTTTAGAAGAATGAAAGGTGATCTTATTGAAACATATAAGATTCTGAGGGGGATTGACAGGGTGGATGCTGAGAGGATGTTTCCCCTAGTGGGGGTATCTAGAACTAGGGGGCATAGTTTCAGAATAAGGGGTCGCCCATTTAAAACTGAGATGAGGAGGAATTTCTTCTCTCAGAGGGTCGTGAATCTTTGGAATTCTCTACCCCAGAGAGCTGTGGAGGCGGAGTCATTGAATATATTCAAGGTGGAGATAGACAGATTTTTGAACTACAGGGGAGTCAAGGGTTATGGGGCACAGGCAGGAAAATGGAGTTGAGGCCAAGATCAGATCAGCCATGATCTTATTGAATGGTGGAGCAGGCTCGAGGGGCTGAATGGCCTACTCCTGCTCCTGTTTCTTATGTAACTTCATCATTGACTGACCCATTCAGAAAAGTCTAAATCAACCAGTGTTGACCAGTTTAAAGTTGAATAAAACAGCCATTGATTTGCTAACTAGATTAATCGCTATTGAATTCAACAATTTGTCCCCTGTTTTGTTTTGCACTTTTCCTCCCAAAAATATGTGCATGCCCTACTTATAATCAAAAATGGACGTATAAACTACCCCTGGGGACTCTAACTATGTGATCTTTGCAGCTGCATTCAGGCAGTATCACTCGCTAGATGGACTATTAATGAAGGTTCAGGTCTGAAATGGTATTCGGTACATATCAGTGGTTCTTAAGAATTGTTTTACTATGAGTTACATTTTTAGGTTTTTATGCTAGATAATTGCCTTCAGTTAAAGTGTTATTGGTCACTCCCCTAAGCGAACCTTATACCCCCTAAAATCCAGTGCCTTTACCTGCCGAATATCTAGGTAAACATTGCATAACCCAGGAGTCAAACAAAGAACTCTTGTTACTGTGCTCTAGAATATTGTAATACAGCACATGTTATCACGTATCTTCCTGTCTTTGACAGGTGAGGGAATATACACCCCTTCAGACTATAACTCAGGCTATAAATCACTAGACAAATTTACTGAACATTAAACAGGTAAATCTTAGGGGGAAAAATTGAGTCGTGCCCCTTTGGGGCGCTAACTTCGCCGGGGCACTACTTTAAGCGCCCCAGAAATATTAGTGCCCCCGCGGCCAAAATTGAGTGGTAGCGCCCCAAGAGGGAAGCGGGGCGCTACTAGAAGCACTCCCGCCTCCCTCTTGGGGTGCTGCAAGGGAATATCGCGGCAAATCAACTAGCGCCTCGGCGTGGCGCCGCTAACGCATCCCACAAAATTCAGCGGGAGATTAGCGGCGGCACTAAATGTTCACGCTGCGCCGCCGGCGATGTCATCATCGCCGTGCGCAGCGCCCCGCTCGCGCCCCAGCTGTAACATTGAGTGGCGCCCCCCGACTTACCGCCGGACGCTATGTCCGCCAGGGTCAGGGTGGCCTACCAGCGGCTGGGGCAGCGCTAGTTAACGGGGAGGAGGCGGGCGGCCATTTTTGTTGCAGGCCGCCTGCCAGCACCTGCCATCATTGCTGTCCCCGGCCCCCGTGAAGTACCCCCGCGGGGTGCTGGCTGCTCTCCGTGAGCCCGGCACTCAAGGAGTGCCGGGCTCATTTGTCGGCCCTCCTGATCCCTGGTGGCCCAGCTGGGCGCCGAGACGCGCTGCACCAGGCCCCTCCCCTTTAATAAGGGGAGGAAGGCCTGCAGTACCGCGACGCGATGTGCCGCAGCGTGTGGCACTGCGGCACGTAGCGCCGCGATATTGCCTCGCAGCGCCCCAAGAGGGACACGGGGCGCTTCCAGTAGCGCCTCTCCTCCCTCTCGGGGCGCTACCTGGGAAAATCGGCCCGATTAGCGCCCCAGCGGAGGTAGCGGCCCAAAGGGGTGTACACAGTGAAAACAGCCAAAACTCCTAAGCCCCAAAAGTGCTGCTGTGGCACAAGTCGGGAGGAGGAAGCGTGACAGAGGTGGGACTTCTGGTGGAACTTGAGGATACCATGAGGTCTCTGTTCAAAATCCTATCTTTGTCTCAATTTGCACTGGGGCCTGGACGGGCATGCTGTAAAACTCCCATCCACTACAAACATGCTCCTTGACATCAGAGGAGGCGGGTCCAAGAGGAGGGAATTCCTCTCTTGTTTCTCTTATGGCAGGCATCCGAAGTGAACCCATGGGCTAAAAATTGAAATGGGGCACTAACTTCGCTGGGGCGCTACTATTAGCGCCTCGGAAAAATTAGCGCCCCCTCGCCGGAAATTGACTGGTCGCGCCCCAAGAGGGAAGCAGGCCGCTACTGGAAGTGCCCCACATCCCTCTTGGGGCGCTGTGAGTCAATATCGCAGACCTTCCTCCCCTTCTTACAGCGCGACCCGGGGCCCAGCTGGGACCCCAGGGATCGGGAGTGCTGGCAAAAGAGCCCGGCACTCAAGAGAAGTGCCGGGCTCTTGGAGCGCAGTCGGCACTCCGTGGGGGGGTGGCCGTTCAGGAGGCCAGGGACGGGAGCGCAGGCAGGTGCTGGCAGGCGGCCAGCAACAAAAATGGCTGCCCCGCACCTCGCCTTTAAATAGCCCCACCCCGCCACAGGTAGGCCCCCTGACCCCGTCGGACATAGTGTCCGGCGGTAAGTCAGGGGGCGCTCCCGAAGATCGCGAGCGGGGAGCTGCGCACGGCGATGACGTCATCGCCGGCAGCACAGCGACGCGGGGCGCTGAATTTCGTGGGCGGCGCCGGACCTGGGCGCTAGTTGCTTTGCGCCCCGTTAGCGCCCTCTTAGGGCACTAACAAGGCGCAAAGCAACCCAATTTTTCCCCTATAGTGTTGTTCGTGTCTGCCACTTGCATTTAAAAGGTGTTACCCCATCCTAACCCCAGACATGCAGGTATTGTCAGGGCCGAAGATCACCAGAGCCACACATTCGTTGATTTTATCAGCCCTTATATTTACAGTAGTTACAAAGTTTATAAATCTTCTTAAAAACAACAAAGATGCTTCTTCCTTGAAACCCAGTTCATTTACTTCTTACATGGCTGTACACTACCTTGGAGTTGCTGACCCACCCTTATCCCTCTACTTCTGACTGCAGTTTTTGCCTAATCTCATGCAAGATATAGTTCCAAATATCTTTGATAATATCGCAAAAGAAAAGGAGCTAAAAACTGTCGCTTCTCTCTTAACTACAATAGTCAACCATGTACAGGATCCTTGTAATTGAATGGAATAGCTTGACTCCTTCATCTACTCCTAACACTGAATAATCTGTGAGACGGACACCCATTCAGGGATCATGACAGTATACAACCCATGTTTATCAGCACCGTCAAGATCGAGTCCATTATATATAAATATTCTCTGCAGCATGCAGAATCAGCCAATAGTATTCAATTTTAATCCTATGTTTGCTCTGACCAGGAACAAATAAACTAATAAATAATCCAGGCTTGGGAATTAGACCACGTATAGCTGGCTGGCCACACCTGAGCAATTGCAGGGAAGCAGTAGTGACTCAAACCTTTCACCACAGTCTGATTTTAAATCAGAACATTATCCTGGAACAGGTTCTCATCTGTTTATGGATGCCTGACCTGGCATGAAAATGGTTCTACACCTCACCATTTTTTAATAGCAAACAAGGTGGATAATATGATTCATTTTTGTCACATTCCTGTCCCCTTCTGTGTGTGTAATAAAAGGAATCGATCTTTGACCAACCTGAACCGTTTTGTTTCATCTGAGTCAATTATAATCTATCCATAGTAACTCCTTGGGTCCGAACTTGGGGGGTGTGGGGCTTGTGGTTCGTGGTATAATTCGGAAGACCAACCGGGTGGCATCCGGTCATGGCCGGGTTACACAGTAATCCCGCTGGGGACGCTGCGCATCGGGCATAGGAGAAGACCTATCTGGCCTTGGTCTCTCTCTCTCTGTGTGGGATTACCCGCTAATCGATGGGCTAGGCAGGGACTATTGGCAAAAGCTCCTGCCGTCCAAGGGAAACAACCCAAACCGGGGAGTTTTTAATGCACGGGTCGACTCAAGGGAGAGTCATAGAAACACAGGGACACGCAAAAACACCCTACAGTCGTTAAAAGGGTACTTATGCCATTAATTACTAGACTTAACTTTCTGTGGTGAGTTTAATGGGCCAATAATACGTAAATGCAGCAACTTCATGGAGGTCAAGGGCGAGATGCTGTTTTTGCAAAGCTAACGGCAGAGAAGCGCAAATCGTCCAGCAACGTGTGACGATTCGCAATTCACAGGTTATCTGTTCCTCGCTACAAGTTGCTGGCCTATTTGCACACTAATAACAGCGTGCATCGTTCACATGCCGTTACTTTTTCAGCACATTTTGACCCATCATATTTACAATAATTATAAACTTTACTAATCCCCTCAAAAGACCACAGACCAAGATTTCTCCTGCGCTAACGTAACCCTCAAAATAAACTGACCTTTGAACTGTGCTATTTGTTTTATTTCTTTTGTGTCTGTGCAGTATCGTGGAATTACTGACTCGCCCCTTATCTCGACTGACTTCAGACTGACTGCCCAAGATATAGTTCCAAATAATTTGAAAATATCTCAGAACAAAAGGAATTAAAAACTGTATTTCTCTTAACTACATTAGCTGGTTAGCCACTCACAGGATTCTCGTAATTGAATCATTCTGAATGATAATTTGAGATGGATTCCCATTCAAGAACATCGGCGGCAAATAACCTGCACCTAACAATGTATTCAGCATATCAAACTGAAATTTATCTTCAAACTGATATTTATCTTTAAATAACTCTACAGTTTGCAGAAAGAGCAAGCAGTAATTAATTCGAACCATATGGGTGCTGTGATCAAAAAGAAAAATAATTCATAACAGACAAAAATGTTTCATTTATGTCAGACTATATATTAAATAATTTGTTTATTTAATATTGCTCTCTAAGCTATCAGGAATTTTCTGTTGTATACTTTTAACTGAAATGGAAAATGGCTTGAAGCAGCGGGGAGGGAAATTTTGTTTTGTACTCCTGCCAACATTTTCACCATGGATTTTCACCCCTGAAGCACTGAATATTTCTATCGCTTCTAACTTCTGTAATTTGATAGATTCTTGAGAAAACTAGGTTTGTGCAGCCAATGGCTAATAAATTTGAGCTATCAACACAGTCAAATGTGTCATTTTAGACAAACAGTATTCATGCAACAAGGACTGGACAATCAGAACCAGTGTTACCAGAGCTGAATACAACAGGCACTGATTTGGGATTTTCAATTGAAAGAGGCAGAGACCCAATTGAAATAGGTTCCATCCAAAATTCCTCCTCCTCTGCCTAGGTGCGTGATTTGCACACAGTTTCTAACCCTTCCACTTTAGTTGTCCTGCACACAATGAGCTTTGATTGAGACACATCAGCTGATAATACCAATCTAGAAAGCAAATGTATTGAGTATAAAAATGGTGTTTCGGTTGGCCTATGTTCTACCATCACACTACGTCACTGTGAGCTTTTCATAATGGCCCAGAAATTGATCTCGCTCTGTTCCCGCGGGGGTAAGCCTTCCCCGCGATCTCTCACCTCGCTTGTGCTTTTTCAGATCCAGCTCGCACGAACTTGATGTTCCAGACATCAGCCGGGCAGTGCTTGCGTATCCCACCGGCGTAGTGAATTCGTGCGAGCTGTGGGATCACGTGACTCAGTTAGAGCCAATGGCAGCACACCATCTTCCATTCATAAGTTTCACAGCACGGCTGTGAAATCTATGAATCTTACACCCCCCCAAAATAACAGCTAAACCTCAATTAAATTTAAAAAAAAAACCATCACATTAATAAAATAAGTATAGTTAAATAAATTAACCATTTTAAATAAAAAATTAAATTTTTGAAAAAATTTAAAATCTTTTAAAAAGTTATAAAAATAAACTTACCTGTCTTTAAAGTCTCTAAAAAAGATATACCTGTAAAAAAAATTCAAAAAAATACTTAATTCACTACTTACCTTGTTAAAAGTGGGTCTTACTCCTCCTTTTTACATTTCTAAAATCTTCAGTACTTACCTGCGCGTCCAAAGCATGAAGTGCACAGCGTGCGCGCAGCCTGTAGCGCGCACGCGATGCACAGAGGAACCGCCCCCTTTTCAAAAGAGCAATTGCCGGTTTTCAGCGCATGCGCAGGGCATGCAGAAAACCGGCAATTGCAGAGGGAATACGCGAGAGTACGCAGTGCGTACTCTCGCGCACCGGGATGAATTTTTGGGCCATTATTACAGTTTTACGAGTATCAAGATTTCCAGATTTCCACTACTAAGTGCTTCCTGGCTTCACTCCTAAGTGGTCTAGCTCCAATTTTAAGATTGTGCCCCTTGTTAGAAACATAGAAGATAGGAGCAGGAGTAGGCCATTCGGCCCCTCGAGCCTGTTCCGCCATTTAATGAGATCATGGCTGATCATCCAAATTCAGTACCCTGTCCCTGCTTTCTCCCCATATCCCTTGATCCCTTTAGCCTTAAGAAATATATCTAACTCCTTCTTGAATATATTTAATGAATTGGCCTCAACTGCCTTGTGTGGTAGAGAATTCCACAGGTTCACCACTCTCTGGGTGAAGAAATTCCTCCTCATCTCAGTCCTAAATGGCTTACCCCTTATCCTTAGACTGTGACCCCTGGTTCTGGACTCCCCCGCCATCGGGAACATCCTTCCTGCATCTAGTCTGTCTAGTCCTGTTAGAATTTTATAAGTTTCAATGAGATCCCCTCTCATTCTTCTAAACTCTAGCGAATATAAGCCTAATCGACCCAATCTCTCCTCATACGTCATTCCTGCCATCCCAGGTATCAGTCTGGTGAATCTTCACTGCACTCTGGATTCTCCCCATGAGAGCAAATAGTTTCTCCTTACCTACCCTATCAAATCCCTTTATCATTTTAAACACCTCAACTAGCTGACCCTCAAACTTCTAAACTCATGGGAACCTGTCCTCGTAATTTATCTCTTTAAGCCCTGGTATAATTTTGGTGAATCTATGCAGTAACCCCACTAAAATCAAGTTATCCTTCTTGAGCTGCAGGGAGGAATTTTAACCCCCCAAAAATGAAATGGGTGATTGGGGTTGGGTGGGTGGTTAAAGAGTCAAAAAACTGAATCCCGACCCCAACCCACCTCCAAACTGCCCATTCCGGTTTTAACGGAGGCGGGACGGGGGGCCGGGAAGCCAACTCACTCCCAGGAGGCGGATCGCCCAGTTAAATATTATAATGAGGCTGGCATGCCTCATGGTGATCCACCATTTCAAATTTAACCTGGCCTCGGGGAACCCGCTAGCTATAGCCTTTCCACTTACCTGCTTGATCCAGCATTCCTGCCTTACCTACCCCCCACGATCGGACACCCCCCGACACTTCTGATCTCCCCCCGACCTCCTCCACCTCCCCTGCCCCAACCCACGAGGCCTCCGATGCCCCCCTCTGGCCTCCCCTTGTCGGCCCTCGATCGCCTCCCCCCTCCAGCCCCGATCCTCATCCGGCCCCTGACCTTCCCCACGATCCTCCTCTGGTCCCCGACCACCCCCACCAACCCCCACCCCCCACCCCCCGATCCTCCGCCGGCTCCGGTCCTCCAGCCCCGATCATCCTCTGGCCCCCGACTATTCCCCTCCCAATCCTCCTCAGGCCTCAATCCTCCTCTGGCCCCCGACTACCCCCAACACCCACCAACCCGCCGCCCCCCCCACACCCGCTACGGCATATTTTCTGCAAGAACACTTTAAGTAAATGTAAAATACCTGCTGGAATACCGTGTTCAATGTGAAAGTGGTGCAGGTCTGGGTTTTTGGCTCCTGACCAGACTTTCCAGTCCCCTAGTGCCTCTTTTGCTAATGCATCAAACCTGATTGTGTTCATCAAGCCTGTCTTGAAGTTTCAAGATTTTTTATATAATGATATATTTTACTAAATTTGTCGAACCGCTGATTTTACAAAACCTCACTCCTGCCAATGAGCCGCACCTGCTGGGAGCACATGTTGGGAAATCATGGGAAGTCCATCCACAATTGCCTGAGATGTGCTCCCACTGAGTTAGGCTCTGCATCAGAAGCATACACTTGTAAAACTGGTTCTCATGTATCGACTGCAGACAGTTGTCGTTGTGATTCCACAGTATTGTCTTACCTGAGATTAATATCCCAGCTATGAGAAATGTATGTTAGTAATGGCACCTGGCACCAGGGGTGGGTCCTAGTACATATTTAAAATGACCATGTCAGACGTGAGGGTATTAAGGGTTATGGAACTAAGGCACCCGATGGAGATAAGATACAGATCAGCCATGATCTAATTGAATGGCGGAACAGGCTTGAGGGGCTGAATGGTCTGCTCCTGTTCCGATGTTCCTATACACAGCCTAAAACTGTTAAATATTTAAACTCAGAAGCAACTTTTGGAGTTCTTTATTGCAAATGTAATAGAATCCCAAGAGCTACATTGTCAGAATGAACCAGCTAAGCACAGTCTGGTGCATAATGAGCTGATGGGAATATATCAGCCCAGTTAAGAAACTTTAATCAGATCAATCAAAGATAAGATCCTATTTTTTCTAAGTTACAAACCTCAGCAGATATTAAATACGTTTTAAAATCAATATTGCTGAAATCTTTAAACCAAGCTGCCCATAGGCATGACAACATTAACATCACCCTTATTATCACCAGTGAAATGCTTCATCCCAAAATTGTGTTATAGTATTCTAGGTATTAGTCCCAGGATTGATTTAGGGGAAGACTGGAACTGAAGATATTGATAAAGAACATTCATAGAAGATTCAACTCACTTGGAAGAAATACAAATCCAGCAAAGTATTCCATTGTGCACACAATAGAATTCTGCTTGATGCCATGTGCAGCATCTTATATAATCTTCCTTCCCACTCAACAGCTAGTTTATGTGGCCCCTGACTGTACAGTGAATGAACATACTGCATGATGTTTTATTCCTGGTCTGTGTTGAGTTAGTTAGTCTCAGACTGGGCGGTTGTGCTAAGGCATACTTTTGGCTCAAATTTCCTTGGGGCAATGGAGCAGGATATCAGCCAAGACACAATGACCCTCGAAGGTTTGTGTATGGGTGGACACCATAAGGTTGAAACCACAGTGTGCAATATTAGTAATGATCCAATCAATATGTATTGAATTCCTCCAGCCACTATTTAAATGGTTTAAATTCTATTAAAATAACAAACAAAGCAGTTTCAAAACATACAAATATGCGTGCAGAGTGAGATTTTAAGCCCAAGTTGAGGGCAGGGTTGAGCTTAGCTGTGACAACTTCCATGGTAGAACTGCCCATCTTGAAGAAGTTCCGCTCTTCTCTCTGACGGGATTCTTGTTAGTTTCTTTAACCCTGTTCATCATCACTGGTATCAGTTTCACTTCTCGTGTTTGATCATGTGTCTGCTAAAACTCGCTTTCCCGGCCAATAGATCTGGACACATCTTTTGTTTCTTACTTGTCTTATTATCGCCTCATTTTGCCTTGTATCATCATCCTTTTGGTCATTTAATCACTCCTGCCCTCCACCCTATCACAGACTTCCCCTTTTGTTCTTTCCCTGCCCTCTTTTCCCTGCCTCTGTATTTGCTTAGCAACTGTTCAACTCTAACATCTTCCAGGTCTGATGAAAGGTAATTGACCTGAAACGTTAACTCTGTTTCTCTCTCCACAGATGCTGCCTGACCTGCAGAGTGTTTCCAGCATTTTCTGTTTTTATTACAAATTATTTAATGATCATTTGGTATTAATTAGTAAGAAAATCGGGCTTTACTATGGATTTGTAAGTGGAGAAGTCAGTTTCTCTTAAATGGCGGTATTCCCATCCTTCTTCTTGAGGTCTGCATCAAGGACGTCTGCTGTTTGGTACCTTTCTCCCCTCCTGTTACTTTACCATTGCATTTCCAGACTTTTCTTTAGTTTTCCACTTGGAAAAGTAGTCTTGTTACTACTGGAGTTTTCTTCTGATAGAAGGAACTAGGAGTAAAGCTAATTAACTTTAGTGAGAGGTGACGTGGAACTCTCTTAGTCATTGGCTTTTCCCTTGGTGACTGATTCATGTAGAGTTTTCACTTGGGGTTTGGTTTTGTATGGTTGAAACGTTAATGTTTGTGACCCTGAAAATTCACGGGCCTTCTGGTGCCACCTGCTGTAACTCCGGTAGAAATGCAGTGGAAGGCCGGGGAAATAGGCTGGGCAGGGATGTGCTGGGTCTCAGCTTTTACTGCTTGTTTCTGTGTTGGGGGGGAGGGGTGGGGAGCATCTGGGGCTGAATCTCCGTCCACCCCAAACATGGTGCCCTGTATCTGCAGGGATGGAGCCATGGGCAGGGACTCCCTAAGGCTGGGATTTCCTGCATCCCCAACCTCCGTGGAACTTGATACAAGTTTGGAGGTTGGCATGCCCAGTGAGAGGAAGAGTTCTAACCTCCTAAATGTTGCAAATGGACACCACTGTAGGGGTGGGTCCAGGCCACAGAAGTAGCCTTGACCCGAGAAGATGTGAGTAAAGATTTTCTTTTTGAACTGCAGCCCCCTTACCAAGGGGGCCACTTGGGGGCCAGTTTATATTTTTCTAAGGCAAAATACCCCCATGGGTAGAGATGACAGATTTCCCGGCCAACATTCCATTAGCCTTTTTGATTGCTGTTTGTACTTGTCTACTGGCTTTTAATGATTTGTGTACTTGGGCTCACTAATCTCTTTGCTCCTCTACAGTACCTAGTTTTGCATCATGTGAGAGAATACTATTAGTAACAGGTGTTACACACAACAAATGTTTCACGTGCAGAGATGGATTAACGCACGGGTCTATGGGGCCTGTGCTCAAGGGCTCCAGTCAAATATCGGTCCTCCGGTAAAACTCACCATGATGCAGAAAAACAGAACACAACCGCTGGAAAAGTTTCATTTAAATGTGGTAGATGGTGATATGATCTGCTTTATTATTAATGCACTGTGTATACATTTTTTACATACTAGTGTTGTCATGGATCGGGATTAAAGTGGAGGTGAGCGTTGTTTGGGGGTGTGGAGGGCCCGAAATATTCTTGGCGCCCAAGGCCCCAAGAATTCATAATCCTGCTCAGTTCAAGTGCTTATAAATTGAATTTAAAGCGCAATTTACACTATAAAAATACATTTAACAAAGAAACGCACAGAACAGCCTACTGGTGCAAACGTTAGCACAAGGGCAAGCTGTGTCATACATTGTGATTACTCATGGGATCTGAGAAAGCTTGTGGTGGACAAAGTGCACTTCCTCTGAGCAAGGAAAGGAAATTTGGAAGCCAAATCAAACTGCTAGTTTAATGGTGACATTGAGAGCGCTCTGGAAACAGGCCAACTGCTTGCCTTCTTTGCTTGGAACAGTGCTCGTGGGGAGAGAAGGGGGCCTAAGAACGTAGAACAAAATAGCACATGAAACGTAAAGGGGAAGAAAACAAATCGAGAAAGTACCTTCACATCTTGGGAACGGATTGTTCCAGTTCCTGTTGATCCCATGATGGCACGTGAGAACACGCTGTCCAATCAGGATGTACCCAGGGTAGCATTCAAATGATATAGACTGTCCCACGCTATAATCGGAATTGATGATAAAGCCATTTTGAAATGGTTGTGGATCAGGGCAGCTTTGAAGTTCATAAGCTAAAAGAAAGCATAATCAGAACATTAATATCATATGTCATAGAGATAATCATCTTGTAAGGCTGTAGGAAGACCCTTGGACATCTTAGATAAAGTTACATCCATCTGAAGTGTTTATATTCCTATAACCTCACGTTCTTCCTCCTATACCCGAGAAAAAAATAGTCACATAAAGACATATTTAAAATGGTTACAAAGACATCAAGGTTTAGAATTTTGCCATGTGATCCCTTATATGACTGAGTCTAAGCCCTGCTATTGTAGAGAGGTGCTGAGCATAGGCTACCACACTGTCACTAAGGGAGAAGGGAAAATAAACTGGAGGCAGTCATTACTGAGCTCCTCACACAGCTCCTAATGACCCACTTAGATTAGCACTGGCAGAGGCATGAGAGCAGGTCACGTGTCGCGATCAATTCATGCATAGCTGTCGGAGAGCCAAGGAGAAAAAGAGAGGCAGGAAATAACTTTAAATAGAGGTGTTTACGCCGATTTCCCTTCATCAACAAGAAATATGTAGTTAAAGCATATGCAGAAAAGACAAAGCACACTGGTCCCATTCTCCCACCGCATACTACTGCCTGACAGAAATCCTATTCGTTTCCCAACCTTAGATGAAACCCCCGAGTCTCCAACTTGCATCTGATGAACCTTAAAGTCTTTAGTAATTAAAAAGAAATACCAGATCATTAAACTGAAACACAATTTCGAAAAGGAATAGCTTGAGCAAGAGAAGACTAAGAGAGAAAATAGAAATTTAGTGTGTTACATTTCCCTTAGCACTTACCAAAGCAGTGTGTGGGTGTAATTGATTTTCATGTGGGCGCACCAGAGCCAGGACTTTCTATTATGAATTCATCTCATGCATCTAAATCAAAAACCTCTGAAACTTTTGCACGATTTTATTTTTCAGTGATATTTGTCTTTCATACTGCTTTCCTGGTCACTAACTCGCTGCTGTAAAACTGTTGAATTCTGGGTGCGGGCCATTTCAAAATAACTTATGTTTTTGGAAGTATATTTTTCTCATAGAAAGCTAAATGAACAGAGTATTGACTAAGGCTCTCACATTTAATCACAGAAATAATGGAACCTCAGTGTGAAACATAGCATCGAGCCCACAGATGACCATAAAGCTTTTTCCTACTTGAGTAAGATGCTTGTGGATTACAGTTAATTAAATTGAGACTTTTTTATTTTTGTGTCCTACTGAAAACCATGAAAGGTAATTCTAACATCTCTCATGGGCAAGCAACTGGAGGCCATAATATGGGATAAAATTAATAATATGGAATAAAAAGATCAGTTAATTAAAGACAGCCAGCATAGATTTGTAAAAGGCAAGTAGTATCTGACTAATTTACGAAGTGCATTTAGGAAATAATGTAGTAGAAGTAGTGTATATGAATTTTCAAAAAGTGTTTGATAAGGTGCCAGGTAGAAGGCATGTTGATAAAATTACGGTATATGGTATTAATGGGAGTGTGGCAGCATAGATAGGAAGTTGGTAAACAATTGACAAAGAAAAGGTCAGAAAACAGAGAGCAATAGATGTTTTTTGGACTGCAGGGATGTAAACAGCGGTCTTCCAGGGGTTATTGTTGGGACCATTGCTCTTCTCAATATTTCTAAATGATCTTTACTTGGGAGGAGGGGCGCAATTATCAAAATTTTCAGGTGAATCAAGATTAGGGAGCATGGTTAACTGTGAAGAAGACTGCAAGCGACTCAAGGAGGACGCAGACAAGTTAGTAGATTGGGCAGATAGATGGTGGGATGAAATTTAATGCAGAGAAATGAGAGGTGATACATGTTAGGAGGAAGAACAAGCAGAGGGCGTATACACTAAATAGTAAAACTTTAAAATGCGTAGCGGAGCAGAGAGACTTAACGATTCAGCTAGACAAATCTTTAGAGATGGGAAGGTGAATTGATAAAGCTGTTAAAAAAATATGATCCTAGGTTTTATAAATAGGGATATAAAACACACTAGGCATAGAGGCGATGCCAAACTTCTATAAATCATTAGGTTGGCTGCAGTTAGAATAGGGGCTGCAGACTTTTCCGAAGGTTCCACCAGACTCCTGCCATAACTCTGGCAGGATTTAGTTCAATGATACCAAGAGGGAGATGCCAGGATGGAGGCTCCCTACGCCGGCAGTTTCACTTCACTAGAAGGGATCTGGTGTTGGACTGGATACTGGTACATTGAGAAACATGATATAATTGGACTCTAGATAGGCACAAGTAGGTCCCACTGTGGGGAGGTGGGGGATTGGTTGAGTATAGGCAAGGGTTGAGGCCTGGAGCTCTGAAGAAAGTATTTTTTTTTTACAGCGATCTGATTTTGTCTCTTCACACAGAGGGCCAAAGTGGAAATGGCTGAGATCTTGGAGCTACCTGAGCAGTTCTCCCCCTCCCTGATGGTGGGCTGGTGATGGATTTTCTGGCTACATGAGGCAGGTGGGTGCCAGAGTGGTGCAAGTACCTGCAGGCCCCGTGCAAATGAGGTGCCCTCCCTCTGAGCATACAAACTCCAGCAAGATCAGTGCTGGAGGGCACTGACGGGCTCAATCCCGGCATAACCGATGGGATCGCATGCCCGCGGCTTTTCAGACCCACAGTGTACAATTTTGGGTGCCTTTGGAAGGATATCGAGGCCATGGAGAGATTGTCCAAGATGATACAAAGGATGAGAGGCTTTAGTTATGAGGAGAAATGCGAGAAACTGGGATTCTTTTCATCAGAAAAGAGAAGGTTGAGAGAAAATCTAATAGAGGCGTTCAAAATTATGAAAGAGTTCGATGAAGTAAATTGGAACAATTGCTTCCTTTGCTGTTCAGGCTGAGTTTCACTGGATTGATTTGAGAAATAATAAGACCTCTGTAACAATATTGGGCATCCATTATACACTGTCAAATAGTGAGAAAGAAACTGAGGAAAATATCTGTAGACAATTCAAATAGGTTTGCATAAGTCAAAGGACTGCGATAGCAGGAGACTTTAACTATCCAGAGATAAAACAACTAATGGTAGTCAATGGGGAGGGGCTCATAGAATGCTTTCAGGACTGATTCATAATTCACAGTGTTTCAAATCCAACTCGGAAGGATACAGTACTAGGCCTGGTTCTCGATAATAAAATTGAGAGGTCGCACAACACCAGGTTATAGTCCAACAGTTTTATTTGAAATCACAAGCTTTCGGAGCTATCGATTGCCCCTTCCTCAGGTGAAGTAAATAGATACAGAATCGCCAAAGCATATATAGATAGAGAACAAAGCATGTGTACCTTACAATTGCAGACCACTAAATTAAATCATCCTGACTATCTGCCGAGGTGTGATAAAGTTAATCAGGTCAGCCAGGAAGGTACCACATCAAAGACATAGCAAGATACAACTGAGACAATGAGGTGTAGTCGCAGGGGTTCTAACGTGTCAAAAGCTGCCGTCTGTATGTAAAACGAAAAGCTTTAAAATTTTTACTTTTTTACTGGGAAAATTTTTACTTTTTTACTGGGAATCACATCTGTGAACAAGCCAACGACGACTCGAGTCCGGATCACGTCATGTATCATGACATAAACCCAAGATCCCGGTTGAGACCGTCTTCATGAGTGCGGAACTTGGCTATCAGTTTCTGCTCGATGATTTTGCGTTGTCGTGTGTTTCTAAGGTTGCCTTGGAGAACGCTTACCCGCAGATCCGAGGCTGAATGTCCTTGACTGCTGATAGTCAGGATGATTTAATTTAGTGGTCTGCAATTGTAAGGTACACATGCTTTGTTCTCTATCTATATATGCTTTGGCGATTCTGTATCTATTTACTTCACCTGAGGAAGGGGCAATCGATAGCTCCGAAAGCTTGTGATTTCAAATAAAACTGTTGGACTATAACCTGGTGTTGTGCGACCTCTCAATTTTGTCCACCCCTGTCCAACACCGGCATCTCCGCATCTCGATAATAAACCAGGATAAGTAAGTGATTTGCTGGCTAAGGCTCATAGCTTAATTAGGTTTACAATCAGAATAAATAAAGAAAAACAGAGACAAAAATAAAGGTGTTGGGACTGAAAAAGGGCAAATTTTAGAAAGATGAAGGAGATTAACTGGACAGAAACGTTATCAGATAAAACTATGCATCAGCAGTGGGAAATATTTAAATACAAGATCAATAGGGCACAGACTAAAAACACTCGAATCAGAAGTAAATGAGTTGTAGCAACGACCCAAGCTTAACTAATGAATAAGGAGTTCAGGCCTAAATTACAGTCTAAGAAGGAGACGTACGACAAAGTTGAGGTTTGAAATACAGAAAAAACAGCAGAAATAGCAAGAGAAGCAATAAGGGAGATTAAAAGGGTTCAGAGAGAGTATAAAAAGACTAATCATCAACATAAAGCATAATAGCATTTGATAAAGTGCAACATGAGAGAATTCTTGTTAAGAATAAGACCAATTGCATTCAATGTGAAGTGGTGGATATAGGACAGAGGGATTGCTAAAGGATATGAAGCAGACAGACACTTAAGAGTTAGTGATTATAACAGGAGAGGTAAGAGTGCGTGAGGTGCTGCGTTTTGGGGGAAAATGGAGAATGGAAATAGAACCTATATAGTAAAATTCTCAATGGAATGAAGGCACAGAAGGCTCTAAGGCTGTAGTTGCACAGATATTTAAAAGCAGAATTTAAGGCGATAAAAGCGATATAAAGGGAATATGGAAGTCTAAGGCCTAGAAATTCGATGGTGCCAAGCCGTTTTTCGGACACTAAGGGCTGGATTTTGATACTGGGGCAGGTTGGGGTCGAGTCATCCACTTTTTGTGTTATCTACCCGACTGCAATTGGATGTGGGAGATTGATGCGATTTTCACCTAATTGGGCAATTGAGTTCCAGCATGTGGGAACCCATGAACCAATTAGTGTTTTCAGTCTGAAAGTCGCCTCTGATGATGTCATCATTGCTGCTGCATTGAAGGTCTGCAAAGACTGCCTGGCCTTTGCTGTGAGAGGACCTGGATGCAAAATGAGCAGCAGCAGCCCTGAGTCTGCTCCTAGATATTTTTGCACCACCACTCCCAGATATGTCTCCCATCCACCACCACTCCCAGATCATCCAGCCAGCCAGTCAGCGTCAGCTATCCAAATGTGCTCCCGCCAGGTTTCACATTCGTGGTTCAGAACAGGCGTGCTTCACGTAGAAAAAGGGTTAAAATCACAAAGGCCTTTCAAAATGGCATTATAGAGGCAATTTAGTGCTTGTTAAGGGCCTTAACAACCTATCCCGCCTCTTAGAGGCGGGACGGAATTGGGACCAGCAGACACGATTTAATGAAAATTGCATGGAGGCGGGATGGAGGCGGGCTTGTGCCCGCCCGCCAGTTTTCGCGATTTTAACCCCCCACACGCCTCCAAACCCATTTTCACGGGTCAATAAAAATCCAGCTCTAAGCTTTCGATATGGTGGACAGGAAATGCACGCACATTAAAAACAGGCAGTGTGATGTACGCCATATTGGTGTAGGCAAAATAATTAGGCATCCTGGGCCCGTGTCTGAAACAGGCGTTAGCCCCTCTACATGTGTAAATAAGTGGCCTGATGCTTGTTTGAGATCCACTCTGCAATATTGGTTTGCCCTGAGGCAGGCAGCAGTGGCTCCATTCAGGAAAAGCACATCTACATGCGGCCTAACAGGCAGTCCTTAATAGGACTATTGCAGGCTGCAACCAACAAGGTAAGTTTGTTAAAAATACTTACCTGAATATGAAGTCGGGAGGAGCAGGAGTGCTTCTCCTGACCCCCACATTATAACCGTGGGCCGCTGCTGGCTACAATCGCGACCACAACCCCTCCCCTGATCACTGCTGCCACCCTCCCTCCTGGCCGCCGCCACCCTCCCTCCGTTTGTAACTTCCTGCTCTGATTTACACAACTTACTGTGCCGCCTAACTTAGTCTCATCTACAAATTTGGATATACAACTCTCTATTCCTTCATACAAATCATTGATACATATGATGAAAAGCTGAGGCCTCAGTACAGATCCCTGGGGAATGCCACTTGTCACATCCTGCCAATCAGATTATGTTCCCTTTATCCCTACTCTCTGTCTCCTACTTCTCAACCAATTTCCAACCCATGTTGCAAGTTTGCTTCCAATTCCCTGCATTTCATTTTTGCTGATAACCTCTTGTGCGGGTTTATGTATTTTATCAAGCATTTTGAACTTGCTTTAATGCTAATTGACTGAGAATGTTCAAGAATTCAATGGGAATAAAAACTGGGGAGTTTCTATAACAGGCAACCGATCGACAAAGCCAGTTTTATGTTCGGGAGGCAAGTTGAAAATCTACCCCTTGGTGTTTGAACAAGACACTATGGGGGCAAAATTCGGTTGCTTTGCGCCTCCCGTTAGCGCCCTAAGAGGGTGTTAATGGGGCGCAAAACAACTAGCGCCTAGGCCGGCGCTGCTAACGCCTCCTGTGAAACTCAGCGGGAGGTTAGTGTCCACGGTAACCGTTAGCGCCCCGTGGCGATGACATCATCACTGTGCACAGCGCCCTGCTCACGCCCTGGCCGCGAAGTTCGATAGCACCGCCTGACTTACTGCCGGACGCGATGCCCGACAGGGTCAGGGGGGCGTACGTGCGGCCGAGGCGGTGATATTTAAAGGGGAGGTGCCGGGCTGCAGTTTTGTTGCTGGCCACCTGCCAGCACCTGCCCCCTTTGCCGACCCCGGCCTCCTATGCAGCCCCCCCCCCGTGGGGTATCTGCCTGTGCTCCGTCAACCCGGCACTCCTCTTGAGTGCTGGGCTCTTTTGCTGGCACCCTGATCCCTGGTGGCCCAGCTGGGCCCAGGGTCGCGCTGCACAAGGCCCCTCCCCTTTAATAAGAGGAGGAAGGCCTGCAGTACCGCGGCGCGACGTGCCGGAGCGCGTGGCGCTGTGGCACATAGTGCCGCGATATTCACTCGCAGCATCCCGAGAGGGAGGGGGAGCGCTTCCAGTGAATTTCGGGCGCAGGAGCGCCAACTTTTTCGCGTTCTGAGAAGTTAGCGCCCCAAAGGGGCGCGACCAAATTTTTCCCTATATCAGTTATTCTTAAAGAGGATAAGGATCTGCTAGACTACAAAGGAATTCCTCTGTACACATTTCACTGCACACTCATTGCATTGCACATAACCACAAGGTAGATTTGTATTAAAAATCAAACGTCTCATAATAGCCCAAAGGGTTTTTTTTGAGTTGTTGCCACATGGTTCAGTGAACCTGTAGTAACTCTGTCTCTGTAAAGGACTTAACATAGTAGCCTGGCCTTATTGCTTTTGAATGCTGAAAATCCTTTGCTTGGAGAAATTTTGGAGATGTAATTCAATGATTGGTTTTAAATTCCACTGCTTTGAAACTAATAGACCATTCTGGCTAGAGATCATGATGGTACACAGTATTGTTTCCACAACTCTTTGTAATAGTATTGGGATCTTGTATGGCATAGATCAACCTGGAAATAGTATCTAGGAATTAAAGATTCATGCAACAGGGCACTGAGTGTCCAGTGTCCACACAAGAGACTGTTAGGAAAAATAGAAGCACATGGAATTAGAGGCAGTTTTTTGACATTGGTTAGGAGGTAGGAGACAGAGAGTAGGGATAATGGGTATGTACTTCAATTGGCATGATGTAACTAGTGGGATCTGTACAGGGGCATCAGCTTTTCACCATTTAAATGATGAAGGAATAGAGAGCCGTAGATCCAAGTTTGCTGACGACACTAAGTTAGGTGGCATAGTAAGTAGTGTAGCTGGGAGCAGAAAGTTGCAAAGGGACATTGATAGATTAATGAGTGGGCAAAACAGTGCCAGAAGGAGTTCAGTGTGGGGAAGTGTGAGGTCATCCACTTTGGACCTAAGATAGATAGATCAGAGTATTTTTTAAATGGTGAGAAGCTAGGAACTGTGGAGGAGCAGAAAGATCTAGTGGTCCATGTCCAGAAATCACTAAAAACTAGTGGATAGGTACAAAAATAATTTAAAAAGGGCTAATGGAATGTTAGCCTTCATCTCAACGGGGCTGGAATAAAAAGTGGTGGCTGGTATGCTGCAGTTGTATAAAGCTCTGGTTAGGCTGTATCTGGAGTACTGCGTTCAGTTTTGGGCATCAAACCTCAGGAAGGATATACTGACCTTAGAGGGATGCAGCGCAGATTCACCAGAATAATACTGGGGCTAAAAAGGTTAAGTTATGAGGAAAGGTTGCATAGCCTAGGCTTGTATTCCCTCGAGTATAGAAGATTAAGATGATTAAAGGATTTGATCGGGTAGATAGAGAAAAATTATTTTCTCTGGCGGGGGAGTCCAGAACAAGGGAGCATAACCTTAAGATTAGAGTTAGGGGATTCAGCGGTGATGTCAGGAAGCACTTCTTCACACAAAGGTTAGTGGAAATCGGGAACGCTCTCCTCCAAAAAGTTGTTGAGGTTAGGTCAATTGAAAATGTTAAAACTACGATTGATAGATTTTTGTTTGACAAGGGTATTAAAAGATATGGAACCAAGGTGTTGTGTACTTGGACTTTCAAAAGGCATTTGATAAAGTATCACATATTAGGCTTGTCAGGAAAATGAAAGCCTATGGGTTATAAGGGCAGTAGCAGCATGGATACAAAATTGGCTAAGTGATAGAAAACAGAGAGTTGTGATGAATGTTTTTCAGCCTGAAGGGACCTATGCAATGGAGTTCCCCAAGATTCAGTACTAGGACCACTGCTGTTTTTGATATACATAATGAATTGGACTTGGGTGTACAGGGCAAAATTTCAAAATTTGCAGATAACTCGAAACTTTTAAGTGTAAGAAACAGTGAGAAGGATAGTGATAGACTTCAAGAGGACATAGACAGGCTGGTGGAACTGACGGACATGACAGATGAAATTCAACACAGAAAAGTGTGAGGTGATACATTTTGGTGGGAAGAATGAGGAGAGACAATACATGGTAAATTCTACAATTTTAAAGGGGGTGCAAGAAGCGAGATGACCTGGGGGTGTTTGTGCACAAATCCTTGAAGGTGGCAGGACAGGTTAACAAAGCTATTAATAAGCATATGGGATTCTGGGTTTTATAAATAGAGGCATAGAGTACAAAAGCCAGGAAGTTATGCTAAACCTCTATAAATCACTTGTTCGGCCCCAGCTGGAATATTGGGGGCGATTTTGCCAGCCCTGGGGCGGCGGGACTGCCGGGAAAATGGCAGAATTTGGAGGCGGGTGCCCAACCCGCCTCCATACCATCTTGCCAGGAGGCAGGTAGTCGTCCTGCGCCGGGTCCCGTCTCCTTGGAGGCGGGAAGGGATTAAAGCCAATTAACTGCCTGTTAACAGGCAGATAAGAGGATTATCCCCATTTTGCCCACACAAGTGCGGGCTTCCCGAAGGCTCCGAACCCCGCCAGGGTCACCGAGGCGAGTAGTGGGTCTGCGGGGGTCGGAGGGGTCCAGAAGTGTGCTGTGGAGGTGAGTGATGGGTGCAAGTGTGGAGAGGTGAGTATCTGAGGTAAGTGCAAAGTGTTAGAAAAAGTGTACTTACCTTTGTTTCTTCCTGCAGGCTTCAGTCGGTGGATATGCGGAGAGTCTCGCACCTCCGCGGCAGAGATGACAGATGGCCATTGCATTCTCCAATGCAGCAACCATCTCATTTCTGCAAAAGAAAGATGTTTGATGAGATCTTGAATTCAAGACCTCATCAAACTACAGAGAATGTCAGTGTTTGACAGCTTCAAAGAGCTGGGCGGGCTTAACAAGGTCAATCAAGGAAAAATAGCGTGGGTTGGCCAGGAGTTGATGGAGGCGGGACTGAAACCCGACAAGTGGGAGTCCCGCCTCCAAAAGCTCCCCATTGGCAAAATCACCCCCCATTGTGTCCAATTCTGAGCAGCGCACTTTAGGAAGGACATGAAGGCTTTAGAGAGCGTACAAAAAAGATTTACTAGAATGGTTCCAGGAATGAGGGATTACAGTTACAGGCATAGACTGGAGAAGCTGGGGTTGTTCTCCTTAGAGCAGAGAAGGCTAAGAGGAGATTTGATAGAGGTGTTTAAAATCATGAAGGGTTTAGATAGAGTAAATAAAGAGAAACTGTTTCCAATGGCTGAAGGATCGATAACCAGAGGGCACAGATTTAAGGTGAATGGCAAAAAAAACAGAAGCAACATGAGGAAAAACTTTTTATGCAACGAGTGGTTAGGATTTGAAATGCACTGCCTGATAAAGGTGGTGGATACGGATTGAATAGTAGCCTTCAAAAGGGAATTGGATAAATACTTGAAAGAGGAAAAATTGCAGAGATATTGGGAAAGAGCTGGGGAGTGGGACTAACTGGATTGCTCTTTGAAAGAGCCGGCGCAGACTAGATGGGCTGAATGGCCTCCTTCTATGCTGTACTACTTTATTCTATTCTATAAGGTGGGTAAATGGAGTTATGATACAGATCAGCCATGATTTAATTGAATGGCAGAACAGGCTCGAGGGGCTTAACGGCCTACTCCTCTTCCTATGTTCATGAGTAATTTTTTTAATAGAAAACTCCATTAGACAATCCTTACTACCTGGCTCTGATTGATGAGTTTGGCAGAGTCTCTGTCCACAAGATTTAATGGGACAATTCAAAATACAATTGTCTAGCTTTACTATCTGCTCTTATTCCTTGCTATCATTTAAATAGCTTCCTGATGGCATGAATCATTGACACCACTACCTTTCTGTTACAGATGGTCCAAATTATTCGAAGCCTTTAACTCAAGCCAATGAGACCAATATTTTCTGCAGGTCCTTCAATGTTTGAGACAAGATTAATATACTTAAAATGTCACCCACTCTCACTTTAATAATATAGTATCCACAATTCATTTTTGAAAGTTAAACCTGTATTATTTCTTGAATTAAATTCTCGCATGATAAATTTCCTGTAGGGAAGTACATACCGAACATGCTGCTTTCTTATGTTCACACTCTTCCCTTGGAGAACAGTGTGAAGTAGTGAAAGGATTTGCAGGCTGATTAACAGTCTGACAAGATGCGAACACTCCTTCCATGCACGTAACCGTCTTTATACCAGCCGATAGAGTGGTTAGTCCCATGTGTTGCAAGGGTTTTATGGGCTCTCATAAGCCATCTGATGAGGGGGACGGGGACACCCACACTCACCAGACGCAATTCTCCCGCTAGATGTCAATCCAGAATTCAGAGCCGGAACTCCAGTCTCCCCTCACAGGGACTGTCTGGAGCGGGGTTCGAACCCTGCACCTTCTGCCTCGGGTGGGAATGCTACTACTAAACCAAAGGCTTGCTCCAGTCAAAGACAGAGATTTGGCAAGTATCTTTCCAACTCATACAGCTTTCTTGCATTATGAGCTGGACCTCCATGTGCTGCTTCCACAGGGAGATACCCAAAACTGATGCTAAGGCAAATTAGCCAAAACTTTTGTACATATTTTAATTTTCTACAATAAAACTTCTATTCTATCACTAGTAAACCAAAAAAGGACAGACACAAAACTATCAAATCATGTGCTATCCTTATTGTCCACACATTACACAATAAAATAAATTAGTCACAAATACTTTTGTTCTAAAATTAAAGCTAGTGAGTCCCCTCAAATAATGGAGGGAGGAACTTCATAATTTCAGGGCCATTATTTTTTAATATTATCAATATTTAACATTTCTTTTCCTGTCTCCCTATGTCTTACTCTAGCTGTCTAACTTCTATCGCAACTTTCAATCCTGTCCTTAATATTTATCCAGCTATTTTTTTTAATAAAGAAAGACCATACAGGGCTGTGGAGGGAAACATTCTCTCCAAATATCCCATCAGCAATTTGTAATTTGGACAGATGTCTATATCCTTCCTACTGCTTTCTCTCAATAGGTAACTGTGTTGGAATTTTACTCAAGCTCTTTGGAACACAGCCACTATCAGCACAATGTCAGGAGTTTCTGCTGGGTGTTTATTTCACATTTCTACTGCACTAAGGGTCTTCAAACTCTATAGTCGCTGCTTATGCCCCTTTTGAAATATATTTAAGTGAGCACAAATCTCAGACTTGCTAGCTCCACCATTCTGAGCAAAATGTGGTTATCGCTATTCCTACCTTGGTAGATAAGTTTGAACCCTTGTTTGTTCTCCGAGTGATCACTGTAGAAGTGGATGATGGTATCATGAGTGGTGCTGAGCAACACAGGCGGGAGATCTACTCCACTGAACTGACCAATTAAAGAGCTAGTGTAATGCGGCCCATTTCGAATCTCCAAGAAATCATGATTGGCTTCAGTCGAAAAATTCAGGAACTGAATGTCTGCACCTGCATCAATAGAAACATCTTTTTACTACAAAATAAGACCATGATAAAAAACAAAAGTAATAGTAATCTAACAACGATCAATATTACAACTTGATGATCTCACATAATAAAATGCATTCATCAATCTTTTCCCAAAGTCAATAGAACTGCAGTACTGTAAGATTACATGGTATTTTCTTTTCACAGGTATCCGTATTGTGCACCTTTGCAGTGGTTAGAGTTACCCCTCCCCATCAGAAACAAGGGGGAAAGTCCACCAGTGTTATACAAAATAATAATGAAAAATCACTTCTTGCCGGGTGGTCAAAATTTGAATGGTAGAAAACTATGATAAAAAATCTAACATAAACTGCTTGGAAACATTCCACAATATTGGTCAGTAAGGGCTGATTCTCTGATTAGGTGCTCCCAGTAAGGAGCAGAATTCACAGGGAGCCCCGGCCAGAAAATCGTGGGCCTGAGGCCTGTGGTTTTCTGCCTATTAATTTAGATGGATGGAAACTCAGGGGCTGCAGGCCCATGATTTTCCAACCAGCGCTCCCTGTAAGTGCCGTTCCTGGCTGGAAGCACTTGATCAAGGAATCAGCGTATAATATAAATTTAATGCTACCATTTTATTATATTAGTGGACTTGGGATTGGCTGAAAAATGAGTAAATGCCGTTATTGTAGCACTGCATTAACTTCAACAACATTACCCATAAAAAATCTCATAATTAACCTTAAACATTTAAAAGTACTTAAAAACGTACAATAAGCTGTTATCCTTGTGATACAATTTAGCACTTCCAGCTAGATTCATAGACAGGTTGCAAACTGCATCCTATTCATAGAGTGCTTTATTTCCCCTCATTGTACTATCAAAACATGCACAGAATATAAATCATCAGCCAGCCTGCCAAGAGCTCTGTAAGTTAAGATGCAGATGAAATGTACTGTTACAGTGCAACTGCTGATCACACCATTTACTTACATACAAAATTAACAAGATCCTTCAAATCCCCCAAGCCAAAACTTTCGCGAATATGTCAAACCACATCTCAACTTGGACACTGAAAACATGTACAGCATAGAAAATCCTTATGAACACAGGCCCTGAAATGACACTGTTGAATATCAGCGCACAAGTGTTTACTGTTTTGTCTGAAATTCCTCCCTTTGCAATTTTCAAATTTATTTTATTCACGGAATGTACAAGTGTGTAACTCATTGGTCTGAAATTCTTCTCTCTCTGCTACTGCACCAATCTATTTTAAATGGGTTAACACCTTGGAAGAGCCACGGAAACCCCAGCAAAACGTAAACAACAGGCGAGCAAAAGAACCCCTGTGGACATTCACCCCCATTATCTGTAACACATGAACCCATACAAGTTAAATACTTCACATGATGCTCCAACATGAATCATGTGATGTGTTACATCCTTGAAACACATGACCAGCTATTATTCTTTCTTGATCCATTTTGTCGCCTTCTCTCCTGAAGGTGCAGACCTCCACCAAGGTGCAATTCTACAATCACTGGCTGCCCTCTAGTACGTCAGCTAAGCAGCCATTCTTCACGGGTCGGTGTCAGCAAGTGTCAACAAGCAATTCAACCTTGCTGGGCTCTATAGTTGAGCCTGATCCTGTGTTCACCCAACATCCACAACATGCTCTTCTGAACAGGCATCACTGTACACTGCGAAGAAGCAGGAGCCCACCTGAGTCAGCTAACTCAGTGCAGACTGGGGATTGAACATAGGACTTTGTGATCCAATAAGTTCAGTACCAGACCATAAAATTTCACTCTTTCTAATGTATAAAGGTTTACTAAATTACTAATAATTCAAGAAATTTGTGATCAATTCATTGGATAGCATTATGGAATGATACTTCTCTGTATGGCACTTTTACAATGGCATATTTGCATCAAATTCCTGTGTCTACCATTCTAACGAACCTAACTTGTGAATAACTTGTTTAAAACGGTGCACACAGGAGTTTAATTTGAACAAGTTCACCAATGTGTTCAAAATAATGCACACAGTAGTTTTAACTCCTATAACCGTAGTTTGGTTTTGAATAGATAACAAATTCTGATGACTGAATCATGTGCTTTATACTGGAACCACCGACTCCATCGCCCTCCCTGGCCACTGTCTGAAGCTGAACCAGGCTGTTTGCAACCTCGGCGTCCTATTTGACCTGAACTGAGCTTCCAATCCCATATCCTCTCCATCACTAAGGCCGCCTACTTCCACCTACGTAATATAGCCCATCTCCGCCCCTGCCTCAGCTCAGCTGCTGCTGAAACCCTCATCCATGCTCTTGTTACCTCCAGTCTCGACTATTCCAATGCTCTCCTGGCTGGCTTCCCACCTTTCACCCACCGTAAACTTGAGCTCATCCAAAACTCTGCTGCCCGTATCCGAACACGCACCAATCCTGTTCATCCATCATCCCTGTGCTCGCTGATCCACATTGGCTCCCAGTCGGCAATGCCTCAATTTTAAAGTTCTCATCCTTATGTTCAAATCCCTCCATGGCCTCACCCTCCCGTATCTCTGTAACCTCCTCCAGCCCTACAACCCTCCGAGACCTCCTCCAATTCTGGCGCTCCTCCAACTCGGGCCTCAAGCGCACCATTCATCGCTCCACCATTGGTGGCCGTGCCTTCAGCTGCCTAGGCCTTAAGTTCTGGAATTGCCTCCTTAAAACTCTCTGCCTTTCCAACTCTCTCTCCTCCTTTAAGTCACTCCTTATAACCTACCTCTTTGACCAAGGGTTTGGTCACCTGTCCTAATATCTCTTTATGTGGTTCGGTGTCAAATTTTGTCTGATAACACTCCTGTGAAGCGCCTTGGGACATTTTTCTACTTTAAAAGCGCTACATAATTGCAAATTGTTGTTGGACCTATACTGCTCTGAACTGCAGTAGCACTGGGTATTATTGTACAATATGTTACAGGGGAAATTGCATAACCTTATACAATTTAAGTGCACATACTCACTGTGTAACATAAACAATTAAGAGATAGAGCTGCACATTATACATAAGAGCAGAATTTTCCCTACCACTACCGCATAATGAAAGGACATGATAATAGCCCAAGATTAGATTGGTTCATCACATTATCTCCAAATGTTTGACATCATTGCATTCTGCCCCTGGGACATTTTATGCAGTAAATTAACCAGAGGATTATGTGAACACATGGTGCATGATGCAGGTGTCCAGTTTAATTAATATTCTATTCAGTTGAAAAAAAAGGTTCAGTCAGAAGCTAATTTAGGTTAACGGATACTAAGCATTCTTTTCCATCATTTAGCACACAGCTTAGAAAGAAAACATTTATTAGAGAGCTGGAAATGGAGCAAAAACAATCATAATGGCCCGTATTTTCTGATCGCAGACCTCCCGTGGGCGAGGCCTGCGATCTGGAAAAATCTGCGCTCTTACCTGAGGGCTCCCGGGACGCACACGCTTCCGCTCCTGGGCCTCTCCAAACTTGAAGTGCGCAGGGCCCACGTATCCCAGAGGCGCAGCTAGTTTGCAGCGTCCCTGGGATCACGTGGGCCATGGGGAGCCAATCACAGAAGGGAATCTCCCTTCATACATTTGACAGAAAGACCTGTCAAATATATGAATGGAGATCACCCCAAAAACACAGTAAAACTTTAAATACATTTTTTTTTTAAATCACATTTTTAAAATGACTTGAAATTACAATAAATTTAATTTTTTGTAAAAAATAATTGAAGTTTTTTACGGGGCTAAAAATAAACTTACCTTTTTTGAAAGTATTTTTAAATGATAAATCAGTTAAAAAAAAATTTTTTTATTTTACTTTTTTTCAACTCTTATCCTGGTAAAAGCAGGCCTCACACCTGCTTTTACCAGGCGTAAGAATTGTAAGGGTTTTCTGCGGGCAGAGGGTCTCCAAAAAGCGAACTATCCGCCCGCAGAGGCCTTTCTCCAGGGCAGGCGGAGGATCTGTCAAGACCATTCTTGACAGATCGGAAATGCCGGTTTTCAACGCATGCGCTGTGCATGCCTGAAACCGGCATTTCCGATGTCCCTATGGGTGGGTACACAGCGCGTACACACCCGAAGGGATCGGAATATCTGGGCCATTATTTGACAAATATAACAACAAAACACTTTTATCCTTTATTTACGTCCAATTATACTGCATAATTTCTTCACATGGATGCTTGTCTCCATTAAACTGTTTTAGCCTGGAGGGTACAGTAAATTAGGACATGTACTTTTATGCATATGTTTCGCTCCTGGTGAGTTGTCAGAGTTTACCTGCAACATTACCTCTAACACTCATTCTTCACACTTCTTACCCTCTCCCACTAAATTAGATGCCTCAGGAGGAACACTCTTGATGGACTACATGCTCTATTTCTGTGTTTTAACATTATGCGATTCTATGATTCAGTTAGTTTGACCAGAAACCTATCACTAAAGAGTTTGGCAGATGGAAGTGCTTTGTAACCCTGGGACTTAGATAGCTATGGGATTGTATATCAAAGATCCTCACCATTTTGCGATTATAAGAAAGCATGGAATAAGAAAAGGCCATCAAGCCTGCTGCTTCCACAAACTATGTACAATTCATCCTATGTTGGAATCCCATGATATCCCACTCATTTAATCTACTAAGGGAAAGTTCTCAACAAATCCTCCCTGATCATTCAAATCTCTAGAATATTAATCTTTCTTCATATCTCCATGATTCAACTCTATTCTATTGTCCTTCAGACAAACATTTACTCTCAACTGGCAGCATAGGAACCATTAGGTTCCATCAAATATTTGATCATATCACTCTGTACCTAACCCTGTATTGTAGACTCTTTCACCTCAACCTCTTTACGCTCTTACACGGTATATCAATAAACTATATCATCTAGCCCTTCCGATCAAACAAAAATAACTAGAATATAGATTTAGGTTTAATAAATACCTAAATAATACCAAATGAAACAAATGGATGGAAACTGCATTCCAAAAAACCCTCATAGTTCGATGAAGAATTGAGCATAAATTTCCATTTGTGTCATTGTGACAAGAGGATGACTAATCTTATTACACAGAGTATGCATATTTCTAGCAAGGAGAGTTATTTTAAGAACATAAGAACATAAGAAATAGGAGCAGGAATAGGCCACTTGGCCCCTCGAGCCTGCTCCGCCATTCAATAAGATCATGGCTGATCTTGGGCTCAGAGCCACTTCCCCGCCCGCTCCCCATAACCCTTCACTCCCTTATCTTGCAAAAATCTGTCTATCTCCACCTTAAATGTATTTAATGACCCAGCCTCCACAGCTCTCTGGGGCAGAGAATTCCACAGATTTACGACCCTCTGAGAGAAGAAATTCCTCCTCATCTCAGTTCTAAAAGGGCGACCCTTTATTATAAACTGTGCCCCCGTGTTCTGGATTTCCCCACGAGGGGAAACATCCTCTCTGCATCTACCTTGTCGTGCCCCCTCAGTATCTTATATGTTTCAATAAGATCACCTCTCATTCTTCTAAATTCCAAATTTAATTTAAATTCCGATAACACTCATAGGCCTATCCATATCTTGCCCACAGCTAAAATATAGGCCCGGATCCTAACCCAGAGATGGGAAGGTGGTTTGTGAGGGTGTTAGCAGGTGACGAACCTGCAGCATCACATCAGGTGTAACGTTGGCCTATTTTAACGGCCAGCCGTCATTTAAATAAAACTTCAGGGTTCCTCGATGGAATGCTATGTCTGAGAATGTGCCGCCCACCCACATGATGCAATTTCCCGTCCAGTATTTGAAGGCTTCAGTCCACCTACGTAAGGGAGGCTGAGGGAAAGGACTGCAGAAACTCAAAATAATTGTTGCCAATTGGAAGGATGTCTTCCAGGAGAGGGAAGGTGACCCCCAGGTTCAGCGATGCCTCCCTGGAGTTAATGCCGAGTGCAGTGAGGGCGAGGAGGGATGTGTTGTTCCCCACAAGTGGATGGTTAACTAGATCACTTAGGGTTAACACTTGGGTGTTTCAATAATTGGCTTTTGATGATTTGACTGGTGGAGCACATTAAAACCTTTGACACTTCTGCCATTTTCGTGTGCCCCATGATTTAAAGGCAACTTCTATATCTGGTTTTCATGGTATAGCAGTGGAAGTTGGAGCAATGTTTTCACAGTGACAAGGTGGAGGATGTCAAAGCAATGGAGTGAAGGTTGCAGGACTGTTAGTGCAAGGGGATCTGGTCACGTAAGAGTGGCAGAGGTGACAGATATCTATGTGAAGCTCCGAGCGATGAGACCATCCCTTCCATCTCGGGGCATAAGATGATCTGCACACCGTGCGTCATGTCCTCCATCTTCCTCCTCACCATCCTCTTCCTCATCAGATGATGAGTCCTGCACGCCTTCTTCCTCCTGCACCTCCAGTCCTTGCTGCTGAGCGATGTTACACAGGACGCAGCATCCCACTATTATTCTCGAGACTCTGGCTGGCGAGTATTACAGGGAGCCTCCAGATCTGTCAAGGCAACTGAACCTCAACTTTAGCACACCAATGGCCTGCTCTATGCCGCACTTTGTGGTGATGTGGCCGCTTTTGTATCTATTCTGCTTGACAATTGGAGCCTCCTGAAATGCTGCTCCTCAGACAGTTCAAGGAAGCTGAGCCTCAGTCTGTACACCTGTGAGGTGGGTAAGGCCTTCTGCGAGCATGTCCCCTCTGTTGCTGTCTTCTCTATGGCCCACCTGCAGCTCCTTCTTCATCCCGCCTTTGCTGCTGGTGCTCCTCATCCTCCTCCTCTTCGTCTTCACTTCAATAGGGTGAAGCTTGAGCAGCACCCATAATCAAATTCTCTTTTTTTTCGCTAAGAGTTTCGAAAGCACAACCCAAAGCGAACAGTGCTCAGAGAATCACAGCCCACACTGAACTGAAAGAACACCTGTGAGTGCAGCAGCTTTATTCAGATCGGATCTCCTTTAGTTTCAGCACACTGATCATGTAGCACCCAATCCCACCAGGGTTCCCTTGCTGACCTTGCCGACCTGCGTGAAACCCATGCTGCACTTGTTAAAATCACATCGAGGTCCTAATTGCATCACAGGATCCTGATTTACATATATTCATGTGCCTCCCGCCTCTCTGCAGCGGGAGACCCCCCGACCCCGATACTCGGGTTGGGGGCGAGATTGCTATTTCCAGCATTTTAATCCCTCGCCCGATCCTTTCCTGCCTGTCGGCGGACGGGGGGGGGGGGGGGGGTTAAAATCAAGGCCATAGTCTTTCAATCTGAAAAATTACAGTTCACATAAAAATGAAAGTGCACATCCTCCATGCATTTATTCATCAGTAAGACGCTGAGTATTTATATGCGCAGAGCTTTTCGGTATTCAACGTAAAAGAAAGGGAAAAGGCAGTTCATCGGTGTTTGACTTTGTGCTTCAAAAAAAGGCACCCACTCACTGTGATAAATGGTGCGTTTGCTGGCAGACAGCTCTTTCCCTTCTGCAGCCACAGTGTTATTTCCCCACGGGAGTCGCTGAATTTGGGCAGCAAGTGATAGCAGTTTGAGCTTGAGCACAGGGAGCCCTGGTAATCTTCAAGGAGGAGAACAAGCACACTTCACCTCCCTGGTGTACCCAGTGAGAAATGAATTATGTTCAGAGGGAATCAAGAATAAGCTTTGTGGGCAAACTGGGATTTTGAAAGAGGTGAGGACTCGCCTTAAGTTTAAAGTCAGACTTTATGGACGATTATAAAAATTCCTGAAGTGGCAGCATTGCAGAGGTAGTCTCAGCCGTACAAGTGCAATTGCATTCCTTTCAGTTCTTTAGCGTTTAATTCTTTGCTAACATTTGTATTTAGATGCATAATATATGTTCAGTGCAACTATATACACAATGGGACTGAGTTTTTAAATGTAAGCTACCTTTAGTGGACATATTCAGGTAGCATTTACACCGCAGTGTTTGCCACTTATATGAATAACTGAATACTCCTCATGAGGGACTAGACATCCAGCATAGTATTTGTATTTAATCAACTATCTTGTATTGTGAATCCATGCTTGTGATTGCAGGACTTGTTTGATCAAATCCATCACATGTTCAACCTCACTTGCTTTTGACCTTCTAATTCAAAGGTGGCATAATATATTTTTTCATTCAAGTGGAAGTAATAGCCTAAAGCAACTGTTCTGTTCAAATTTGCCTTTAAAAACCCATTTTCATTGCTCCACAGGATGTTTGAAATTATACTGTTTCATACAATTTTTTAACGGGAAATGTGTACAGACTCGCGCCATGCTGTTTCGGGATCAGATGCAACAAATGAAGCAGTTAGTCTGCTGTGCTTGCCCTCTATCAGTATCAAGGGAGGTAGGTCTGTGCTCCCCTTATGTCACGGTTAATAAATGCTGTGCCTGGTGTAAATGTGAGCAATGCAAACCAGCGAGGTCCCACGCTCACTCCCGAGTCTGTGCTGAGTTTGCTGATCTCAGCCACAGCAGTTGTTGGAACTACCAAAAATTGCTCCAATGCCCTTGGGTTAGGGAAGCTAAAAATCAGCCCTGCTCCTGATTACCATCTAAAAATCCCTGCTGAAACGTGTGGCTGTGAGAACAGAATTGGGCTTGATTGTGATAGCCCCCACAATAAAATAGGATGCCAACATGTGCCCTCTCAGCTCACACAGTGAAAAATTAGAAATTGGGTGAGCTCCTAGAGGGCAATCAGCACCAGTGGAACTATACTCCCGCTGTGAATCAGTGCCTTCAGGAGACAAAGGGAGACTAGAGTCCAGACTA
Source organism: Squalus acanthias (assembly GCA_030390025.1). Classification (NCBI taxonomy): domain Eukaryota; kingdom Metazoa; phylum Chordata; class Chondrichthyes; order Squaliformes; family Squalidae; genus Squalus; species Squalus acanthias. The sequence goes on along the minus strand of CM059433.1, from coordinate 21,864,809 downwards.
GAGTCGTCGTTGTCTTGTTCACAGATGTGATTTCCAGTTTTAAAAAAAAGTAAAAAGCTTAACTGCAGACAGCAGCATTTGACACGTTGGACCCCCTGTGACCCCACCTCATTGTCTTAGCTGTATTCTGCTGTGTCTTTGATGTAATACCTCCCTGACGGATTGTATCTCTGCAGACACATTGTTCTCTGTCTATATATGCTTTGTAACTGATTTGTATTCCCTCACTGTACCTGACGAAGGAGCAGCGCTCCGAAAGCTCGTAATTTCAAATAAAACTGTTGGACTATAACCTGGTGTTGTGCGACTTCTCCTTTTTGTCCACCCCAGTCCAACACCGGCATCTCCGCATCATGGAGAAAATAAAGAGGAAGAAAAGGAAATTGGATTAGGCTTCCCACTAGCTGATACCAATTCTGGCAGAGGAATTCAAGAGCCCTCATACTGCGCCAGCCCTCTGTCACCCACCTTTGATCCATCACAGCACGTCAAAGACTGCCTGCTTGGCAACAAGGGCTATCCCCTTCACACCCGGCTCATGGCACCTTTCCAATACCCACACTTGCCAGCTGAAAAGCGATACAAGCAAAGCCACTGGCCCACAAGATCAACCAGACCACCGGAATGCTGAAGCACCGCTTCTGCTGCCTGAGCAGGTCTGAGGGCTTCCTGCAATACAGCCTGGACACAGTGGACCAGATCATAATCGTCTGCTGCATTATCCACAACAAAACTGGGTGAAGGCCTTCTGCCACCTTATAAGGAAGACTCCACTGTCAGTGAGGGAGGGCACCCGCAGCAGCCTGCAGCTAGAGCTCTTCATCAACAGTTAATTCACCACCAGTGCTTCACCTGAACTAGTCATGCCCACACCCACCCCACCATCTCTCGCAGTTTATCTCCAATAAAGTACTTCCAACCAAAGACCCACATTGATCTACATGACAACCAACATTGCAGATAAATTAATAATCACAAACGGTATTACATTTTAATGGCTAACACAAATGCCATAAAGCAAAATTATCACCCTGCTTTTAGCCCATAGTGTCTTTGTTAAATGATTTCTTTGTGGTCTAGTACTCCTATGACAGTGCTCCTATTAGTGCTAGGAATGCCTGGGCAGCTGGTCAGTAGAATGCAAATTAGGTTTGTCTCACAAGATGGTTCAGGCCTCTCGCTGGCCACATCAGATGGTTGTTCCAATCACTCCACCCGGCAAACGCTGAAGGTGAAAACTGATCCCAAAATATTTTTGGAACTTACTCATCGTAGAATTCCCCATATCGCTCCTGTACCAGTTTCTAACACACAACACAGAATAATAATTATTTTCCTATGGTTATAGAGCTTTGAAACGTTCTCATGGTAGGTACTTAGAGCAAAGTTTCTTCCCCAAATTACGTTTGGTACTAATAACAAACATGACTTTATCCAGAGGCTGAAAAGTGCAACAATCATGCCGAAACTTAAGGCTGGAAATTATTAATCAGACTGCTACACTTCAGAACATACAAGTATGATGACTACTTAACATGCTTACATCCTGCAGGAATTGTTATTGCTTCATATTAAAAACATGAGAGCAAGCAATAAATAAAGACCGTTCAGGCCATTAAGTCTGCTCCTACCACACAGTTGTGCAACTTACCTTACCAGGGACATCATGCTAACCATTTACTCCCTTGAAGATCCTCAGCACAATGGGATAGATTTTCACCTTTAGAGCATGGGTGCGCCACAGAGAGGAAGACCAAGTGGACAGGATTACACGCCAGTAATGGAGCCCACCTGACTGTCCTTCCATTAATTCACGGGATGGCTACATTGGGGCAGATTTTCTTCTGTGGCACTTGGGTGTAACTAATTGCTGGGGAGGAGCGCGTACTGGAAAATAAGATGGGTAAGACTGTACAACTGCAATGGAGCCCATTCGATTTGTCATCCATTAATTTAAATTGAAGGAAAATTGGCCAGGCTCCATTATGGGTGTGATACTTTACATCCATGTGCTAAAGACAATTAGGAACCCCTGCATCACCAAGACTGCAGAACAACTATCTGTCCCCAATATTCAACTCTCACTTCCATCACACAAGAACATGAATCATCGTGTCCCCCGTCGCAATTATTTCATTTTTTCTTAAGGAAATATGTCACTGTGGTTGCATGTACCCAAAATCCACCTCTTGCCCAAGTTGCTGGCTCCTGGCAATATTGGACCAAGTTCGATTTGGTCATACTGGACAAAGTGCTCCTCCCGGCCCACAAGAATACCTAGCCCCCACCACGAGATTCCCTTTCCCCCATGATCACCTCTAAAATCCTCTGCTCTTGACTCACTTTTGCTGGGGACCGTTCCCATGAGTCCCCAGCAGTGGCCTCCTGCCTGTTGGTACCATGTCACTGACGCTGGATTTGGGTGGGAGTAGGCCTTATTTATTTAAATGAGGCCCAGGAGTCTACATGGCTCAGGCCTCACGTTGGTGGGCTGGGCCGGCCCCACACTCACCCCTGGTTAAAATCATAACTCTGGTGTCTCAATCACCAACTCATAAAAAAATTACAATCATTTTGCGTCAGGCCTGTGATGTATGGATATAAAAATGAAACGGCATATGGGGACGTAAACTGAAGCAAGTTCCCCAAAAAAGCAACAAATGCATGACAACGCTTTTACCTTGAGGCTTGGCATTTATCAGACACTTGGAAAACTGAACACATTTCTATTCCTTACAGGAGCCAAGACAATCTGTGCCAAATACTGACTCCCGGTGTTGTGAGCAAACTGCATTCCTCTAGGGAGGAAGGCAACACAGATCAGAGTCCTCCCTGATAAATCGTGAGATTTGCAAGGTAAAGATTGCCCTTAAAGTCTGTAACAAAATTAGGCATTTCAAACACATTGTTGATGTCCCTGTTCCTTATGAATTGGCTTCTTAGTGTTTAAGACACAATGGGATATCAATTTAAATGTCTCCCCGAAATTATACCGTGACATACCAATACATGAATACTTAACGTTCATCTGAAATTCCTCCTCCAGCCATTTTAGTGCAGGCATTAATCTGTTTAAAATAAATGAGCTAACACCTCTCTAAAATAGCAGTGAGAGCAATTTTGATCGGATGTGTTAAAAGTTTGTACATTAGTATCGCATGATGTAATTGCGGGGGCCTGTATTTGTAAATAGTGCCATTTTCAAATGAATTCCAGAATCTATTAAAGCACTGGTACATAGGGCCCAATTTTAACTGCTCCCACCTGGTGGAAACCGGGCTGGGGACAGTTAAAATAAGGCGAGTAACTTTCCCCGTCTGATCCCGCTGCCTTCCCACCGAGTCCCAATCTTAATCTGCTCTTTTGAGCAGGTGCGCGGGACACCCGCAGGAAGGAAGTGGTGTCCTAATTTAAATATGCTGATCGGGTCCCATGATGTCATCAGAACCCGCTGTGCAATTTTAATTGGGGGTCAGTGAGGGCTTCTTCATCAGGCAAACGTGTCAGGGGCAGGATCCTGAGCCAGAGGAGGCCCAGAAGATAAGTTTAAAAGTTTTAATTTAGATTTCCTTGTGGGCCAGGAGTGGTCCTTTTCACCCTCCCCCCCCCACCCCGAATCGTGGCCAGAGTTTCCACCCTCACCCCCCCTTCCCCCGAATCGTGGCCAGAGTTTCCCCCCTCACCTTCCCCCCGAATCATGGCCAGAGCTTCCACTCTCACCTCCCCTCTCCCCGATTGTGTCCAGAGCTTCCACAGATCCCCAGCCTTCTGCCACCAGATGCCCATCCCCGCCCGCTGGCCCCGGTAGTCAATCTGGCCAGGTGTCGGGTGGGAGTTTGCAGAGATTTATTCAAATGAGGCCTTGGCGTTAAGTTCAGCAGGGTCTCCACATCTCCGACCTTGCTGGGTTCATCACCCGCTCTGGGCTCCCGCGCACCCTTCCCGTCCCCCTGTAAAAATCGAGGCCATAGTTTTTGTTACGGAGATATCACTGTTTCTTCCAGATATGCCAGCAGAGTGCGCTGATGACTCAGTGCATAATTTTTAATTGAGTGAAATAAGGATGCTTATAAATGACAAATGAAGCATTTGAAACATACTGAGGAGCTCTGTTATTACTCATAGACCAAAGAAGGACAGTGCCTTAACATAACGTCCTAATTCCCAAGTAACTTTCAGAGATGCAACTGATATTCACTTAAACACTTCTGTCACCATTGAATAAACCATCACATTTCATTTTAGCTTCCTTACCATATCCAATGGGTAATAAAATCTTCCACGAACAATCCAAGTTGCTTGGGTAATTTCCAGGAAATCCAGGGCTTAGGATGACATTCTTCAGCTCAGTCAGTATCCCTCCACATCTAGCTGATTAATAATAAAAGAAAACTTCATTTATTCCATGCAGCTTTTCTTTGGCCGAATGTGCTGCCCTCGTGGAGAATTCCTCCCATTAATTATCAGAACTGCATTCAGCACAGGTTTTCCAGTCAAAAAGTTCAAAACTGTAAATAAGATTAGATTTTAAAATTTGAGGGTTATAACCTTCTTAAAGTTCAATTTGTAATTTAGGCTCAACAACAACTTGCATTTATATAGTGCCTTTAATGTCCCAAGACCCTACAATGAGACGCTCCACCACCAAAGGTCTTCCTGTAAGCTTTATTCGATGGACATAAACAGATCATACCTTACCGATCTGGGAGGCATCACTCGCCTGGATCAATTCTGTCCTGCATGCTCCCAGGGGTGGACTCAAGGAGCTTCTTGAAGTTCCCCTTTTTAAACTCGAAACGTCCAGGTGTATGTGACCACTGGCATGTCATGCCCATTACATAAGTATACCAACAGAGTCAAAGAGAATTCCATACAAAGAGAAACTAAGAAGCAAACCAAGACCTTATGACTAACTCAGTTAATAAGCTGAAATTCCAACTACAGTAATGAGCAAACATGTTTCTACCTGTAGTTCATTTAATGAGGTGAATTCCTAACTAACGAACAAACATATTTATATCTTTCTAAAGTTGCGATAACGAGATCAGCACAATTCTCTGTTCCGTTAGCTTATCGCACTTTCTTCCTGCAGTTAAAGTAGATAAAGTGGATAGAAAGGACCTATTTCCCTTAGCAGAGGGGTCAAAAACCAGGGGGCACAGATTTGAAGTAATTGGGGGGAAGGTTGAGAGGGGATTTGAGGGAAATTTCTTCACCCAGAGGGCTGTGGGGGTCTGGAACTCACTGCCTGAAAGGGTGGTAGAGGCAGGAACCCTAACCACATTTAATAAGTACTTGGATGTGCACTTGGGATGCTCTAACCTGCAGGGTTATGGACCAAGAGCTGGGAAGTGGGATTAGGCTGGATAGCTCTTTGTTGGCCGGCGCAGACACGATGGGCCGAAATGGCCTCCTTCCGTGCTGTAACTTTCTATGATTCTATGATTAATTATTGTTCCACCATGTGAATCTACTGACCATGAATCTGTTTTAAATTCTATATTAACGTACACTTGTTTTCATGGAAACTTGGCAATTAACTCACACAGACATGACCTCAGGTAAGACTCTAGTATCTCTGTCAGTAGGGCACATCCTCAGGTGATATCGCTCATAGAAGCAACCCAATTAAAGTGGCCAGTGCTGCAGGGGTCAGTTTCGGTTCAAAGGTTCAATAGCTGATTCAAAATTCAGTGGACTCCATCTTGACAGATGTGTATAACAGTGCAACATTATACCTGTCCAGTTACTAAAATCTCATCTGCTTACACTGTCCATTTTTTCCCCCAAAAGACAATGGACACTTTTTTTGGAGCAATATTGAAAAATCCAGCTGAAGGGGCCAAGGTTCAGGACCACCAAGATTGAAAAGCTTATATTAACCTTAAAGTCTACCAATATTCAGTTGGTTCCCAGTTAATTTCTGTTTTCTGTGTTAGCTCTGGCTCAGTGGCAGTGCTCAGGCTTCAGTCCAGAACTTAGACTGACACTTCAGTGCATTACTGGGGGAGCGCTGCACTGTCGGAGGTGCCATTTTTTGGATATGTTAAACCGAGGCCCCACCTGCCCTCACAGGTGAACGTAAAAGCTCCCACGGAATTATTCGAAGAAGAGCAGGGCATTCTCCTGGTGTTCTGGCGAATATTTATCCCTCAACTAACATCACTAAAACAGTTCATCTGGTCATTTATTTCACTGTTGTTTGTGGGACCTTGCCGTGTGCAAATTGGCTGCCATGCTTCCCTATATTATAACAGTGACTACAATTTAAAAGTACTTCATTGGCTGTGAAATGCTTTGGTACATCCTGAGATCATAAAAGGTGCTGCATAAATGCAAGTTTTTTCTTTCTTTTATGACAGCTTGGCCCTGATATTTTTCCTAGACGTCATGCAGGGTTTAACGGCAGGACGTCTTTAAAATGTTTTCAGTAGGTTTCCTGCCCAAGAGCCTGATTGATTGATAGGCTGGATGCCTGTCGGGCGGGAAAACAGCCGAGGAGCAGATGCCCCGTAAGTGGGGGGGATTCGGAGATCGAGGTAGGGGGGTCGGAGATAGCAGGGGGTGGGGTCGGAGATCGCGGGGAGATAGGGGTCAGACATCGCAGGGGATGGGGTCGGAGATCGCGTGGTGGGGTTGGAGATCGCGGGTTGGGGTCGTAGATCTTGGGGGGGGTGGGGTGGGGGGCGGTTACAGAGATAAGCTTGTTGGGCCTAGAGTAAACACTCCTGCTCCTCCTGGCCCACAGGCAGTGCTGTAAATGCACTTACCTCACGGATCTGGCTCTTCTCGCATCCTTTTACCTGCCAGGATTCCCCAGTTCTGGGAAACCGTCCGATATTAGTTAAAAAAAACCTGTTAAAATGGGGGCACGTAGCTTCCTTAAACAACGTCAGTGACCGACCTAACTCCTGAGAGTGGATTGGTTGCCCACCCCCCTGACCCGCCTCCGTTAAAACTGGAAGTGGGAGGCAGGTCGGGTCGGGTTTGAAATGATTAAAAATTTTATTTCCCCCCCACCCCCACCTCCCCCCCCCTCTGACCCCAGTACACCTGTTCTTGGGTGTTAAAATTACCCCCAATTTAACTCCCTCTTCTTAAGCTTTTATTCTCCCTTCTCAGTTGAGGTGGTTGAGCAGATAACCTGCTCTCAGACTTTTGCCATGTTTCTACAAAACCAACTCGGAGAACAGCCCAGGAATGAGTCTCCTGCCAGTTTTCCCCGTGAGGGACGTATGTGACCACCAATCAACACCTTCCCTGGCAAATTTTGTTCAAATACTTAAATTTATGTTTTCTAAAGTTCAAACTAGAACCAAGGTTCAGAATGGATACACTTCATATGTGATTGCTTACAAAACAGATAAAGTTTAAAACTGGTTCAGTTAGTAAAAGAAACAAGAAGCTGAGCTATACCAGGTAGGTACCAGGTTCAGTTACCAGTCCATGTTGTGTTACCTGATTGCTAGCTGGTGTGGCAGTAGGAGCACTACAATGGGCTTCAGGACCTCTAGGCTATGAAGATCAGACCATAAAAACATCCCCCATTAAATGACTAGTATTGCACCATAATACTTTTTTCTGTCACAAAGATAGAGAATTCATCAACTGTGAGGGAGCTTTCCCCACTTACCAATGCAGATTGGAGGTGGATAGTTCCAACGGCGAACAGTTCCAGGCATACAAGAAACATGGGCTTGTCCCTAGAACAAAACCACATTCAGACCATATACCATTTGCAGTTGAAAAACTGAAAGAGCTGCACAAAAGCCAAGACATTCTCGAGCAAACTAGTCCCTTTAATATTTTGATTTTGATCCTTATTACTGCCATGCCAAAGGGAGAAATGATAAACATGATTACATTGCTTGACTCCAAAGGATTACTAGATAAATGCACTGACCGATGAGCCATTAAGATCAGAACATCCCAGGGTCAGTACCTAGCCTGAGTCTGCTGAACTCAGCCCGTGCCGCACTGTAGTTTCATGCATGATGGTAGAGCTAATACTGAATACACGGCTGGGAACAATACTGAAATAGGTTGAGAAAAAGATCGAGGTGTTATTGTGCACAGTTCACTGAAGGTTCATGACTAATCTAGAGAAGATGTAGGTAAAGCTGACAGGGTATTGGGTTGTATTAATAGAACTATTCAGTATAAATTAAAGGACACCATTCTCTCATTATACAGGTCGCTGGTTAGACCACATCTGGAATACTGTACCCAGTTTTGATCCCCCCCCCACATGGTGGATGATATAGTGGCCTTGGACAAGGACCAGACCAGACCAGATCAGAGCTGCGAGAATGATTCCTAGCTCAAAGAACCTCAGCTACTTAGATAGGCTTAAGGACCTTGCTCTATTTACTTTAGACCAGCATAGACTTAGAGGTGACCTGATAGAGGTCTATAAAATAATTGAAGGGCTGCCGTGGCGTCCCTATTGATAGTTTATTTCAGTTTAACAGATTGGGGAAGATCAGGGGACAAGGGTTTAATCTATGCAAGAGTAGGAATAAACTGGATGGTAGGCGGTTCTTCTTTTCCCAGAGAGTAGTGAGCCTCTGGAATACATTGCCTGCTGGTGTAATGGGTGCTGACTCTCTGCCTTCAAGAGGGAGTTGGGCCAGTTCCTGACTGGGGCACAGATCTCATCATATAGAAGGTCTTTATCGATAACATTTGCTCCATGTGACCTCCTGGGCTATTTTTGACCGCCTGAGGGAATCAGAGAGGAATTTTCCAGAGTTTTTTTCCCTCATTGGCCCTGGGTTTTTTCTCTTTTTTTTCTGCCTCTCCCAGGAGTTTACATTGCTTCGGGGGTTTGGGGTGGGAGAGGGGGTGTGTGGGTGGGAAGAAGCATTTAGCCATGATGGTCCATCCATCATGGTATGAGGCAGGCTTAATGAACCAGTTGCTCTTTCTCTGCCCATCAAGTTTGTACGTTCATAACAACAACAAAAGGTATCAGACTGTCTGAAGTACAGAAATAAATGAATGTAGAATTCCCTATACTAAGTGTGAGTGTGAGAGGAAATGCACGGGTCAACCTTCTGGTAGCTTTCTAGTTCTTGCATGCATTATGATATTCGGTAACAGTGGACATATTCCTCCGATTGTCCACCTGTGACTACTCAGGACGGGAGAGAAGGAAAAAACAAACTCTTTAAAATAGATTTCCCCATCCACGTTCACAAATTTGGGCCCATGAAAATGTAAATAAGGACATCTGCACGTGGAATTAAAATTTTAGTGGCGGTTAGGTAGCATTGTTTCACCTTTGAGCCTTCCGAGCATTCTTTCTATCGTGAGCTCTGTAAATATTTAAATCATTTCCCCTGCCTGCTTTGGTTGAAGTCATTTTATTTAGAATATTACTGAGAGGTCATACGTGCACCAAAGCTGCATAAAACTTTATAGCTAGGCACAGATGAGGTAAAATTGTTTAATAATAATGCATTTTAACACAGCAGCAGGGACCACCCCCGTGCTCTGAAATTTAGCAGTGCAATTCAGAACATCTGGAATGTCATTATTATTTTACACAGCAGCAAAAAATATGTAACATATACTGGACTTAAAAGGGTAAAATAATGTTGAACTGAAGTATTGAACCTAGAATTTCCTATTAATCAAGAGTGGGTTACTGCTTGATAAAACAGCAGCAATCACATCGCAGTAATGAATCCTCCTGTGTGAATCTCATCACCTTCTAACAACATGGCATGCACTGAATACTGACATCTCCACCGCCAGTGGCTGCCAGCATGCCTGACCAAAGGTGGGAAAATTGAGATACTATCTGTTGGAAGTAGCAATGTCTAGACTTCAAGGCAGGAATCCACTTACTTTCTTTACAGAGAGGGTAATCAACACCTGGAGTGGGATGCCAGGTAGGGTGGTTGAGGCCAGGACACTGGACTCGTTTAAGATACAGCTAGATGCTGTAGCAGAAACACAGGAGGGCTGGTAATCTGGAAAGATGAGATTAAATAGAACAGAGGGCCTTCTACATCCAAAAATAATCTTGTGAAGTAATTGAGATGATGGTTTTTACATAGAATTACATAGAATTTACAGCATAGAAACAGGCCATTCTGCCCAACTGGTCTATAATCAATGTTTATCCTCCACGCGAGCCACCTTCCACCCTACTTCATCTAACTCTACCTTCTATTTCTTTCTCCCTCATGTACCTATCTAGCTTCCTCTTAAAAGCATCTATTCTATTCGCCTCAACCACTCCATGTGGTGGTGAGTTCAACATTCAGGACAAAGCAGCCCGCTTGATTTGCACCCCATCCACCACCTTAAACATTTACTGCCTCCACCACCGGCGTACCGTGGCTGCAGTGTGTACCATCTACAAGATGCACTGCAGCAACTCACCAAGGCTCCTTCGGCAGCACCTCTCAAACCCGAGACCTCTTCCACCTAGAAGGACAAGGGCAGCAGGCGCATGGGAACACCACCACCTCCAAGTTCCCCTCCAAGTCACACACCATCCAGACTTGGAAGTATATCGCCGTTCCTTCATCATCGCTGGGTCAAAATCCTGGGACTCCCTCCCTAACAGCACTGTGGGAGTACCTTCACCACAAGGACTGCAGCAGTACAAGAAGGCGGCTCACCACCACCTTCTCAAGGGCAATTAGGGATGGACAATAAATGCTGGCCTTGCCAGCGATGCCCACATCCCATGAACGAATAAAAAAGAAATTCTAACCACTCTCTGGGTAAAGAAGTTTCTCCCGAATTCCTTATTGGATTTATTAGTGGCTATCTTATATTTTTGACCCCTAATTTTGGACTCCCCACAAGTGGAAACATCTACGTCTAACCTTACAATCATGAGCTAAACCCTGCCATCAAACTGCAGAGGGGAGGTCCCTTATGTGCATTACATTGAACTTATATGTGATGTAACCAAATACACCCAAATAGCAATGTTGTGGAAAGATTCCTGGGTCTTGTGTGACCTTGATGCATTTATGACCACTCAAAAAATGTTCTCACTAATCAAGGATATAAAACTATAAAAAGCGACAAAATGATTAATTATTCTATCCTTAAACAATAAAACAAAAATTACTCTTTTATTCCTAGTTCCTTGATTTTAAAAAAAGCCTCAAAATCCTTTTTTTTTAAATAAATTTAAATCATGAAAAAAAATCGTGTCTTAATAGCTTTTTTGCCTGGGGAGTTTTTTTTTAAACTGCTTCTTTTGAAGCTTCATTCAAGATGCTGGGCTGGTGAATTATATTAAATAGTTCAAAGATAATAAATGTGGCAGAAAGTGCATTATGTTAAAAAGGCATTGCTGAGAACGCGATGTTCCTTTTTAAAATACCGGATGATGATACTTTTCAGGACCTAAAATAGACAAGTTCTTTCTTTTAGAGGTGCGCAAGCTGACAATTATGTGACTAGCACATTCAATAGAAACCAGAATAAGACAAACAAAAGGCATACACATTGTTCACTAATCATAGCTGTTAACCTTTAGACTCAACTCTTGTCATTTTTAGTTAGGAACTGGATCTCTGCAGAGTCAGATCAAGCAACTGGATTCAATCAAAGAGAGAAAAACAGCAGTGAATAAAATGTCACATGTTACAAGCTCTTCTGCTCTATGTGTTTGAGGTCCTGTAGGACTTTTTGATCGATGGTTTATGTATCCTGTGAGCAGCCCACTGCTGGGATTGAAGGCACACTCTGTGCCTGTGTGTGGGAGCAGGAAGAGGGAAAGAGGAATTAATCAAAGCACAACACTTGGAAAATAGGTTCCTAAACATTACATTTATTTTCAATATTACAACTGTGATATAAACAGAAATCACAACGAGGGAAAGACAGATTATGTTTGCAATCTTTACAGCCAAAGCTTACAAAGTAGGTTCATTTTGTGCCATTCTAATGAATATCCTCAGTATAATTATTCATGTGGCACATTACAAAATACAATATCACACATCTGTGCAATACTGCAATAAGAATCGTGTTGAAATCATACTTACTCCAATCTAGTAAGTACTTACACTAGAAAGATATGGTTGATAAAAATATGAACCCTTTTCCACAATGGCAGTGCTGAGATTCATGCTAATACATAGTCACACAGCAACAAAGTGGACTCCTCCTTGAACTTACCTGCAGTGTATAGCCAGACTCACAGCTAAAAGACACCACATCATTAACCAAGTATCTGTCTCCAATCTTTATGCCGTTGCTAGGAACCACTGGATCAGGGCAGGTTGTAAGACCGACAGCTGTAGTGAGAAATACATATTCAATTGCAAGGGAACAAAGGTAATATGAAATCTAAATATTTGGACCATTCCTAATCTACTATTATAAGAAAAAGTATGGAACATGCAAACATGTCTATCCATCACACATTTTCTTCCGACCACATATTGGCAATTTAACTAAATTCATCAGTGAGTTCTAAATTAAATTTGTGCATTTCAAACATGAATATGATATAGCGACATTGATAAGTACTATCTTCTTGACGAATAATAATAAAGAAAAACATGAAACCAAAAAATGCTGGGAAATCCACAGCACATTGGTCAGAATCTGGAACAGAAAGACAGGTTAACATTTTGAGTATGATCCTTCATCTGAATTGCTTTATCCAGAATTTTCTGTTTTTTTTATCAGATTGCTAGCAGGTGTAATCTTTTTTAAATCTCGACTGAGAAAGTACCCAGCTATGTCTGAACAAAGCAGCAATTTACTCACTTTATGGTACTTAACTTACAATAGTCTAAGCTGGTGGCACTGCTTCCTTCAACAAAGATAGAGACAGACTGAATCAGTGAAGGCGGAGGCCCTTGTCCCAAACTCTCTTATTTTCAGTGTAGCAATGCATGCTCGTCAGCTATTGTATTGATTTCAACAGTGAAACCGAGTACGTCCATTTAAAATATTCCACTTGGTGACCACACAGAGTCTAATTAGTAGGTGGCAGCTGGTAATGAAGTGAACAGGGTGAAAAACACTGTCAGAGCAAATAACAACATGGGAATAGGCTGTCAATTGATTTTGTTTGTTTTAGCTGCGCAGCTATTCAGCCATTTAAATCCTTATGCCGTGGGTTTCAGCATTTAAACCCCGGATCTTCTGTAAAAATAAACTCTCATTCAACTCCATGGAGAGAGCGGGAATGGTTTCTGAAAACAGTAAAGTGTGTAATGATTTTAAATCGTTGTTGTAAGATTTCCGCTCCGCTACAATGCCAAGTATTTGAGCTAAACTCAGCTGAAATCTCCAGCCACCTGCATAATGCACTCTACGTCACATCTTTCAGAACCTATTGGCTTTTTTTTTTAAACTGTTTACTCTGGTACAAAAACCCAATCGCTGAATCGTAGAACTTTATTAAATATCCTGCAACCCAATTTCCAAAGCAAAAGTCGAACAAATGTCAGACATGTCAGGATCTGAGTGGGTTACAGTAAATAAAGCATCAAATGATGCAAGCCTCATAACTCATAAGCACTACACCAGGAGCAATTAAGTCGTGTTGGCTGTGACACAAGTGATTTATTCTCAATTAAACGGGATTCTCAGTGTGGAACTGAGATAATTATTTTCAGTTTAGATTGTTTTTCTTTTCTCGATTTCCAGCTGGACTTACCAACACAGATGTTGTGCGAGGTCGCGGAAGAACATGTGATGATGCCGTGTAAAGTGACCCAAAACCAGTCGTTTTAAAATAAAGATGGCGCATCAGAATTTTCTTAAATGTTAAACTGCTGTGATTCAAATAGTTTCTTTAATCAGAAGTGCCAATGGTGGCTTGATAGCGGCTCAAACAACAGGTCTACCCATGAACATGTGTTGCACAAGAACATAAGAACCTAAGAAATAGGAGCAGGAGTAGGCCATACGGCCCCTCGAGCCTGCTCCGCCATTCAATAAGATCATGGCTGATCATCAACCTCAACTCCACTTTCCCGCCCGATCTCCATATCCCTTGATTCCCCTAGAGTCCAAAAATCTATCTATCTCAGCCTTGAATATACTCAAAGACTCAGCATGCACAGCCCTCTGGGGCAGAGAATTCCAAAGATTCACAACCCTCTGAGTGAAGAAATTCCTCCTCATCTCAGTCTTAAATGGCCGACCCCTTCTCCTGAGACTATGCCCCCTAGTTCTAGACACTCCAGCCAGGGGAAACAACCTCTCAGCATCTACCCTGTCAATCCCCTTCAGAATCTTGTGTGTCAAGAGTGGTTTATTTAACTGTTCTCATCATTAATATTTACTTCTTGAATTTCTGACTTTTCCTCCACTCAGGACCACTGGCAGTTAAACACCAGTGAAACACAGGTGATGGGTTGCTAGCTCTGCCGCCCTATTGCAGTCCCACTCATGACTGGCAGCATTACCATCGGCAGAAAGATTATTTCACCTGTGGATCACTATAATCATCTTGCAGAAATCAGCATCAGGCCAAGCACCTGCAACAGAAGCCCATTATGATTACAGAGCAAAAAAGACCGACACAGTTGATCAACACCTTGCTGACTTGCAACTTGCAGAAAGTATCTCCATTTTATTCAGAATTCATATCCCCCAACGTTTATGTACGAACCCAAATCCAGACTCTGCACAATCAGTGCAGATAGACTGCACATGTTCGAGAAAGCAAACACAAGGAATGGGCCATCAACCGATCATTTTAGCTCAATTCAAATCCAGGTCCCAGAAATCAAATGCTGATGTTCAGCTCCATTGTGCGACCAAGTTTCTTCTATTGGCAAGAACAAAAACAATAATAAAAAGCAGATGTAAAAAAAAAAAAAAATTGAAATGCTGGGAAGTGCAAAGAAGGCACATGGGTAACAAAACCATGGAAAAGAAGTGAAGCATCAGGCAAGGAGGAAAATCCCCAGAGACATAGATAGGTCTCCCTAAAGAATTGGTAGGTAGGATGATGGAATATTTTACTGGCAACTGTATGATAATGGATGATTATAGGTGAAATTATATTTTCTTTACATGTTTGCTATCTTACAAATGTTACTTATATGGCTATATATTCAGCTGAGTCAGAAGTAAAAATGGCAACGGGAACCACTTTGTAAAAATAAATTTAGTGATGGAATTGGTTGAAATTGCAGACTTTTATATGGCTACTTTTTTTACGGCTCTCTGGGATCTTTGCTGATTTATATTTCGATAAAACAGTGCAGCTATGTCACTTATTTGAGCCAATAGGAAAAGCGTGACACTTTGGACATGAATATCAACTTCGGCAGGGGTCGCAAAACAGACAATAGTGGATCGGAGAACTGGGTGGGGTGAACCAGAGGACACAGATTTAAGGTGATTGGCAAAAGAACCAAAGGCGACATGAGGAAAAACTCTTTTACGCAGCGAGTGGTTAGGATCTGGAATGCACTGCCTGAAAGGGTGCTGGAGGCAGACTCAATCACGGCTTTCAAAAGGGAATTGGATAATTCCCTGAGGGGAAAAAAATTGCAGGGCTACGGGGAAAGGGCGGGGGAGTGGGACTAGCTGAAGTGCTCTTGCAGAGAGCCGGCACAGGCTCGACGGGCCGAATGGCCTCCTTCTGTGCTGTAACCATTCTATGATTCCATGAGCGGGCGGCCGTTCTGCTACCGCCTGTCTTGCCGGCCTCGCCCATGTAAAATTCTTAGATATGTGTGATAACTTTAGTTATGTAAAGGAATATTGTGAAGTTTGCAAGGAATAGATTAACAAAACAATGCTTGAATTTAGATCGTGCATTTCATTGAAACATATCAAAACCATGAACACAAAAAATTACTGTTTTGAAGTGCACTAACTGTTGCTATGTAGGCAAGCATGCCACCTTTCTGCAGCAGTAAAGTCCCACATACCACTGTGATGTGAATGGTCATTCATTCCATTTTCAAGTGGTATTAACTTAGAATGGATGTTGAACAAGAGAAGTAAATAAATCTCTATTCTTCTTCAAGTAGTGCCATGGGATTTTAACTGCCCATCTGAATGACTGGATCAGGGAGGCAAGACTTCCGGATAAAGGGGGGAATTTTAACCTAAAACAATGGGTGGGTTTGGAGCGTAGGGGCAGTTAAATTGTTAAAAATGGGATTCCTGACCTGAACCCGCCTCCAACTTGCCCACTTCTGGTTTTAACGGAGGCGGGACGGGCGACCAACCCATTCCTAGGAGGCGGGGCGTCAATTTAAGTATTATAATGAGGCTGGAAGCCTCTTCTTTAATCACCATTTTGTTTTCAACTCTAGCTGGTCGGGTTTTACTCAATTTGTAAAACCCGGCAGTTACAGCAAGGCGGGGACTGCTGGATCCAGGAGACGAGTGCCTTTATACCTACCTCCTGGACCCAGGGTTCCTGCCGAGCACACACCCTGCGATCAGAGACCCCCCCCCCCCCCAAGAGGACTCTGATCACCTTCCTGGACCCACCTCGCCCACAACAATCATCTTAAGGCCGGCCCTGATCTTCCTTCCCCCCCACCATCAGCATCAAGCCAGGCACGATCCTCTGGTGGGTGGCCCCGAAGTTTTCCCTCCCCTCCATCCCCAATCGATGATCTTAAAGCCAGCCACAATCCTCTGGTGGCTGGCCTCGATCTTCCTCCCCTCACCCCCACCTCCTCGATGGCCGCGATCTTTTCTTCTGTTACCCCCCCCAACCCCACCCAGGTCCCTTGACGGCCGCAATCTTCTTCCCTCCCCACCCTTCCTCGGTCCCTCAATGGCCACGATCTTCTTCCCTCCCTTCCCCCCCTCCCACCTTGTCCCCCGGAGGCCGGCACCGGCCCCCACCTGATCCCTCCCTCCCTCCTCTGTGCGGCCTAGTGCCACAGGCCCACCCACCTGGAGCCAGCCAGCTTCTCCATCATTTGAAAATGAGGCAGAGAGTTAAAATCGCCCAGGCCTGCTGCGGGAGGGAAACCAAGGCTTCAGATGCAAATCGGGCCCTGCCGTTAAATTCGGCAGGGTCTATGGGAAACCGAGGCTCCCGGGTTTCCCGCCCGCATCAGAGCCGCCCCCACCACCCACCCCACCTTCCCCATGAAAATCCAGCCCAAAGTCTTACCAGAAGGACAGGCACCTCTGATAATGCAGCACTCACTGGAATGTCAGCATTAATAATGTATTCAAACCAATGTTCCTGCTAAGCTGCGTGGCTGCACAGTCATCGCACCGGCTTTTCCATTGTAGTCACCGCGCATGCAACTTGCATTGGGACTTTGAATGGGACGTGCATTGGGGGAGGTAGGCCACACAGGAGGCAGTGTAGCTAACCGGGGACAATGACACAAACCCCAGTGTGCAGCATGAACACAAAACCTTCAGGCCCAGAGGAGAGGGTTCTAATACATAGAAACATAGAAAAATAGGAGCAGGAGTAGGCCATTCGGCCCTTCGAGCCTGCTCCGCCATTCAATATGATCATACCTATTGTGCTTTGCATGTTTTCCACATATGAAGAACATAACACCTCATGCCAGTTTATATCTACACTAAAGGAGTAATGATTGTCACAGGATCATGCATTAACTGTCTGAAAATTCAGAATTGGGAAACTAGATTAAAAGATATGACGGTAGATAAGCAACGGCAAACATTTAAAGAATGAATTCATAAATCGCAACAAATATACATTCCCTTAAGGAAGGACAAGAGGTTATTACAGAAAATTAGGGCTCATGGGATTGTGAGTAATATATTAGTATTGATTGAGGATTGGTTAATGGACAGAAAACAGAGTAGGAATAAACGGGTCATTTTCGGGTTGGAAGGCTGTTACTAGTGGGGTACAGCAAGGATCAGTGCTCAGGCCTCAGCTATTTACAATCTGTGTTAATGACTTAGATGAAGGGACCGAGTGTAATGTATTCCAAGTTTACTAATGATACAAAGTTAGGTGGGAAAGTAAGCTGTGAGGAGGGCGCAAAGTGGCTGCAAAGATATGTAGACAGGTTAAATGAGTAGGCAAAAACATGGCAGATGCAATATAATGTGGAGAAGTGCGAAGATAGAAAACAAAATATTTTTAAAATGGTGAGAGACTGGGAAATGTTGGTATTCAAAGAGACCTGGCTGTCCTTGTACATGAATTAACATGCAGGTACAGCAAGAAATTAGGAAAGCAAATGGTATGTTAGCCTTTATTACAAAGGGATTGGAGTATAAGAGTAAAGAAATCTGACTACAATTATATAGGGCCTTGGTGAGACCACACCTGGAGTACTGTGTACAGTTTTGGTCTCCTTACCTAAGGAAGGACGTACTTGCCTTAGAGGGAGTGCAACAAAGGTTCACTAGATTGATTTCTGAGATGAAGGGATTGTCTTATGAGGAGAGTTTGAGTGACTAGGCCTATGTTCCACAGAGTTTAGAAGAATGAGAGGTGATCTCATTGAAACATATACAATTCTTAAGGGGCTTGACAGGGTAGATGCTGGAAGGATGATACCCCTGGCTTGGGAGTCTAGAACTAAGGGTCACAGCCTCAGAATAAGGTTTCGACCATTTAGGACTGAGATGAGGAGAAATTTCTTCACTCAAAGGGTTGCGAATCCTTGGCATTCTCTACCCCAAAGAGTTGTGGACACTCAGTCGTTGAGTATATTCAAGACAGAGATCGATAGATTTTTGAATATTAAGGGAATCAAGGGATATGGGGATAGTGCAGGAAGGTGGAGTTGAGTGTCTGTGATTTTAGCTGGAAATGCACAGCAAGATCAAAATATGAAAGAGAAAAACAGGTTCATGTTCTTGTTGGGACTTTTCATCAGAATCACCTGAAATGTTCAACCATCTTTTCTCTTTCAGGTGATAACTAACCTGCTTTGTATTTCTAGTATTTTTTGTTTTTATTTCAGATATTTATATGGCTGATTTCTCTGACTGGACACTGCTGGTATGGAGCAGCGAACACAGGGAGCTGGTTGGGAAATTGTGGTCCCACAGACCCCAATGTCTTGACCAGTGATCCCTGTGAGCACCACTTCTCACTCGGA
The DNA here is from genome assembly GCA_030390025.1 of Squalus acanthias. NCBI lineage: Eukaryota > Metazoa > Chordata > Chondrichthyes > Squaliformes > Squalidae > Squalus > Squalus acanthias. Next base: position 21,845,790 of record CM059433.1, on the reverse strand, counting down.
GTCACTGATTGGGCAATCAGCTCTCTATATCACATCAAACTGAAAGGAGTAATTACAAGAAAATAATCTTAGCAAAATATTCGGATGATATCATAAATCATAATTAACTGTCAGCTAAACTCTGAGACTACAATTATTATTAGAATCAGTATTCAGTTTGTCCTATCGCTTATTTTTAGGATACATTCTGAAATTCATTGATGCATTTTTTTTTCTTTTGGTCCATTTCTCTTTTCCCTCTTCTCAGCAGTAGGCATCATTATGAATAATAATGTCAGGTAGCTCCAGTCACTGAGGCATGAAGATCATCACACTGAAGAATTATATTTGGGGGGTAGACTGGGAAATAAAACTACAGTACCTGGTCATGACATTAGTCAAGACATTGTATTTATTGTGATGCTATTCATTTTTTGATCAGGGAGTTATTCAGAATATTCAGTATTAAAACACTTATTTTCCTATTTTCTCTATTGCTAGGAAAAAATGTCAATTGCAGTATAAAAAGGACGAAAATATACCCTAAGTATAAGATCAGACAGAAAAAAGTGTAGAGGAAGCCATCTCAAGTAGCACACAATACTAGACAAGGAGAGTTCCACGCAGTAACTGCAGGCAATGTGGGGAGTTAACAGCAAAATCAAAACATGTTAAATGTCAAATCATGACAATCAAATAGAATGGGGATTTATTTGGTACATGCTCTTCACAGCATAACTATGCCTTAGTGATGGCACTGAGGGAGATATCAATGTCATGCTTTATAAAATTTCTAAATGACCTTATTTTACTCCATTTTACAAAGTGCATTTCCAATACAAAGTTTAGAGAGGAGAGAAATTAATTGCCTATCTGTTGAGTTACAAGTTCAAAATTGCATGGATTAGTGAAGTGCCAGTATTCTAGAGGGAATTTATCTCAATAGTCTTTTCTGATAACAATCAGAGACCTATAAAGTGACTCATTTCTAAGCATGCCAGTTCATAATGCAACAATAAAGCCCTGATTTTAACTTGGGTGTGAATCAGGCGGGCGGGGCCAATGCAAGTGGGAAGCCCCCATGATATCTCCAGTGTGAGGCCTGGGCGATTTTAACTCTCTGCCTCATTTTAAAATGATTCAGAGGCTGCTCACCCGATCGGGATGGGAAATGGGCAGCCCGCCCACATTCTCTGCACAATTTCCAGCAGGCCTCCTGAGGTCTATTTAAAGTGTGAGTGCACCTCTTAAAGCGAGGTTGCTTTCACTGAAGCCAGATTTTGTTCCAATACTGTTTCCAATTAAGGGGATCTGAGAAATGAGTCACATCGCCTGTCCCAGGTTTTCTCATGTCTCCTTGGAAACCATGGTGGAGGAGGTCAGGGCAAGAAAGGAGGTACTGTTCCCCAGCACGTGAAGGAGCATCCCCATGGCAACTATTCATCAGGGCTGGATAGAGGTGGCTGACAGGGTCAGTGCCAACAGCATCACTCCCAGAACTGGCTTCAGTGTAGGAAGAGGTTCAATTACCTCACAAAAGCAGCAAGGGTGAATACAGCTCTTCATCTCCCTCAACACTTGACAACACTCCTTTCACCCCTCCCCGACCACTCCGAACAATTACCTTCCCTCCATCACATCCATTAACATCCAATCACAAGGGCACACTGCTACACCTCTCATTTCAAACACACTCACACCAACAGCATTGTCTTCTCACATCCTAGCACTTGAAGAACCATCAACTCCTCCCTCACTTCAAATTCCACACACTTGGCTTTACATTCATCACCTCCCTTTCGTCATTCCATCTTGCTTCTTCTCCACCTCTCAGCAGATGCACTAAATGCACAAGCCCTATACAACTCCACTTATCTTTACACAGCCACTCACTAACTCTTGTCCTCTCTTTCTGCAGGACAAGATAGCACATAATGTAAGGGAGAGGAGCAAGATTGGGGAGGTGTACCCAACATAGCCTTTACCCAAGTGCAGCATGAAGTACTGGAGATGAGTGGCCCAGACAAAGTGAGGGAAGGCAAGGCTGGCAGATTAGCTTAGAAGGATGTCTGCATATAATGCTTCAATTAATTTGGCAAATATTCAGCAAGCTTCACAACTTTAACCTGCTAATGTTTAGCCTCTTAGTGCCATCCTAACTCTTGTCCCTGAGGTTTTTCTCAGCACTTAGGGGTAAAAATTCAGTTGGTTGCGCCTCCCGTTAGCGCCTTAAGAGGGCGCTAATGGGGCGCAAAGCCGCTAACGCCCGGGCGCAGCGATGTTTGCGCCGCTCGAGAACTTAACTTGAGATTGTGCGGCGGCGCTAAAACTTACCGCTGCGACCACCTGCGCGCGCAGATTGTGACATCATTCCATGGTGCAACGCCCTTGTGGCGCCCCAGAGCGGAAATTGAGTGGCGCCCCCTGCCTTACCGCCTGGTGCTTCCAACGACCGGAAGAGTTGAACGCTATCAATCACTGTGGGGCTGGGGGGGGACGTTATTTAAAGGGGGCCTCTTCCTGTCTTTTATTGTTGGTGGCATTTTTGAACTACGCATTCTGAGAGAGAGAAGGAGAGACTTCTGGAGAGATTCAACGTTGTGTGAAGGAGTTTTGGGTACTGAGCAGCACTTTGCAGGTTCATTTTGATTTGCCATTCCTTGTATCGATTTAGCAGAGACTGTGGGAGCTGCACTCTGAGCTCTTTGCCTGGTACTCTCCATTGTTCTTTCCAGCACATTTGATGTGCAAGTCTCTCCAGGCCGAGATTCAAAGCTGCAATGAACAGGATGTGGATGGAAAGCAAGATTAACCATCCCCTTTAAGAACTGGCCCGTGCCATTGTGTGTGTGTTCCATTGCTGACTGACATTACATGAGCTTCGCCAGTGCTCTGAGGTAGCGCCTCACTCCTTGGCCTTTGCGCCTTAAGACAGGTGTGCAGCGCCTGCTTTAGCGCTCCACTCACCTCCCGGGGCGGTAAAAGTGAAGTTTCCAGTCAGTGCCGATAATTAGCGCCAGGCGCTAATATTTGCGTCCAGACGATATTTGCGCCCCAAATGGGGCGCGACCTAATTTCTACCCCTCAGACTCTTCTGAAGAAGGCACCTCAGAAGTAGACAATCCTCCTGATGATGTAGTGTTATGTACTGCATCCTACCCAAGCACCAGCACAGATACAGGCACCACATGGGTTGGATAGTGAGTCAGAGGTGTCTGCACATGGTGAAACAGGCAAACAGAGCCTCAGTTTAACATTTCATCCAAAGGATGCAACCTCTGACAATGCAGCAGTCCCTCAGAACTAGAGTGGAGCATCACCGCAGACTGTGTGTTCGGGTTCTAGAATAAACCCACTAAATTCTGACAGGAGTAGAGTGTAACCAAGGTTTTGCCTTTAGGCTGCCAACCATATTTAAAGGGCAAGATAATCATACCTGGACATGCCCAAAGAAAGCTAAAATAAAAACAGAAAATGCTGGAAGCATTCAGAAGGTTAGGCAACATCTGTGGAGAGAGAGAAACAGTTAATATTTCAGGTTGTTGACCTTTCATCAGAATCTTTCAGGTCAACGACCTAAAACGTTAACTCCGTTTCTCTCTCCACAGATGCTGCCTGACCTGCTGAGTGTTTCCAGCAATTTTTGTTTTCATTTCAGATTTCCAGCATCCATGGTATTTTGTTTTTGTCGAATGAAAGCTGTATGCACAGACTATGATTTTCTAAAGAGATCATCATACAACTGTGCACAGTCCTGCAACCAGATCAGGAAACCACTTGCAGGACAAGGAGGGCTCTGCCAGAGGTCATTGGGAGGAGGAGGTGATGTGGATGGTTACCGTCTGCCTCTGGGAATGGAAATGACCCCTCTTGTGCTGGGTCGATAGATGTTCCTGCAACCAAAGGCACCAGGAATCTGTGAGGGAGCAGACCTCTGGACAGCAATGAGGTTGTTGAAGCCCTGCATTACCTAGTTCCGTACAACGACAGACATTGGAGTACATGGTCTCTGCAGATCCAGTCATAGCATTTGTTAACTTAGGACCATGGTCAAGGAGAATGATGTTGCAGAGGGTCATGGAGTGGCCATGGTCTCCATGGTGGGCCGAAGCTCAGTCAGACACTTCGGCCGCGATTTTGCTGACCTCGGCGGGTCTGTGCTGGGTGAAGTCAGTGGCGGGACCCAACACCGCTGTTGTCTCCATCCCAGCCTCTGAAAAGAATTTCCCCTGATTGGGCTTGTTAAGCCCGCCCAGCGCATTTGCTGGCCAATTGGAAGAAGCGGGTCTGGTAACGTCATTTGATGACGTGTCATCAGCCGGTTTCCTTAAAGGGACCATGGCCATCTTTCTTTTGACATTTGTGCTGTCAGTGTTCTACAGCACTGAGGTGCTGCAAACACTGACAAGCACTGCACAGAGGTACAGTGCTGCACCCAGGCTCTCCCATGACTCCCTCCATATGATTATCTAAACAAAGGGAACTACGATGGTATGAGGAGTGAGTTGGCTATGATATGATGCGGAGATGCCGGTGTTGGACTGGGGTGGACAAAAGTGAGAAGTCGCACAACACCAGGTTATAGAAACATAGAAACATAGAAACATAGAATCTAGGAGCAGGAGTAGGCCATTCGGCCCGTCGAGCCTGCTCCACCATTCAATACGATCATGGCTGATCATCCAAATCCAGTACCCTGTCCCTGCTTTAATCCCCACAGTACACATATCCCACCCTACCCCCGTAACCCCACGTATTTAATTCCCCCTAACATATCCCATTCTATCCCCATAACCCCACATATTTAATCCCCCCCTAACACTAAGGGTCAATTTATCACAGCCAAATCAACCTGACCCGCACATTTTTGGACTGTGGGAGGAAACCGGAGCACCCGGAGGAAACCCACGCAGACACGGGGAGAATGTGCAAACTCCACACAGACAGTCACCCGAGGTCAGATTCGAACCCGGGTCTCTGGCGCTGTGAGGCACCAGTACTAACCACTATGCCACCGTGTTGCCCTCAGGTGAAGTGACGAAGGGGCAGCAGCTCCGAAAGCTTGTGATTTCAAATAAAACTGTTGGACTATAACCTGGTGTTGTGCGACTTCTCACTTTTGGCTATGATAGATTGGGGAGCTTCATTAAAAGGCATGACGGTGGATAGGCAATGGCTAACATTTAAGGAATGAATGCATGAATTACACCAATTATACATTCCTTTCTGACACAAAAACACAAAAGGAAAAGCGGCCCAACCATGGCTAACAAAAGAAATTAAGGATAGTATTAGATCCAAAGAGGAGTCATATAAAGTTGCCAGAAAAAGTAGCAAGCCTGAGGATTGGGAGCAGTTCAGCAAAAAAGGACCAAGAGATTGATTAAGAGGGGAAAACTTGCAAGGGACATAAAAGTGGATTGTAAAAGCTTCTACAAGTATGTAAAAAGAAAAAGATTAGTGAAGACAAATGTAGGTCCCTTACAGTCAGAAACGGGAGAATTTATAATGGGGAACAAGGAAATGGCAGAGCAATTAAACAAATACTTTGGTTCTGTCTTCACGGAAGAGGACACAAATAACTTCCCAGAAATGCTAGGGAGCCAAGGGTCTAGTGAAAAGGAGGAATTAAAGGAAATTAGTATTAGTAAAAAAATAGTGCTAGAGAAATTAATGGGACTGAAAGCTGATAAATCCCCAGGGCCTGATAATCTGCATCCCAGAGTACTAAAAGAGGTAGCCATGGAAATAGTGGATGCATTGGTTGTCATCTTCCAAAATTCTATAGATTATGGAACAGTTCCTGCAGATTGGAGGGTGACAAATGTAACCCCACTATTTAAAAGAGGAGGGAGAGAGAAAACAGGGAACTACAGACCGGTTAGCCTAACATCAGTAGTAGGGAAAATGCTAGAGTCTATTATAAAGGATGTGATAACAGAACACTTAGAAAATATCAACAGGATTAGACAAAGTCAACATGGATTTATGAAAGAGAAATCGTGCTTGACAAACCTACTGGAGTTTTTTGAGGATGTAACTGGTAGAATAGATAAGGGAGAACCAGTGGATGTGGTGTATTTGGATTTTCAGAAGGCCTTTGATAAAGTCCCACACAAAAGGTTAGTGGGGGTAATATACTGGCATGGATTGAAAATTGGTTAACAGACAGGGAACAGAGAGTAGGAATAAATGGGTCTTTTTCAGGGTGGCAGGCGGTGACTAGCGGGGTACCGCAGGGATCAGTGCTTGGGTTCCAGCTATTCACAATATATATCAATGATTTGGATGAGGGAACCAAATATAATATTTCCTGGTTTGCTGACGACACAAAACTAGGTGGGATTGTGAGTTGTGAGGAGGATGCAATGAAGCTTCAAGGCGATTTAGACAAGTTGCATGAGTGGGCAAATACATGGCAGATACAGTATAACGTGGATAAATGTGAAGTTATCCACTTCGGTAGGAAAAACAGAAAGGTAGAGTATTATTTAAATGGTGATAGATTGGGAAATGTTGATGTACAAAGGGACCTGGGTGTCCTTGTACACCAGTCACTGAAAGCAAACATGCAGGTGCAGCAAGCAGTTAGGAAGGCAAATGGTATGTTGGCCTTCATTGCAAGAGGATTTGAGTACAGGAGCAAGGATGTCTTACTACAGTTGTACAGGGCCTTGGTGAGACCACACCTGGAGTACTGTGTGCAGTTTTGCTCTCCTTACCTAAGAAAGGATATAATTGCCATAGAGGGAGTGCAGCGATGGTTCACCAGACTGATTCCTGGGATGGCAGGACTGTTGTATGAGGAGAGATTGGGTCGACTAGGCCTGTATTCAGAGTTTAGAAGAATGAGAAGGGATCTCATTGAAACGTATAAAATTCTGACAGGGCTAGACAGACTGGATGCAGGGAGGATGTTTCCCCTGGTTGGGGGGTCTAGAATGAGGGGTCGCAGTCTCAGGATACGGGGTAGGACATTTAGGACTGAGATGAGGAGAAATTTCTTCACTCAGAGGGTGGTGAACCTGTGGAATTCTCTACCACAGAAGGCTGTGAAGGCCAAGTCACTGAATATATTTAAGAAGGAGATAGATAGATTTCTAGACACAAAAGGCATCAAGGGGTATGGGGAGAGAACGGAAATATGGTATTGAGAAAGAGGATCAGCCATGCTCAGATTGAATGGCGGAGCAGGCTCGAAGGGCTGAATGGCCTACTCCTGCTCCTATTTTTCTATGTTCTATGTTTCTTATGGAGGGAGTCACAGCACACAGGGAGGTCTGCTTCCCTTCCAATGGGCGGAAGAGACCGCCCCAGGAGATCAACATAGCCTGGTTGCACATTGCAGAGGAGGGCACAAGCAGGAATGTGGTCAGGTGGACCTGGGTGCAGTGCCGCAAAGGTTTCAATGATCTCAGTAGATCACGAAACATTAGTACAAAGCCACACTCGACTGCATCCTGCTGTGCCTCTCATCACATCCCCATCACTCTGACTTCCCTACCCTACTCCTGCACATCCTTACTCACACCAGCATACCTTGCACCTCCACCCATCCCTCTCTCTCTATCTACATTATCACATCCCCATCTCACTAGCCACCCCTCACACTCACCCTCATCCTAGTGCAATCATACCAACTAACAACACACAAGGGAAGGCACTTGGGTGTTTTATGCAATGTTCATGTAAAGTTTCTGTTAATGTGCTGTCAAACATTCAACACTCTGTGTTCTTGGACTGATTTGTGTGCCCCTTTGGAAGTGGTTTAGTGAGTTGCAGTGAATGGTGAGACATAACTGTACCCCCCCCACAATGGTGATGAGTGTGAAAGGAATGGCTTGGGCATTATAGGGATGCTTTATGGTGTTGGTGTGGGGTGGTGTTAACCTGGCGCATCATATGGTAGCCAGGGTGTACAGAGTCAAGTGAAGTAAATCTGGCCATGGTGATGCCATCCCTGGCTTCCTGGGCAGCAACGTGGTCGGGTGCTGATGCCCTCTGTCCTGTGCAGCATCAGGTGATTGCGGAGAAGTTTGGTGGTGTTTTTGTTGGTGCTGCTGGTGTGCCTGGTGCTGCTGGTGTTGGGGCTGAATGTGCTGGGATTCTGAGGGCCAAGGTGAGAGATTATAAAGGACACCCATGCTGATGGAATAGATGTGAGAAGTCGCACAACACCAGGTTATAGTCCAACAGCTTTATTTGAAATCACAAACTTCCGGAGCTCTGCTCCTTCGTCAGGTGAAGTGAAGAAATGCATATAGGCACAGCATATATAGTCAGAGAACACTGCCATCGTTCGCAGCAAATTACCCAGCTTTCAGGAGAACAGCGACCACGACACCACACAACCCTGCCACGGCAACCTCTGCAAGGCATGCCAGATCATCAACACAGATACCATCATCACATGTGAGGACACCACCCACCAGGTACATGGTACATACTCATGTGACTCGGCCAACGTTGTCTACCTCATACATTGCAGGAAAGGATGCCCCGGAGCATGGTACATCGGCGAGACCATGCAGACACTGCGACAACGTATGAACGGACACCGCGCAATAATCGCCAGGCAGGAGTGTTCCCTCCCAGTCGGGGAACACTTCAGCAATCAAGGACATTTAGCCTCTGATCTTCGGGTAAGCGTTCTCCAAGGCGGCCTTCGAGACACCATACAACGCAAAATCGTCGAGCAGAAATTGATAGCCAAGTTCCGCACCCATGAGGATGGCCTCAACCGGGATCTTGGGTTCATGTCACGCTACATGTAACCCCACCTGACGTAGAGTCATCCAGACTCGAGTCGTCATTGGCTTGTTCTCTCTACACAGATGCGGCCGGACCTGCTGTGATTTCCAGCAAAAAAAGTAAAAAGTTTTTTGTTTTCCATACAGACGCCAGCATCTGCCACATTTGACCCCTTGTGACCCCACCTCATTGTCTTTGATGTAATGTTTTCCTGACTGACCTGTTTGGACACCATCCACACCTTTGATTGCCGTGATTATCTCTCTGCCGAGGTGTGATAAAGGGCAGTTAGAAAGATTAACTGTAATCGTCTGGCAGTGCTCTCTGACTATATATGCTGTGCCTATATGCATTTCTTCACTTCACCTGACGAAGGAGCAGCGCTCCAAAAGCTTGTGATTTCAAATAAAGCTGTTGGACTATAACCTGATGTTGTGCGACTTCTCACATTTGTCCACCCCAGTCCAACACCGGCATCTCCACATGATGGAATAGATGGCAGGTGAAGTCGAGTTCACAGAAGCGATCTGTCAATGGTGAGAGAGGTAATGAGGTCAGGCTGGACTGGAGACTTGTGTAAAGACTTGCAGCACGGTGAATCTGTTGTGGAAATGCAGTGAGGAAAAGTTTGTGGCTGAGGGAAGATATCTCTGTATGGTGGGAGCTTTTACTTGACATTTGAAGCCGTCAGCTCCACAGCTGATTCAATGGCCACTGAACTCCTGCCTCAGCTTAACAGACGTGATCCCCGAGTAGCGAGGACCCCGTGGGCGAGCACGTAAAATCAAAAGGTGAGCTCAAATGTGTTCTTAATCATCTCTAAACAAGGTCATAATGACCTAAATTGGGTCCCCCGCCGCTGCATGTCGGGTCTGCTCAGCGCTGACAAACCCAACATCGGGGAAAGGCACGTGGCGACGGGTTCACAGCGGGGTTCCAAACCGCCTGGGAAAAAAAAAAACACCTTCCCGCCCAACCCGCCACCAATTGCACCCGCTGGCCCCCAGGAAAATCCAGCCCTTCAAACATAAGGGTTGTAGACTCCTCCATAGGTGGCCACAAACTATGCAGGCTGCTTGGCACACTCTCAAATCACTGCATGAATTGCTGCTGATGAGCTATCAAAGTACATTTTTAGACAGGCTCTGTGAGATCCTAATCACGCGTATCAGCAGCTGAGTGAGCTGGCCCTCGAGACAACTGGTTGCTGCTCCTCCAAATGCTCCTGCACTTCGTCCTTCTCAATCATGATCTGTGCTTCATTAAGCAACCGAATCTCGGGCCACAGCTTCTGCGCGTGTGTATATCAGTTCTGGTGTTTAGCATCAACGAGTGAATGATGCAGGGCGCTGTGAAGTGCTTGGCAGTGGCCAGACATTCAGCTCTGCTTCATCCTTCTCTTCTCACCCAGAGGAACAGAACAATGACATATTTTAGAATGCTGGTAGGAAAATACCACTTAAAGCAGAACTTATATGGCAAGCAGAGGCAGCGCATACTTGCATGTGGGGGGAAAGAATGTGCGAGCGGCAGAGAACAAAAATAAAAAATAATAATGTTTGTGAGCTTGGAGGAAGCTTTTGACCTTACTCTACCCCTATTGCTTCCATTCACAGAATCTTCAAAGGCATTTCCTTGTAAGGGAGTCAAGGGGTGTAGATTACGGCCCTGAAATTCGCCTCTCCGGCTTGCCGCGGGGGTAAGGATCGCGCGCTGCACTTACCTACCGTTGACCTCTGGGCCCACGGGAACTTCAGCTCCTGGGCCTGCTCCAACTGCCGGCGCGCAGTGCTTGCGTGTCCCAGGGGCGCAGTTAGTGCGATGCGTCCCCTGGGATCACGTGGGCTATGGAGAGCCAATGGCAGCAGACCATCTTTCATTCATAGATTTGACAGGAAGACCTGTCAAATCTATGAATTGAAATCGGCCCCAAAAGAACAGCTAAACTTAAAATAATTTTTTTAAAAACCCATCACATTTATAAAATAACTATAGTTAAATAAATTAACTACTTTAAACAAAAATTTAAATTTTTGAAAAAATTTAAATACTTTTTAACAGTGCTAAAAATAAACTTACCTTTCTTTAAAGTATCTAAAAAGGTAAATCTGTTGAAAATTTTTTTAAATTATACTTAATTAACCACTTACCTTGTTGAAAACGGCTCCTGCGCCTCCTTTTTAAATGTGCAGGTTCTTCAATACTTACCCTCCCGTAGAAACCTGAAAAAAAACCTAAGTTTGCTGCGTGCGCGCAGCCTCTACCGCGCACGCAGTTCACCTATGAACTGCCCCCTTCACCAGACCGGAAGTTCCGGTTTCCCGTGCATGCGCAGTGCATGCAGGAAACCGGCACTTCAGGCGGCCTTGCGGGTGAGTACACAGTCCGTACTCACCTGGCAAGGGCCGAATTTTTGGCCCTACATATATCGATGCTTGATATGTGCAGCTTTGCTCTGCAAGCAGGCAGAAAAAGGGAAGATGTTGGATGTTGGAATAAGAAATATGAGATGCACCATCTAAGTATCCAAACTAGCAGCCACTTTATGTGAGTATGTGAACAAGCAACATGCAAGTGTCTTGTGTGGGCAGCGTCCTTGGTGTTCGCCATTTGCTCTATTGAATTGGCCACAAGATAAACACAATGCAATAGCTAAAGAGTGCCCTTGTAAAATATTGCTGCATGAAAAGTTGCCGGAAAGTGGTGCATTCTCTATCTGTGATACTGCAACAAGCTTACAGTGAAATGCCTTGTGAGGCAACACTTTAAAATTGGCAAAATATTAGCAGTACTTCCTTCCGCTAACCAGATAGTTTATTACTGCTCCCAGGTTGAGGGCACTTTGAAACAGCATTTACTCTTTCTGTCACCTCTATTCAGGCTGCTCTGGCACAGCTCTTCACTCGAATGTAACTGTGTAGCTTCTGCCAGATCCCTACAGTTACTGAGGAAACTGGGCTTGAGTTGCATTTGTCGAAGCCCTGGCAGTCAGCTGTTAATGTGACCAGATGCTATTGCTCGTATATTTTCCAGTCAGTCCACCACCTTAGGGTCATTTTGGTGTGTGTGTTCGTCAGGCTCGAATCTCTCAAGACCAAGTACACCAAGTCAGTTATGGTGAAATGCATGGGCGGAAAGGAAGCCCCACAAGCAGAAATATGTCAGAAACAGCTGTGACCCAACTTGAAGTTGGCATTTTGAATCACAAATCAAGAACATGAGGCACTTGTCGCAGTCGTGTGCCACCATGAAAAAGTTCTGAAAGCCATGAAAGCAGCAGGAATGCTATGCAAACGCTGATGTGATTAATACAGTTAAGAGCACATGCCATCTTTTTCCAAGTTCCAACTGGGGTGGGGATGGAAGATGGATGGGATCATGTAATGTGTTGTGAGGCTTGCTTCATACAAGATGAAAATTAATAGAAAACCTTTTTGCCTTAATAATTACTTATCGCTTAATGAGATATCAAAGTGAATAGAAAAATGAACCTGAATTTTACCCAATGTTTTGTGCCCAGTTTGCAATTTGGACATTTCTGGATAGCTGACTCAAAATTTGGACTGCAGAACCAGCTGGGAGGCAACCCCCAAGTTAGGAATGTGACCCAGAGAAGATCCACCACATATCTGCTGCGACTATTGTCAGTTGAGGCAGACGTATGTTCAGGTTGCAGGGAAAAAATACGATAAAAGCAAGTTTTGTATAAAACGGGTGAAATTGGCTCCAGACAGGTTGGAGTAAAAGGACTGTTGAATCGCACCTCATGGTTGATACAAAAGAAAGGCGGATCACTGTGGTAACCCACATAACTGAGTCACATCAAAGACAATGGATGAAGGGAGTTCCAATCAATTCCTGAACTATATTTGAAGAAGCCTATTGTTGGGAAGCAACCACCCCAAAGGTGTCCCAATCAAGGGGACTATATAAAGGACACCCTCAAAGCCTCCTTGAAAAAGTGCAACATCCCCACCGACACCTGGGAATCCCTGGCCCAAGACCGCACAAAGTGGAGGAGAAGCATCCGGGAAGGCGCCGAATACCTCGAGTCTCTTCGCCGGGAGCAAGCGGAAGCCAAGCGCAAACAGCGGAAGGAGCGCACGTCAACCCAAGCACCCCACCCACCCGCCCCTTCAACCATCGTCTGCCCCACCTGTGACAGAGATTGTAGGTCCCGCATTGGACTCATCAGTCACCTGAGAACTCACTTTTAATGTGGAAGCAAGTCATCCTCAGTTCCGAGGGACTGCCTAAGAGAGAGACTATATAAATGACCATGTAGAGGAAGCCTGCTCTCTGCCTTCCTGCCTCTTCCGATCACTCCCTGCATGGACAACGCTCCTGTGAAGCACCTTGGGACGTTTTACTACGTTAAAGGCGCAATATAAATGCAAGTTGTTGTTGTTGATCCTAAGAAAGCATATGCTACGAAACTACCCATGGGCATCGAGACATCTACAAGGCCTCAACAAACCTTAAAGACTGAGCCAATCCTAAGTATACATAAAGCTTAATTTTAAGGGGTTAATATAATATAGGTCTTTTCTCTAATAAGAGTATTCATATTGGAGTTAGAAGATTTTCCTATTTTTGTTATAAAAGCCCTTCTAAATTGTGTATAAACTGTAGATGTTGTTTAACTCTAGGTCCATATTTATTTGGTGCATAATAAAAAGATCCCTTTATTTTAAAGCCATGGTTTATGCCTGGGATTTCTTATTAGGATAAAGAGCCCACTAAATGAAATATAAAATTTAAATTGTGTGGAGATAAAAAAGCATTTCCCCAAATTAAAGAATAAAATCACATTGAGCCTTTTGCCCCTACAAAGTCTAGATTGTTACTAATTATTCCATTCCCCCCTATGCATCCAAACACTATTTCTTAGCACAGGCAAAAACATCCTGGAAAAGTGGTTTCTAATGAAGTCTACAATACCATCACAACTCAACAGAATGAATGGGATAGCAAAATACTGCGGATGCTGGAAATCTGAAATAACAACAGAAAACGCTGGAAAAACTCAGCAGGCCAGGCAGCATCCGTGGAGAGAGAAAGAGAGTTAACGTTTCAGGTCGATGACCTTTCGTCAGAACTGTGAAGAGCCGGAAATCAAATAGATTTAAGGCCAGAGTAAAGCTGGGAAAAGGGGGAGGGGATAAAAGAACAAAGGGGGAGATGAAGAGACATTAAGAGACATTAAGAGATATGCAAGGCTAGAGGTGGTGTTAATGTGACAGATTAAGGCTGAAAGAAGTGTGAAATCCACTGGCAGAATGAAGGACAGCTGCCAGCTTCTAGGAGGAAAAAAAAGGTGGGGGGGGGGGCAAATAAAAGGGTGGAAAAAATAAAATATAAATGTGATTGGAGCTGAGGTTATGATCTAAAATTGTTGAACTCGATATTGAGTCCAGAGGGCTGTAGCGTGCCTAAACGAAAGATGAGGTGCTGTTCCTCGAGCTTACGCTGCGCTTCCGTGGAACAGTGTAATAGGCCGAGGACGGTGAGGTCAGAGTGGGAGTGAAGCGGTGAATTAAAGTGACAGGCCACCGGGAGCTCGGGGTCCCCCTTACGGACTGAACGGAGGTGTTCCGCAAATCGGTCACACAATCTGCGTTTGGTCTCCCCAATGTAGAGGAGACCACATAGTGAGCAGCGAATACAGTATACTAAATTGCAGGAAGTACAAGTAAATCGCTGTTTCACCTGGAAGGGGTGTTTGGGGCCCTGGACAGTGGGAAGAGGGGAGGTGTAAGGGCATGTGTTGCATCTCCTGCGCGTGCACGGGAAGGTGCCGGGCGAAGGGGAAGGGGTGCTGGGGGTGGTAGAGGAGTGGACTAGGGTGTCGCGGAGGGAGCGGTCCCTGCGGAATGCTGAAAGGGAGATCTCTCAAATACAGAACCCTGCTACTGTACTATCAAAAGCCAATGTGATGTACAACAGGAACAGCTGATAATAGCCTAGGCAGTGGGTATGCTCCAGTAAGCTTATTCTGTGTTGAAAAAATAGCTTTCTTTTTTTAATTCATTCACAGGGCGTCACTGGCAAGGACGGCATTTATTGCTCATCCCTAATTGCCCTTGAGAAGGTGGTGGTAAGCCCCTTTCTTGAACCGCTGCAGTCCGTGTGGTGAAGGTACTCCCACAGTGCTGATAGGTAAGGAGTTTGAGGATTTTGACCCAGCGACGATGAAGGAACGGTAATATATTTTCAAGTCAGGATGGTGTGTGACTTGGAGGGGAACCTGGAGGTGGTGGTGTTGCCATGCGCCTGCTGCCCTTGTCCTTCTAGGCGGTATAGGTCGTGGGTTTGGGGGCTGCTGTCGA
Organism: Squalus acanthias; assembly: GCA_030390025.1. Classification (NCBI taxonomy): domain Eukaryota; kingdom Metazoa; phylum Chordata; class Chondrichthyes; order Squaliformes; family Squalidae; genus Squalus; species Squalus acanthias. Next base: position 21,830,731 of record CM059433.1, on the reverse strand, counting down.
AGAAGCCTTTGGAAGTTGCTGCAGTGCATCTTGTAGATGGTACACACTGCAGCCACGGTGCGCCGGTGGTGGATGGGGTGTCAATCAAGCAGGCTGCTTTGTTCTGGATGGTGTTCAGCTTCTTGAGTGCTGTTGGAACCACACTCATCCAGGCAAGTGGAGAGTATTATATCACACTCCTGACTTGTGCCTTGTAGATGGTGGAAAGGCTTTGGGGAGTCAGGAGGTGAGTAACTCGTTATAGAATACCTAGCCTCTGACCTACTCTTGTAGCCACAGTATTTATGTGGCTTGTCCAGTTAAGTTTCTGGTCAATGGTGACCCCCAGGATGTTGATGGTGGGGGATTTGACGATGGTAATGCTATTGAATATCAAGGGGAGGTCGTTAGAATTTCTCTTGTTGAAGATGGTCATTCCCTGGTACTTGTGTGGCGCGAATGTTACTTGCCACTTATCTGAGGCTATGATTTGTCTGCACAGACATTCCAGATCTATCTATTGAACAGTGCTGTGGTCAGCAGAGATGGTATACAAAAGTGAACAGATGTATTGCAGCAAATGGAGATGAGCTAAAAATCTTTACTGGAATTAGAACGGTAGGTATACTGTATTCAACGCCAAGTCAATCGAACCAGATGGCATCATGTGTTGAGAGTGCACAACCTAGAAATTTGATGGTGTCGTTCCTGTTTTTCAGGCACAAAACAGGTGGCTACGCAGCCAACATGGCGTGGAAGACGTACGCTCATTGTGCACCGTCCACCATATTGGTAAACGCAGAAAAAGAAGCGTCTCGGGCCTGCGTCTGAAACAGGCTTTCCATATACAAATAAGGGGACTTATTGTCTCTTTGTGGCAAGTCGGCTGCAGTCAGGAAAACATGGTGTAAAGGTAGTACTGGAGACTGCCACCAAAACGGTACATTTTTAAAGAAATACTTAACTGGATGTGGAGCTGGGAGGTTCAGGAGTGTTCCTCTCTGGCTCCCACTTGGCTCTCTCCCAATCGTCCTCTCCTGATAGCTACACCACACCCTCTTTCAATCGCTGCCATCCGATTGCTCCCCTCCCTACGATCACATCCCGCCCCCCATCATAAGACCTACAAGACGGCTGCTGCCAGCAGTGGTCCAAAATTGAAATCCTCTTCGCTGAGGAGATGGCTGGGGATGCCCAGCAGGTGTCTGCAGCTCACCGGTCTCATGTAAATGAAGCCTGAGGCCCAATATCGGGTGGGCCTTAGGCCTACCCATTCTGGCGCAGGGAATGTTCCCTGCACCCAGATCGCAGCAGCAAACCAATATCTTTGAAGGCTGACCTCATATTATATTGCAATGTTAGTGAATTTTTATTTCCCTGTAAGGAACGCACCTAATAAGTGGAGCGAGTGGAGGATAATTGTATACAGTAAAAGAGAGGCTGTTGGCAAGTGGCTACAGATAGAGTAAAACATCTGTTAGCCTTTATAATGGCACGAAATACATTTAAAATAATAGTTTTGGCACAAAAATGTACCCAGCCAGAAAATCACAGACAGAGATTGTCAAACAAGCTGAAGGCCTGCTTGTACAATTTTCTAATTTGCCGGTGCTCATTCTGCAGTTTATCATAAAAGCTACCGTTGGACATCTTGGAGAGTTAAAGGTTAATAATCAAACTTCCTTGTATCTCGGAGCAACAGGCTTTCTAAGCTAAACAGGATAGCAGTGGGGTGCCACAGCAGAAAGAATAGTTTGTTTGAGGAAAATATCTTTGAAGTACACAACTAAGACTCTTTAGGTTCTCAAAGGATTCAAGAACAACTACATCATGAAGTCTTATCTGTGGCATGTACCTTTGATGTAGCCAAACTAAGGTTTTCAATAATTAGTTAGAAAGCTCGAAAGATAAAGAAACCGAAAGGCTACTCTCTGTGTATAATATAGATTGATCACCTGTGCTGTATATGAAAAAGTCTGTTCCGTATACTCCACCATCAAGTGTCTCATGCTTACTCGAAGTGTGTTGTTGTGAACCATTGAAGGAAGGAGGTTGACTAACAGTTGATCCAACAATTGGTGCCATGAACTCGTCCAACAATACGCAGACGGTGAGTATGATTCAATATCGATAGTGGGTATAATTAGCTCCTGGGAATTGCGATCTAGGGAATAGGATGGTATCAGACAAAAAATAAGGTTTCTCGTCAAGTTGGTTCCTTTGAAAATTTCTGACGGGATTAGAATTAAAGGGAGACCCTATCGCTTTTCCAAAGAAATTTTGAAAGGGAGCTGGGAGGAAATTGGGAAGGCACTGCAGCACATGTACCAGCAGAAACAGAAAGACAGGAGACAGAGAACATATCTATTGCAAGAGCTTTGTCTGGGAATAGGTGTCCTTTGGAGGCAGCATGATCAGATGCAGACCGAAAATAAAGGCTTGAAGGCAGAAATAGAGAAATTTAAGGAGGAGCATGATACAGTCAGGGTCCATACTGTACAAGCTACTAATTGCTTCCTGGCTAGCCACAAGACTATGGAATGAATGCGGGATGAGGAGTAGGAGTTGGAAGATAAAGTACACGGCTTAGAAGGTGAGGTGGATATACTACGGATCAAAAAGGCACTGGAAAAAGTGTGCCAACAGAAACAGAAAGACAGTAGCCCGGGGATGAAAAAGAAACCAGCGAGATGGGTTGTTAGAATATGTGGCTCACTTCTGTGTGCAGAGAAGTGAGTCCAAAGTGGGTGATCTAATGAAAGGGGAAGAACAGTCTGTGGCCCTATAAAAACAGATACAGGTAATATTGAAAATTAAAATAAGGAAATGGCAGACTTGTAGCATGATTACTTTGTGTCAGTATTCATAGTAGAGGAAGAGGATAATATACTTAACATTCCAGGGAAATTAATAATGAATCAACGATTGGAACTCACTAAAGTTAATGTAAGCAAGAAAACAGTATCAGAATAAACAATGGCACTAAAGACTGACAAATCCCCAGGACCTGATGGTTTCCACCCCAGGGTTTTAAAGGAAGTAGGTGAGGAAATTGCAGCTGTTTTAGCCATAATCTTCCAAAGCACGCTCAATTCAGGAATTGTCCCTTTAGATTGGAAAATTGCAAATGTCACTCCATTATTCAAGAAAAGTGAGAGAAACCAGGAAATTATAGACCTGTTAGTCTAACATCTGTGGTGGGGAAGTTATTGGAATCTATAATTAAGGACAGAGTGACTGAACACTCGGAGAAATTTGAGCTGATTAGAGAGAACCAACATGGATTTGTAAAGGGTAGGTCATGTCGAATGAACCTAATTGAATTTTTTGAGGAAGTAACTAAAATAATAGACAGGGGAATGTCTATGGATGTAGTTTATATGGATTTCCAGAAGGTATTCGATAAGGTTCCACATAAGAGTCTGTTAGCTAAATTTGAAGCTCATGGAATTGAAGGCAAATTATTGACCTGGTTAGGTGATTCGCTAGGTGGTAGAAAACAGAGAATAGGGATAATGGGTATGTACTCGAATTGGAAGGAAGTGACTAGCGGTGTCCTATAAAGATCTGTGCAATAGAGCCTCAACTATTCACTATATTTATTAATGACTTAGATAACGCAATAGAGAACCATATATCCAAGTTTGCTGATGACACAAAGATTGGTACTATAGCAAGTAGTGTAGGCAGGAGCATAAAATTACAAAGAGACATTGACAGATTGAGTGAGTGGACAAAACAGTGGCACATGGATTGCAACGCAGGTAAGTGTGAGGGCATCCATTTTGGACCAAAAATGGATAGATTCAAGTATTTTGTAAATGGTGAAAAGCTAGGAACAGTGGAGGTCCAAAGAGATTTAAGGGTCCATGTACACAGATCACTAAAATGTAGTAGTCAGGTACAAAAAATAATCAAAAAGGCTAATGGAATGTTAGCATTTATAACTAGAGAGCTAGAATATAAAGGGGAGAAAGTTTTGCTACAACTGTACAAGCCCTGGTTAGACCACATCTGGGGTACTGTGTACAGTTCTGGGCACCGCACTTTAGAAAGGATATATTGGCCTTAGAAGGCGTGCAGTGCAGATTCACCAGAACATTACCAGGGTACCTCCAAGGGTTAGATTATGAGGAGAGATTACATAAACTAGGCTTGTATTCCCTGGAATATAGAGGATTAAGGGGTGATTTGATTGAGTTTTTTAGGATTTTGAAAGGAATTGATCAGGTAGATAGAGAGAAACTTTTTCTGCTGGTGGGGGAGTCTGGGACAAGGGGACATAACCTTAAAATCAGAGCCAGGCCATTCAGCAGAGAAGTTAGAAAACACTTCTTCATGCAAAGGGTGGTAGAAGTGTGGAGCTTTCTCCCACAAGAAGCAGTAGATGCTAGCTCAATTAATAATTTTAAATCTGAGATCGAAAGATTTTTGCTAAACAAGCATATAAAAGGATATGGAGCCAAGGCAGGGGGATGGAGTTAAGATGCAGATCAGTCACGATGTCACTGAATGGCACAACAGGCTCGAGGAGCTGAATGGCCCACTCTTGCTCCTATGTTTTAGCGGTTCCAGAGGGTCAACCGAGAAAAGGACTGGGACTCACGACTGGATCTTCAGCATTCCCGTCACCCTGTACTCTATGCCATTACACTCCTCCCTTATACCAACAGATGTAAAGTGTTCCATGAACCAGCCCAATCAGGCAGTGTAATAGAATGTAATTATTTATTTTCTTTCCATTAAAAAATATTCCTTGATGTATTTAAGAGTGGTAACCTAGTGCAGTTTTATTATTACAGCTGAGAATGGGTTTATCACCAAAAATAAGCATTTTTATTAAGAGCGTCCAGTCCTCCACCTGTGAGCAACCTGATTCAAAATCACTTAAAAAAACTGTACTGAACCATTTATTACTTTCATTGTTGTGCATTAGTCAGTATTATTAGTTCGTAAATTAAATATTTTTTGATATGAAAAAAGCTTTAAAACGAGCCTACTAGTGCCTGTACGCCGAAGAAAATGAGCGCAATTTGAAGAGCCTTCCCGAGCCAGCGCAATCGGCGGAAATTCACAGTGTCGACCTGGGGATGTGGCCAGTTTAGTGGACGGAGCCTGATCCAGGCAAAGTGAATCTTGAACAAGCGGAAAAGATCGCGGAAACTCTGGGAGTAACTCATTTACATTTTAAATTACAAAGAAGACTCAAAAGCTACAACATAAGTTAAAATAACAGTCTTTTTGTAAATAAATAAACCACTCTTAATGCCAGCAAGAGATTTTGGGCTAGAAATTGGTTCTCGTTGCGTCCATTTTCTAGGTGGAAAATGGGGGGAAAGGACCAAATTTTGGATGCACCGTCCCATGTCCAATCTGTGCCTGCATTATGAGTGCGCTATATTGTTAAAGGCAGCTTTTCAGGCGTTCCAGGCAGACGCCTAAAACAGGTGTTCGGCCCCGTACATATGTAAATGAGGACCCTGACCTCTGTTTCATGTCCCTTGCAGAAATTGGTTTGGATTTCTGCTCCTCTCGGGATTCTTAAGTGGTCACTGCGGCCTAAGCAGCGAATGCCACTAGAAGCATAAGTTTTTCAAGAAATGTTTCTGTGGAGCCAGGAGGAGCAGGGGTGCTCCCCCAACTTCACAGTCCTCGCAACCGCTCCCCTCCCCCACACCACCCCCCATTACCAGCCCAGCCTTCGGGCTGCTGCCGACGAGGCTAGTGGCCCAATATTCTTCTTAGTAAAATGAGCGAGCTGTTTGTGGAGGCGCGATAGGCATGGACAGCTCACGCACAATCTAATGAGGCCCAAAGACCAATTTTGGACCGGCCTTGAGCCTCATTAACATTTTGTGCATGAGCTGCTGGTTGAGTTGCACAATGTTGGCATGCCGTAAACAATTTGCACCCCTTAAACCCTAGTTTTGAATTAAATCAAGGAAGGGGTGTATAAGCACAGTTAAAAAGGGCAATGTGACAACTGTGTCTGAAAGCAAATCAGGAGAGGGTTGTGAAACATTGTGCAGATAGTTAAGATTTAATTCCATGGAGTCCTATTGACTGCTTGGCCACAGGTGGGGGAGAGGAGGAGAAAACAAATGAGGCTGTGAAACATTGATGCAAATGGGGCCAGTGAAACCAGGAAATAACAGAGACAAAATTAGAGTATATTCTACCTCTAACATACAGTGGAAAATTAAACATTTGTTGGGCTGGCTCTACACACTTCTAACTCAGGCCAACATGACACAGTTACCCCATGAGCTGTCAAAGTCAACAACAACAATAGCATCAACGTGCACATATATAGCTCCTTTAATACTGCCAATTATCTCCAGGGTTCACGGGAGGGTTCACCAAGGAGAAGTTTGGAGAACAGTATTATAAGTGACTGGAAGTGTGGTTGAAGTGATAAGTGGATGTTTTTTTAAGGTGGAGGGGAATGGAACAAGGCAAGAACTTGTAACATTTAATTTATACTTTGTTGTGGGCCTTTTTTACTTGACGATATTTAACGTGACACTTTGAAGGTAAATTAACTGTGAATAATAAATGACTACTTAAGAAACACTTAACAGGCAGTCTTTATTTACTATTTAGCAAAATGCACCACAATTTCAGTGTTTCTGTGCTGTTTTGGATTGTGTTTAACTTGTTCCATTCCCCTCCACCATAAAAAACATCCACTTATCACTTCAACCACACTTCCAGTCACTTCTAATATTCTTCTCCAAACTTCTCCTTGGTGAATCCTCCCTTGAACCCCTGGAGATAATTGGCAGTATTAAAGGAGCTATATATGTGTAACTTTGACACTGGATGTGAAAAGATGAAGCTACACAAGAGACATTTTGCAGCACTCAGGTATGTGGGAGCCTTGACCAACTTTTCCCCACTGAAGAACCACATGAAAAAGGGAAGTATATGAATGAAGGTCAAAGTTTCAAACTGAAATAAAAGATTGTGTTAATATTGTGTTTATAGAGGTCACTATTACCCCTGGAGTCCACCAAGGATCTATTCTTGGCCACCCCCTATTTCTCATTTACATGCTGCACTTTGGCGACATCATCTGAAAACACGTCAGATTCCATATGTACGCTGACAACAGTTCTACATCGCCACCACCTCTCTTGACCCCTCCACTGCCTCTGATTTGTCACGCTGCTTGTCCAACATCCAGCATTGGATAAGCAGAAATTTCCTCCGGTTAAATATTGGGAAGACCGAAGCCATTGACTAAATCCATTCCCTAGCCACCGACTCCATCCGTCTCCCTGGCCACTATCTGAGGCTGAACCAGACTGTTCGCAACCTTGGTATCCTATTTGACCCTGAGCTGAGCTTCCGACCCCATATCCTCTTTAACACCAAGACCGCCTACTTCTGCTTCTGTAACATCACCCGTCTTCACCCCGTCCCAACTCGTCTGCTGCTGAAACCCTCATCCATGCCTTTGTTATCTTCAGACTCGACTAAACCAATGCACTCAGCTGCCCATATCCTAACTTGCACCAAGTCCCGTTCACCCCTGTGCTCACTGATCTACTTTGGCTCTCGGTTAAGCAATGCCTCAATTTTAAAATTCTCATCTTTGTTTTCAAATCCCTCCATGACCTTGCCCCTCCCTATCTCTATTACCTCCTCGAGCCCTATAACCCTCCGAGATCTCTGCGCCCCTCCAATTCTGGCCTCTTGCGCATCCCCGATTTTCATCGCTCCACCATTGGCGGCCGTGCCTTCAGCTGCCTCGGCCCTAAGCTCTGGAATTCGCTCCCTAAAACTCTCCACCTATCTCTCCTCCTTTAAGACGCATCCTTAAAGCCTACCTCTTTGACTAAGCTTCTGTTCACCTGTCCTAATATCTCCTTATGTGGCTGGGACATTTTACTACATTAAAGGCGCTATATAAATGCAAGTTGATGATGTTGCTGTCACAATAAGGACACATTAGTTACACTAACCCGATCAGGATTCCTTGACAGAGAACTTAACCGTGTCTAATTTGCTTCAACAAAAAAGCATAATGTCATAGGAAACAAAAGGTTTTTTAAAATAATTTTTTCAAGTATTCTTTTGCACCCATCTATGAATCTCTTTAATATTTAAAAATACTTGCCTGGGAAAGAGAATCAGAATTCTACTGTAATTCTCAAAGGCTGAGATACCATAAAATGTTTAAAAGGAAATAATAAAAGTTGATTGGGAACGTGTTAGTTTTGCTTCAGAGACAACCACATGAAATGACAGCTTACGGTGCAGTTCAAATAATAGTTCATGGGACAGAATCTTATTGACCCAATACAGTAAATTTAAGCCATAGATGGTGGGAAATATGGACAGTGGAGAACACTGTAATAATGATTACATATTTGACTTTAAGGCATAATGATTAATAAATTGCTGGGACATTTTACTATGTTAAAGGCGCTATATAAAGGCAAGTTGATGTTGTTGCTGGCTGACCTGCTGAGTGCTTCCAGCATTTTCTGTCTTTATTTCAGATTTCCAGCGCCCGCAGTATTTTGCTTTTGCTTAAGATGAATAAATGAATGTTCAGATTTCAGGAGAGCATTGTAAGGCAATGAAGGAAGAACTAGAGAGGATAAGCCAAGAAATAACCTGGGGGTAACATGATGATAAAAATGCAAATTTAAAAAAAAGGCAGAATGAGATGAGTACATAGATAGCATAATATCAGAACTGTTGATAGTCAAATGATGGTTAACCCTTAAATGGTTTGACAGAACCCTTAAGCACCAAGGGTAAAAACAAAACATTATATTGAGCAATTTAAGAAAAGGGCAATGGAGCAGCATTTGGAAATACACAAAAGAAAAGATGCTAAATAAGCAACTGGGAATGAAACATGATCCTTTGCTTTCATTTGAAGCAGGTAAACTTCTGGTAAAAACATTGGAACATGCAGTTAAAATTGCACGCAGCAGGCTAAGTTGAAAGAAAAAATACTAGCCTAGAAATTCAGCCTAAGCCTCCAATATGGTGGACAGGAAGCATGCGCATATTTCCGGCCTGGAAGTATGCCACCCGCCATAAAGATTAGGTGGTTGCGCTGGTGTCAGGAGCACACGTCGAAAACATTCAAAGCTGGAAATAATTTACTTAAATTAGGATCTTGCACTTCTTGCAGGACCAGTTCTCGAGTTTCGAATGCCCCATCGCTTCACTCGTGCGTAATTCGCACAGCACAATGTGATGATAACCATCAGGAAGGCTCCCATGTGGAGCCGGGAGGAGCAAAAGTGCTTCTCCCAACCCCACATTTAAAGAACGCAGGCCACTCCCCCCTCCCACCAGTTACTGATCCTCCTAACCTGACCACCAATCACCCCGCTCCGGCCACCGATCCCCCTGACCCGGCCATCGATTGCTCCTCCCCCGCACCACCCCCCACCCCTGCCCCGAGCTCTCCCGCCCACTCCCCGGCTACTGATCGCCCCCACCCCCCCCAGGCTAACAATTGCCCCCACTGGCTAGTGATCCCCCCCCTCCCCACCCCCACTAGCAAACCCCTCTTGGCCACCGATCATATCACCGTCCCCCCCCCCGCCCCGCCACTTCCTGGCTGCTCCCTTCCTCACTTGCCTGAGAACCACTGCTACCATTGCAGCGACCCGATCTTCAGCAATGCTTCACAGGGTGATCTGCTGCTTACTCTCTGCAGCTCGCCCGCTTCATGGAAATGAGGTCCAAGGGCCAAAACTGGAGGTGCCTCAGGCCTTACCATTCAAGTGCAGGGATAGGTGCATGCCCAAATTTCTAGGCCACTGTCTTTTAATAATGACAGAGGTGTGATGAGAGGAGAGTTTAACAATGTCTTCCAACATTTTCCATTATAGAAGATATTGATGGTATTTCCAAAGAGGTACTAACGTGTGTGACAAAAGTAGTGACTAGTGATGAAATATTGAAAGGACAATTAACAACAGAAATATTTGCAAGTTCATAATGATTAGCCCAGGTAAAATTTATCAAAAAGTGTTACAATAAATTAGGTTAGAAGTGGGAATAATTCTGTAAAGTTGATGGGTTATGAGGTGGCAGCAGAGGGCTGGGAATAAGCGAACATGATTTCAATCTTTGCAAAAGATCGTAAGCATGTTCCTAGATTTTATGGGCCTATTAGATTGCCATTGATATAGGAAAAGTTATTGGCATTATAAAGGAAGCAATTCAAGCACATCTAGCAAGAGTAACAGCAATAAATCCAAGCCAGTGTAGGTCTGCAAAAGGCAGGTCATGCCTAACAAATTTATTGGCGTTCTTTGAAGGTGTAAAAGAACTGATGGATGATAGCAATGAGGCAGATGTTATATATCTTGACTTTGTAGTGCCATTTGATCAGGTTCCTTAATGAGAGTTACTAGAGGAAGATAAAGTGACAGATTTCTCAGAATTCTTTTTTTGCAAAGCACTTAATAAAGTCTATCAAAATAGACATGACTACAGTGAAAATAAATTGCATCCCAGATGGATTGTTATTTGGGTAAGTAATTAGCCGGATGTGAATGATAGTAAATTGGAATAATGCAGGTGTGACCTGTAGAATTACCTCTGACCCTCTGCACCCCTTTTCCTCACTCCTCCTCTGATTGATCCTGGACTTACAGCCTTTCATAAAATGTATTCATGATGATGGAGATGTTGTAAATAGAATGTTTAAAATGTCCGTGGATTGCATCAACTTGTATTGGAAAGCAGAATGTCTGAGAAGAGGAAAGTGGTTCAAAGAGATCTATGGTAATTTGATAACTGAACAGTTAAGTGGCAAATGACATTTCACATTGGAATTTATACAGGAATAGATATTGTTGCTAAAAATAGTAAATATGATTATGCATTAGTGCTGTATAATTAAATAAGGCACAAAAGAAAAATATTTATGGTGCTACTTGAAACATTGAAAGTTTCATCATGTTGCATGTAATTGCCATGCAATTAAGCAAGCACACATTACAGAAAGCAGTCCAGTGGCACAAACACAGCACACTTACTGGCCAATATTTATCTCTCAACCAACACTATTAAAACAGATAATCTGGTCATTATCACATTGCTGTTTTTGTGACCATGCTGTGCACAAATTGGCTGCTGCGTTTCCTACATTACAACAGTGACTACTCTTCAAAGGTACTTCATTGGCTGTGAAGTGTTTTGGACATCCTGGCATTGTGGAAGGTACTATATAATAGAACATTATTTTTTCCCGTTAAAATATCTGTGTATGTAAGTGAATCATTCACTATCATACTGGTAATCCTCATAGTCCATAAAGCATTGATGAGGTCACACTAAGTTAGTTACCTTGCGTTAAAAGGCACAGAAGCTTTGGGAAATGGATCCAATAAGGGTGCCAAGGAAAGTATCAGATGTAAATCAATGAGCAATGAAAGAAAGACTGGGGATAAGAGACAAAGAAGAAGCACGATTGAGGCATTTGTCTCCAAGGAAGAACTACACTGGTTGCTATGTTTAGCGACATCCTAAACATGTTCTTTTTGAACGTATTTCCAACACTGCTACACAGAGCCCTTTTTTCCCATGAAAAGAAACAGAGCACATTTAGAAATCTACTTTTAAATATTAGAAGCTCAATGGACTCAATGGAGGTGATTTTAAACTTACCGCCCAGGCCTAAAACTAGCTTTGCTGATCAGCCGCCTGTTATAGAAACTGTCCTGATTGTGACTTCCATTGATTTCAATAGAAATTAAACTAAGGTGGTTCCTATAACGGGCAGCCAATCTACAACATCAGTTTTACACCTGGGGTGGCAAGCTTTAAATCTGCCTCAATATGTCCTTTGCTTCATTGAAAGTTCTGTGAGCAGCATCATTGACACATATTTGATTTTTGTTATCAGGATTTCCTGGCTTGCAGCCCTGGCATTCCTGACAACATGTAGCCTGCAAAACAGTAGCAAGATTGCTATGTGTTCCAAACATATTATTCTCAGTCAAGTAGACTGGATTGAAGATGCTGTTTTCATCTTGTTTGATTTTTTTATTGGGGAAACACAATTCAAATGAGTTATGACAATTATCTCAGTCATATCATAAATCAGCGGTAGTCATCTTTTTGTTGCCTCCACAGTTAATACAGCCCCGCAGTTGTGTTTTTCGCAAACTAACGGTAATTGCGTAAAGTGACAGTCAAATTAATTTCTGTCTCCACATTTGTAGCAAATTGTAATTCATTACCACATGAAGATACAAACAATTGTTGCGCTTGAACCTATTTGTCCTGTAAAATGTGTTTTACTTTTTACTATTCCTAACAGAGATCCAGATCAGTAATACTTCATTAGTCAAGCAGTACACACCTTAACTATATATATATATATATATATATATATAAATGTGCCATTTAAGAAAACAGATGTAAAACTAAGTTCATCAGTAAAAATGTGTCATCTGTAAGCTGTAGATGATATTTAATTTGCATACTCTGTCTTAGTCTCTATCTATGTATTATCCAGGGTTTCAATATTTCCCTCTTGGCTTCAGTACATTGGTGAAGTATAATTACTTCAGGATGTTTTAGTTTGGTGATGTTCACTATAATCAACTGCCAAGCTGATAATCACACCAAACATATACATAATGTACACCTCACCTCCATTTATATGGCTGTCCATCAGACCGTCATCACATTTAGAAGGCTTCTAGAGCATGGCTTTCAATATTTTATGAAACTTTGTATGCTACTGTACTATGTGTCTTAATCAGAAGTCTCAAAACGAAGAATTAAGCCTACATTATAGGGCTTCAAAAAAAAGAAAAACTTCTGTTGGACATGGTAATATCAAACTTCAGATTTACAGGAAAGCCATGCATTTATATCGGACCATATCACGTGTCTCTAAGATGCCTGAAATAACTTCACAAATAATGAATTATTGTTGTTATGTAGGCAAATATGTGAGCCAATTTGCAAACACCCAAATCTCATATGCAACAATGTGATGAATAACTGTGAATCTGTTTATAGTGGTGCTGATTGAGGGGAAAATATTGGCTCGGACACCTGGGGAACTCCCTGTTCTTTTCTTTATCTCGCAGCATGTATGTCCACGATATTTCTGGCATGTCGCTAATCTCAGTACACTTACGTTATATCATAATTTAAGGCAGGTACGTCCCAGTATTTAATCAAATAACAACCACAAGTGTCACATGAACAGTTCCAGTCAGGAAATCCCTATCTGGTTCATAAAAAAAATCCCAAGTCTCTCCAATCTTTTCTCTAACACTAGGATCGGCCTTGCAGTTCTACACTGCACTACCTCTGGTGCTTGAATGCCTGTCTTGTTTCACAGATGGAACTTTTGTCTCCAGTCTGGTTTATTAGGAGCATTGGCAAACTATTTTTAGTGAAGTATAAAAGGGATGGAGTGTGTCTTGCAGAAAGCACCCTGCCTGGAACCTAGTGGATCTACTCTTCTGATTAATTGAGAACTGAATTATGCGCTAGTTTATAAGACCTGGAGTATTAAAACTTCTCTGCTCTTGTGCTACCAAATCAAGATTTCAGTTTTCAACATAAAAACAAAAATCAGTCTTTACACTAGCTATAATTTAACTTGGCTTTGATGGGATTTAGAACACGGACCACAACATAATTAAGTACAGCAAATTAACATGATACCACCCACTTGCCTGCTAGGATAATCTATAATAATCTTTGTGCTGAAAAGTTAATCCTTTGGAAAATGAAAGATGCACAGTAACTGGTACAACGAACTGACTATAAATTAATATTTTATCCTTGAAAGTGTTACAAAAGCAAACAAATAAGTGTGAAATAAGAACAGAAATGTTTTTTTAAGAACAGGAAAAGAGCTTCAGGCTCAACAAGCCAATCCCTTTTTATAGGTAGACCCCAACTACCCACCATATCCCTCAGGTCCTTTTCTTCAGGAACACATTTAATTGGAGCGTCAACCGATTTACACTGTTCTTTTTAACAGGCTATTAACAAACCTATAGTTTTGCAAGATTGACAGAATGTGAGTGCTAAGAATGGTTGGCAGGCCCAAGGTGCACTGAGGTTACTGTACGGAACTAATTAGCACAAGCTTTCCAGCACAGCATTAACCTTGTGCCAACAGCTAGTCTAATGGGGGCTGTCCAAGGTCCAGCCAGCAGCTCAAATAGAAAGGGATGTATACATTTAAAGGCAAATTGCTGCATAGGGGAGCAAACATTGTGTCACTTTTATAGGCTTCAAAATTAATTTTAAATAATCTTCAACCATTACCAAAGCTGGAAGGAGAAGGAGGATCTTGGCAAAAGTGAAGTAAATGGAAATCCATTGTGAAGGCATGAAACAGAGTCTGTGTACAATTGTTGCAGGCCCGGATCACCTGTTTGATAGCTGGCAAAGTGGACGTGCTGTTGCGTGATGTATGTTCAGGAAGGGTTGCCCTGTTTAGAATATTAGGGTATTCTCCCAAGACGACAGCAGATCAACTTGCCTATAAGGAGGTGGCAGCAAGATTTACTGCTCTAAAGTAGATGGGTTCCATGCACTATGCCGTGTATTCTTGGAACCCAAGTCATTTGTCTTCTTGAGCTGCTGCCTCTTCCTTTCCACAAGAAAAATGATAAATGTTTTGCTCCTTTTAAGCAGGGCCTATTGCTTGTTTGATGCATCTGTGGTCATCTGATTGACCACAATATGATTAGGCATATATCACTGGGTTTTTGCTTGGAAAGATCCAGTAGCATAAAAACTTAATGCACTCCCACCGGAAGAGCCATCCCTTTGGAGCTAGTTGTCTGCAAGCCAGCCTGCAAGAGATGCCATCACTATGTGACCAAGCAAGTACAGTATAGGATAGTAAATGTGTATCCTGGGATAAGGGTGGATGTTTGCACAATGCATGAGGTACAGTTGCACTTGTCTTTGTCCACTGTAGAACACACTATTTGCTGTAAAAGTTGACCAAATTTTACCATCATGCTTCACAAGGACAAAGACTGGTTGCTGTGGGAATGTTGCAAAATAAACTGTTTGACTTGTAAGCTGTAAAAGCTGCCAATTGTCTTTCAACAGCTATGGAAAACTAGCTAATTGAAGTTCTTTGGGAACAGACTATTGACTGTGAAATCAGTGCAATAACAGAAACATCTTCAGACTATGGAATGTACCTAGCCTTCAAGGCCCACAGTTGCCTAACGGACTAGTGATAAGAGGGTCTGGGAAACAACTGCCGACCATTATGCCGTATAGTTAGGGACACAGACGCAGTGGGAGGATTGCCAAATTTTGGGCTATAAAAGGTACTGTTTCAAAACATTCGGCACTGCAGTCGGGGCGATAGTCCATGGTAACTTGGTCAGTTGCCAGTTAAAGTTAGTCAGACGTCTGTCATTGTTGAATTGACCTCTCATCTGGTGAATAGTATGTACTGTATGTGGTTTTGCTTATAATCATCTGTGTTTAAAGTAAATGATTTTAGATGCTTGCTTGTAATAAGTACGTGAATTGAGTGGAGTTTGTATTCTGGTAATTGCTTGTAACCTCTTGTTGATTTTTAAGTAAAAGAAGTTTCACAGATTCATTGGGCTGGATTTTCTCAGCCCCGAGGAGGCGGGCAGGGAGGCGGGACTGCCGATGAAGTAGCAGAAAGTGGGGGCGGATGGCAAAGCTGCCCCCATCCCGCCTCCGTGCCCTTTTGCCAGGAGACGGGAAGATGTGCTGCTTCCGTTCCCATCTCCTGGAGGCGGGAAAGGGATTAAATCCTTTTAACTGCCTGTTAACAGGCAGGAAAAAGGATTAGTGCCATTTTGTCTTCTCAGGTGAAGGCTTCCCGACCTCGGAGAACCCCGCCAGGTTGGAAGAGATGTGAAGGAGGTCTGCAGGGGTCGGAGGCACCTGGAAGTAAGATGTAGAGGTGAGTGATGGGTGCAAGTGTGGAGTGGTAAGTATGGAAGGTGAGTGATAAATGTTTAAAAATGTTCACTTACCTTGTTTTCTTTCTACAGCCTTCATCCTCTCTGGATCGGGAGACCCGACATCTTCCTTGTCGATTTCACAGACTGGCTGCTGGATCCTCCGAACCAACAGCCATCTGAAATCGACAAAGTTGAAAGGTTTGATGAGTCCTGAACACAAGGTCTCATCAAACTACAGAGAATGTCAGTGTTTGAGAGCTTCACAGAGCTGTCAAACGTTGACATTTCTTCTTTCAAGAAGTCTTGACAGATAACAAGTCAGACGTTGACGTGCTCTGTCAGTGACTTCCTCCCTAATTGGCCTGCTGAGCCCGCAGGGCGGGCTTAACAAGGTCAATCAGGGGAAAATCCCTCTGGTTGGTCAGACGATGATGGAGGCGGGACATTGACACAACAAGCAGCAGTCCCGCCTCCAACTCGTCTCCATTCACAAAACCCAGCCCCTTGGGTTTTGAGTTGTCTGTTCCACGAGTCTGAACTCTATAAACTGTCAGACAATCAGAACATCTTACACCCTCAAGAGTTGGTTTTCTTCTTCCAACTGTAGTTTTTTTCCCATTGAAACCCCCAAAACCTTCTCCATTCTGGCCATTATGGGTTCTACAAGTAAAATAGCACTTGGAACCCAGATGCTTTTAAACAACTGATTTGGAAATAAAAGTTGTGCAGTGCAAAAATAATCAAAACAATAACAAAAAAATGCAGCAATAAAATGCAGATAAAGCAATATTATAAGCAAAAAAAAACCCTTTTGAAACAGAAAAGTACAATGAAGCCTTTAAGAAGCCATATCGCCAGGCCTGGCCTTCTACATGGTACTGCGTGGCTTCAATTGGTGAGCAGCACTGTCGACGGGAAAGTGGTGAGAAAGCCGCAAGATCCAGCAAATAATTTTTTAAACCTGTAACCAGGCTTGCGATGGTCATCAGCACAGTCTCCAATCAGCAACGTTTCTCTTTAGTGCAAAATGTAGGCCGCTGTGAATTGGGAGCACTCGACTGCATGTCTGATTTTGCGATTCGCACTCCTGGCTGGTGAAGATCTGTGTCACCAGCGGATCCTTATAAAGCTTTCACATGTCTGTTATACTTTTACTTCGAACGTGTTGATTTTGAACATGTATTCACCATATTGAACAATTAACTTGTTCAGTTCCCTTCATAATATTGATTCTTCAAAAGTGAATGGAGTATTATCTTGTTTAAGTTTAAAATTTCACTAAAAGCCTAAAGCACACAAGAAAATGTACACCTCACACCAGTTATTCACACATAGCAATTTTGATATGACTTCATATTGATTACATCAACCTACCTGCAGCCGTAAGATAAAGTGAATATCACACTGTCAGATAGTTGAGGCATTTAAAATATTGCTTCATCTACTCTCATCTCCAATATAATGGGCAACACATTTTAAATATTCAACAGTCACCAAAGACAACCGCACAGAAAATAAACAAGCAATTCCAGGATAGATATAATACAACTTCACTTATTATTTAAACCTATAATTGCTATTGCAAAAAATATGGGTTTCATGCAGTATTTAATAGGAGAATAATGACACCAAGCTTTCTAGCCGTTATTACATACTTACTTGCTGTCATTATAACAAATTTATTCTAATGAAACCAAACTAAATTGTGTACTAATGGGCTCCACTGGGAACTTAAGTTGCTATGAATAACTTACTTCAATGTCAGCTAGTTTAATAGCTGCAGAACTCAACGGCAAGATGCAATCAAACAAAATACGCTGATTGTGTTCAAGGAAGCTCTTCATTTTTATAAAGTAATATACTGTCACACATCGCCACAATTAAAAACATTGGACAGCTCTTTATTTGCTTCTCATTTTACTTAGTGACATTTTCTGTGCGTCAGGTTTACAGATGTCAGTGCTGCGGAACGGATTATTTTTCCCTTGGGCTGGGAAGAGCAGCTGTATGGAAGATGTGATGCTTGCAAACCATGTTGGGGGGGAAGCTAGAGAGACTGGAAGATTTATTTTTAAATCAGAGCGATGATTCCATTGATCCAGGCTGCAGACTTTTGGGGGGGTGGGGGGGAAGGGTGTGTTCCAGGTCAACACCCAGGCTAGACTGCCTGGTCGGCCCCAGTTGCAGCCCACCATGGATCTGGATGCTGTTATCTTTCCAGTGTCCCGATTGCTAGGAGTTCCTTGCAAGAACCCTGGGAATAGTGGCGTAGCAATCCATCCCACCGGCCCCACCTCCATCAGACATCATGGTCTTCTACAGGATGGACGGAACTTCCATCTGCTGCAGCCCCCCAACCCCTCCCGTGCACACTCCCACTGATCACTCCTCTGGCTGGAGATTCAGCAGTTATGGGTCCCACCTGATTTCCTGCCCACATCCCGACATTGTGCCCCAGGCCCCATGAAAATTTGGAGCCAGTGATTAGACTGGTTGTTCCCCCAACACTGCTTAATCCTTACCTTAGAAGTACAATGCACTTGTTTGAATTTCCATTTCCCACACCACTCATCTGTAACAAGACTGTGAACATTGACAATTTCATGTCAATTTGTACCCAATTTTTGACAGTACAGTATTGTGCTGTGAACTCATTCTTATTCGGAACTGTGTTGAGACTACCCAAACTCATATCACGTTGGGATTTTACCACCTGGCAGAGAAGAATTTCAGGAATCAGGATTGGATTCAAACTGTGGTCCTGGAAGTGAATGGAAAAGAACTAACCCTCATTCTGCCACCAAGTCTTTGAAAAGCTCCTAATATTAAAATTTTGCAAATGGCACTCCGAAAGTGAATATATCTGGCAATAATGCAAATAGTACAAATTTGCAATGTGAAAAGTTCAAAGACGTGATGCAAAATAAGTATTATAATATAAGAGAAGTCAAAATATACCATGACCCACACACAATTAAAATGTAATTGTTTTAAAACTGGTGATGATGCCCTTGTAAGTCACATAGCCAAATACTGGATTTGTTGCGCTCTCAGTTCTACCACTGGTACCTGTCAGCATAAATGTTTTGCTTACTTTTATATTCCAAGTGATAGCCAGCTGCTGCCACACTGATGTCAGAATGAAAATGCAGGTAGAGCTGATTGGAGGTGCTGTTCAACAATGCAGGGACCGTGGTACCTAAAAAGAAAAAAAAAACATTTATTTCTTTCAATCCAACTGTGTTACAAAGAATTAGAACCAAATTTGACCCCTTCAGTAAACAGAGCTGTATCTGTAATATGATTCAGACTAACTGCATTCACAATTGAGCAAGTTACTTAACTGTTCATCTTCCTTATCTCTTTTCAGCAGCCAAGTTACCTATACTAGCAACAGAACAGCAGAGACTGTTTACTTTTACTAGGCTAAGCAGCAGATAGGGGAAACATTTAGAACGAGACAAACAGGAGTTATCATTAATGAATCCTTGTCCTCTACTTCACCTCCATTTCACTGCTGTAAACTGCCTTTAGAAGGGATAGAGAGTGAGCAGAGCAGAAACCACAATCGGAACCTCTATTAAGGCAACTTTTTTTTCTCTCCTGACAGGAAGCACTAAGTGCTGGCAAGTGCATAAATGATAGAACATGAAACCTTGCTACATGCATACAATAAAGGTATTATTGCAATAGCAGCTTGCTAAGATGTACATGTGGGAGTGTAACAGTTAAATTACAAATAAACTGTGCACAGCCATGTTTGTTGTTGGCAGGAGGTCACAATTGCTTCAGTAAAAGTTTTGTCCTGGCTTGCCATCTTTTCATTGTAAAAACCGCGCACCAGTGTTATTTTGAATGGCTCGGGCAGCCCCTTAAAGGGGCCATGCAGCACCAAAAAAAGTAGGGGGGAACATTGCATACAACCCCAATTATCATTTTAAATGGGCCTACCGCCTGATTCAGGGGGCTAATCAGGCCGCCCAGCAATAGATGCGGGGGAGCATTGCCATGGCTTCAATGATGGTGGTAACAGGGCGGTAGGTCACTGCCCACCATTTTTGGGGTGCTATCGCCCCGTTTCTGCTGAGCGGGAGGCCTGAAAACTGAGCCCCAGGTCTCCAATTTTGTGTTGCCTTGCTGTGTTATACCCCTGCTGTTTGATTCACAAATTGTAAAAGAAATAATCATTTGGGGTATTTGGAACAGACAATCCTTAGTTATCCAAAGCCCTGGATGACATCATCTGTTGATTTTTATATTTTATGATTAAAAATGTATTGTAATTTGCTTTATAACTTGTCACTGATGAGGGGGGCGGGGGGAGGTAACAGTAGGAAGCGGTGCTTTCAGTGTAAAGTCTGTTCACCTTAACCTATGCACAGCAAAATCCATAAATACAGAAAGTATTTCCCATTTATCCACCTCTGGTGTGAAGCTGGCATTGCAGGACAGGGGGCATGACCCACTAAAGTCACCAACAGTGATAGTCAGGGAGCACATCAAATTAATAGGAATTCACTTTCATCTCTAAAATGAGTACAGGAACTAAATTCAATTTATAAATGGTTTATTGTCACTTAGTAGTGAACATAGAAAAGTTACAGCATTAACACGTCCAGCACTACACCAATGGGAAGTTCAAAGTTTCGACTGGACCCACTGCGTGGGTGCACAGCTCAAAGGCAACGTTGGTTGTATGACGTATGTAGGACCCCGATTGCCATTTTTGGACTGAGCTGGGCAGCGTATGGGTCGTGCACACTCCAGCCAGTATCATATGTCTGAAGAGGATCCCGAAGGTGAGTTCTTCTTCATTTATGTGGGCCTGGGAGGAGCAGGAGCAGGAGTGCCACCCCAGGCTCCAAAACCCAGCCTCGGACGCTGCCATCCTCTTCGTTTGGCTTATCTGACGTACTGAACTGATGTCATTGTGAGAGGCTCCGTTCACACTGAGCGATAGGAACGCAAATTGGTGATAGCGCTACAATACAACAGCACTGATTCTGAGACCTGGGGCTGGATTTTGCCAACGGGGAGCTTTTGGAGGCGGGACTCCCACTTGTTGGGTTTTAGTCCCACCTCCATCGACTTCTGGCCAACCCACGCTATTTTCCTTGATTGACCTTGTTAAGCCCGCCCAGCGGGCTTAGCAGGCCAATTAAGGGAAAGCCGGTTACAGAGAACGTCAGCGTATGACGTTTCATCTGTCAAAAATTTTTGACAGATGAATTGTCATCGTTTGACAGCTCTGTGAAGCTGTCAAACACTGACATTCTATGTTGTTTGATGAGTCCTTGTATTCAAGACTCATCAAACCTCTTTTGTGAGCAGAATTAGATGGTTGTTGCATTGGAGAATGCAGCAGCCATCTGTCATCTCTGCCGGTGAGATGCGAGAGTCTCAGCATCCCCAACTGTTGAAGCCTGCAGGAAGAAACAAAGGTAAGTAAACATTTTCTATCACTTTCCACTCACCTCACATGCTTACCTCTCCACACTTGCACCCATCACTGACCTTCATAGCGCACTTTTGCACCCCTCCAACCCCCGCAGACCCACTGCTCGCCTCGGTGACCCTGGCGGGGTTCGCAGCCTTCGGGAAGCCCGCACTTGTGTGGGTAAAATGGGGATAATCCTCTTATCTGCCTGTTAACTGCCTGTTAACAGGCAGTTAAGTGGCTGTAATCCCCTTCCCGCCTCCAAGGAGACGGGACCTGGCGCAGGTCGGCTACCCGCCTCCCGGGAAGATGACACGGAAGCGGGTTGGCGGCGGGATGGGCACCCGCCCCCAGATTCTGCCATTTTGTCGGCAGTCCCGCCTTCAAACCCGCCTCCCCAGGGCTGGCAAGATCGCGCCCCTATGTTCCCGTCTACTGAGGCTCTGCACCTGGAGCAGGGCCTTGCAAAATTACCTCTAATTAAGTGAGCAATTGAATAAAACTAAGCACCTGGAAAAGATTTTCACCAAGGCTGCATAAAATGCTCCTGTTGCATTTGGTCTATAGATAGGAATACTAACATTCGCTATTTCTTTTGATTTAAAAAACACAAGTTATTTGGTATTATTTTCTTACCTGAGAAGCTCCCAAGTCTTGGTGCAGTTGCATCTCCGCCATCATATATTTCTAAGGAGTCCCAGTTATGCTCTGTGGCAAAGCTGATCACTTGAATCTATTCAACAAAACCAGCATTTAATTGCAGTAAAATTCATACTTCTGCACAGCTTGATCAGCTCACTACAGTTAGATCTGATACACAAACTACATATAAGGGCACAAACTATAAACACTCTTAAGTATTGCAAATCAAACTATTACGTTAGTTGTAAAAATTGGTAGAACTTTCTTCTTAGTCAGTATTAAATCTGTTTAGTTACCGACTGCCCAAAGTTTAGAGGTGCATTTTACACTGTAACTGGATAATATTACTGTAGCTGTAATATTGCCCAGTACTGCTGTTATCCGAGTACCATTTATATCTGATGAATAAAAAATGATTGCTCAACAATCACACTTCCACACAAAAGATTCTACAACATGTTACTTCTGTATAATTCAGACACAAATTCTCTTCCTTCAGTTTACTTTTCTAATCATTACAAAATCAACAGATATAAAGCTAATAAGAACAAAGAAATGATATCACCAGGCTAGCTGTATGAAGTGTCAAAATAGTCTCAGATATACGGCTGCCAGCAAGTCAATAGAGTCACATGAACTTAAGGCAAAAAGTGTTCTTTCTGCAGACAAACAACTTGCCTGTATACCTGCTCCCTCGGTTACCGTGATTTTACACACACAGTTCAAGCTGTTACCATATGGCTCTGGGTAGCCTGGCGAGAGGATGGTGCCCCTGCGGTCCGTCAGATTTCCACGACAAGGTACTAGAAGAGAAAAAGACCTCTTAAGATGACACCACGGCACTTCGCTGCCGATGAACCAATGTGTAGCCGTTTGCGTCTTAAACAGCTGAGCTTGAAAATTTGGGCACTGCCAGAAGTGCGGTGGAGAATGACATCCACCCACCCACCCATATACTGTGACCATGTCCCAAAAACCTAGGGTCTGTAAATATAAGGTACAGGGGGGAGTGGGGGGCGCACCCACACCAGTACCAGCACTACTGGGGCGCCCAGCCCTGTGGTCCAAAGGAGATTTTGGAGCAGCCCCTTGTCTGTCATTGGGAACAGAGTTTGGCTGAAGATTTTCTTTTCTAACACTCCCTTGCTGATGGGCCCCAAATTCAAAATGGCTATTAATCCCTCATGGATCAATTGCCATTTGAATATGGCACAGTAGGGCCCATTAAAAAAAAACTAGGATGCCTGCTCCATTCAAGGTGGCATTTTCCCACCCAGATGAAGACCAGGCCTAGGTTCAACTGCACTCCGATCTGGCCGATTACAAATGTGTTCTACCCCACCAATGGTGACGCAAGAGGATGGAGGAAAATTGGTCCCAATGTCTCTTCTAAATGAGAACATAAGAAAGTACAGAATTAGAAAAGGCACAGACCAGAAAGAATTTACCCATCAAACTGGGTAAAATCGAGACAGTCTCTAATCAGTCACAGATTAAAAGGTGCATGAATTGTCCAGCCAATCTCCCATGGTAATTGAGCAAAACTCAAAGACATTCAACCCACACTATTGAGTTGTAACCCACTGCATTCCACAAATGATATTCTCATGGCCCAGTTGCACAGGGATCACTGTATTCAATATTAGTTCATGCATGTCTGTTCTTATCCTGGTTTTGGTCGGAACCTGTTTCACATCTGCCGCTCCTTGGGGGGGGGAAAAAAACCTTCTAATCTCTAAACAGAAGGTGCTGGGAAACCACAGAGGATCAGCCAGCATCTGTATAAAGAAACAAGATGGTTGATGTTGTCATATCCTGTCTTTTCCTTTTACTCATGCTGACGGAGTTGCTGTGCATGTGTAGCTTTTTCTGTTATTTCAAGTTTCCAGCATTTGCAGGTTCTCATTCTTATTTTCTTATCTCTGGTTTTGCCTGAAGCTTGTTTACTTATTCATTCGTTTTACGCACACAGTCCCCAAGACTTTTCCTTTCAACAGTATTCAACATGACGATAAGATTCCCAATTTCTGCAATTCGACCTCCAACAATCATCCGAGTTAAATATATATTATATATAAATAAATATAACTATAATTAAATATATAAATATATATATATATAAATAAATATATAAAAATAAAAAACAAAAGGCATCAAGGGGTATGGGGAGAGAGCAGGGATATGGTATTGAGATAGAGGATGAGCCATGATCATATTGAATGGTGGAGCAGGCTCGAAGGGCCGAATGGCCTACTCCTGTTCCTATTTTTCTATGTTTCTATGATTTAACCAGGAAAAAACTTGAAGCATACCATTTGATCACGTGAGATTTAATTTGTACAGATTTCCTTAAGATTTGATTGCGATAAACTAAGTGAGTGGGCAAAACTATGGCGGATGGAGTTCAATGTGGGGAAGTGTGAGATCATCCACTTTGGATCTGAGGAAGACAAATCGGAATATTTCCTACATGGTAAGAGGCTAGGAATGGTGGAAGAGCAATGTGATTTAGATGTCCTTGTACGCAAATCACTAAAAGATACTGCCCAGTTATAAAAAGTATTCAAAAAAGCTAAAAGATAAAAGTTGGCCTTTATCTCCAAGGGGGCTGGAATACAAAGTGGAGGAAGTAATGCTTCTGTTGTACAGAGCCTTGGTCAGACCCCATCTGCAGTGCTGCATCAGTTTTAGGCACCGCACCTCAGGAAAGATATATTGGCCTTGGAGGGGGTGCAGCACAGATTCACCAGACTGATACTGGGGCTTAAAGGGCTACATTATGAGACACTTTACATAAATGTGGTTTGTATTCCCTTGAGTTTAGCAGGTTAAGGGGTGATCGAATCGAGGTGTTCCCATCTTACTTCATTACCAGCTCACTGCGGTATGCTCTTTGCTCGGGCTCAATAAATACAGCTCTGGATAGCCACATCGGTTCTATCAATAACTTCTTGTACTCTACCTGAGCAAGACTGGTTCCCTTCTTCAACCTCCTTTAATCCCTGCCCATTGAGCTCATAGACTTGTGCCAAATGTCAGTATGTGCAGCTGGATCAAATGGGCTCCACACACCAGGTGTTCTGCTTCCCTTTCCACTCACATCAGATTACATCTGTTGCAGCCAGAATTTGCTGTCAAAATAACGGTGAGGCTAATGGCGCTCGCCGTTATTTATGCATAAATGTTACAGCAACTTCAGGCGAGGAGCAGATGCGCAGTTAAATGCCAATAGACGAAAGTTGTTGTCTGAGTTGCGCCACTCTGCCATTAGCTTGGCGAAAATGGCATTTCGCTGCCTGCTTCACCATTGATATGCATTAAATGTCATGAAGTTGCTGCAGCAGATACAAACTAAACCTACCGCAAGATATTTAGGGCTAGTAATTACAAGCGCAAGTACTCTTTTAACGACATGATAATTGTTCATTACTGCCAATCAACCTCTCTGACACTGAAAATTAACAATTACACGTGTGGAGTCTCATTCCTTCAGGTTTTGACATTTTTTTAAATGTCAAATTTTACATTTATTTTTTACTTTTCCTTTCTATCTCTTTTGTCTCTCTCTTTTAATCCTATCGTTCTTTCCCTCCCTTTATTTCTCTTTCTGTACTTGATTGGACATCGAATTCACCCACTCTAATTCACCCTCCTTCTCAGTCCTTCCTCTGCTTATTTCCCAATCTGTAAATCTGATTGGTTAAGGAGATACACAGTTGCTTGACCTGTTCACCAAGGTCCCAGATGCCCGCACTGGACCATTATCAGCTCACACTTTCAGCAACTCTGTGGGCAAAATTCTTTTGAGTTGAAGGGTGCAGGGGCAAATCTAACTAACAGCAGAAGTCATTAGATGCCCTGCTACAGTAAAATCTAGCCCTTTTTTCTTAGTTTCTAATCAACTACCATCAAAATAATTAGTATTAAGTATAATCAGAGACCCAATGATGTAATTACATCTACCAGCTTATTACCATAATGTATATTACAATTTTTGGACATATTTACCCATGGAATCTATAATCTTTACTGTATTATAGAAGTAATACTAATTGTAATAATACTGATGATGTGGAGATGCCGGTGTTGGACTGCGGTGGACAAATGTGAGAAGTCGCACAACACCAGGTTATAGTCCAACAGCTTTATTTGAAATCACAAGCTTTCGGAGCGCTGCTCCTTCATCAGGTGAAGTCTTCACCAGACTTCACATGACGAAGGAGCAGCGCTCCGACAGCTTGTGATTTCAAATAAAGCTGTTGGACTATAACCTGGTGTTGTGCGACTTCTCACATTTGTAATAATACTAGTTGATCTCCTGTGGCTTTGCACATGGTCAGTTGGAACAAGTGTATTCTTCACATGAAGGAAGGTTAGAGGATGGTGAGTAATTGGACCAGGATGTGCCGACATAATTCATACTTTGATTTCATACTA
This sequence comes from Squalus acanthias, assembly GCA_030390025.1. Taxonomy (NCBI): domain Eukaryota; kingdom Metazoa; phylum Chordata; class Chondrichthyes; order Squaliformes; family Squalidae; genus Squalus; species Squalus acanthias. The sequence goes on along the minus strand of CM059433.1, from coordinate 21,804,313 downwards.
TTAGCCGCAGTTTAATAGCAAAATAGATGAGAATTTGGGAAGCAGAGAAATACAGTTGGGAATAGATGTTTCTCTGCATAATAGGCTGAGGAGCTTTGAAGAGGGGCCTGCTGGCTACAGTGGATGTGTGCATGCACTGTCACTTTAGTCAGGAATGGATGTCACTGTGGCACATAACAATAGGAAATCATTCTTGCCAAAAGAAAAAAAACAATCAATATTTATGCAATGTCCAAACACTGGAAATGACATCTCCAAGAACCGAACACCCACAATGACAACGAGTCTTACAAAGATGCCAAAGCCCACATGAGTGGAAAGATGTCTTAATTATTCTGCAACCTCTTGTGCTGATCCCATCTTTACTGACCTTGAAATAGCCCCAGATACTGCCTCTCTTTATCAGCTTTCTCCACAGGCTAGCCTTTTTGTGCAAAATGTGTCTAGTTTCCACTGTAAACTGTTAGTTTACCAGTTATCCAAAAGGACTGTGAGTTACACCCTTAGGTGTCAGACTTAGCTCAGTGTTAGCATGATGCACTCTGACCCAGAAGGTTGTGGGTTCAAGCTCCACTCCAGAGACTTAAACACATCAGCTGACACTTCATCAATGCAGTGCTGAGAAAGTGCTACATTGTCAGAGATAATGGCCCAAAAATTCGTGAGGAAGCCTTCGTGCGAGGGTAAGGCTTCCCCGCGATCTCTCACTGCGCGTTGGCTTTTTCAGTTCCAGCTCGCACGAACTTGATGTTCTGGACAGCTGCTGTGCTGGGCTTGCATATCCCACAGGCGTAGTTAATTCGTGCGAGCTGTGGGATCACGTGACTCAGTTAGAGCCAATGGCAGCACACCATCTTCCATTCATAACTTTCACATAAGTGCTGTGAAAGCTATGAATCTATAGCCCCCCAAAATAACAGCTAAACCTCAATTAAATTAAAAAAAAAACCATCACATTAATAAAATAAGTATAGTTAAATAAATTAACCATTTTAAATAAAAAATTAAATTTTTGAAAAAATTTAAGATCTTTTAAAAAGTTATAAAAATAAACTTACCTGTCTTTAAAGTCTCTAAAAAAGATATACCTGTTAAAAAAAATTCAAAATAATACTTAATTCACTACTTACCTTGTTAAAAGTGGGTCTTACTCCTTTTTTTATGTGTAAAATCTTCCGTACTTACCTGCGCGTTGAAACCACTAAGTGCACTGCATGCGCGCAGCCTGTAGCGCGCACGCGGTTCAGCTAGGAACCGCCCCCTTTTCCATTCACCAAGTGCCGGTTTTCAGCGCATGCGCAGTGCATGCAGAAAACCGGCAATTGGAGACAGAATACGCGAGAGTACGCAGTGCGTACTCTCGCGTAGCGGCACTAATTTTTGGGCCAATGAGACGTTAAACCGAGACCCTGTCTGCCCTCCTAGGTCAATGTAAAAGATTCCATGGCACTATTCAAAGAAGTCTCCTCAACCAACACCACTAAAACAGATTATTTGGTCTTATATCTCATTGCTATTTGTACGACCTGTATACAATTGGCTGCTGTGTTTCTTACATTACAAGGAAGATGGTTGTGGTGGTTGAAGGTCAATCATCACAGCCACAGGACATCGCTGCAGGAGTTCCTCAGGGCAGTGTCCTCAGCCCAACCATCTTCAGCTGCTTCATCAATGACCTTCCCTCCAACATAAGGTCAGAAATGGAGATGTTCACTGATGACTGCACAATGTTCAGCGCCATTCACAACTCCTCAGATAATGAAGCAGTCCATGGCCGCATGCAACAAGACCTGGACGACATTCAGGCTTGGGCTGATAAGTGGCAGGTAACATTCGTGCCACACAAGTGCCAGACAATAACTATCTCCAACAAGCAAGAGTCTAACCAATGCCCCTTGACATTCAACGGCATTACCATCGCCGAATCCCCCACCATCAACATCCTGGGGTCACTATTGACCAGAAACTTAACTGGACCAGCCACATAAATACTGTGGCAACAAGAGCAGGTCAGAGGCAAGGTATTTTGCAGCGAGTGTCTCACCTCCTGACTCCCCAAAGCCTTTCCACCATCTACAAGGCACAAGTAAGGAGTGTGATGGAATACTCTCCACTTGCCTGGATGAGTGCAGCTCCTACAACGCTCAAGAAGCTCGACACCATCCAGGACTAGGCAGCCCACTTGATTGGCACCCCATGCACCCCTATGCACTCCCTCCACCACCGGCATACCGTGACTGCAGTGTGTACCATCTACAAGATGCACTGCACCAACTCATCAAGGCTTCTTCGGCAGCACTTCCCAAACCCGCAACCTTTTCCACCTAGAAGGACAAGGGCAGCAGGCACCTGGGAACACCACCAAGTTCCCCTCCAAGTCACACACCATCCTGACTTGGAAATATATTGCCGATCCTTCATCGTCGCTGGGTCAAAATCCTGGAACTCCCTCCCTAACAGCACTGTGGGAGTACCTTCACCACACAGACTGCAGCGGTTCAAGAAGGCGGTTCACCACCACCTTCTCAAGGGCAAATAGGGATGGGCAATATATGTTGTCCATGCCAGCGATGCCCACATCCCATAAACGAATATGCCGAAGCAGCACATGCGCAGTACCCCACCGTTGCGGCTTACAGTACAGGCCATGCTTTGCAACAAGATGACTGGATCTGTTGGGGTGGGAGAGCGAGGATCGAAAGGGGGAGAGAGAGAGAGAGAGAGACTGGGGGAGAGAGGGAGAGAGACTGGGGGAGAGAGAGAGAGAGAGACTGGGAGAGAGAGAGAGAGACTGGGGGAGAGAGAGAGAGAGAGAGACTGGGGGAGAGAGAGAGAGAGAGACTGGGGGAGAGAGAGAGAGAGAGACTGGGGGGAGAGAGAAGCGGGGCTTGGTGAGAGAGAAAGGCTCGGGGAGAGAGAAGCCAGTCTGGGTGAGAGAGAGAGCGATTGGAGGGAGAGAGAGAGACGGAGGAGAGAGAGAGAAGAGAGACTTGGGAGAGAGAAACTGGGGGGAGAGAGAAGCGAGGCTGGGTGAGAGAGAAAGGCTCGGGGAGAGAGAAGCGAGTCTGGGTGAGAGAGAGAGCGACTGGAGGGAGAGAGGGAGACTGAGGAGAGAGAGAGAAAGACTGGGAGAGAGAGAGAGACGGGGGAGCGAGAGAGAGAGAGAGAGAGACTGAGGGAGAGAGAGAGACTGGGGAGAGAGAGAGAGAGACTGGGGGAGAGACAGAGAGAGAAACTGGGGGAGAGAGAGAGAGAGACTGGGGAGAGAGAGAGAGAGACTGGGCGAGAGAGAGAGACTGAGGGGGGAGAGAGAGAGAGACTGGGTAAGAGAGAGAGAGAAAGACTGGGGGTGAGAGAGAGACGGGGGGAGAAAGAGAGAGAGAAACTGGGGAAGAGAGAGAGACGGGGAGAGAGAGAGAGAGAGTGGGGAAGAGAGAGAGAGAGAGAATGGGGAAGAGACAGAGAGAGAGAGAGACTGGGGAAGAGAGAGAGAGAGAGAGACGGGTGTAATAGAGCCAACTGGTGGACTACTGATGTATATAATAATAAAGCCATGTGCAGTACAGTTCTTACCGGAAGCCATGTTGTGCTGCTGTATATATATGCTGTGTCCCAAGATATCACGGAATTGGCGATGAGGGTGCGACTGCGGATTCCCTAGCTGAAATTTTTGTTGGAGGATAATCCTTCCAACCGACGGAGGGACTGTTAGAGGTTCTTCGTTTTGCAGAAAAACTTAAAAATCCGAGGTAAATTTTGAGCACACGTGGCTGAACTGTGGATGTTGCCAGAGTCCAGATGGCCGCGCCTATGGGAATAATAGGGTGCTTGGGTGAGTTCCATCGCGACTGAGAGACTTTTGGAGCGTATGTGGAGCGGCTAGAAATGTTTTTCACTAGTATCGTCGAAGTCCCCGATGATCTAAACTGTAATGAAATGGGCTATTTTTTTTGACTGAAGCAGGCCCCGAGGTGTATGAAACCCTGAAAAATGTGCTTGTTCCGCCAAGCCGAAGGAGACGCCACTGAAGGAGATCCTAACCAAGTTAGAACAGCACTACAGTCCTGAGCCCCTGGAAATTGCTGAAAGTTATCGTTTTGGAACACGTGATCAATTAAATGACGAGGGTATCAGTGAGTACATTGTAGCTTTAAAAAAGCTATCCATTCACTGTCATTTCGGAAACTTTCAGGACCGAGCTTTGCGTGACCGCATTGTTTGTGGGTTGAAAAATGAATGTATCAGAAGTAAATTGTTGACAACCCCTAACTTGACTTTTGACTTAGCTCATCAGACAGCTGTGTCGATGGATATGGCCGACCGATACTCCCGAGAGTTCCGCGCCATTTCCAGTTGTCAGACAACCGAGCTGAATCGGCTGCAGGCTAAAAGTAAAAGGCAGTTGGGCCCCAAGGCCTCAGCAACTGGCCAAGTTAACAGTGCATTGAAGTCGTGCTATCGGTGCCTGGGACAACACATCGCTCAATGCTGTCTGTATGTGAAGGCAGAGTGTTTCTACTGCAAGAAAACTGGGCATCTTGCGAAGGCGGCCGACAGAAGAGTAAACCAACTGGCAATGCTAGAAGTAGAAATCACCAGACACTACACACCGTTGAAGAGAAGCAGCAGGACGAGGAGTTTCTGGAGATTCACGTCATCAGGAGCACAAAGGTATCTAACAGCGATTCGCGAGGTATCGTCATCCAAGTAGATGTCGCAAGAACCAGGATATCCATGGAAATCGACACTGGTGCATCTGTGAGCGTTGTACCAGAATCACTATATCACGACAAGTTGCGTGATTATCGACTAGAGAAATCGAAGGTAGAGCTGCGAGGCTACTCAGGAGAGCAAATTCCTGTAGTAGGAAGTGTCACCATACCAGTGAAATACAAGGATCAGTGTCAGAGCTTGCCTCTCATAGTAGTGGCAGGAGATAAGCCTGCCTTGATAGGTAGAAATTGGTTGGCATCACAGAAGTTGGATTGGAATGAGATTTTTCGTGTGGAAGCAAAATTTGCATCGAAAGATGATGTCATCAAGCAGTATCCAAAGGTGTTCAGTGAAACGGGCAGTCCGATCCAAGACTTCAAGGTGAGTGTCAGAGTGCAGAAGGACACAAGACCAGTTTACTGCAAGCCACATCCTGTACCATACGCACTCAAGGAGAAAGTTGAGCAAGAACTCAAAGGACTAGAAACTGAGAACATTATCTCTAAGGTAGATCTGAGTAATTGGGCTACACCCATTGCTGTTGTACCTAAGTCAGATGGTAAGGTAAGGTTGTGTGGTGATTATAAGGTAACCGTAAACTAGGTTCTAGAGTATAATCTACCCAATACATTGCCAAATGTGGAAGATTTGTTCACAACGCTGACAGGTGACCAGATCTTTTCAAAGTTAGATCTAACAAACGCCTACCTACAACTTGAGTTAGATGAAGAGTCCAAGTCATGCTTAATTATAAATACTCACCGAGGCCTATATCAGTTCAATAGGCTACCATTTGGAGTGTCTTCTGCCCCAAAGATATTCCAGGGGGTGATGAACCAAATTTTGCAAGGGATTGAAGGGGTAGTGTGTTATTTGGATGACATACTCATTTCAGCACCAAACAGGCAAATCCATGATGAGGTGTTGAATAAAGTGCTCAAACGGCTAGAGAAGCACGGAGTACGAGTGACAACTCACAAGTGTGAGTTGTTTCAAAACTCAGTGGAGTACTTCGGGCACAGAGTAGACAAAGATGGTTTACATCTAACCAAGGGAAAGCTGGATGCAATCAGAAATGCACCCACTCCCAAGAATGTCTCTGAACTTCGATCATTTTTGGGTCTTTTGAATTATTATGGAAAGTTCCTCCCAAAGTTGGCTACATTGTTACATCCACTGAATGAACTGTTGAGAAAACAGGTCCCTTGGAAGTGGTCAAAAGAATGCGACACAGCATTCAAAGAGTGTAAAAGCCAGTTAGTAGAGAGTACCATGTTAGTTCACTATGATGTATCTAAGCAGATCAAGCTAGCGTGTGATGCCTCTCCGTACGGAATTGGGGCAGTGATCTCTCATGTACTAGATAGTAGGGAGGACAGACCAATTGCTTTTGCTTCACGCACTCTCTGTGCCAGTGAGCAGAATTATATGCAGATCGAAAGGGAAGCTTTGTCATTGATTTTTGGGGTCAAGAAATTTCACAAATACTTGTTTGGTCATAAGTTTACCATAGTTACTGACCATAAGCCCCTGACAGCAATCCTCCATCCAGAGTCCCCAGTTCCAACCTTAGCTGGAGCCCGAATGCAGAGATGGGCTTTGATTTTGTCAGCGTATAAAAGTATGACATGGAGTACAGACGATCAGCTGATCACAGTAATGCTGATGCTATGTCCAGGTTGCCATCCCCATCACAAGTTACACCCAATAAGGAAGAAGTGTTCTATTTCTCATACATTGATGAGCTGCCAGTCACAGCTGAAGAGATTGGTAGGGCAACCAAACGTGACCCAATTATGTCAAAGGTGTACGATTACATAGCAAATGGATGGCCAAACTAGTACCAGAGAAAGATATCCATCCATACTTCGTTCATAGGAATGAATTGTCAGTGGATAAAGATTGTATCATGTGGGAAGCAAGAGTGGTTATCCCAAATAGGTTCAGGTCTAAATTGTTAGGAGATCTTCATGACCAGCACCTGGGAATGTGCTTGACCAAGAGCTTTGCACACAGTTACTTATGGTGGCCAGGTTTAGATAAAGAGATAGAGTACATAGTCAGTCAGTGTACAACATGTCAATCGGTGTGCAAGAAACCACCATCAGTAACATTACATGATGTGGAGATGCCGGTGTTGGACTGGGGTGGACAAATGTGAGAAGTCGCACAACACCAGGTTATAGTCCAACAGTTTTATTTGAAATCACAAGCTTTCGGAGCGCTGCTCATTTGTCAGGTGAAGTCCGATAGTACCATTACAGCCATGGAAATGGCTTCCCAGAGTGTGGCAAAGGTGACATGTAGATTTTGCTGTGCTAGAAGGACAGCAATTGTTCATAGTGATAAATAGTCACTCAAAGTGGGTAGAGGTGTTTCCAATGCGGATAATAACAACAAGCAAAACACTAGACAATTTGAGAAGATTGTTTTCTTCATACGGCCTCCCAGAAGAAATTGTGTCGGATAATGGGTTGCAATTTTGCTCAGAAGAGTTCACACAGTTCATGAGCAGAAACGGTGTGAAACATACCAAAGTTCCTCCGTACCACCCTGTTTCAAATGGTGCAGCAGAGTGTACAGTACAAATTGTCAAACATGCCCTCGTCAAGCAAATGTTGGATCCAAATCCAAAGAAACATCAGTTGTCATTGGACCAGAAACTGGCAAATTTTCTGATTACCTATCGGAATACTCCTCATACCACTACTGGTAGAAAACCAGCAGAGTTGTTTCTCAGATGACAGTCACGAACCAGGTTCTCGTTGTTAAAGCCAAACTTGGCACAGTCTGTAGAAGAGAAACAATCAAGTCAGAGAGTGATAAAGATAGAGGTAGAGAGAGAAGTGTGAAGTTGAACCAGAATGTTAGAGTGAAGAACCATCACCATAAATGGTTAAAGTGGTTACCAAGACGAGTAGTGAAGATATGTGGCCCTATATTTGGTCAAGATGTTTGATCATGGAAAGGTTAGGTTTGTTCACATTGATCATATATTACCTACAGATGTGGAAGGAGCTGAAAGCTGGGATGATTCAATTTATTCTGATGAGTCAGGCAGTCTTGTTACAAGTAGAGTACCAGTAGCAAATCCTACATCAGACATACTAGAAACAAGTCCAAAACAAAGTCAGAATTTAAGTCTGAGCCCGAGTCAGGCAGACAAACAGTCTGAAAGTGTACAGAGTCCAAATGTAGATCAAGGTCAGCCCGTGGAGAAAAATTCTCCACAGGCTCAGCCTAGAAAGAGTCAAAGCCCTACAACAAGATCTGAAAGTTCTGTTCAAGAAAGAAGGTATCCTCTTCGAAACAGAAAACCAGTGGTTAAGTTTAATCTGTAAATATGGAAAATAAGTTCATATCTTTTGTTTGTGTTACAGAATTCTAGAGTAGAATTTGGAAACATAAAATGGGTTCCATTTGAGAAATGTATACCAAGAGTTGTGTATACCATGCAAGTTATGTACAATGATTATTTGCTATGATTAACTTCTTCATTAAGGAGGGAGAAGTGTAATAGAGCCACCTGGTGGATTACTGATGTATATAATAATAAAGCCATGTGCAGTGCAGTTCTTACCGGAAGCTACGTTATGCTGTTGTATATATTGCTGTGTCCCAAGATATCACAAAGGGGAGAGAGAGACTGGGAGGGAGAGAGAGACTGGGGGGAAGAGAGAGAGATTAGGGAGCGAGAAAGACTGGGAGAGAGAGAGAGAGAGAGAGAGAGACTGGGGAGAGAGAGAGACTGGGGAAGAGAGGGAGAGATAGAGACAGAGACTGGGGAAGAGAGGAAGAGATAGAGAGAGAGACTGGGAGAGATTCCCTACGCTTCTTACATTAGTGGTTAAAAAAAATCTAACATCCACTGTCAGGGCCTCATTTACTCTTCTCTCCTAAAACCTGCTGGCAGTTATCGCTCAGGATTACACTGAACTGGGACACTAAGGGCATTCAATTAATTGCGAACAGTTTATTGGAGCTGGAGTCTGATATGAGCACCTTCATTACCACAAGAGCACAAATAGGAAAGCATTGTCAAGAAGCGTTTCCCCTAAGAGGGAAAGAATTCTGCTCATTTTTCAACATTGACTGGATTTCAAATGTTTAAAAAAATGGGAGGAAAGCTCTCTCCTGAACCGACACTGATTCTCTGCTTCTCCTTTTGCTCTGATGTTCTTTGCAGAGAGAGACAACAAGAGAGAGAGACATAGAGAGAGAGAGTGAGAGACAGGGACAGAGGGAGAGAGAGAGACAGACAGACAGGGACAGAGGGAGAGACAGGGACAGAGGGAGATGGAGAGAGAGACAGGGACAGAGGGAATCAGGGACAGAGAGAGAGAGAAACAGAGGGAGAGAGGGACAGAGAGAGAGAGACAGCGAAAGAGGGAGAGAGAGAGATGGGTGAGGGTCCACTCCAGGCGCGTGTAGTCCGTTCCTGGCCGCGCTTTGGAACAACACAGATGGAGAGGCAGCACATGTACAATGGCCACTGGAAGGAGGGTAAAGCAAACAAGTTTGAGGCCCGCGGTGAATTTTAAAAAAAAATTTTGGATAAATGTTTAAAGCCGAAAAAAAATACGGGATAGTGATGTTGAATATCCTGCGGTAAGTTCCAGTTAAATTTTGCCAGGGCTCGTCCCCTTTTTAAAAGAATTTATATGGGTTATTTAAATCATGTTATGAGAGAATGGAAAAAGTTTGTGCCCCTGTTTGTGCCTCAGTATCTGTGAGAGGCAGAGGGAACGGCAGCAGAAAAAGAGGAAACAACTTCTCCAAAACTGATCCCAACTCATCGCCAAGGCTGGGGATAGATAACCTCACCGCCTTCTTAGGAAGTTTAGCCACTTTATTCACTTTCTTATTTGAGCTCCGCTTGGAATTGGAGTTTATTTTATTAGTTTTTGTTGTATGTTTAATGACAGCATTCAAAAGGGAAAGAGAAACTTGGAGTAACTTCTTCTGTCAAAGCTGCAATAAGACTTGAAAGAATTTAAAGATTTTAATGAACTTTTAACAAAAAATGAGTGATAAAAACACTTCTTCCCCCCTAAGTTTCGAATATGATTTTGGAAGAAACAAGCAAAAATCAATTTTCCCCTCATCTAAACAAGTTTCAACCAGTTCTTGAAATCCAAACGCTTTTAAAGAGGCTCTGAATTGCTTAAAACATTTTAACATTGAAATTTCTCAATATTTGATTTTGAACGATCGACTGAAGTGAGTAGCTTTACACAAACATGCAACCAGGCTGTTCAGGAGGGGGAGGGCAGGGGAGGATTTGTAGGAGCTACATATTACTTTTTATTGACTTTGTACCTAAAATAATTCAACACTTTTCGTGATAAGAACAGGGATTAATATTGCGGAGAATGTTTGAGACAAAAACATTAGAAGCAAAATTCGTAAATTAACATCTTTACGTCACCATATTAGTTTCCAAGTCAGTCTGATTGGTTCTCCTGTCCAGGAAAAAAGATGAATGTTTATTTCTGTTAAATCATAGCTTGTCCTGCTTTTTGTTTTTCATTCGGTGACGCAAATTGTGTATGTGTTTTTCTGCACTTGTGATTAAGTGCTGCATTTCTGACATGTTACATGGGAGGTGTGCTGGTTCAAGAAGACAACGTTTATTAATAGAAGTGATTGAAGTTGAAAATACGGATACCTGTTTTTGTTCAATTCTTTTTAACACTGTGAACTAAAGAACTGCAGCACTTTATATTTGTTGGTTGTCTGGTTGCATTGTGATTAATATTCTAATTCATGATATGGACGTACAGCATGTCAGCGCCATAGGAAAGCTGCTGCTCCTGCTGCTTGTGCAGCCATTGCTATAGTGACATGAGGGATGGGCTAATACGTTGAAAACTTTAAAATGAATACTAATTGCATGAATCGATGTGCCTCTTTCAGCTCACCTTGGGCTTTTGGATTGTTTGTCGATACATAACGTTGTAACTGAATGACATTTCTGAAGTGTTAATGCATTATTATGCAGTTCTTTTATATCCCAGTCATTTCTGACAAGTATTTTTTTTAAATAGAGTTTGTAAATGACGAACTAAAAGCTTTTAATTAATTCTATCGTAAACAAACTTGCAGAACGAGCATTTAAATGACAAATTAATTTCAGTATTAGATTAGTGTGAGGTGGTGCATGTTGATAGGAGGAATAAGGAGCCTACCTAATCCTTGGAAAGTATGAGTCTAAATGGGGTCAAGGTGCAAAGGGATCTCGGGGTACAGATTCACAAATCATTAAAAGTAGCAACGCAGGTTAAAAAAGCCATAAAAGTGCAAATAAAGCACTGGGGTTCATTTCAAAAGCAAAGAAGTTATGTTAAACATGTATAGAACCTTGTCTGATTGTCTCATGATTTGAGACGGTGGGGTGGCAATGTGGCATTACTGTATATATGCTTTTAAGTTGTTGTTGTAAAAGTTGTTGTTGTTACATTTGCTCACAGGTGAAAAGGCCGCGCTCAAAGGAGTATGTGGCCCGTTCAGTGCAAAAAAAAAATTAGAGGGTACATTGCCCAGGAGCACATCATCGAACACTGCCCTCAGAGGAAATTCGCAGGCAGCCTACAAGATATCCACGCTGTTACACTGGAAGCTTTGGCCTGGAGATCTGATTTAGATATTGATTTTTAATTTGCTTTTTGTTACTACCATATGAATGAAGAAGAACACAGTGACAAAAGGGAGATTAGTAACAAAGATAGGTACAGGGCTGAGAAGAGTATGACCACAGAGCAGTTTAAGTGTGAGGAAAGGGAGAGAAAAAGAAAGATCAAGGACAAAGAGTGGAGAGAGGTAAAATGTATCATAGAATCTAACAGCAAAGAAGGAGGCCATTCAGCCCATTGTGCCTGTGCCGGCTCTTTGAAAGAGCTGTCCAATTTAGTCCCACACCCCAGCATTTTCCCCATAGCTCTGCAAATTAGTCCTCTTCAAGTTCATGTCCAATTGCCTTTTGAAAGTTCCTATGGAATCTCTTTCACCACCCTTTCAGGTAGTGCGTTCCAGGTCTTAACAACCCTCTGTGTGAAAAATATTCTCCTCATTTCCCCTCTACTTCTTTTGCCAATTATTTTAAATCTATGACCTCTGGTTGCCAACCTCCTTGCCAGAGGAAAAAGTTTCCCCCTACTTTCTCTGACAAAACCCCTCATAATTTTGAAAACCTCTATTAGGTCTCCTCTTACCCTGCTCTGCTCTAAGGAGAACATCCCAGCTTCTCTAATCACTCCACATAACTGAAGTCCCTCATTACATAGCATTACGTAGTACTTACAGCACAGAAACAGGCCATTCGGCCGAATAGGTCCGTGCCGGTGTTTATGCTCCACACGAACCTCCTCCCATCCCTCTTCAACTAAACCCATTAGCATATCCTTCTATTCCTTTCTCCGTCATGCGTATATCTAGCTTCTCCTTAAATGCATATATGATAGTCACTTCAACTACTCCTTGTGATAGCAAGTTCCATATTCTAACCACGCTCTGGGTAAAGAAGTTTCTCATGAATTCCCTATTGGATTTATTAGCGACTATCTTATATTTATGGCCCCTAATCCCTGGTATCATCCTGGGAAACCTCTTCTTTATCCTCTCCAAAGCCTTGATATCCTTCCTAAAGTGTGGTGGCTGATTTGTACACAATATTTCAGCTGAGGCCGTACCAGTGATTTGTAAATGCTTAGCATGGCTTTCTTGCTCTTCTATTCAATGCCCCTATTCACAAAGCCAAGTATCCTATATGCCTTCTTAACTGTCTTATCAACTTGTCCTACAACCTTCAAAGATTTGAGAATGTGCACCCCCAGGTCCATCTGCTCTTGCATCCCCTTTAAATAGTACCATTTAGATTATACTGCCTCTCCATGTTGTTCCTTCCAAAGTGCATCACTTCACACTTATCCACATTAAATTGCATTTGCCATGTGTCTGCCCATTTCACCAGTCTGCCTATGTCCTTCTGAAATCTGCTACTATCCTCCTCACTATTTCCTAGGATGCCAAGTTTTGTATCATCCCCAAACTTTGAAACTGTACTACTTATACCCAAGTCCAGGTCATTTATATATAACAAGAAAAACAATAGTCCTAATACCGATCCCTGGGGGACCCCACTGCATACTTCTCTCCGTTCACCACTACTTTCTGCCTCCTATCCTTTAGCCAATTACATACCCAAGTTACCACTGTCCCTTTAATCCCATTAGCTTCTAATTTCTGAATAAGTCTGTTATGTGGTACTTAATCAAATTCCTTTTGAAAGTCTATATATACAACATCTATAATACTACCTTCATCAACCCTCTCTGTTACTTCATCAAAGAGCTCAATCAGGTTAGTCAGACATGATTTTCCTTTAACAGATCTGGGCTGTCTTTTATCAACCCATGATTCTCCAAATGAGAATTAATTTTGTCCTTGACAATGGTCTCTAGTAGTTTTTCCACCACTGATGTTAGACTGACAGGCCTGTAGTTACCAGGTTTATCTCTCTCCCCTAACATTTTTAATCCTCCAGTCTTCATTCACGGGAAGTGGGCGTCGCTGGCCAGTATTTATTGCCCATCCCCAATTGCCCTTGAGAAGGTGGTGGTGAGCCACCGTATACAACTGAGTGGCTTGCTAGGCCATTTCAGAGGACAGCAGATTTCCTTCTCTAAAGGACATTAGTGAACCAGATGGGTTTTTACAACAATCCGGTAGTTTCATGGTCACCATTGCTGATACTAGATTTATTTAATTGAATTTAAATTCCCCAGCTACAATAGTGGGATTTGAACTATTAGACCAGGCCTCTGGATTACTAGTCCAGTAACATAACCATTATGCTACCGTACCCCTATATGATCCTATCTGAACCAGGTGACTTGTTAACTTTGAGTGATACCAACCTATTTAGCACCTCTTTTCTATCTATTTATCCTATCCAATATCTCTACTCCCTCCTCCTCTACTTCATCCTCTTCTTTTGTGAAGACAGATGCAAAGTACTCATTCAGCACCCTCAGTCATGCCCTCTGCCTCCAGAGGAAGCTTTCCTTATTTGTCCCTAATTGGCCCCACCATTCCTTTAACTATCCTTTTACTTTTTATATGTTTATAAAAGATTTTTCAGTTCCCTTTTAAGTTACCCGCTAATCTTTTCTCATACTCTCTCTTTGCCCTTCTTATATCCTTCTTCAATTTTTCCGTGCACTCTCTGTATTCTGTACCTGACATTTGTCATGCGCCTCCTTTTTCTGTTTTATTTTAACCTTTATTTTCCTTGTCATCCAGGGAGCTCTAGCTTTGGACCTTTCCTCCTTAGTGAATATGCTTGGTTTGTACCCGAACTATCTTTGCCTTGAAGGCCTGCCATTGCTCATTTACTGTTCTCCTGGCCAATCTTTGTTTCCAGTCCACCTGTGTCATTCCTTCTCAAATCACTGAAATTTCCTCTCTTACACAAGCATTTGAACCCTTTAGTATATCGTCCCTCTGTAGAACTGTAATATTTTCCTTGATCAATACTGCCACCCCCTCCTTTCTTTTTTTCCTTCCCTATCCCTCCTGAATACATTGTAGCCAAGAATGTTTAGTTCCCACTTCTGCCTCTCTTCCAGTTGGGTATTTTTACAGTTGATTTCTGTTTGTCCCTTTCCATAACTACTTTAAGCCTAATTATATTATGATCATCATTACCCAGATATTCGTCACTGAAACACACTCCACTTGCCCCATGTCATTTCCCAGCACTAGAGCCAGCACTGCTTCCTTCCTCGTTGGGCTAGAAACATACTGATTAAGAAAGTTCTCCTGTACACATTTTAGGAATTCTTCACCATCCTTTGCCCTTTACACTGTTTTTCCCCCAGTCTGTATTAGTGTAATTGAAGTCCCCTACTATTACTGCTCCATTATTTTTACATCTCTCTGAAATTTGCCAACAGATTTGCTCCTCTATCTCCTTCTCACCATTTGGACATCTATAGTAAACACCCAGCAATGTAACAGCTCCTTTTCTGTTTCTCAATCCTAACCAAATAGATTCAGCATTTGAACCCTTTAGTGTATCGTCCCTCTGTAGAACTGTAATATTATCCTTGATCAATACTGCCACCCCTCCTTTCTTTTTTCCTTCCCTATCCCTCATGAATACATTGAAGCTAAGAATGTGTAGTTCCCATTTCTGCCCATGTTTAAGCCAGTTATAGTCACTATATCATAACCCCATGTAGCCACTCGTGCCTGCAGCTCATCACCCGTATTTGTAACAATCCTCAATTAATACACATTCCAACACCATGTTAGTCTGCTCTGCTTTCTTCCTTAATCTAATTCCTGCTCTTTCTACACTATTCTTTATTCTGTTGCTGTTTGTCCCTCCTAGTTTTCTATGCACCTTGTCTCTCCTCTCTGCTTCTGTGTCCTGGTTCACTTGCCCCTGCCAAATGAAGAGTGATTTTAATGGAAAAAGAGACATACAGCACATAAGCACTAACCTAGCAATTATTATTGCCGTATTAGTGGACAGACGTCTAATATGTTTGTGTGAAGTTCCTCCATCTTCTATTTTAATGCGGATATTAACATAATAGGGTCAAGTCATGTGAATGCATTACTCACCACTAAAATCAGCAACAGGAAATTCTAGGCTACAGTGACTAACAATGATAAATATTCTTACAAAGATCCTATCCATCGATCGAGGTAGATGACTTGATTGTTCTGCAGTTAATTCAGGGAGCAAATTTCTTTTGGATTCACCATAACTTTGGGTGAAGCCCTGGAGAAATAGTGTAAATGGTAATTTTTAGCAATTTACACTATTCTCCAGGGGTTCTGTCGAACTCCCGCGAGAGAAATTCCAGTTATCTATCTATAGTGACAGTAAAGAAGATTACTAGGAAGAGAGACATCTTGGTACAGGTAGGAGAAAGAGACTGTGGAAACAGAGTAGCACAAACACTAGGAGGGATTTTAGTAGCTACAATTCTTGAATATTGGATTTTCCAACTTGGAGACCTGCATTTAAACCAAATTCTCAAATGAAACATTGGCCTTTATCCGGGCTTCTTGTGGCTGGGGGGATAGGGAAGAGAGCTAAGTTGAATTTCCTATTTCACCTCAGAGAAAATATATCCAAGAGGGATTAAATTCTCTCATCGTTCAACCACACTTCTGCTTGGTTCGACCATAAACCAGTCCATTGTCCCAAATGTGGAGGATCGTGTCACCGCAGGGAGATAACAATTGAGGAGGAAAGAAAGATGGAAACGTACAAAAAAAAATTGTGGAAATCACCCAAAATAAGTTGCTATTCCATTGTTTGAACAAATCCTCATTGCAAGGATATTTTGCATCAAGTCAAAAGAAGTTACTGTAACCTCGGTCTCTAAAAGCAAATAACTCATAGACACTCCACCTCTCTCACCACACCCTATTCAAGCTTCTCCAATTTGGCTTCCACTGCAGTCACTGTACAAAGACTGGTCAAAGTCACAAATGACATCTTGTGTGACTGTGATCTCGCCTCAACATTATCAACTGCTCTGTCCCTTTCAACACAATCAATTGTTCCATTTTACTCAATGCTTCATTTACAGTCCACCTGCAGCCTATTGCTCTCTCCTGGTTCCCTTCTTGCATGACTTAATGCAGGTCCTACATTGTGTCCAAGGATTCTACTCCTCTGTTCATATGGTCACCTCTGGTATACCCTTGGATCCCTGCTATTCACTATCTAAATGTTATTCTTTGGCAATGTTATCCAGAAGCACAGGGTCAGCATCCACATGTATATTGATTACAGACAGCTTTGCCTTGCTGTCTCTTCCATTGACTCAAAGGCTGTTGCCACTCACTGACATTGCCTATCTGATATCAAGATCTGGATGAGCCCAAACTTCCTCAAGCTGAATGCTGGCAAAACTAAGGCCATTGCATTTGGCTTTCATCAGCATCTATTAACCTCTGGCCTCAAGACAATCAACCTTCCCAGTTGCTATCTCAAGCCCATTCAGGAAGCTTGGAACCTTGCTGACCTGCTTGACGCTGAGCTCAGCTTCTTTCTCAGCGTCTGCTCCATTACCATAACCGCTTTCTTCTGTCACTGCAACACTGTCCACCTCTACCCCATCTCTCTCTTACTCTTTTCAGTCCATGTTTTTGTCACATAAAAGGTTAACTCCTCCAATGACGTTTATAGCTAGCCTCCCAACATCAACCATCCACAAGTTTCAACTCCATAACTCAAGTTCTCACCCGCATGAAGTCCAACCATTCTTATCAACCTCATCCTCTCCAAACTCCAATGGCTCCTTGTGTCCAAATAATTTTCAAATCCCTCCATTACCTTGTCCACCCAGCCTTGGTAGTCTTCTGCCTTACATTCCTGCATTTATCTTCCACTCCTTTAACACTAGACTTTTTTTAAATCAATTTTTGCTTAACTTCATTATTGGCAGTCACTTATTCAGTCACTATGCTCAAGCCCATAGAAATTCTCTACCCAGTTCCATCTGCTTGTTTTCAAAAGCCTCCTCAAAAACCTCTTCTTTGAGCATACCTTAGTTTTTTTTATCCTAGTGCCTTTATTCCTCATCTCTTTTCCAATTCTCAATGTCCACTGTGTTCCTTAACTCAGTATTTTAAAGTGTTCTGAGATATCTTCCTGGATGTCAGAAGCGCTATATAAAAGTAACTAGTTGTTGCATTGATGAGTGCATGGGGCAGCTTTTCCAATTTGCACGTTATAGCAATGGCAATGTGCCCACCGTCTAATTTTCAATTTTGAGCCTCATTATGCATTATAAGCATTCAATCAATTAGTTACTAGGAACACATAGACTGGAGAGTGGGACATTAGCATTATCATAGCTACTTTAAAGGATGGAGTTTTTGCAGAAATGTCTTTTCTAATAGCTTATGAATTGAAATAATGGACCAATATCAAGGGAGAATACCCCATTCATCTTAAAATAACTTCACATAAAATATTCTTCCAGCAAAACCTAGAGGCATTGTGTATATTATTGTACTCATACCCCATGAAGGACTGCAGAATGGGTCTTTCTTCATTTGACACTTACAACATACGTTCACTGTTTTACTGCTTTCAGGAAAAGGCAGTACATAAAAAAGACGAGACATGTATGGGAGGAGGACACTACAATTGAATCTCTTGCATGAGGCCACAGTGAAAATCATTGGGAGGGAAAACAAAGAGGGAGTCAGAGAGAGTGAGGCCATAGGCCTCCCCAATTTTAGGGTTAGTACTGTCCTTTTCATGTTCTTTATTCTTTCCCTGCTCACTCACACAAACATAAAACCATGGTGTACAAAATACTTCCAGGTAAATAATATCTGAAAGGGTGTCATGTAGCCAGCATCCTAACGTATGTTCCTTTTCTCTTTCTATAGGCAAGCCCCAAAAACTGAGAACAGCCCCCAGTATCAAAGAAGACATCAACATCTCACAGAATCTGAGTTACTCAAACCATCTGCTGCAAGCACCCGCATAGGCAAGATCCACCTTGGGGGATTTAGGTAGTAAGTTTGAGGAGGGAATATCAAACGCATGAGGAACAGCAAGTGGAGATTTCGGTGAAGGAACAGCAACTGCTGGGCAGAGGACCAGCCCACATTCTCATTTTAAAACCCAGTGATTCGGCCTGGTTATGACAAAAAAAAGACTGCTATCTGAATATTATTGTCTTGCTGTGTCATTTGAAGCTGTCCAAAGCATCCTGATGGCACAGTGACAACTGTGAAACAGTCCACCAGTCACATCTGTGCAGTTGTGCAGGAAGACATTGGACAATGCATTCCATCATGAAAACACAAGTGGCATCTGAGGCAGAAACCCAGGAGGAACAGGTCCTTCGGAAGAAAGTTTCTCTCATGAGCGCTTACACTACTGCTATATGTTAACTTGGCAACTGAAATGAAGCAGATTCTGTGTCAGAATGATTCCCGCTCATGGTCAGCTACACAGAATTGCATGGGGAACCGAACCAGTGGGGAGCTAGCAACACTGCAAGTGGTTCCATTTTCAGACCCCTGCAAACCTGAATCATGCTAGCTTGACCAATCCCTCCAGTCAAATAATTGGCCCCTATATTAGGAATATTAGCTCCTCAATGTTGTCTAGATTTCTTGTGGGCCCATCAATCATGGCACAAATTGTAACTGTGAACTGCCACACACACTGTGCACAACCATTACCCTTTTCCACCCGCTCTTCCACTGCACCCACTTCATTTCATAGCTCCAAAGGAGGAAGAGTAAACAGATATTGAAGCAACCAGATGTTCCTCCACTGTTAGGTGATTTCTCAGCAGCCAAGGAAGAAGAAGATAGTCTTTTTCTCATAAGAGTTATCCACCCAGTGTTTTGTCTCCTTCAAATAATATGTCCACTGTACAATGAAGGCATCAACTCTGGTTCCTGGAAAATGGTCATGGATGTGCATAATGATGTTTCTGTGGTCAGAAACGACATGAACAGTAGTGCAAACCCTTCTGTCCATGAAGAACATGGGGTTGATAGGAAGAGCCGCAATGCTCATCAATACCACGTGCAATGCTTTGCATTCGAGACAACCAAGTCACCCAACTGATGCCTCCTTTGTCCCTTGCAAACATAACATTTCTCACTTGCTTGATATTTGTGGGTGCTACAAGCTGGCTGATGAGGCTGATGTCTCCTACACTGACTTAGAAGGATCCGGTAGGATGAAGCTTCATGCTATGGTAGCCTCCACTCAACAGAGTTTGTTTCAGATGTTGTCTGCACATTATTATGCAGCAGATGGCACAACTCTGTGCCAACCTGTTTTGTGAAGTGGAGATGAGGAAGACAGGCATCCTCTAAGCATATCCAGCTACATGTTAAAGGGACTGTCACAAAGAACCTGGAGCAGTGACAGGAGTCGTTGCAATGGCATTTGTTGGCCCCTCCTGACCTCCTCTTTCCCATCTCACATGTGCAGTAAAGTTGAACCCCCAAAAGGAATGCCCAACCTCATCTGTTTGTCTGGCGCAATTTTAATACCAGAAGTAACCAACGATAATTAAGGAATTTTTTGGCCAAAAACAAACACGGAAATGAAGGAATATCCATCAAAACCAATTCGTGTAGGGAGGAAGATACAGCAAGTGGAACATGAATATGTAAAAAAAAAATCCGCAGTCAAAACCGTCATCTCTCCAAGAAGCTTGCTTGATCAGACTAGTGCTGAGAACATAAGAAATAGCAGCAGGAGTGGGCCATTTGGCCCCTCAAGGCTGCTCTGCAATTCTGGGACAAGGAGGGCTCGTCAGCGATTTCGTCACATTGCCAGTATATATGGGGCAAGTTGGTACTGTTGGCAGAGCTGTGCTCAAAGATGTGAAATTTGGTATGGACTTTTAAACAGATGATTTGCATATTGAAATAAGGCCATGCATTCCAGCAGGGCAGACCTAGATTTTGCCCTCAAATTCCTCATCAAAAAATCGGGCACCCTGCAATTTGGTGGTACCAGGAAGGCCCCACTCTACCAACAAGTCTTCACGAAACCTATCCTACTGGGTGCAATTTTGGGTATTGCAGCTTCGAAAGAACATTCATCAAGGTTCAA
Organism: Squalus acanthias; assembly: GCA_030390025.1. Taxonomy (NCBI): domain Eukaryota; kingdom Metazoa; phylum Chordata; class Chondrichthyes; order Squaliformes; family Squalidae; genus Squalus; species Squalus acanthias. Next base: position 21,783,975 of record CM059433.1, on the reverse strand, counting down.
AGAAGAGTGACAAGGGTGATTCTGGGACTTAATGTTTTACATTATAAACAAAAACTCACCAACCTGAACATGTTTTCATTAAGGAATAGAAGATTAAGTGGGAAATTAATCAAAAAACTGATAACATAGCTGAAAATAGGTTACTTAACTTGGACTGTGAATACAGAGATTTCAAATCAACACGTTTAAAACAAGACAAGAGTTTGAAAGGATTTTTGAAAAAATGTTTGATAAGTAGTTTGGCATTTTGATCAAATCATCTTTTGTGGTTAGAGAAACAGGGAAAACTTTGCAGAACTCTTCCTTAGGAGATTAAACGGGCTGGGTAGAGTCTGGCTCCACATGGTCTATGGAAGGAACAAGCTTGATAAGCCAAATCGGTTATTCTCATTCCATGTTTTCTTCCTTTTTATATCATTAACTGTAAAGAGATATTACTGAGGAGTGTTTCTAAAAGAGAGTAATTGCAGGTTAACATAGGTTTGTTATGAGAAAAAAATCAGAACTACATTTTGAAGGCTGAATCAATTTGAATTTGCCCAATTGGGATAAATACAGACAAATCAAAGTTTTAGCCCAGTTCGGATAACTTAGCTTCATAATTGTCTGTCGCTTTAAGAAAAATGGCACCACATTTGTGCAGTGGGCCATTTTTCAGGTTTTTTTTTTGGTCTATTCTGTGCATTTGAGGTGTCATATTGGCAGTACGTGTTAAACATTTGCTTCTATGTTTTCAGCTTACAATGTCAGTAGCTTGACATGTAGGGGTTTTTTAAGTAACCTATTTTATTATGATGAGGACTTTGTGCAATCTGTCTGATTTTCATTGTAATGATATACCTATGCTTGAGTGGTATCCATTCCCCTGACGGTCAGGGTTGGGGAGCTAACTCTTTCCCTAATTGGTCCAAGGTGGCCATCTGTCTAAGGTCTGATCACTAACTGATTTTACAAATGAAAATACCAGAAAGTGAGAGCTCCAGCTTCTGAATGTGTGACTCTCAGCCAGTCAGAAGATTCTGAGTTTGAGCCTTTCACTCACAATTGTTTGCCTTGCCTGAATGAACTTATCAGTTCTTGTCCAGACAGCAAGACAGTTTTAAAATTGTTCCATTTGAGAGGGCTGGGGTGAGGAAAAACCAACACTGCCTGAAACCTTAGCTTGAACGAGCACAGAGGGTCAAAGATAAAAAGAAACAACTCTCTTACAGAGTAACAGCATATGAACATTTATTTATTTACTTATTGAAGGAAAGAGTTGCCTGATTTTAAAACTTGTTTTTTGTGCATTACCTGCACTGACAAATAAATAAATTTTAGCAGGGATGAACTTGACACCTTGATCTGTTTTCATACAACTAAATGCTAAAAACAACAGTAACAGTTTGTACATCAGCACAGCATGCCCATACTGAAAAGATTGTGTTAAATTGAGTAACTCCCATGCTCCCCAGACGAGTCAGTTAACAGGTGAAACCCATAAAAGTCAGTCCGATTTTGACATCTACTGTAAGGAATTTTTTTTATGTTATATGCTTCATTATTTTTTCCTTCCCACTTCCTGGATTTCCTGTTCCACGCCCCATACTTATGTGGAGGCATGGAAAGAAGGTCTGCTCTGAGGCCCCAAATAATGTTATTCTATATCTGGCCACTAGGGGAGCATGTGAGAGCACCCCATAGTCAGAAGATAGATACAGATGAAGAGGGACATTCAACCCATCTTAGCTCATCCATCTACAAAGATCTCGGTGCCCCCACCACTGTATCCAATTATTAAATGATTCAGATGGTTTTCCTCTACTTCTCTACCCAAAAGTCCATTCTACAGTTTAGTTTGAAGTAATTTTTCGAATCTACTGTTTCCACAACATTTACTAGCATATACCCCAATAAGCCCAAGTTTAGCTTTAGCACTCTGCCATCAGGGATCATTCTTGTGACTTTTTTTGAACTGCATCCAGGGCTTGAATGTCTCTTGTGTCAGAGTGACTAGAAGTGGATACATTATTCAAAGTGCTGTCTGACCAGAACACTGTACAGTTTAAGTGTGACTCCTCTGACCTCTACTATACTGTTTTGGGTAATATGTTCATCACTTTATTGGCTTTGTTCATTGCTGCTTGCAAGTGATTGGACATGTTGAGGATCAGGTCTGTTAAGACCCATAGACATCTTTCAACTTGACCCTTAGCTACTTTGTTACCATTCATGGAACATTTATATCACATTTTTTTCCCAATGTGCTGTACTTTACACTTGCCGTTATTAAATTTCATCATCCTATCGTTCTGCTCACTTATGTATTTAGTCCAACTCATTGTATCCAAATGCTTGCAGTGCTCCTTTCTTGTGCAACTCCATTCACGACAATCCATCTTTATCCTTAGCCTTTATCCTTCACCTTCATTCTGCCCACTGTTTGAGGCTCCCTGCCTTCTAATAATGGGGCTAGTTAACTTCATCTACAAGTTAAAGCTACCAACTCCAGACCACTTGCCCAACTCACTCTTTGCTGCACTGATCTTCACCTTTTCCTGCTTCCCATCCTTCTTCCGCTGCCCCAACCCACTAGTGAATCATCGATCACCACCCTCCTCTATATCACTCTTCTGAATGCTTGCTCCCTTGCGAACAAAGACCTCACCATCCGTGACCTTGTCATAGATAAGTAGAGGCATCCTGGTGCAGACAGAAACCTGGCTTATGGATGGTGACTCATTTGCCCTCACTAAAGTCTCCATGCCTGGCTATAGGTTTCATCACCTGCCATGCCCAAACTCCCATCATAGTGTATATACCTTGCCAAGTACTACTTTGTCTGCTTGCCTTCTGCTCTGGCAATTTCTTCACCTTGCATTTTGTTGTCTTCCAACTCTCCTGCTCTCACTTAAAATCCTCCTCATGTAATGCCCGGCCAAGCCCAGTGCTGACTTCCTCACTGAGACCTCTTCACTTAGTATTTGTACCGAGCGACTCCTCAGCATTGGTGAATTTATCTAAATTTCCCATCTTTCCATCTTCTCTGCTCTCCTACACTCACTTAATCTGCCCCTTCATATTGTTAAGACCCACATAAGCACTGAGATAATATGATCTTAAACTTCTAGACAAAGCTCCAAGCACAGTTTTGTATATAGAACAGAGTGTATTTAATAATAAATCTTAACAATAATACAAGCCAATAACTATGCCAAAACATCTTCCTCAGGGATGGGAGGAACCAAAATCCCCCCTTCCCACATTCCAAACCCACAGGTTTGTTACAAACAAACTTTCATTTACATCAATTACCACCTCCCTTGAATTCACCAACTCTTGCAGTCTCTGCACTTCCAAGGTCTCAATCACAGACAAGGCTATCTCTGATCATTCCTTGTGTCCTTTAACCCACATTCTTCTGCCTTCATGCAACTTCACTACTCTCACCAAGCAGCCTTGGAAAAATCTTTCCCCAGCTCCCTCACTAATGTGTTCTCTAATTCCCAACTCTCTCTCCACTGGCTGTCTATCGAAACAATAGCTATACCACTGTTGACCTGTTCAACTGCACCCTTGCTTCCGCCTACAACACCCTCATTTGCAGCAAATCACCCCCTGGCTCCCACCTCTCCTTGTTACAGCTCCCATGTTTACTCCTGTAAGTCTGATGGTTGCAAACACAAGCATGCCTGGTCGAACCACTCATCATCAGATCTGGCTTGTCCATGTTAAGCACTGTTATGTATCTTCAGCCAAATCCTCCGACTTCGCCAGGGTCATCCTGGAGGGTAAAGGCAACCCTCAGCACCTTTCCTTCATTATAGACAGCCTCCTCAGTTACATTTCCCCAACCCCTTCCCTCTCACCTCTAACATCAAGTGCAAAGAGCTGATTAATTACTTTGTCTCTTTGTCTCTACCTCCTCTCTTTCCCCACATTCCCTCACCTGTTCTACAATGAGCCCTTGTTACTCTGCAGTTTCTCTCTATCTCCCCTGTTTTTTTCAAGCTCATCTCTTCCATAAAGTCCACCTCCGGCTCCTGGGACCCTTCCCCATCAATTCCTAACCGCCCAATCACCTCTCTTGACCTGCATGTTTGCAGACATTTTCAATAACTCCTTTTGCTGAGGCACTGTCACATTCCCTTTCAAAACTGGCATTATTAGCCCCCTCCTCAATTAGCCTGCCCCTGATCCGGGTACTCAATCATGTTGTCACCTCGCGGCTCCATGGTCATCTCTCCAAAACTCCCTGTTCAAATCCCGTCAGTCCCTCTTCTGCACTGCTTATAGCCTGAGCCCACTCTGGCCAAAATCATGAATGAGATTCTCTGACTGTGACTGTGGTATATTATCCCTCATTGTCTATCTCAACCTTCTCGTGGTAGTTGAGACAGTTGACCATGGAATCCTCTAACATTGCTTTAACTCCACTGTTGGGTCTGTGTGAATGCCCTCCATATCCATCCACTCTTATCTGCCCTAATGCAACCATGACCACCTCTGTGCTATTGAGCTGCCTGACATTAAGTTATGCATGTCAAAATGTTCTCCAATTGAACAACAGGAAAGCCAAAACCATTATTTGCAGCCCCCACCTTGGCTGTCCATTCCATCACCAGTCTTGCCTAATCCACTCCATTGCCATCAACACCATCCCCTCCCCTAGCCACATGCTCAAGCTGAAGAATATCATGCAAAATCCTGGCAGCCTGTTGGACCCAGAGTTAAGCTGGAAACTCCATATTATCCATCGGCAAGACACCTTACTTCTGCCTTGGCAACATCATCCTCCTCAGCCCTTCTGCGCTGTATCCCCATCCATGTCACCTCCAGACTCAATTTCTCCAATGGCCTCCTTGCTAGACTCCCACCTTTCACCTTGTCTAAATTCCAACTTGCTCAAATCTCAGCTGTTTCTATACTGTCCCACACTACGTCCTGTTCAACCTTCATCTCCATCCTTATTGACCTACATTGGCTCCCTATCCCCCCAATATGTTCAATTTCAAATTCTTGTCTTCAATTCCCTGACCTCACCAGCCTTGCCTCTACAGCTGACTCCAGCCTCATCTCCACTACATGCTGTACAAATCTCACCTTTTGTGCATCCTCCCTCCTTTTACTCCATCATTGGTAGCATAGCCTCCAGCTACTGTAGCTCCACTCTCTCTTTCCTCCTTTAAAAGCCATTTTTTGACCAAGCTTTCCCTCAGCTCTTCCAATTTTCCCTTCTTGCCATCAATTCCTTTTTTTGTTTTTGTCTGTATATCTTCTTCTTCCCCCACCCAATGAAATTAATTGAGATGTTTCCTTCATTAAAAGCATTGGCCTTGAAACTCCTAGGTCAGGAGTGGGATAGTATGAGGGCCAGAAACCAGCTCTTCTGGGATTCTGCCCTTTTTACAGACCAAAATAACACTAGTTATAAAAAAAATCTATTATTGACTGAATCTATGTTAAATAGGGTTGAAAACTATGTGGGTTTTCTATAAAGCCATTTCTATAAACGGAACCTTTCAGCAAATGATCAAGAAGCTGGAGAAGGTTGCTTGCTGCAGAACAGCACACAATCAAAAGCTGGAGACAGCAAATATGGTCAACAAATTTACATATATCACCACCCTGCTGAAAAATGCTCATAAGTCTTAATGCACATGCAAATTCCCAAAATCATAAAACAGGGGCAATTTCATCTGCACTTACCTACACAGCTTGGTATTGTATCATTCCACTGTGCCAAGCCATTAAGCACAGCCTGACATCGAATAGCCTTTGAGCCTTGGAGGTGATATCCTGGGTTGCATTCGAAACGAATAATAGAACCTGCCGAAAACTCTGAACCTATTCTTCGGCCATATCTGGGCTCAGGTACAGAGCTGCACTGGGTGGCACTCGTGCGGGGAACAGCTAGAAAGAAAAATACGAATTAGTGTAAACTCTTCAGTAATAAAAAATGATCCAGGAGGGAGCAATATTTTATGCACTGGAGTTTTCTACTAAGGTGCTACATCTGATGTACAAATTGGATACATCAATATAAGTCAACATTTGTACTGCAAAGCTGAAAAAATGCTACAATATAAATGTGTGAATCTAACAGTTCATAACTCTCCTCTCCCAGGTATTTGAAATTTATCCCTGAAGGACTTATGGGTTTTCATTCTCCGAGAAGCAAATATTGCAATTATTTTCTCAAATTGATATTTTGCAAGCACGTAATGTGAAATATTACAGAATGAAACAATCTATGGAGCACATCAAATGCTTCTGTTTATAAAGCACCAGGAACAAATGAAAAATTATCTTCTATTTTTCCTCTGCTGGCGCATTCTCCCTCATAACATATCCATAGACAATCAACTTACATCTTCCCCCATCCTTTTTAAATTAGTTTTCCACCCTTTATATGTTCCTGCTGGGCCATATGCCATTCTTGTACTGAAAAAGTTGCCCAAAAAATCCATAGGCCATGATCTCAGCGGTTACATTGGCATTGCGCCACTTAATGCCCTCCAGTGCTCGCCCTGCAAGGCCAGTGGAATGGCACCTAATTGTCATGGTGCAGATGGGTGCCCGTGCCCCATGCAGCTCGAAAATCAGTTGTCTGCCCATGGCCTTCAAACCACAGTGAGGTAAGAGGAGACATCAATAATTATTATTTTTTTTAAATTGGGCATTCTTTAGTGCGCCAGGCCAATCGAGATCCACTCATGCTCATCTGCAGGCTGGAAGTTATGAACTGATGAACTGGCATCCAGTACTATATTAGGTCCCACACGAGCCTGGGAAGTGGGTATTCCCAGCACAAGGAGTCCTTGCTGTTGGTTCTGTGCATTGCCCCAATTTGCCTTGTAAGAGGCTGGAAGAAGTTTCACTGTTACAAGGCAGGCCCGAAAAATGGCACAAACAGCAGAGGCCCGGTGCCACCAGGTACTTGCTACTTCCCAGTGGGTTCTGCCCGTCTTCTGCCAGAGTTGCAGCGTAAGTCCAGCGGATACACCCAAAGGATATTCAGGGCCAGTGATGCAGATGATCTTCGTTCAAATGCCTGCCAATGCACAACCACTGCAGTCAATGTTCCCTGTAAGCTGTGCTTGGTTCTGCGCAGCCTGCTTCTTTTGATGCGCGGTCCCTTTAAATTTCTGTGCATGCGCGGTATTTATAATGTAAAAGCCGGGGAGCGACCTGCACGGGACCTTTCCCATTACTGCGCGGCTTAGCGGGAACATTGACTGTAATGTGTGTGAGTGCAGCCACTGTTGAGTTACTCGCTTGATTTTCTCTCCCTGCAGCGATGTATTGTGTCTCTGCTCCCTGGCTCCATGCAGTGCCAGTTGCAGTCAGAAACTCACCATCTGGTACATCTGAATTCACAAACCACAAATCCGCAGCACAGCACATTCCTGTGCTAACGTGCTATATCACTAAATTGCCATTCCATTTTTTTTTTTGAAACTTCGAATCAAAATCTTCAGAAGGTGGCTAGGCAAATAAAATATCTCAAAATATGCGCTAAATAATTACAACTTAGGAGAGATACTTCCATTGATATCATCATATTTGATTTGGGTTCCCCCAGTGGTCTCATGTATTGATCTCACTACTCAGTGCATTCCTCACACAGACCAGTGGGCCCCAGTTCTATTTGCAGCCTGTGGTAACTTAGCTGATCTCAACTTGGGCAGGAGTTGGGTGCTATAATTGGCCTTGGCGCCCTGGGCTAAAATAAATAATCAGCAGCCAGGGTTCTCCCACTTATCCAGCAGCAAGATCAGGCTTGACTGTGATCATGTCAATAGATAATAATGTTCCAAATCCAACTGTCTAAGATCGCACATGAAGAATGACTACTTGGCCAAGGTGCTGGCACTTGTGGGACTTGTAACCCAGCAACACTCACCATCTTTAGGAGAGGAGGAGAGAAAACAGGGAAAAATAAAGACATTTCCTCAGAGCTATTCCCACTTTGCCACCGTAGAGCCCCTGGAAACGCGGTGGAATCTCCATTTACACGTGTAAACAGGATTTTTGCTACACTTCTGGCGAAGTTACCAGCAACAGAGCGGGACCAGCGCCAAGGAAATACCCAGCCACAGATTCCTCTTACTGGACACATTTAACCTCAAAACTGACCTACTCCACATTTCGGAGTCATTTCTCAATACTGTGCAGTTGAAGTACATTAAATATATTTTCTCAAAAAGGACAATTGCAGAGCAATGGCGAAAGAGAAGTAGAGTGGGACTAATTGGTCGCTCTTTCAAAGAGCCAGCACAGGCCAAATGACCTCCTTCTGTGCTGTAAGATTTTATGATTCTTTGAATTTTCACAGAGATGAGCGCTTTCCATCCAGTAAATAAGTCCTATATCTTGTTTGCCTGTTCGGTGTTCTTAGTTGAATGTCAGCAGTGCCAGCCATGAGAAACAGTTACCTAACTGTGACTTACAGCTGCATACAGTACAAAAAGAACATTCTAAAATCATTTTGAAACAAGGGGCGCGATCTTGCCAGCCCTGGGGAGGCGGGTTTGGAGGCGGGACTGCCGGGAAAATGGCAGAATCTGGGGGCGGGTACCCATCCCACCCCCAACCCGCCTCCGTGCCATCTTCCCAGGAGGCGGGTAGCCGACGCGCGCCAGGTCCCGTCTCCTGGAGGTGGGAAGGGGATTACAGCCACTTAACTGCCAGTTAACAGGTAGTTAACAGGCAGTTAAGAGGATTATCCCCATTTTTCCAGCAGAGGCGCGGGCTTCCCGACGTCAGGAAACCCCGCCAGGGTCAATGAGGCGAGCAGTGGGTCTGCGGGGGTCGGAGGGATCCAAAAGTGTGCTGTGAAGGTAAGTGATGGGTGCAAGTGTGGAGAGGTAAGTGTGTGAAGTGAGTGAAAAGTGTTAGAAAATGTTTCCTTACCTTTGTTTCTTCCTGCAGGCTTCAACAGTTGGGGATGCGGAGACTCTTGCATCTTACCAGCAGACAGATGGCTGCTGCATTCTCCGATGCAACAGCCATCTAATTTCTGCTCACAAAAGAGGTTTGATGAGTCTTGAATACAAGAACTCATCAAACAACAGATAATGTCAGTGTTTGACAGCTTCACAGAGCTGTCAACCAATGACAATTCATCTGTCAAAAATTTTTGATAGATGAAACGTCATACGCTGACGTTCTCTGTAACTGGCTTCCCCTTAATTGGCCCGCTAAGCCCGCTGGGCGGGCTTAACAAGGTCAATCAAGGGAAAATAGCGTGGGTTGGCCACAAGTCGATGGAGGCAGGACTAAAACCCGACAAGCAGCAGTCCCGCCTCCAACGCGCCCCCATTGACAAAATCGCCCTCAAGAAGTTGAACAGTAAACAGGATTACCATTATTGTACTATGAACATTCACCCAGAGACACAATACAAATAATAAAGCACATAGGAACATGGAAGAAAGGCGAATAAGAGATCCCATAAACACAGGGCAAGAGGAAGCAGGGATGAAAGATCGTACAGGGAAGATGTAGAGAGTAAAGGGCATGGCTAAAACATATGAGGTATAGAGCAAGCACATAGAGAAGTAAGTGAGCATGAATACAAAGCGGGGTAATTCTACTATCTGCTACTCCCAACACTGCCAGGGTGTGCGGATCGGAGAACCAGAACTAAATTGTTGTAACCCACGCTCCCAGTGAGCACGGCTCACCTTTGGGAGCACAGGATCACAGAAATACCCCGGGCATTACATACTGCACAGACAACATGGATAGAACTGTGGAGGGTAGCTGGAGAATGTGGATGCAACGCAGTCCGGTGGGATGCGTGGGACAGCACTGGACATGGGGTGAGGGATTATAAAGCAACAAAACATAGGAATGTGGGAGATCCCAACAGAAAGACAGAGCTGTGGGATTGGCAGAAAAAATTGAGAGATCAATTGTAATCTCGTGAAAAATCAATTGCTTCCCAGCTCCTATTTAGGAACAAAAGTCTCGTTTAACAAGACTTAGATTGTGCTCATGGGCACTTGTTAGGAATATGCCAGTTCCTTACTGATAGAAACCATAAGGCTCAGTGTTCCACACTTCTTGAGGGAATCATTTTTGTATGCTTCATTCGCTACTAATGAAATAGGTATTGAAAATATATCCAACACCACTGGCAAATCCGACAGATATTGGTCAAATTAGCAACCTCCGGAAACTCACAAAGTCCCACTATGAATTTGACAGTTGTGATCCATATGCCGGGCATGGATTTGGAATAATGCAACCTTTTCCTCCCATCGTTTTGTGGAATGGAGTCTCTCAACAACTACAAATTAGATTGTTGTAAAGGTCACACTTTTCACTTTGGGTCTATGAGGTCACAAGAAGTCAGAATCAGAAAAGAATGCTGTTTTTGACATCAACTATCCTTTAGTAAATGTTACATACTGCAGTGAGATAAAATTGAAAGCAGTACAGTGTAAAAGTGAATGCCAAATAAGGTCAACCTGGAATGGAAGGTGATAAATAAAATGATTGACTTTCCAGTCCAGAATATTGTGCTCATTCATTGTACAGCTGCTATTCTCAAGGGCATTTACAAGCCTTGCAAATCGGTATGGGCACTAATTCCTTCCTGTGCCTGTTTGCAAGGAATTAGATGGAAGGAATCATAAAATCAAGCAAAAACAGCCCGGATATTTATCATTGTTAATGAGGATTAATGTGAGAAGTCGCACAACACCAGGTTATAGTCCAACAGCTTTATTTGAAATCACAAGCTTTCGGAGCGCTGCTCCTTCATCAGGTGAAGTGAAGAGATGCATATAGGCACAGCATATATAGTCCCCCACCTCATTGTCTTTGATGTAATGTTTTCCTGACTGACCTGTTTGGACACCATCCACACCTTTGATTGCCGTGATTATCTCTCTGCCGAGGTGTGATAAAGGGCAGTTAGAAAGATTAACTGTAATCATCTGGCAGTGTTCTCTGACTATATATGCTGTGCCTATATGCATCTCTTCACTTCACCTGACGAAGGAGCAGCGCTCCGAAAGCTTGTGATTTCAAATAAAGCTGTTGGACTATAACCTGGTGTTGTGCGACTTCTCACATTTGTCCACCCCAGTCCAACACCGGCATCTCCACATTAATGAGGATTGATGGACAAATGTGCCCATGAAATTTTTTATTACTTCTTGTTCCTAAACATTTGTTATTAGCCAAGAACAAACAATTGTAGTTGCAGCAGCTCAAAGGCTCTCCTGAGTCCAATTTCCTCTGCTTTAAAAACTGTTTCCTCTGCTCAAAAAACTGGAATGCTGCATCAACTCCAGCATAGCGCTGCTGCTAAGGACCCCCAGCCCTCTTGTTAAGGCCTTACCCATTCTCCAGCACTTGACTGGTTACTGCAAGCAGGTGCGAAGAAGCAGCACTTACGGTTAAGGGGAGATTTAATTGAGGTGTTCAAAATTATGAAGGGTTTTGATAGAGTAAATGAGGAGAAACTGTTTCCACTGGCGGGATGGTCGGTAACCAAAGGATACAGATTTAAGGTAATTGGCAAAAGAATCAGAGGGGAGAGGAGCAATGTTTTGGCCTTGCAGTGCAGGGATCCCGCGTAGCTGGCTTGCTGGCTTTTCAATGCAAAAACCGCGCAGGCACGGTATTTTGAATGGCCCGTGCAGCCCCAAAATAATTAGAGGGGACATTGGAGATGAGGAGAATTTTTTTTACGCAGCGAGTAGTTATGATCTGGAATGCATTGCCTGAATGGGGAGTGGAAGCAGATTCAATAGTAACTAGTGACGTAATAAAGACTCACTACGCACTTGGTTGAACATAAAGCAAGGCTTTAATCGACTTGTAACAAAGCATGGAGGTCTAGTTAGCAGTCACTAGCTTCCTGTTTCCAGATTGTCTCTGCCCAAGGTGGGCCCACGCCCGAGTATTTGTACTCCCTGGACGGCGCCCCAGCTGGCCGCCCAGTAGTACTTCCTGAGTTACTTCTTGTAGAAGTTGCGATTTATGACAACTCGTAAAAGGGAATTGGATATATACTTGAAAAGGAAACATTTGAAGGGTTATGGGGAAAGAGCCGGGGAATAAAATTATTGGATAGCTCTTTGAAAGAGTCGGCACAGGCACGATGGGACGAATGGTCTCCATCTGTGCTCTATGATTCTATGACTTACCAAAAGCACTTCAATAAGAACTTAGCAAAATCTAGTTAGAATTTGTCCACAAAAAAGAATGTTTGATGACAGGCACTTTGTTAATGAAAACCAATTGTTTAAACAAAGTGGAGGGTTTAGTGCAGTAAAATTCTTCAATTTTCAATCATGTATTTATTATTCTCATTACCTTACTGGGTACATATCTCTGCTGAATAAATTTATGTCTCCTTGACAACAGGGAAGATTGCAGGCCAAAAAAATTAAAGTTACAATTGGCTGTGAAACTCTGTGAGGTTTCTCGTGATCTCGCGCTGTAACTTTGGCAGGAGAGCAACGGATCCCCCAGAGAAACAAAACAAAATCATTGTAAAAAAATGCTATCATATTAATATTCTGGTATATACAATAATTGCAGATATCTCTGTTCTAACGTTAATTTTACTTTTGAGATGATTGCTGCTGATGGATTTACTTGCTTTGATTGGTTCAATCTCATGAAGCCATGTTCAGTTGCAGTAGCTTAAGCTGAAAAATTAATCGCCTAAATGAGAAAGCTCTTGGAGAAGGTAGAAAAAGATTACCAAGCAGGAATACGAGGAAAGATAACTTACCAAAACCTGAATCATCAAAACCAACAGGACTGTTTGGCATTCCAGCTAATCTGTGGCTACATGAAAGAAGCTATATCTTTAGTAATTAGAAATGAGGTCAGAGGCTCAACCTGAAAGCATACCAGTTCTACTTTGAACTCTGCCAAGCACAGATTGCAACCTTGAAAACTGAATTTTAATATTAGTATTGGGCAAACCCCATTGAAAGCTGCGATAGTGCATGATTTAGATTGTGTTGACTATACTAAGCAGTTGTCTTTCAATGACAGAAGACCTTGATAACTATGCATCTATATTTGACTGAAATGATTAGAATTTTTACTGTGATCATTGAAATTAAACATTATAATGTTGATAACTCTGTTATTTAGATTATTGTTAAATAAAGTATTTATTAGCAGAACATTGGGTTATGTAGCATGTCCTTGAGGTTTTCTAATATGGTAAGAATTAATAGTAAACCTTTGCAATACTGCATTATACTCACATTAACCACTGGTTGTACAATTTTCTTTCAGCAAGCCAGTTCATGCACAATAATTCCCAAGCAAAATGGTACCATATATAAAACCTTGGGCATAAATATGTTAAATCCCAATTCAATTCTTCTGATGGGATTGCTGATTCAATTCTTCCTACATATTTAATATTCATTCCAAGATGCAAATAATCCAAGTTACATCAATTAGCAACATTTAACGGACTGTAAAAACTACTGAACACAGGAGAGGACAAGATTTCTTCTGCACCCTATTGTATTAAAATCATCAACCTGCTTTATAAATAGAGCCAAAGTCCTGGTGAATGGTGAACAATCTCTGCACAAAGCATACAAAAAGCCAATACATTAAGTGAGTGCAGCCAATCCGCAAATGAAGACCTTCTTTAGCTTGTTCAGCAAAATTAATGAACACCACAGTGAAAACATCAAAGCAGATTTTGTGCAGGGTGTAATCAATCACAAACTGTGATCGGAGTAAATCATAAGAAATTAAAGAGCCATTATTAACTCTAATTAGCTCAGTGAAATATAGATGCATGGTTGTCATGGTCTTCTTTCATTGAAAGACAACTTCTTTGTTTTCAACTTATTTTTCGGTACTGCCCTCCTTGGTCCATGTATCTAATGGATCAAGGGACAGGTAGGTAACCTGCACAACAAACCTCTGCCAACGCTGCTCTAAGACAGCTGCTATGAGGTGCTTAGCCTCCTGCTAATATTCCTTTCTTCTTGTGAAGAGCCTTAACACCTCTACAGCGAGACCAGGCTGAAGTCAGGAACTCAGAATTGACATGGTAAATCTAGATGCCCCCAATCCGGGGTGCAACATGTGAGTATTCCAACACATTATGTCACCATACCATCGGCCAGCACATTCTTCATTAACATTTTCTCCATGTTAAAGCCAACAGCTGAATCTTAACGCTCTGTAACTAGCTTTGGAGGCTGTGGTACAATAAGTAGGTGGCTTAGCACCAAAATCTGTTCCAGCAAAAATTTGGTTTGTAGACAACAAAAAGAGAACATTTTCAATGGATCCAAATCAAATTTAAGGTTGACGGCTGCTTTCAGTGAACCAAATGACCACATCTCAGGCTCAGTCCCACAATTCACTCTCACAGATTATGGTGTTGAGCTATGTTTTTACTTGTACTACAGCCACTGGCTTTTGAACTAACAATTCAGATATGGGCTCAAGTTGAGTAGAACACAGTTCACCTGAGGTTGAACTGACCTAGAAAAAACAAATTGATTTGCTCCATCCCCACAGTTGGTATGCAGGATTATGCACAACTTTCTTTTAATATTTCTTTTTGCTGCTTAAACGTTGAATTGTAGGGTTAAGGCTCATCTCTGTTTGAGACCAGTATATCCCAACTGCATTACTCGTTTCAACATTAATTATACAAAGGTTAGACATGAAACCAAAAGGCACGGGAAAGTTCCAGGTACTCAGAGGGATGACGTGAATTACTTTGGAAAGGCCACATGGGGTAAGCAAATGATGAAGTGATAGAAATCTTTTTGACAGCTGTTCCTGTCGAAAAATGTACTTTACCTTTTTTCCACCGCTGGAGACATCTTGGCAAGCGCCAATGATTTGCAAGATAAAAAAATCATGTCGATGGAGACTGTCACACACGTACTACTCATGACTATGAATGGATCTTCTGGCAAGGTGCAGCTCTTAAGATTGCTGAACCAAATAGAAATCGTCCCCAGAGAACTCAAGTTGCTCTATAAGAATATTATGCACCATCTAAGACCCATCTCACACTTTCTGAGAAAATCAATCAATTTGAATCCTTTACCTTGATAAACAAAGTGGAAACCTCTGGATGATGCTCCACTCTTAGCGCTGAACCTAAGCAAAATCTGGTTTGATGTGGCCAGAGGCAAGGTCTCTCCTGAGGAAGGAAAATATTGAGGGTACAGAACATGGTTATTTCATATAATAAACAAGCCAAAAGCATAAATTTGTTCTTGTATTTACTTAATAAAAAGGCCTATCACTGGATAATAAGCTACTGTAAAATGTAACATTTAGGCAATAATAGATCAGAAACTGCTATATGTTCATTATGTCAAAAATATAAACTCAATTTGCATTAGAAATTCGGACTGGTGATGTCCAAGCATTTAAAAGAATAGCAAGCAATTCCCAGTGCTCGGTGAGGATAAGATCGGATGAGGCTTTGACATGAGCCCAAGTGAAATAATCCACTCACTGCCAAAGTTCATAGCTGAAGAATGGTCAGTTGGCCAAGGTACCACAGGCGGGTCAGTGACCATGGCTCTAGACACCAGCTTGAGCCATTGCCTTCAAGAAAGGAGAGACAGTTGGAGGGAGAAAATAATAAATGAATGGTAAAGCTAACATGCCAAAAAAAAGTAAATGAAGCTCATATTAGCAACGAAAGAATGCAGATGCTTCTTTACATTAAAGTATCATTTAACTTTTTACAAGCAGTATATTTTATAGAGTAAAATTTTAACAAAAAGCCTCCAGTATATAAAAAATATATATTTTATTAAGGTTGGCACAGTGGCATGGTACAGCAGTTGTGGTGTAGTTAAAGGCTGGCAGCGGCAGAGGCCTGGGAGCAGGTCACCTGCCTGTCCTCTATGCAGGAGATGGTTTGGGATGCAGAGGGAACAGGAGAAGAGGGCACAATTGGTGCTGTGATGTCTCCATAGCACTGAAAGCACATTTGTGACACTTTGCCATCTCAGCTGCAACTGTGTGGTAAAACAACAACTGAAGACACAGGGAGGAAAGCAGGGAAGATCAAAGGGACAATCATCCTCAAGGAACATGCTTTTGGTCACCAATCCAGAACATTATTCACACCAATCTGAAAGAAGGCCACCGGTCCACCCTCTTGTCTGCAGGTTGCTTGGCTTTGAGGACTGTACAGCAGAGAAAATGGAAGAGTGGTTTTGGTTCATATTCAGAACTATCATTTTGCAGAGTACCATGCTGTGAGGGAAACATCTCTGTGCTGGATCTTTCTCAAGTGACACTGCATGTTTAATTGCATCCATTGATTTAGGTATCTTTTCCATGAAAGTAAGAGGATTCTGATGTCTGATCCAGTATCTGTTTTTTTCTTCAATATGTGGACACTTGGGGGGAAAAATTCAGTTGCTTTGCGCCTCCCATTAGTGCCCTTAGAGGGTGCTAATGGGGCGCAAAGCAACTAGCGCCCGGGCGCGGTGATGTTTGCACCGCTCGCAAAATTGACCAGACATTTTGCGGCAGAGCTAAACACTACCGTCACGATCTCCTGCACCCGCAGATCGTGAAGTCAGTCAAGCGTGCAACGCCCCGGACCAGATATTGAGTGGCGCCCCCTGCCTTACATCCTGCCGCTAGCAACGACAGGTTGAGGGGAGCGTTTTGTAGTCGGGAAGCGACTGGGGGAGTGCTATTTAAAGGCGACCGTTTCCTGCCTTTTTTTGTCAGCGACATTTTTGCACCACGCATTCTGAGAGCGAGAGAGAGAGACTTCTGGAGAGATTCAACGCTGTGTGAAGGAGTTTTGGGTACTGAGCAGCACTTTGCAGGTTCATTTTGATTTGACCTTCCTTGCATCGATTTAGAAGAGACTGTGGGGGCTACACTCTGAGCTCTTTCCCTGGTCACTCCATTGTTCTTTCCAGCAGATTTGATGTACAGGTCTCTCCAGGCCGAGATTCAAGGCTGCAATGAGTAGGGTGTGGATGGAGAGCAAGATCGACCCTCCCCTTAAAGAACTGGCCGGCGCCAGTGTGTCTGTGTTCCATTGCTGACTGACATCACGTGAGCTTCGCCAGCGCTCTGAGGTTACGCCTCGCTCCTCAGCGTTAGCGCCTTAAGAGAGGTGTGCAGCGCCTGATTTAGAGCTCCAATCACCTCCAAGGGCGATAGAAGCCAAGTTTGCAGTCGGAGGCGATAATTAGCGCCAGGCGCTAAACTTTGCGCCCGGCCAATAATTGCGCCCCAAACGGGGCGATACCGAATTTCTCCCCCTTGATGCTGTTTAGCACCAGCTGTCTCAAGTTAAAGGATCTCACTGAGCTCGAATAGAATAAACTCATTTCAGAGGGTGTTGTTGCCACAGCAACAGCTTTTGGAAGACACCGTGGGAGTAAAATTGCTCCTAACGAAAAATGGGAAAACGCCCATTTTACTCAACAAATGTACTCACTAACTTAATGCCATTCTTAGAAATTTCATATATCAATACCACATATTTCTACATTTTTTAATGATTGTTAATTGTGGAGAAAATCACACGTTCTCTTAGTTTGCATTAAAGACCAATTTGAATTTGTTTATCAAGTTTGCATATGGCAAAGTGTCACAACTGTGCTTTCTGTGATATGGAGACATCACAGCACCAATTGTGCCCTCTTCTCCTGTTTCCTCTACATCCCAAACCATCTCCTGCTTAGAGGACAGGCAGGTGGACTGCTCCCAGGCCTCTGCCGATGCCAGCCTTTAACTGGTAGGTGAAAGACTCCTCCCCTTTCCCTTTATGGAAACATTTGGCCTCCCTGTGGATCACACCACTGATATTGGAAAACTGCATTTGGAAAATTGAAAGATGCAGGCCCGTGTTCAACCGCTTCACAGCAAAACGTTGCAACTCTGAAATCACTGCGTCAGACCGCGCCTGCTTATCAAATTCTGTTTCTGGTTAAGTAATCTGAGAAGTTAAAAAGTTACCTGAGTGTGATCCTGAAAGAGAACTGAGAAGCCTGGCTTGCTGACTGTTTCCATCAAACAGCTCCACTACATCGTTTAGCGCTGTCTGAAAATGTGCAAATTGTCCAAAAACCACTGTAACAATAAAAACAAGAATAGAGGAGATAGATAGAAGCACTGGCCAACATTAGCGTGAATAGCAAGTATTGCTAATCTACCTATAATACACTTTTACCACTCAAACTCTTTTGTTCCCTCATCTTACTGGACGCTGTTCAGATCACCTTATAGCAGAAGTTTTCAATGGTCGTTTGACAATCTTAGATTTATAAAATGTTGATTTTTCCAGCTCACTTGACCTTCAACTAATGCAGCACCAAATAGAGCCAATTATCACACAGAAAGAAACAACATTTCTAGAGCTAATGTAGAGTATTTGTCATTCTGCTACAGCACTTACAAATTAAAATCTTGCCTCAACTGTGCAGCGCAGGGACCTTCTCTTGATAAGAATAGCTTAGATTTCCCCTTACTGATTTAATTCTTAAGCTTGTGGTACCAAACATCTGCTGAAAAATAAAAGATCATGCGAGATTTTATAACAGGCGCGGGGATAAACATTGCTGAATAACATGTTTTATACTTTTCATGTGGCAGTGCAGACTCCTGAATATGTTTTTGCTGCTCAATGGTCTGTCCTTTGCATAATTTATTCAGGGGGAGATGAAAATTACTTTCCTACCCTGCAAATAGTAGATGTTAATAATCTGGTTTACATTTCTACTTGCAAGTTTCATTGGTATTGTAAGTGGTTTTTAAACCATTAGCTTGGGAAGGAAGTGAAGCAGTGACTGTGTCGCTGTTACCAGTGGTTGGTGATAACATTGTGTGTTGGCACCAATAATATTTTTATACATACATATATATATATATATATATATATATGCATAGTCGTTTGTGTTCTAAAATGCCACACAGCAAGGAAAGTAAACCAGCTCCTTGACAAGTTATTAAATTATAAATATTGGGGCTATACTTGCCGATAATTTCTTATTCTAATCATCCCCATTAATAGTATTTTCAAAATGGCAGCTATATATTCTGTAGAAAGAGAAAGTTACTTCCCATGAGGTAACAGGAGACAACGGCCTCAAAATTCGTCACGGGCGGTGGTGCAAAATGGTGAGTGCTGGACCGACCGCCCGTGATACACAGTCAATGGAACTATCAGACGCTGCGTACAACAGACGGCCGATCCGATACCGCCCGTTTTGCACCACCGCCCGAGATTAATTTCTACCCCAGCACCTCCTCGAATGGCTTAGCAAGTTTAATCAGTGAGTAAATGAGTCATACAGACAAGGAAGGTCCCACGTTCAAACCACAGTTTATGCTGAGTTAGCCAATCTCAGTCAGGGTGCCATTAGGGTGCTAGATTTGGTGTCAGTGGCCTTGGGGTTAGGGACGGGAAAACTCAGCAAGGGTTGCAGTTGGTTATCATCACTCAGTAACCCCTGGTAGCTGTGCTCATGCGTAGATATCAGGTGAGGACAGGATTGGACTTGTTTGCAATGTTTTTATAGTTGAATAGCCTGCGGGCACTCCATGCCATGGCTGACTTATCTGGATTGGCTACCCAAGACTGGTACTGAAGGGGAACCAGCCCATGGGAGAAACCTTTAGCAAGGAGGCAATGCTTTTAGGACAGGGAAATTGGAGAGGGGAGAGGATTTTCAAAAAGGGGACAAAAATAGCATTCATTTCCCAACAGGTTTATGACACTCAAGATGAAAATAAATGTAATATTGTAACAATAAAAATCTAATATTTTTTATACACTTCTGGAATAAACAGATTAATGGTAAATTATTGAATATGGAATTTACCCCTCTAATGAGTGGGACCTACGTAATTCATTTGCATTTTTGCTAACTGCAAATTTCTCCATCCTTGTCACTAAGTATGTTTAATATATACAAGCTGGTGAATTTTCCTGAAATTCACTGTCAAACATAAGCTGCTAATATTACATGTTGCATGTCACAAATTCAATATACCTTCAGGTCCTATGTTATAAATTCAATCTATTTTCAGGTCCTACATAATTATAAATCCAATATTTCTTCAGGTCGCAGGTCACAGAATATAATAGTCTCTTTCTCTTAATTCAAAGTTGCTTAATTCAAATCATCTGTTAATTCAAACTGAAATTGCAGAATAAAAGGCTCCGATTGAAAATGCATTGAACATTTGTTGTTTCATTCTAACCTCTCCATTCAAATTATTGGTTCATTTGAATTTGAATTCAAATTCCCTCTCCAAATGGGTCCTGATCTGCGACACCAACTGATGCATTCAAATTCAACCCTGTTCAAGCAGCCCAGAGCAGCTAACCTGTCCGGCCTTGTCATGCTGTAAAAGGCAAATGAATCTACCAAAGAATTTGGAACCGACCCTACTTCCACATCGTGGATCAGCTGCATCATGTGCTGCCAGGCAGTCCATACATAGGGAGGCAAGCAACAATGCCACAGAGAGTGCTAGCAGTTGAGGGCATGAGAAATCTTACCTCATTAGAAGGCTGGATACATCCTTAAGGCAGATAAAAATTGGCTTTTTTTTCCCCACAAGCTGCACCCAAGCAGAATGTTATATTTCATCAATGAAAACTACTCAGGTGAGAAAAAAAAACCTAAGAAGTGAATTACCTTCCTATCTTGCATCATCATGACTGGAGGGCAAAAAAAAAGCTGCTACTGATTGGGAATTCCAAAAACACCCATTATTTCCACGCTGTTATTACTCTGCATGTAACCTGCAGAAGCTACAAAAAGGCAAAGATGACTGGTACTCTTTCTGAGGAACGACTGTGTCACTTTGGCCGAGCACGGCATTGCCAGGCAGAAAAGTTGGCAGGTGACAGTTGTAGGGCTCACGTGACGTGCCTGCATCTAGAAAGAGAATCCATTGCCAACTGCCTTGGGCACTGTAAATTAATCCCGCCCGCAGAGGAAGCAGCTGCAACTGATACCACGCTGGCACTCCATGCCATGGCTGACGTTTCTGGAATGGCTACCCAAGACTGGTACTGGCTAACTGCGAATTTCTCCATCCTTGCACTTGTCACTAAGTATGTTTAATATATACAAGCTGGTGAATTTTCCTGCAATTCACTGTCAAACATAAGCTGCTAATATTACATGTCGCATGTCACACACAGGCACCGACGGCCGACTCTGAAGCAGCAAGTCTCTTCGAGTGTATGAGTTCTCTGTTGTGACTGCCAGCAGGCAAGAGCTTTCGCTTCATTTGTCGATATTGATTTGGAAGTCCTGGCGTTTGGATTGCGAATTGACACAGAAATTGTGGATGCCGTGCAGGATGATGACGCTGCTAGTGGGAGTGAGAGTAAGGAATAGGCCCAAATAAATGGACCCAGCGAGTAGACAGAGGTAGAGGAGAAAGCCCCCTCTACAGCCATGGCATTGAATGAAGGATCATTGGAAAAGGTTTGATTGACATAAAAAGAAAGAACCTAAATTCAGAAAGTCACTGACAGCAAGGACTGCTGCACTCTGAACTGGTTCATCAGTAAGAAGCTAACAGCATCATGAGGTCACCATCAGATAAGGAAATGGTGGAACCTAGTATTAGCTGAAACAAAGGGGATAACAGAATGTGGAAAACAGATAGCCCTGACCACATTAACAGTCTGGGCTATGAATAAGACACTTCACGATTTACTACTCCAAACAAGGTTAGCAAATCACCAAAAACTCTGCACGTGAACAAGGACTTAGAATTGGAGGAGATGGAGACCATGCTAGCGTTCATGCCCTGAACATACAGTAAAAGTTGAATATAACAAGGTTGTTTGGCCTTCCTCGAGGCTGCAGTCGACGGTAAGAAACTACTGCCTAAGAAGACAGAAGATGTCAAGGTGCAAACCACTCGAAGACCACAGTTCCAATCAACCCTCTGTCTTGAGCGCTGAAACTCTCCAAACAATGGTTGTATTATGATTAACTGTTTGTTGACCAAAATCACATGTAGTGTCAGCTGTGGTTCAGTTGGTAGCACACTCGCCTCTGAGTCAGAAGGTTGTGGGTTCAAGTCCCACTCCAGGGACTTGAGCACATAAAGCTAGGCTGACACTCCAGTGCAGTGCTGAAGGAGTGCTGCACTGTTGGAGGTGCCGTCTTTCAGATAAGACGTTAAACCGAGGCTCAGGTGGACGTAAAAGATCCCATGGCACTATTTCGAAGAAGAGCTGGGGAGTTATCCCCGGTGTCCTGGCCAATATTTATCCCTCAACCAACATAACAGAAACAGATTATCTGGTCGTTATCACATTGCTGTTTGTGGGACCTTGCTGTGCACAAATTGTCTGCCATGTTTCCCACATTACAACTCCACTTCAAAAGTACTTCATTGGCTGTAAAGCGCTTTGAGATGTCCGGTGGTCATGAAAGGCGCTATATAAATGCAAGACTTTCTTTCTTTTTAATAAAAACATTGCTGAAGTTTACCAAGAGAATTGGCTTGTGTCTATGACTGACAGTCCCTGGAAGGATATATTGGTCTTATAGGTGGTACAGTGCAGGTTCAGCAGAAAAATACCGGGGTTAAAAGGGTTAAATTATGAGGACATGTTGCACAGACATGGCTTATATTCCCATGAGTATAGAAGATTAAGGGGAGATCTAATTGTGGTGTTTATGATGATCAAAGGAATTAATAGGGTAGTTAGGGAGAAACTATCTAACCGAGGTTTTCAAGATGATTAAAGGAGTTGATAGAGGAAATAAAGAGAAACTATTTCCTCTGGTGGGGAAGTCCAGAACAAAGGGGCATAGCCTTAAAATTAGAGTTAGGCCATTCAGGGGTAATGTCAGGAAGCACTTCTTCACACAAAGGGTAGTGGAAATTTGGAACTCTCTCCCCCAAGCCGCTGTTGAGGCTGGGGGGTCAATTGAAAATTTCAAAACTGAGATTAATAGATTTTTGTTAGGCAAGGATATTAAGGGTTACGGAACCAAGGCGGGTAAATGGAGTTAAGATGCAGTTCAGCCATGATCCGCATGGAATTGGAGGCAACCTATTAGCTTGAGTAGGGAATTCGTTAGGAGCAGGAGACCGAGAGTAGGGATAATGGATATGCACTCAAATTAGCAGGATGTGATTCGACATGTACCCCAGGGATCTGTACTGGGGCCTCAGCTTTTCACTATATTTACATAAATGACTTGGATGAAGGAATAGAGAACCGTACATCTAACTTTGCTGATGACACTAAGTTAGGCGGCACAATAAATAGTGTAGATGGAAGCAGAAAGTTGCAAAGGGACATTGACAGATTAGGTGAGTGGGCAAAACTGCAGCAAACTTGGGAAAGTGTGAGGTCATCCACTTTGGACCAAAGAAAGATAGATCAGAGTATTTTCTAAATGGCGAGAAGCTAGGACTGTGAATGAGCAGAGAGATATAGGGGTCCAAGTACAGAAAGATGTATTGGCCTTGGAGGGGGGTGCAGCGCAGATTCACCAGAATGATATCGGGGTTAAAAGGGTTAAATTATGAGGACAGGTTACACAGACTCAGCTTGTGTTCCCTTGAGTATAAAAGATTAAGGGGAGATCTAATTGTGGTGTTTAAGATGATCAAAGGGTAATTAGGGAGAAACTATTTCCTCTGGTGGGGAGTCCAGAACAATGGGGCATAAGCTTAAAATTCGAGCAGGGCCATTCATGGCTGATGTCAGAAGATACTTCTTCTCACAGAGGGGTAGTGGAAATCTGGAACTCTCTCCCCCAAAAAGCTGTTGAGGCTAGGCCAATTGAAAATTTCAAAACTGAGATTGATAGATTTTTGTTAGGCAAGGGTAATGGAGGTAAGGTAGATAGATGGAGTCGCAGATCAGCCATGATCTAATTGAATGGCGGACAGGCTCGAGGGGCTGAATGGCCTATTCGTATTGCTATGTTCCTTGGGATGTTTTACTATGTTAAAGGTGCTATATAAATGCAAGTTGTTCTTGTTAACTTCTTTGGTTCTGTTCCTCCAATTCTGAAATTATGTGGTACCTTGAAATGGCAACACAAATAGGGATGTGGCACCACATCGTTCATAATAAAAGTAATGATAATGTGAAGATTCACTGCTCTGTATATACAATAAGTAAATCAGAAGTTCTGTGTGACAACATAATGCTTCCATATATTTATCTTTATCCTGGTCGAACTGGGAACTTCCTGATTTGTGAGAAGGTAGGGTTACAGCCATCAGTGATTCTGATGGAGCGAGCTGTCCCATGGTATGGCATTACCACAGAAACAGTGACACTGGTTGGTCTAATAAACAAGGTGCCACAGTTCTCAGTGAGCATAAATGACAAATTTCTACCCAAGTGTGAATTTAAGACAGTGATCCAACCTGGTGGTTTAGCTGATAAATCTCTGCAATCAGTACACAGCATAAGAGCCCACCGACTTGATTACAGCCCTGGAACTCAGTGGGAGGTATCCATTGTCAGCTTAATGACGACAACCATGTAGTTCACTTCCTGCGGTTTGCTTTTAAAAATAATTCTGAATACTGCATTACCCGTCACACTATGCCAGGTACTTTCAAGTCCTACCTCATCAGGTCTTTAGTGCCCCCTCACTTATACCGTAACACACGCTCAGAGTGCCTGTCCTACAGCAGTAAGGAAAGTCAAAAGAAGCTGGCTTTCTAAAACACCATAAGTTGAGAAATATTAGCAAAAAGTACATCTTGTACAACCTGAGGACGTCGGCACTTTTTCACAAACTTAATTTTGCTGAATGAATTTGAGATAAATGCAGTAAATAGGGTAAATTTTAATTTTTGATATATTAAAATGCACGCATACAGCAACTTTTAGTTTACAGCAGAAAAGGTTCCCAATTTACAGTAAACTATATTATTAAACAGCTGGCAGTGAAGTCCAAGTAGTAATTCAATCTCAGGGTTCTGCTTCACTCTCACAGTTTATGATGTTATCAGTAAAGCTTGACTACATTACCTCCTTGTAATGCACTGCCAGCCATCTGTTATTCTATGCACCACATTCAACTAATGTTTAGGAATATTTGCCGAATAATTTTTTCTTCATAAAATCAGAGTAAAATCTCTGTATCAAAGCAGTTTCCTCACACCATATATGTAGATTGCATTCTACATATGAGAGGTTTTTTTTATACACAGTTTTATGTCCGAAATGGGATACAATGAGAATATACAATGGATGGGAGTGATGCAGTTTTGCGTTCTTTGGACCTGCCCTGTCCTGAGTGTTCCAGTGTGAGAGTGATAGCTGAATAATGGTGGGCCAGAGGAATAGTTAAGTCACAGTTGGGTCAGAATGATAGAAGACATGTGACATTTGTCTTTGTTTTGGTCAGTAATGCACTATAAAGCAGCTCTGCTCATGACATTACCAGTTCTAATGATGTGTCCCATGCAACACATTAAGTAGTCTCTTTTTCAGATGTTGACCAACCAACTGTATATTCCCAGCTCACCGCATTAATATTGCAAAGAAGATTAGTTTATCAACTAGTAAGGCCTAGTTAACAAATATTCAACCTGTAGTTGTCTAGCACATTGACTGTTATTGATTAGTTTATTAACTAAAACATCACTTCCCAATTAGTCTCCAAACATCACCACTCACCGCAGCCTCACTTATCTTCTTAAACACTTTTCCTTTAACTCCACTCACTTCCTCCAGGTAAAAGATGTTGCTAAGGGAATCCACATGGATCCTAGCTATGCTTGTCCTTTTGTCGAAGATTCTTTGTTCCAATCCTACTCAGATCCACTTCCCTGATCTTTTCTTCCATTACATAGACGACTATGTTGCTGCAGCTCCCTGCATTAACCTTATCTGGAGAATTTCATTAATTTTGCTTCAAATTTCCATCCATCCAGAGAGTGGTGAACCTGTGGAATTCTCTACCACAGAAGGTAGTTGAGGCAAAGTCATTAAATATATTCAAGGTTGAGTTAGATATATTTCTTAAAGCTAAAGGTATCAAGGGATATGGGGAGAAGGCAGGTACAGGGTACTGAGTTTAGAAGATCAGCCATGATCTCATCGAATGGCGGAGCAGGCTCGAGGGGCCGAATGGCCTACTCCTGCTCCTATCTTCTATGTTTCGATGTTACCTTTACCTTTACCTTTACATGGTCCATCTCTGACTCTTTCCTTCCCTTTTTGGACTTCTCTCTCTCCATCTTTGGGCATACATTGTCCAATGACAACCAATACAAACCCAATGATTTGCACAACTACCTAGATGTACACTTTCCACCCCATGTCCTGTAAGAATTCCATTCCCTTCTCCCAGTACCTCCATCTCCACCTTCAACACCAGACCTTCCGAAGTGTTCTCATTTCTCCTCAAACAAGGATTCACCTTCACCATGATAAACACCGTCCAAGTCCATCCCATTTCCTGTACTTCAGCTCACATTTTCTCATCTTCATCTTCCACCCCAACAGCCTCCCATATGAGCACAGTAGATGCAGTATCTGCCCACTCACCTCCTCCCAGACCATCCAGGACCCCAAACACTCCTTCCAGGTGAAGCAACAAATTACTTGTACTTCCTCCAACCTAGTATACTGCATTCACTGCTCATGATATGGTCTCCTCTACATTGGGGAGGCCCAATGTAGATTAGACGATCGCTTTGCTGAACACCTCCGTTCTGTCTGCAAGCATGACCATGAGATCCCTGTCATTAATTCTCCATCATACTCCCACTCTCACCTCTCTGTCCTTGGCCTTCTACATTGTTCCGATGCAAGGACGAGGAACAGCACCTCATCTTACTACGAGGCACACAAAATGCAGAATTGTAGCCCAGGTGAAGACAAGCACAAAATCTGCTCTCCCAATTCTACAGTCTTCTTGCATTCATTGTGCACCTTCTCTCCCGCAGAATAAATCACATTTGTCAATTTAATACCAAAGCACCACAACCAGTCAACACAAGATTGATTACAAGATGGCACCTTTATAATAAATATGGCTATTAAGCATTCTTGGAACAGCTATTTTTTTGACTGGTAAAATGTAGAAATAGGCAACAATCTTAAAGTTCAAGGAAGTCACCCAAGGATTCAGCAGATAAATGAACCCCACCCAAGTGCTACATTGGGTTTTAGGCCCAGAAATTTGTTCAAGCCATTTTTCAGGCTTGAAATGGTTGGCGTGCTGGAGCTAGGGATCCAATGCTCGCCCATAATTGGACCTTGGGCCACACCAGCCTATTTCTGGTAAGCTGCGAGCATCTGTCATGCTTCCAGAGGCAGCTCAGCAGTTAACTGGCCTCCAACTTGGGCCAGCTGCCTTGCCGGCTGTGGCCCTCAGTTAACACGGTGGCATAGTGGTTAGCACTGGTGCCTCACAGCGCCAGGGACCCGGGTTCGAATCTGGCCTCGGGTGACTGTCTGTGTGGAGTTTGCACATTCTCCCCGTGTCTGCGTGGGTTTCCTCCGGGTGCTCCGGTTTCCTCCCACAGTCCAAAAATGTGCGGGTTAGGTTGATTTGGCTATGATAAATTGACCCTTAGTGTTAGGGGGGGATTAAATATGTGGGGTTACGGGGATAGGATGGGATATGTTAGGGGGAATTAAATACGTGGGGTTACGGGGATCGGGTGGGATATGTGTCGGTGCAGGCTCGATGGGGATTCTGTGTGAGAAAGCAGGGACAGGGTACTGGATTGGATGATCAGCCATGATCGTATTGAATGGTGGAGCAGGCTCGACGGGCTGGATGGCCTACTCCTGCTCCTAGTTTCTATGTTTTTAAGTCCTGGGTTGAGGGGTAGAAGTGAACAGAAAAGGGGCGAGTGCAGGCTGGCAGCGGCCGCAGTAGCGCTGTGTATCCAGTAGGTGCACTCTTGCTGGTCCCAGGCCGCCGCCGGGTGAAAAGAGGGCGGTAGCATTCAGACAATCGAGGGATGAACTTACCACCCCATTCTTGCTCCTGATCTGCCTGCCGACAATTCCACTGGAGCCTTCACATGGGTGGCCCAGGCACCTACGTGTTTCAGGTGAAAGCCTACTTTTAATGTGTTAATCGGGATTCTATGCAATGGGTAGAAAGTACACAGTGCACACTCCATCCATTGGTACCAGGCACTGAGCAACCTAATCAGTTCTCTTTAAAGGGACAGTCGCAGGCCACTCAGAAAATGCGTCTAGAAGCGCCGTGCCCTGAGTTTTGTGGAGGGCAGGAGGAGCATGAATGCACCCCCCCTGCAACTGCCTCCACCACTTAATCCACCACTTCGGCTCGGCTCTGCGGAGGAACCACCAGATTTCTGTCTTATCCCAATCGACAAACCTATGAAAATGAGGTCTTCTCATCAAGGACATCAGGTAGGGACATCGCATTACCCACTCGATGTCCACACAAAGTGAAAATCACTTCATTGTTTTGATTGTAGTTGCATTCCAGTACTGGATAAAACGTGTTAAAAGCTCAAGTAAATTCAAGTAACTTTTATGCATTAGAGAGTAGCATCTAGTAATTCAGTTACCTCCTCAGAAAATTGAAGAAGCATTATGAGTCACAGCTTATTGCCTCTAAAGCTACGCTGACAAGTTATGGATCTGTGTTCTTTAAGTGAAAATGAAAGCTAAGGTAACTGTTCCATACTTTCCAAATTGATATATCTCTCCTTTTAGGAATATTGGATTAACATTTGTTATCCTTCCTACCTCAGGTACAACTCCTGATTTTATGGAGCTCCAAAATAAATATCCCTGAGGATTCTAAGGGATATCCAATTTGGTCCAGATGCCTTGTAGATATTTCAGAGTGAATTTTACAAACTAGTACTCCCTGGAATTTTCCAGCTGTGAGTCACATCCACCTTGAGTACATATTAAGAGATTTGGTGGGAGTTGGGAGGGGGACACTTCACATGATTTTCCAGCCATTTAAAATCAAGGGACAGAAAGTCATGCACCACACACACCATTAACTCTGACATCCGCTCCCAGAAAGCAAGGCTCTCCATCAGATGCACTTAGTCAGAAAATTATATCCATCCAGAATTCAGCAATAGAAGCCAGCATGCTCCACACAATTGCCCATCCATCAAGATAACTCATTTTCCACGAATTCATAAAATCTACCCCTTCGTCCTTTGAGATTTGTCATAATACTTGCCTTACTGAACTCCACATGTTTTACATTTCTGAAGAAATATGACTGGAGCTGAATTTTCTAAAATTTTGCGAAGACTGATGTGAAGAAATAATTTTTCACAACTGCCAATTCTTGATCTGCCATAATTTTCTACAACCCAATTCCATAAAATCTGGTCACTAGTATGCCACCTACTATCTACTTAGATGATTGCATCTTTGGATTCCTCTTGCTTTTGCTTACAATCTACCCTTTCTAATGTCTTCTTACCTCAAATTAAACATTAATCCTCACGTTTTGCATTTCTTTCACCAGCGTCTAATCCCATGATATTAAAGTATGGAAGAGCCATAACACGCAAGTTTAAGGGGTTGCAGCGTGAAATAAAGTTATTTTGTTACTATCATTGTTCCGACATTCTCTTTGATGTTCTGCATCTGCCTGTATCACCTGATTTCTGGAGAACAAAGCACCACTGTTGAAGGGTTGCAAAAGATTGTACATGAAATTAATTATTGATCTTCAAATGTGAAAAATATTGATCCTGTGGAGGTAAATAATTAATATTGGACAAAAAGTTAATAAAACTGCACATCTGCAAAAAGATAAATTAGTTCTGTGATGGGAGTTATTGCCTTAACTTAAATCTCCCATTTTTGGCAGGAAATGTTGACATCACTTTCCCAGTTGCACTGTCAACAAAGAGGAAAATCGCCCACCAAGTGGCTTTCTGTTCCGAAAACTTTCCGATACCTCCTCTGGTGACTAATGGTACTGCAGCCGATGTGGCGACGTCAACTCGGCATCAGTAACAAAGCTGTTGGGCACTTTCCTAAACACTGCTTGGATTGACACAGCAGGTAATTCCACAGAAGCCGTCACTGCCAGTTGAGTTGATTAGCTGTTTAAAGATTCCTGCAAGATGCTTTGTGGAAGCACCGATGATACTTTCTGTGCGATGCAGCACCCAGCTCAGGGCGGCAATGAAAGGCATTGCTGTGATGTTGCAGCGGCTGATCGCTTCAGCTGGCTGGCACAGTAAGGCTTTCCACTGAGTTAGCTGCAATATCAATCTAAGCAGTGTTCAAAATAAGACAGTTTGCAAATGTACTGCCAGATGTGTTTAAAGGTATCACATTGAAACCTTCCCTTGAGCTCTACATTGTGGTTGCTTTCACAGACAAAGAAATAAAACATCATTACATCACAAAAATACCGAAAACTCTCTTTGTGAGAGAGGGATATTACTTGTTTTAAAATAATGGGCCGGATTTTCCTACCCCTATGAGGTGTGTACGCGCCCGTAGGGGCCGCGCAAGTGCTGGTTTCAGACATGCGAAGCGCATGCGCTGAAACCCGGCACTTGCGATCTGCCAAGAACTCTCCTGACAGATCATCCACCTGGCCAAGAAAAGTGCCTCTGCAGACGGAGAGTTCCGCTTTTCGCACAACTTCCGCCCGCTGAATTACTGTCAAATTCTTACGTCTGCTTTTACCAGCATAAGAGTTTTAAAATATAGAAAAATAAAATTTGATCAGTAATTTATAAATTAAAAATACTCTTAAAAAAGGTAAGTTTATTTTTAGCCCCTTAAAACATTTAATATTTTTTTTCAAAAAATTACATTTTTGTTTAAAATATTTAATTAAATGGCATTTTAATTAATTTTAAATATGTAATTTTTATAAATTTTTAAAAATGTTTTAGTGTGTTTTTAAATGAGATCCCCATTCATACTTTTGACAGTTCTGTACGTACGGAACTGCCAAAAGCATGAAGGGGGATTCCCTTCTTTAATTGGTTTGCCTGGCCCACATGATCCCAGGGGCGCTTATGAACCGCATGCGCCCCTGGGATACCTGGGCCTCTGCGCATTTTGAAGAGCAGAGGCCCAGGATCGTAAGCTACGGGATCTACGGAGCCAACAGGTAGGTTCGTAGATTTTTTTCCGATCGGAGGCATCCGCCCGCAGGAAACCTCCGATCGGAAATTCAGGGCCATTAAGTATTTCAAATAGCATCTGATGTATTTTCAACAGTCTTCTGTATCTTTCTTGAACAGAAACACATATTTCCTGGCAGAGCTGAACAGTTTCGTTTACAAAAGCAAAATACTGCGGATGCTGGAAATCCAAAATTAAAACAGAAAATGCTGGAAATACTCAGCAGGTCAGGCAGCATCTGTGGAGACAGAAACAGAGTTAGCATTTCAGGTCGATGACCTTTCGTCAGAACTGGAAATATGTGTTTCTGTTAAAAAAAAATGACTCGAGTCAGATCCTTGACAGAGGAGTACTCCAGCTGTGTGAATTTATATCAAATGTGGAGGGGGGGTGGAGAAGAAGAGAAGAGAAGGAGAGGAAATGTGTTCTTTCTGTTTAAATCGATCTCTGCTGGCTTTATTGAATGTTTCAGGCATAAAAAAAGCACTGGCATCAAAAAGTACCGACTGGTATTCGAAGATAGCACGTACAGGCCATACCTCCTTGCTGCAGCAGTAAGCACACCACAGAATTATTCTCTATTATACAATTAAACTGTCAGAAATGGAAAATCCAGACATTTAGTAATAAAAATCGTCTGCTCTAAGCTGGACTTCCATCACGTAATCATAATAATTTAGAAGAATGAGAGGTGATCTTATTGAAACACATAAGATACTGAGGGGGTTCGACAAGGTAGATGCAGAGAGGATGTTTCCTCTCGTGGGGAAATCTAGAACTCGGGGGCATAGTTTCAGAATAAAGGGTCGCCCTTTTAGAACTGAGATGAGGAGGAATTTCTTCTCTCAGAGGGTCGTAAATCTGTGGAATTCTCTGCCCCAGAGAGCCGTGGAGGCTGGGTCATTAAATACATTTAAGGTCGAGATAGACAGATTTTTGCAAGATAAGGGAGTGAAGGGTTATGGGGAGCGGGCGGGGAAGTGGCTTTGAGCCCAAGATCAGCCATGATCTTATTGAATGGCAGAGCAGGCTCGAGGGGCCAAGTGGCCTATTCCTGCTCCTATTTCTTATCTTCTTATGTTCTTATAACAAGATTCCTTCTTTTTTTCTCCTTCTGTTGTCACTTCTGATTATTTGCTAAAGATTCTGAAATACTCAGAACGGACATGGGAGAAAGCACACACAAAAGCCTGAGGTCAGTATATACAATAAAGGGCTGTTCCTCTCCGAGCACTGAAAGACTGAAAACGACCCATCGTTTTTTTGTATTGAGTCTTCAGCTGCAGGTTTGTTAGAAATATGCATCTTCTTCTTAACACTACAGTTGTGTTTTAAAATTTGCAGGTATGTCCTTACAGCACAAGTACAAACAGAGCTCAAGGAAAGCGGGCTTCTCAAACCTGTCATACCTTCTCACACGTCACAACATCCACATCCAAGATAATGCATCCTCAATAGACAAAGCACCCCTCGATTAAAAAGGAAGGATAACTCTGGGGGCGATTTTCCCCACTGGAGGTGAGATGGAGGCGGGTTTCGGTTTGGGTGGGTTTGAAACCCGCCTCCACTGATAGTTTTCAAAAAATTGAGATTTTCCCCTGATTGGCCACTTGATTTCAGAGGTGTGGGATGCCCTTGGTCAATTAGTGTTTGGGACTGAAATCCGCCTCTGTTGACAGCACTTTTCCAGTTAGATTTTATGGCTTCTTGCTCCCTTGGCTCATTCCACAGGATTTCTGCCTATGCTGCACCACCTGCAACATATTTTGAGAAACCACTATGTCCAATTCCAATGCAAAGGACTCCCCGAGGCTCTCGGATGAGGCGCTACAAATGTTGTTTGAGGGGGTGAGAGCTAGCATGGAGGTGCTCTTCCACTCATCTGGGTGGAAGAGGCCTGCCAAAGAAACCTCTCTGGGTACAGCTGGCAAGGGATATAACCTCTAGATCTGTGTGCAGATTGGGAGAATGTTTATGTGTATTGATGAAATGCCATCCCTGTTGGAAAGCATAAAAATGATTTGAAGCCAAAATGTTGACGTTATGGCATCTGTTCTTTCACCTTAGGCAGCTCCACATTGCGGGCTCCGCCACACTTGCATTGTCAGGTTGGTGGCCTGAGTGAAAGGAGGCCAGGGAGTCATGTCCATTGTCAATGATGTCCTAGGATGGAGCCAAGGACATGTGCCAACTTGGGCAATCTATGCAAATCTGGCCAGGATAAGTTCATCCTTTGCATCCCGGGCAGCCATGTGCTCGCGTGCTGCCGCTGCCACTGGTCGATACACTGGTGCTCTGACCTCCTCCTGCTCCTCCTCCTCCTCCTGCTCCTCCTACTCCTCCTTCAGATCCTCCTCCTCCTCCTCAGCCTCCTCCTCCTCATCTGAGGAGGGCTGGAACTGAGCCGTTTGCTCATCAGAAAGCTGCAAGCCACGACGCTGTGCGATGTTGTGCAGTGCACAGCAGACCATGACCATTCTGGAGACCCTGTATGGTGTATACTGCAGGGCTCCACCTGATCGGTCAAGGCATCGGAAGTGCATCTTCAGCAACCCAATGGTTTGCTCTATGATGGACCTGGTCGAAGTGTGGCTGGCATTGTAGCGTTCTTCAGCCTCGGTCGCTGGTCTCCTGATCGGCGTCATTAGCCACTTCTTCAGTGGGTAGCCTTTGTCACCAAGGAGCCATCTGTTAAGTTGGTTTGGTGGATTGAAAAGTGGAGGAACACTAGAGTGCCGCAGGATGAAAGAGTCATGGCAACTACCATAGAACTTAGTGCAAACATGCAAGAACTCCTTCTTGTGGTTACACACCAGCTGTACGTTGAGGGAGTGGAAGCCCTTTCGGTTGACAAGGATAACTGGGTTGTGATGGGGTGCCCTAAGGGCCACATGTGTGCAGTCTATGATGCCCTGCACCATTGGCATGCCTGCCATATTTGCAAAGCCAACCGAACGGACGGTTATACTTGCTTGATCCCTTGAGAAGTGGATGTAATTGCGGGCCTTAGCAAAAAGGGCATCGGTAACCTGCATGATGCAACTGTGGACGGCCGACTGGGAGATGCCACTGATGTCTGCTGATGATCCCTGGAATGAGCCTGAGGCAAAGAAGTTGAGTGCAGTGGTGACTTTGACAGCCACTGGTAAGGGGTGTCCACCCGTTCCTCTGGGCACCAGGTCTTGCTGCAGCAGGCCGCAGATCTCTCGGGCAACCTCTCCCGAAAGTCTCAGCCTCCTTTGGCACTGCTGCTCACTCATGTTGAGGTAGCTCATCCTTTGTCTGTAAACTCTCTGTCGGGGTATCTCCTGCGGCGAGGTGCCTCGATGAGTTGGTGCCTTCTGCCCTGTGCAGCATCAGGTGGCTGAGCAGGAGGTTGGGGCTCCTGCTGATGTTGCTGCTGAGCTGCCTGAGCAGGAGGTTGGGGCTCCTGCTGATGTTGCTGCTGAGCTGCCTGAGCAGGAGGTTGGGGCTCCTGCTGATGTTGCTGCTGAGCTGCCTGAGCAGGAGGTTGGGGCTCCTGCTGGTGTTGCTCCTGAGCTGCCTGGTTCTGCTGCTGCCCTGGATGGTCCTCATCCTCATCTGAGGTCCATGCAGAAAGAAAACAAATGGTTCCCATGCTGCTTGCAGATGCCTCCTTTGGGGGAGCGCTCATTGCAAGCAGGGAGAGGGTCTTCCAAGGAGGTCCCACAGTTTATTGATTCAAGCTACAGCACCTCCGACTTCGGAAGGCCTTCTAAAAGTGCTCAGAGACCTTTTAAAGCCAAGGTCTGGCACCTGCAAGTAATCCTTGATGCAATAAATGATGTCTTGTTAGACCTGTAGCTGTGAGGAGGCCACACACGAGTCAACCCGCCAGGTTTACCTGGCATGGTTTAGGAGGTGCGTGAAGCACACCGAAATCCTTGAAAAATCATGAGGGCCTCTCAAAATAGGCTTAGAGAGGCCCTTAATGACCATTTAATGATCACAAGTATCGTTATGGCCAGCTGGGGGCGGGACCGTTTCCCGACCTCCAAAACCAGCACTGGCAAAATCCCGCGGAGGCGGGTTGGACGCGGGTTCCGTACCCGCCCTCATTGAATCTGATTTTCCTGCCTTTCTCGCCTCCAAACCCGCCTCCTCCGATGGCAGAAAATCGCCCCCTCTGTGTCAGGTTTTATATGGGCTAATAATAAGGCACTTTTTGCTCTTCACCCCCACCCCGTCCCTTCCCGTGCACAAGTTCCACTAGAGCACAAATTTTGTATTTTATATTTGTGCAATGTTGTTATGATAGCATTTAAATATTACAGCCCAGATATTCCCCTCTGCAGTGTGTGGGCTATGATCATTTTCCAGGAGCTACAGGAAGGAAAAGGGGATGAAAACCCATGACATCAGGTTTCCACTCCCCTTACGCTGCCTTAGGATTTTTTGGGGCTTCTCCAAATTGGCAAAGAAGGGCAACTCTTGCCATTTAATGAGGTGGGAGGGGATACACTTCGTCCTCTCAAATTACTTTCCTCCCAGTGTGTCCAAGGGGCGTCCATTTCCAATGGCGTTCAGGAAGCTAAAACTAGGGGGATCATTTTAACCTAACCCACTCAAGGGAAACTGACTGGATCGGATCGGTCACATGTTCTACACAAGCCCTGATTTTACTTCCCATTGAAATCATATTATTAGATGGGGTGTAAAACGGGCAGCCAATCCCCTCCCATTAGTTTCTGCTGGGAGAGTTAGATTAGGATGACCCCCTAGGTCTTCTACCAGGAATCCTTCAGATTGGAGAAAGGTGAAGAAGACCCTCAAGGTAACTTTTAAACATCCCTTTTACTTACACACTGGATCTTTAAACCTCGAGGCCCTCTGACTGCTGTTGTCCAACAGAAGCCAGAAGGCCAAAGCCCAGGCCTGCAGCCGTGTCCCTAAATCCACTTCTGATTTATTTTTCACAGACTGGGGCTTTTAATTTGCCGGTAGACTGGGAGAAGCAAAACAACTCCAGTAATACATCCATTGAATTTCTAGAAGACATTCGGGACAGTTCTCTGGAACATTGGGCCAGATTTTGCAGTAAAAATAATGATGAGGCCAACAGTGCTCACTGTTATTAATGTATAAATCAGACAGCAACTCCCAGCGACCGCACATGCGTAGTTAAATGTGTAAATGAGGAAGTTACTGTCCGATAATGCCCTGCTCCTCTAGAAGCTTTGCTATAACAGTATCTTGTTGAGAGGCTCACTATTGAAATACATGGAACAGTGTAATGTTGTTGTACTTACCTGATATATATGTACTAAACATGCCAGAAAAAGTTAGGGCTTGTCCATTCCAGTGTAAGTACCCCTTTAATAGCATGATATGACTTAATTACTGCCAAACAACCTCTCTGGCACTGAAAATTAATTTTAATAAGTGTGGAGTATCATTCCTACAGATTTTAATTATTGTTGGAGATCTTTAAAAAAAAAAATCAATAATCATTTTTTGTACCTTTTCTGTCTCTTTTATCTCTCTCTCTTAATCCAATCTTTATTTCCCTCTCTTTATTTCACTTTCTGTACCTGATTTGACATTGAATTAATTTTTAACTGACACTTCCTGGTTCAGACTCTGTGCTGCTCATTAACGATTTGTCAATCTGATTGGTTGAGGAGACACACAGTTGCTTGCCCGGTTCACACAGGTCCCAGATGCTCTGTAGGGGGCGCTGTGCTTTTTCGATGATTGGCTGACAGGAACTTCCAATGGAAAAGCCTATAAAAAGTCAATAGGCAAGTGCAAGTGATGGCGCAACCGCTGACCATAAAACTCAGCCCATTATGTTTTAGAACCGACAAGGGAACAGGCCATACTGGATTTAGTGATGATAAACAAGCCAGAATTAGTTAACAATCTCACGGTAAGGGAGCATTTTGCAAATATCGATGATATTATGATCAAATTTGATATTAGGTTTGAGAGGCAGAAGGGAGCGTCACAATCCAAGGTTTTAAATTTAAGTAAGACAAACTTCGAAGGGATGAGAAATGAATTAACCGCAGTAAAATGGGCTGAACTATTAATGGGTAACCCTACAGACAAACCGTGGGAAGTTTTCAAAGAGGTATTTGATACAATACAAAACAGTACATACCGCTAAAATAGCAAAGGGTCCACTTGTGTAGTTAAGCAATCATGGTCAACAAATAAGGTAAGAGACAGTATCAAGCTAAAAGAAATGGCTGACACAAATGCAAGGAAATGTGGAAACCCAGTAGACTGGGAGAGCTATAAAAAGCAACAAAGGGATACAAAGAAAATATAATAGGTGCAAAAAGGGAATATGAGAAAAACTGGGATATCAACGCTAACAGATAAAATTTGTATAAATATATTAAGAGAAAGAGTGGTAAGGGCAAGTGTTGTCTTATTAAAGACAAAAGCAGGTGATACCCATCATGGATAATAAGGAAATGGTAGACTTGTTAAATGAATACTATCTGTTTTCACAGTAAAGGAAGAGGACAAAATACCAGTGGTACAAGAGAACCAAAAAATAACTTAAGGGGAGGAACTTAGTGAACTTAATATAAGTAAAAGAAATGGTAATGGAGAAAATAATGAGATTTATTACAGACAACTCTCTAGAACATGATGGTTTCAGCCCCAGGGTATTAAAAGAAATATGGGAGGAAATTGCAGATGCATTGATCATAATTTTCCAAAGCTCTCTAGATTCAGGAATTGTGCCCTTGGATTGGAAAATTGCAAACATCATCCATTATATAAGAAAGGAGGGAGGGAGAAACCAGGTAACTACAGATCTGTCAGTTTAATATCATCTGTAGGAAGCTACTTGAATCTATCATCAGGATAAAATGACTGAGCACTTGAACAAGCAGGAGCTAATCAAAGAGAGTCAGCATAGATTTGTAAAGGGTAACTCATGTCTGACTAATCTAGTTGAATTTTTTGAGGAGGTCACTAACATTGGGCATAGGGCGTGTCTATGGATCTTGTCTATGTGGACTTCCAGAAGGCATTTGATAATGTTTTGCACAAAATATTATTAGCAAAAATTAGAGCACATGGAATTAGAGGTAACCTTGTGACATGGGTTGGTAATTAATTGTTAAGCAGGAGACAGACAATAAGGATAAAGGGAGTATTCTCTGATTGACAAGGGGTGTTCCTCAGAATCTGGAGCCTCAGATTTTCACCATATATATTAATGACTTGGATGAAGGAACAGAGTTGTATAGCCAAGTTTTCAGATGACACTAAGTTAGGAGGCACAGTAAATTGTATTGCTGCAAGGAGACAGTTACAAAGGGACATAGGCCGACAGTGGGCAAAACTATGACAGATGAAGTTCAATGTGTTGAAGTGTGAGATCATCCACTTTAGATCCGAGAAAGACAAATCGTAATACTTTCTTAATGGTGATAGACTAGGAATTATGGAGAAGCAAAGGGATTTAGGTGTCCATGTAAATAAATTACTGAAAGCTAGTGCAGAGCTGCAAAAACTAATCAAAAGGACTAATGGAATGTTGGCCTTTATCTCAAGGGGTTTGGAATTGAAAAGTGAGGAAGTGATGCTTTAGTTGTACAGACCCTTGATCACACCACATCTAGAGTAGTTCATTCAATTTTGGGAACCAACCACAGGAGAGATACATTGGCCTTGGCAGGGGTACACCAGAATGATACCAGGGCTTAAATTATGAGGATAAGTTGCATAAACATGGCTTGTATTCCCTTGAGTTTAGAAGGTTGAGGGGTGATATAATTGAGGTGTTTAAACTGATAATGGAATTTGATAGGGCAGATACAGAGAAACCTTTTACTCTGGTGAGAGAATCCAGAACAAGAAGGGATAATTTTAAAATTAAAGCTAGGCCATTTAGAAGTGAAATCAGGAAGCACATTTTCACACAAAGGGTAGTGGAAATCTGGAACACACTCCCCCAAAAAGCTGTGGATGCTGAATCAATTGAAATTTTCAAGACTGAGATTGATAGATATTTGTTAGGTTAGGGTATAAAGGGATATGGAACAAATGGAGTTGATCAGCCATGATCTAATTGAATGGCAGAACAGGCTTGAGGGGCTGAATGACTTACTCCTGTTCTTATATTCCTATGATTCCAGGCACAAGGCCTTGCCATGGGGCAGGCCTTCAAATGGACTACACTAAACGCCTAGGACACCAGATTTGGGAAAATGTGGACCAGACAGGCAAAACGCACTTTCAATGCCCTCTGCTTGGGCAAAGGAAGCGGGGAGGAATATTGAGGCCAATATATTTAATGTGGCACAAGGCATGGCAAACACTACTCTTTTCTGGTGTGTGAAAGGAGGCCTGTCAACAGACTATTCTTGGTTTTCTCATTAATGCTTCAAATATAAAATTACATTTGAAACCCAAGTGCCCACAATTCAGCCTTAATTTCGAAAAGCCCTGCTAATATATGAGCAAACTCCTTATGAGCACCATAACTAAATACAAAAATATGTTTTCTTCAATCCCAATTATATAGGATTTGTGCAACTTCAAAAAAAATCAAATAAATTGTCATTTTCAATTTGTATCAAGTACCTAAAAGCTTCCCATAAGTTCCTTTGAAAGGCCGTCCATCTCTACCAAATCCCCTAGGATTGCAACCATGAAAAGTATGGGCAGCTGCTAGTTTAAACAAATAGCTATTTCTCTCCCCCAGTGACTACAGATAGAACCCTTTTGAATTTGTTAGATAACTGTTTAGCCAATATTTGGAAACATTTCTATTCTTAGCAATAGTTTCAGCTCAGTCACAGACTAAATTTCCATGAAGCACTCCAATTGTTGATTATAAATTGTGATTCAAAGGTTTTATTGTGCACAGTTCCTGGCTGGATAACATTTACAAAGTATCTTGCAGTTTCCATTGAACAGGCACTGATGGATAATGGAATAACTTAACATCGGCAGCTGGGACCTTTGTACCATTCAGAATGTTAAAGTGCATTTCATTTACAGAATCTCTAAAGCAATCAAATGGATTTTCCTCTGTTGCACTTGAGTGTAAATGATCATCTTAGAGGAAAATCAGGCAGGGAGGATCGTACGCCTGTACCAAAGGCTACATTACAACAGTGAGCACACTTCAAAAGTACTTCATTGGCTGTAAAGTACTTTACAACATCCTTAGATTGTGAAAGGTGCTATATAAACCCAAATTCTTTCTTTCTTTCTTTCTTCTTTTCTTTCTTTTCTTTTTTTTTAAATGAATGGATGGAAAATCGGATGGGCTTGCGTAGAGGTGATGCTCCCTACCTGATTTTCCCCCAGGCACTTTGCCCAGGTGATCATTTACACCCAAGTGTTACAAAGGAAAACCTGCCCCAGTGTATTCAATCTGTGATATTGTGAAGTAAACTTATATGTTCTATTGGGCATACATTAAGATATAGGTTATATGAGGTGTGGTTGCCAAGGAAGTAGCTGAAACAATTCTCAGCTACTCGCTGTGAATGTTACTGAGAGTATACTGTAATTTAAATTATTTTACTCTCTCTCCTTAATGGCCCAAAAATTAGTCTTGCTACGCGAGAGTACGCACTGTGTACTCTCGCGTATTCTGTCTCCAATTGCCGGTTTTCTGCATGCACTGCGCATGCGCTGAAAACCGGCACTTGGTGATTTCAAAAGGGGGCGGTTCCTAGGTGAACCGCGTGCACGCTACAGGCTGCGCGCACGCAGTGCACTTAGTGCTTTGAACGCGCAGGTAAGCATGGAAGATTTTGCACATAAAGAAAGGAGGCGTAAGACCCTCTTTTAACAAGGTAAGTAGTTAATTAAGTATTATTTTGAATTTTTTTCAACAGGTATATCTTTTTTAGAGACTTTAAAGAAAGGTAAGTTTATTTTTATAACTTTTTAAAAGATTTTAAATTTTTTCAAAAATTTAATTTTTTGTTTAAAGTGGTTAATTTATTTAACTATACTTATTTTATTAATGTGATTTTTAAAAAAAAAAAATTAATTGAGGTTTAGCTGTTCTTTTGGGGGGGGTATAGATTCATAGCTTTCACAGCCCTTGCTCTGAAAACTATGAATGAAAGATGGTGTGCTGCCATTGGCTGTAACTGAATCATGTGATCCCACAGCTCGCATGAATTAACTGCGTCTGTGGGATACGGAAGCACTGCACAGCTGCTGTCTAGAAACTCAAGTTCGTGCGAGCTCGGAATGAAAAGGCAGGCGCGCAGTGAGATATCGCGGGGAAGCCTTACCCCCGCACGAAGGCTCCGTCTTTAATTTCTGGGCCATTGTCTCTCTTACTTCAAGTTAGCATCCTGCATCTGCACGATCATTCTGTGGGTTATCCAGTTGATAACTCCACGGAGACCATCAACAGTGCTCATCAGTGGACCTCCCAAGAGGACTTTTCGAGTAGTAAAGAAGGGATTGCCCCTGGACTTTTTATCCTTTCACCTGTGGATGACTTGGCCGTGGCTTCTGAAACTCACCCGCTCAGGTTAAGCCAAGTGGAAATGTTAGTGGTGAATTAATTCAAGCTTCATTCTCCCTGTTGGGATTCCAATATGCTGACACTATTGCCATTGGGTCACCTTTGTAAGATTATCATGGATTAGTTGGTTTTTAGAATACTTGTTTTCTATCTTTAGTGATATAATCATCAGTAATGGATTTATAATTGTGTGTAAGAATTAAATATAAAAGTCTTTAATCATCGACCGTATGCAATAATAACCTGAAATATATTAGACATGTAACTCTTTTGCCTATAATTAAAGTCTGTGAGCAAGCCATAATCCAGACAGCCTGGGGTGAGAAAGATGACTGCTATAGCTGAATAGGGAAGCTGTGGGTGAAAGCTGGATATTCGCCAATAGTAAAGATGAGGCACAGAGTGGAGCTAGCTGTGGGAACCAAGGCCAGTTGTGGTTGTAACCATGTTGGAACATTATGATGTCTGGAAGTGAGCTAAAACATAGGCCTTTCACAGGACCAACTTCAAATCATTTGGAACCAGGGTCCCTCTGGGATTTACAAATTGGTGAATTCTTATTTAGGACTGAGGTTTTGAAGAACATTATGCTTTTATTAATAATAAGCACCCAAAGCTATTGAGATTTGGGCCATAAATCCACATGGGGGGGCGGGAGTCCCAGCTTTGTACGTCCAGGCATAACTTGCAGCTTTTTCGGCGTGTCTTCTGCCAGAGTTATGGTGGAAGTACACTGGAAGTGTCGCCGATTTACAGTTCCATTGGGCACAGTCTCAGAATAAAGGGTCGCCCTTTTAGAACTGAGATGAGGAGGAACTTCTTCTCTCAGAGGGTCGTAAATTTGTGGAATTCTCTGCCCCAGAGAGCTGTGGAGGCTGGGTCATTAAATACATTTAAAGTCGAGATAGACAAATTTTTGCAAGATAAGGGAGTGAAGGGTTATGGGGAGCGGGCTGGGAAGTGGCTTTGAGCCCAAGATCAGTCATGATCTTAATGAATGGTGGAGCAGGCTCGAGGGGGCAAGTGGCCTATTCCTGCTCCTATTTCTTAGGTTC
The DNA here is from genome assembly GCA_030390025.1 of Squalus acanthias. Lineage (NCBI taxonomy): Eukaryota > Metazoa > Chordata > Chondrichthyes > Squaliformes > Squalidae > Squalus > Squalus acanthias. The sequence goes on along the minus strand of CM059433.1, from coordinate 21,741,368 downwards.
TTGTGTTCTCAAGATTATGCCACCAGCTTATTGTAAAAATGTTCAAATTATTATTGGCACTGAAATAATCAAAAAGAAAAGTATCATGGATAAATGCGAAACTATCACATAATGATGAATACAAGACCAGAAACGTAGATCTACTGGTGATGGCATGGGGCAAATACGAGACGTCCATAGTTACCAACCATAAGGCAATAGAGTTCAGGATCCTTCACAGACCTTAGCTGATACCATTCAAATATTACAGGGTTTCAATCAGGCTGCATATAGCTGCTGGAGATACAGTGCTACTAGAGGCCAAATTTAACTCTGCCCCCTAGCGGAAACTGGGTGGGCAGGCAGTTAAAATCGCGGCAGTGACTTACCCCCTCCAATCTCGCCGCCTTCCCACGGTACGTAATTTTAATCTGCTGTTTTAACACAGGCAACGGGGTACTGCTTTAAATATGCAGATCAAGCCTCAATTGGGTCATTGGGCCCCCGGCAACAATTTTAAACCAGGCCTGAGCAGGAAAGCCATCGAATGTGGCAACAAGTGGACCCAGGGCCACAAGAGGCCCAGAAAATAAGCACTTTTTTACGTGTTTCCTTGTGACCAGGAGGAGCAGGAGTGCTTGGGTATTCCCTGGCCCGGCTTGCCTCCCCCTCCACCTCCACCTCCACCGACTGCGATGCTCTCTCACCCTCCCTCCCAACCACTTACTGGACTGCCGGGGATTGTTCCTCTGGGCCCCCGGCAGCGGCCTCCTGCCTGCCAGGGCTTAGCGCCATATTTGGTGGGGGGGGAAGAGACTGATTGACAGCATGCAGATGAGGCCCCAGAGTCAAAATCACCCGGACCTCATACTACAGGGGGCCAGATGGTTTGCCGCCCAATGTGGCTCCCACTGAGAGTTAAAATCTAGGCTTGGACTTCTATGAGGAAATCTAAGCTGCAAAAAATATATTTGGGAAATAGATATCAAGGAACTCAGAAATAACGCTGCTAGTTATTATTATCCCAGGAGGATAGTTTTAAAGAGGTGTTGGCTCTAACAATCTAAAAGGTTAAATGGTTAATCTTTCAACACAGGGAAAGTCTGCCTCTGCCAAATATTAGAGAACATACAACTATTAATGGAATACTTAATATTGGAAGTAGATTTAAAAGAAAACTGAGTACACATCGGGGCCAATTTTCCTCTCTTGCACCCCCCTCGCACATCAGGCAGAGTGAACCAAAAGTGCGTTCCTGACCTGACCTGACCTGATCCATGTTTGCAGTTTCAGGTAATCTCCCTAGGGCAATGTACCACAGGCACAGACTCGCCCCTTGGCAAAGCCATGCACCTGTAAATGAGGATGGAAATCCAACTGCTGCTGCAGGCCCGTGAAGCTTGCAGCATTGGTAATGGCTGCAGGCTGCAGGACATTCTGACTGCTGTCCATAAACAGAAGCTAGAAAGGCTCCATCCTCCTTCTGGGTGCCCTTCCCAATGGGTGCCCACCCCACCTAGCATGGCGGGGGGGGGGAGAGCGGAAATGAAGTAAGAGGCGTTGTTACGTCATTCCCAGCTTTAATTTGAATGCTTGCACTTGCTTCAGGCACAAGCACTCCATCCACCCCCTCCACCTCCTCATCCAGTAGAAATCCTGGAAATACCAATGCAACAGAAAGGGTGTGGGGACCCGGAATAATAGGTCTCTACCCTTTTTACTAAGTTCCCATGCACAAAGCAGAGGAGAATTGGCCCAAGCATGTGGAAACTATCATGGGGTGATGACAAAGACAATTGATAAAGAATGGGTCTGATGGGAACTAGATTAGGAGTTAGAGATGCATGCAAGATGTAACGTGAACGAAATGGAAGTGATAAACTGATTTTTTTTAAATAGTTCCAGGAGATCCCAAAAAACACTCAAAATGTTACGATTATGCAATTAGAATTAAGCTCAAGAAGGATTATACCTAATTTATAACTTATTTAACATATACAATAAATAAACCTGGGGAGTATATATGCAGAGTAATAAGAACTGTAAATAATTGATGAATACTAATGACAAAAGGATTGAGCAATGGAAATGTTTATCAGCGTTTAAGCTTTAGTAGCTTAACCTGCCATAGTTAAACAGAGTAATCTCTGTGACTCAATAGATTTTCATTGAGGATAAATGTGACATAATGTAACAAGCATGCCATTATAACTAATAAAAGGTTTTCGTGCAAATGTGTTTTATAGATTGTAAACTCAACTGATTTTGTTGTTAAATAATAGAAAATATTGGCTCGGATTTTGCGGTGGTAATGACGGCAAAACTGTCAGCGTTCACCATCATTACCCCTCTGAAACTGACAGCAAGTTCTGGAGATAGCACATGCACGCACAAACGCGGAAATCCAGAAGTTGCTGTCAGTGAGTCTGCACTTCTTCATGCTGTTGAACTCCCCGGAGGCAGCAATCTTTGAGAAATTACTGAACAGATGAGAATTTAAGCTTATACCCTGCAATATCGCTCTTAAAAAAAACCCGAAAAAGTTAAGCCTTGTGAATGAGGTGTAACTGGGTTTTTACTGTTTCATAATTACTGCTGAACAACTGTTCTGGCCCTGAAAAACAAAGTTTATATTTGTGGAATTTCACATTTTTAATCACATAATTTTTTATAATTAAAAAAAAAAATTAAAGTTTGTTTATATTTCAGCTGCTACCTTAATCCCATGTGTATGACCTAATATTTATTTCGATCTCTAAAATTATTAAAAAGTGAAGGAAAATCAGTGCATTTTACTTCCTGGTTTGCTGTCTGTGAGAATTCTGCAATGTGATTGGCAGCTTAATGACATCACTGTTGCTGGACGCTGGAGATCGCCTAGACTTGACGCCAGCAGGAAATTAATGTCGAGAGGGCTTAAATTCACGCCACTGAGATCACCAGCTTTCTTCGAGGTCAGCAGCGAGCACCATCACTTCGCTGTTGACCGCAAATTCCGGGCCATTATGTATCTTTTGTTTTCATTGTTTCCTGAGACTTAATCAAAAATCTCTGTTTATTTAGTACCAGTACAGTGAAGATCTGAGCCTGTGGGTTGACAGTTGGTTATTGAGATGTTTTAACAGTTTTTTAAAGCATTTGGGTTCCGAGTGCAACAACTGTTTGATCCAAGGCACCTAGAGTAAGGGGTAAGGTCCTCTGTTTATGACCAGGACATGTTTCTTCCAATCTCCATCATGAGTGTTATTGTTGTAGTTGGTTGAAGTACGATATAACAATTTTCAAACGTTTGTTAATTGGGACCACAAATTTGCATTTGCAGCAAGTTACAAAAGGACATAGACAAATTTAGTGAGTGGGCAAAACTATACCAAATGTAATATATCCAAGTTTGCTGATGATACAAAGCTGGGTGTGAATGTAAGTTGTGAGGAGGATGCAAGGAGGCTTCAAGGGGATATAGACAGGCTAAGTGAGTGGGCAAGAACATGGCAAATGGAATATAATGTGGAGAAATGTGAAGTTATCCACTTTGATAGGAAAAATAGAAAAGCAGAGTATTTTTTAAATGGTGAGAGATTGGGAAATGTTGGTGTTCAGAGGGACCTGGGTGTCCTTGTACACGAATCACTGAAAGTTAACATGCAGGTGCAGCAAGCAATTAGGAAAGCAAATGGTATGTTGGCCTTTATTACAAGGGGATTTGAGTATAAGAGTAAAAACGTCTTACTGCAATTATATAAGGCCCTGGTGAGACCACACCTGGAGTATTGTGTACAGTTTTGGTCTCCTTGCCATAAAGGAAGTGCAACAAAGGTTCACCAGACTGGTTCCTGGGATGGAGGGATTGTCCTATGAGGAGACATTGAGTAGACTAGGCCTATATTCTCTAGAGTTCAGAAGAATGAGAGGTGATCTCATTGAAACATACAAAATTCTTACAGGGCTTGACAGGGTAGATGCAGGGAGGATGTTTCCCCTGGCTGGGGGGTCTAGAACCAGGGGGTCACAGTCTCAGAATAAGGGGTCGGCCATTTAGAACTGAGGAGAAATTTCTTCACTCAGAGGGTGGTGAATCTTTGGAATTCCCTACCTCAGAGGGCTGTGGAGGCTCAGTCATTGAGTATATTCAAGGCAGAGATCGATAGATTTTTGAATATTAAAGGAATCAAGGGATGTGGGAATAGTGCAGGAAAGTGGAGCTGAGGTAGAGATCAGCCATGATCTTATTGAATGTCAGAGCAAGCTCGAAGGGCCAAATGGCATACTCCTACTCCTATTTCTTATGTTCTTATACCACATGGAGTTCAATGTGGGAAATTGTGAGGTCATCTGCTTTGGACCCAAGAATGATAAATCGGAGTATTTTCTAAATGGTGAAATAATAGGAACTGTAGAGGAACAAAGGGATTTAGGAGTCAAGTACACAAATCATTAAAAGCTAGTAGTCAATCAAACGACTAATGGAATGTTGGCCTTTATTTCAAGGGGACTGGAATATAAAGGGGTGGAAGTTATGCTGCAGTTGTATAAAGCTCTGGTTAGACCACATCTTGAGTACTGCATTCAGTTCTGGGCAGCATACCTCAGGAAGGATATATGGGGGTACAGCGCAGATTCACCAGAATGATACAGTTGCTTAGACAGTTAATTTATGAGGAGCGATTGCATAAACTTGGCTTGTATTCTCTTGAGTATAGAAGATAGAGGAGTGATCTGATCGAGATGTTTAAAATGTTAAAAGGAATCGATAGGGTAGATACAGAGAAACTATTTCTACTGACGGGGGAAATCAAGAACGAAGGGGCATAATCTTAAAATTAGAGCTCGGCCATTTAGAAGAGAAATCAGGAAGCAATTTTTCACACAAAGGGTAGTAGAAATCTGGAAGTCTCTCCCCCAAAAGGGTATGGATGCTGGGACAATTGGATCTTTCAAGACTGAAAAGGATAGATTGTTGTTCGGTAAAGGTATCAAGGAGCTAAGGAGTAAACGGAGTTGAAGTACAGATCAGCCAATATCTAATTGAATCGCAGAGCTGGCTAGCGGAGCTGAATGGCCTACTCCTGTTCCTATGCATAACATTAGACAAATGCATACTGTTAAATCCATTATTCAGCTAGAACAGTGTGCAAACCCAAATGTGTAAAAAACATACCAAGGACAGCTGGGACCAGCTGCCAGTATAACATTAACTGTAAAACTAGATGACTTAACATTATGCAAGCTTAACTGTATTTCCTACATTACAACAGTGCCTACACTTCAAAAAGTACTTCTGTAAAGCGCTTTGGGACGTCTGGTGGTCTTTCTTTTGTTTCTTTCTATTAAATTTTCTCAGGCCACGTATCATATAGCAAATGCTGTCTAAAGTTAAGAACCCCTCTCTTTTCCATTCCCTCCTCCCACTGTAATACATTCTTATACTTGCTGAGCTCTGTAGCCTTCTGTGAAACTGTATAATCTTCATTTATCCATACTTTGTCTCCAAAAAAATCAGATTCCCAGATGACACATTAAACTGATGCCTTATCTGTCTGTTCCGGTAATTCAGATGCACATTAAAGATCCTTCGGCACTCTTCCAGTGTTTTGCCCAACAATCCAAAACCACAAAACAGATGAACTTCTTGCTCATTTTATTGTCATTTGTGGGATCTTGCTGTGTGCAAGATGGCTGGTGTATTTGCCTATGTAACAACAATCATCACATTCCAAAAGTAACTTGTTTTACATGAAGCACACTTGAAGACATTTCTGAGACATGTAACAAGAGACAATAAAAATCCAGGTTTTTCCAAAACAAAAACAGAAAATGTTGGAAACACTCAACTCTGAGGTAGGGTTCATACCTGAAACGTTAATCCATCTGTTCTCTCCATAGATGCTTACTGACCTGTTGTGTGTTTCCAGAATTTAATGTTTTTGTTTCAGAGTTACAGCATCGGCAGCTTTTTTTAACTTTTAAATCCAATTTATTTCTATGTTGCAATGGGCCTGATTTTAACTGTGCCGGCCTTGCGGAAACCAGGCAGGTGGGGGGCAATTAAAATAATGGGAGTCACTTACTCCCACTGATCCCACTCCCTTCCCGCCGTGTCCCCATATTAACCTGCTCTTTTGAGCAGGCGAGTCGGACACCGCAGGAAGGAGGCGGGGCCCTGTTTTAAATATGCAGATTGGGTCTGATGGTGTCATCAGGACCCGACCTGCAATTTCAAGCTAAGGCCTGAGCAGGGGTGGGGGGGGGTGCCAGTGTCAGCTCCTGGATCCTAGGCCAGAAGGTAAGTTTCCTAGAGGGCCAGGAGTGGCAGGAGTGCCCCTCCGGGTCCTCACAAGAAAGCCTTGGGCCTCCCTTGCTGGGCTCCCTCACTTCCCCCCCCCCCGCAATCTGCCAGTTTACCACTGAGAGTGAAAATCAGCCCCATAATGAACGACACATACATCTAAGCAGAGGTGGGCAAAATATTGCCTGTAGGCCGTATCCGGCCCTCCAGTGGATTCTATCCAGCCCGCACAGTGGTTCTCAAACTGGAGTCCGAAATCGCGCGAATTTTTAAAAAGAAATTCCGAGATTTAGGCATTTCTGGATTCATGAGGTAAGTAGATTGTCTTGTGTTGCTGTTCTAGCTCTTGAATCATGGACAAACATGGCAACATTTTGCACATTTGGCTGGGCATTATTACCTGTATGGGTTTGCACACCGTCCTTGACATAAGCAGAAAGTTAGACTGCAGTATTATTTAGCTGAGTGGTTAATTCATGTACTGAGTTATTATGTAAAACTCAATGGTGTGTGTTGAGAGGATGCTATTCTCACTTGCATCTATATTGAAACACAATAAAAGATGGGCTTTATCAGGATACACTGACTTGAAAGTCAAGTCAGTGTGTCATTTGTACCTATGATGCTGGGCTTGATACAATTTGTGGTTTTCTTAGTAAATCATTCGTCTGCATCATGCATCCATTATGGATTAATTGTTGCAGAGTCTATTTATTCTGATTCAAATATAGTTTAATTTTGGCACAAGTTAAGTAAGATCTTTTCTCTCTCCCCTTCTCAATTTCCCTCATTGTTGAGACCCTTACATCGCAGCAGCAGTTCGAAGGGTTTATTCCACAATCAAGCGGGGAGAGCTGAATTGCAGAGTCATCCCCAAGGCAAACCAGTGATATGATCAGGAACACTGCATTTATCTTTTGGGCTCCTAGTCAATCAAAACCCTTGTCCATAAATTGCCATAGTCTAATAAATAAATTGGGTAGGAATCTGCATTTCCGACCTGATCATTTTCACTGACATGTAATTATACGATTGTTTCACCAAATACTTATGCCTAGGGCTGGATTTTGATACTGGGGCATGTTGGGGTCGTGTCATCCACTTTTCGTGTTATCCACCCGACTGCAATTGGATGTGGGAGATTGATGCAATTTCACCTAATTGGGCAATTGAGTTCCAGCATGTGGGAACCCATGAACCAATTAATGTTTTCAGTCTGAAAGTCGCCTCTGATGATGTCATCATTGCTGCTGCATTGAAGGTCTTCAGAGACTGCCTGGCCTTTGCTGTGAGAGGACCTGGATGCAAAATGAGCAGCAGCAGTCCGAAGTCTGCTCCCAGATATTTTTACTCCCAGATATTTTTACACCACCACTCCCAGATATGTCTCCTCTCCATCCATCCACAAATGCATCCCCATAGCCAGCCGGCCATCCAGCCAGCGTCAACTATCCATATCCAAATGTGCTCCCGCCAGGTTTTACATTCATGGTTCAGAACAGGCGTGCTTCACATAGAAAAAGGGTTAAAATCACAAAGGCCTTTCAAAATGGCATTATAGAGGCGATTTAGTGCTTGTTAAGGGCCTTAACAGCCTATCCCACCTCTTAGAGGCGGGACGGAGTCGGGACCAGCAGACACGATTTAATGAAAATTGCGTGGAGGCGGGATGGAGGCGGACTTGTGCCCGCCCGCCAGTTTTCGCAATTTTAACCCCCCACACGCCTCCAAACCCGCCTCCACGGGTCAATGAAAATCCAGCCCTAGTGTCTGAAGTCTGTGACAATTCCAAATGTCACTTTTATGCCCTCTGGATGCATACAGGTTCCAGAATGTTACGTCCTGACTTTTGGATTTTGAATGTGGGCAACACTGGTAAGAAAACATTTATTGCCCATCCTAGTTGCCGTGAGGGCATTAAAAGTCAATAACAATTGTCAACTAACTAATTTTACAGTTTTAATTATGGCATAATAATATCAATGGCTAAGATAAGTTTTGGATAAACCGGTATCATGTTCATTAGCATGTTAATAAGTGTTGTTATTTTTATTAAGAGGGGAAACGACATGAACGGTTCTTTACCCAATAAATGCCATAACAAATTTTAATGGTAGCTGTTGTTGGCACAATTTATTTTATGTGTGCGGCCCTCAACAGCTCACCAAAACTTGTTAAGTGGCCCTCCAGCCCAAATAATTGGCCGCCCCTGATTGAAGGGATTAAGATCAGTGGCCATGTAATTGACTCCAGACAACAGTACCTTTCTTTGTTGTAGGTCATGTACTTGGAAATGATTACATTAGTGAGGAACAGTTTCTGAGTAATCAGTCTGCCCTTCACAAGTGTTGCGGAATTTGATATGGAAGATTGAATTTCACATTGAAGATGGCCAACACTCTCTGCATCTCCAGTGCATTTGTGCAGAGCTGTCTGAAGTCAGCGAGAGTAGAGGATCATTACCTTTCTTTGGACAGGAACAGAATTCGGTCTTTGGAGATGAAGAGCAATCACTACTTTAATCAGCATACAAATAGTAAACCTAGTAAGTCTGGGACAACTACAGGGGAAAAAAAATAAGTGCACTTCAATGCAACTGTATTTTTCTTTTTAACATAATTTTAATTGGAAAGTGAGTTCAAAGGTCACTATTATTTTTCTCTTCTACCTGACTGCCTGCTCTACTGATGATGATCAAACTTCTCAATCCCATGATCTCACGCTTCCCCTTCAGTCATCACAGGCCCTATTCTCACTCACTTCGGTTTGAAGTCACTCTATTGGCTCAACAACAGTAATATGCAGATTGTATTTGTTGCAGGGTCAACAGTGCAATCGTTGCAGGATCTCGCAGTCTTTACACAGACTGAAGCCAGGCAACACGAACCTGAAACATTGTAAAATCAAATCCAGCAGGGTGTTTTTCTGGTGGCAAAGCAGTTGCAAGTTACATCTAATGCAATTACTAAAGGGTTATTGAGTTTTTCACTCATGAGATATCTGCTCCATTTAACTTCCTGTATATACCTGTATTTCTCAAGCTGGGCATGTGAATTGATTCAATTAGATTTTCTCTTTTTTTTGTTCAAGAGAGACACAATAAAGCACCATATAAATGTGAGTTCTTTCTTTCTTAATTTCTCTTCGAATGTTAATTGGTTTTAATTTTTTGGGAGGGCAGGCGAGGACTGAGTATCATTTGAGAATGTGATCACTCAGAATAGGCATATTTTGCATAAAGAAAGATGTTGTTTAAAAATGAATAATTCATTAATCAACTCTTCAGATATCTCGTCAATAAGTGAAATAAACTTACCAAACTCCTTGGGCACTGTGATGGAGTACAAACATGTCTGGCCACTTGTATAATTGTGAGGATAATTAGGTGAAAGAACCACTCCTTGAGATCCAGTGTGCTGTCCTCCACATGGAGCTGAAAAGGGAAGAAATAAGGACTTTTAAATACTGAGCAGCAGACGCAAGGTGTAACTGAAAAGAAACATGTTCCATTACATCATATTATTAAACAGTGGTAGCACTCTCGCCTCTGAGTCAGAAGATAGCGTTTTCAAGCCTCACTCCAGAGACTTGAGCACATAATCTAGGCTGGCACTTCAGTGCAGTGCTGAGGGAGTGCTGCACTGTTGGAGGTGCTGTCTTTCATATGAGATGTTAAATCGAGGCCCCATCTGCCCTCTCGGGTGGATGTAAAAGATCCCGTGGCACTATTTCAAAGAAGAGCAAGGAAGATCTCCCAGTTTCCTGCCCAACATTTATCCCTCAACCAATACTGAGAACAGATGATCTGGTCATTATCACATTGCTGTTTGCGAGACATAGCTGTGTGCAAATTGTTTGCCGCATTCCTGACAAGACAGCAGGGCACCATACCTGGCAACATTGGTGACCAGACTCAACTATGCATACAATACCTGAAAGACTCTGGAACTGATGTGAGAGATTGTGGCATATTTTAAGGGACCTGACAAGGTAAGAGTGCTCAACAGTACAATGTAGCAGGCAGATGGTCCAAAATTGCAAGCCACAAAATGTTGCCTGTCCCCCTGGTTGCATAGTTAGTACTCACCCATGCTAAGCCTTCACACACCTTACAGCTCTTCTATTGCATCTTATGCGTACTTATTCTTCAGCAGGACACACATTCAAAACTGCAACTAACAACTGAAAACACTACCACACTTACATCTTCCAAGGGCTTCTAACTTAAAGTAATGTTAACGAACCACGGCCACTTACGATGTTCAGGATAGAGTCCATGATGGATCTACAGCAGTCATCGGTGATCCCCTGCACTCTGGGAAATGCATCGCTGAAATTACATTGGGATTGATTTTAACCCCAAGCGTATTTCGGGTAGGCGGGGAACGGAGCGTGCGAAACGCAATCACTGGCCTCGATTCGAGGCTTGGGGTATTTTAATTCCTGGGCCTCATCCACTTGCCATTGGCCAGCTGCCAGCAAGCAACTAAGTCATGAGAAAGGGAATTTTTGGAGGGTCTCCGAGGAGGGAAGAGAGGTGCGCCTGGAGCAGAGGAGGCCACAACTTTCCTATAGGATCCAGAGGAGCACTCTTCTTCCTCCTGGCCCCACAAAGGAATGATTTACATGACCTTGGGAGAGCCTCTTCTGTTTGTAGACCTTCTTCAGCCTGGTGACATACTATGATCCCAGTACCCATAAATTCATGAGACCCCCCCCATCTGTTTTAGGCGGGTGCCTCATCTGCCTGCAGGTTAAAATCTGAATTGGCGCAAAAGGGTCAGGATCTGAGTAGGTAAATGTCATGCGCGTTTCTAACTGCCCATCCGCCTGGTTTCCACAAGGCATTTGGCCCAATTGGTCTGTGCTTATACTCTACACGAGCCTTCTCCCACTCTAATGACCTCTTCCCACCTTGCCCCCATATTCCTCTGTTCATTTCTCTCCTTCATGTGTGCATCAAGACTCCCCTTAAATGCATCGTTGCAATCCGCTTCGATCACTCCATGTAGCAACAAGTTCCACATTCTCACCATGCCCTGTATAAAGAATTCCTCCTAAATTCTTTATTTGAACTGTTAGTGGCTATTTAATATTTATGCCCTCATATTCTAGACTCAACCACAAGTGGGAACAGTTTCTCCACATCCACCCTATCAAACCCTTTCATAATTTTGTAGACCACAATCAGGTCTGCTCTTAGTCTTCTCTTTTCCAGAGTAAAAAGGCCTAGATTGCTCAATCTTTCCCGATAGCTGATATTCAATTAATATTTTTGCATTAAATTTGGGGCCTTAATGAGGCCAAGGCACAAAACTCACACAGGCACTGTAGCATACAAAATGCATCAGACCACCACAGATTCTACCCCACAGAAGCTTAATAATCTTTGACGTTGTAGTTGGCGAGTATATTCTTCAGAAAGTAAAAAAAAACAAGAAATATATAGGTCAGAATTTTATGGAGGAAGGTGGGTTGGGGGCAAGGGGGCTCTGATGCGGGCAGGAAACCCATAAGGCCGGGTTTCCCTCAGGCCCTGCCAACTTTAATGGCAGGGCCTGATTTGCATGTGAGGCCTCGGTTTCCCGCCTACAGCCAGCCAGATTGGGAGGCTGGCTGGCTGCGGGCGAGTAGGCCTTTGACTGGACAGAGAAGAGAGGGAGGGATCGCGTGAGGGCTGGGCCGTTAAAAAGATCGACGTTGGTGGGGGGAGCGGGGAGAGAGAGAGGGCTGGGGATTGGGCCGGGGAAAGGATCGAGTGGGGGGCTGGGGGGGGTCAGTCGGGGATCGGGCCGTGTCATTAAACGGATCGGGGGCAGGGGGGGTCGGGCAGAGATGTCGGGGGGAGAGAGGATCGGGGATCGGGCTGGGAGAATGATCGGGTGGGGGGGGGGGGACAGAGGATCGGGGCCGGATGATCGGGGGTGGGTGAAGAGAAGATTGGGGCCGGCCACCGGAGGATCGTGACCAGCCTCAGCATCATCGTGGGGTGGGGGGAGAGGCCTGGGTTGGGGGATCGGAGGCCTCGTGGGGGGGGGGTCTCCGATCGCGGGGGGTGGGTTAGGCAGGAACCCTGGATCTGGGAGGTAGGTATAAAGGCTCTTACCTCCTGGATGCAGCAGTCCCCATCTTGCGCTAACTGCCAGGTTTCACAAATTGTGTGAAACCCGTCCACATGCAGTTAAAAACAAAATGGATGTAAAAAAGAGGCTTCCAGCCTCATTATAATATTTTAATTGACGTTCCGCCCCCTGGGAGTGGGTTGGTCGCCTGCCCTGTCCCGCCTCCATTGAAACCGGAAATGGACGGGTTAGATGCGTGATCAGGTGGGGAATCCCATTTTTAACAATTTAACTACCCCCACGCTCCAAACCCTCCTGTTTTTTTAGGTTAAAATTCCCCCCATAGACTTTATGAATAAAATCTCTCAACCATTACAATCATAGTAGTCAGCTTTACTTGGTGTAATGATGGAAAATGTGCCAGCTTCCATGTTTCCTGTTCACAGATAATTAAAGGTTGTCATGTCAATAGGCCATGAGATGTGACTGACACAATACACCTATGCTTCTTAGTTTATATTACGGCTTAATGGCCCATTGTGTTGGCCAAAGATATGAAAATGAAGAATACTGCAGCTTCTGTCTCTTGCATTCTCCGTACGTAGCAGTCAGTAATTCTTGATTTTCAGGATGATTGTTGCATAATGTCGAATAAAACAATGTCAGACTAATCAGAAAGTAAAGGCCATTCTGACAAATAACAAATGGGTTCACAATACTTTTCACAGGCTTTCAAGTAATTCTCATCTGTCAAAAACAAGGCATCTGCAATTTCAGATTACCCACAAAGGAATGCCCAACTCAATGGAAAGCTTTTATGCGGCGCTCGGTTAAAAAGGAAACACTACTTTCAGTAAGTATATGTATTCTAATGGATCTTCGCAAATAAATGCAGGCAATATCACAAAAACTAAGACTAAGTCCTAAAATAATCTTCACCCATTAATTAAAAAGGCACTTGCAATTTCAGAAAAAACCACAAAGGATTATACACAGCCCATCTCCAGAATAGGTTTGTCAATCACTTGATGGAAGCTCCCATAAAGTATCAGAAAGTACGTGAACAGAAACTGACAGTCAATTTCTACAGGGAAAATTGCAGTTAGTGTGCTGCAGATAAGATACTTAGGGGCAAAAATTGGGTCGTGCCCCCTTTGGGACAGTAACTTCGCCGGGGCGCTAAAAGTAGCGCCCGAAAAAGTTAGCACCCCCGCACCCGAAATTCACCGGTAGCGCTCCAAGAGGGTGGCAGGGCGCTACTGGAAGCGCTCTCCCTCCCTCTTCAGGCGCTGCGAGTGAATATCGCGGCGTGATGTGCCGCAGCGCCATGCTTATTAAAGGGGAGGGATCTAGCGCAGCACGACCCGGGGCCCAGCTGGGCCACCAGGTATCGGAGTGCCGGCAAAAGAGCCCGGCACTCAAGAGAAGTGCCGGGCTCACGGAGCGCAGCCGGCACTCTGCGGGGGGGCTGCACAGGAGTCCGGGGACAGCAACGGGGGCAGGTGCTGGCAGGCGGCCAGCAACAAAAATGGCCACCCGGCACCTTTCCTTTAATTTGTGCCGCCCCGGCTGCAGGTACGCCCCCCTGACCCACTCGGATATAGCGTCTGGCAATAAGTCAGGGGGCGCTACCGAAGATCGCGACCGGGGCACAAGCGGGGCGCTGCGCACAGCGATGACGTCATCGCCGGCGGCGCGCTGCACACGGCGATGACGTCATTGCCGGCGGCGCAGTGCCGCGGGACGCTAACGGTTACCACCGCCGCTAACCTCCCGCTGAATTTCGCGGGAGGCATTAGCAGCGCTGCACCCAAATGCGAGTTGCTTTGCGCCCCGGGAGGCGCAAATCAACCATTTTTTTCCCCGTTAGGACTTTAATTTCTTTTCTTGATGAACATTGTGAATATTAATTTTATTTAATTTAATTGTAGTCTTAATAGTTTTCAATGTTTTCTTCATTTCTCTAAAAGGATTTAAAACATTTTTTTAGTTGTGGTATTGTACCACAAATTAACAAAACAATGGCATACATTAGTGATAAAGTTCACCAATCACCAAAAGTCACAACTCAAACATCAATGTTTGGAGAGGCTCTGAGACAGAGATCTGCACCATCCTTTTAATTTACAAATGGCACTCTCTTCATTTCGGAAACATTGCTTCCCACTAATGACACAACAAAATGTTGCCTGGTATTCTGTAGAGGTCAGCAGCAGCCATTTGCATATATGTTACACAATGACGACCTCACTTCCCTTCCTGGCCCACGTTAGCTGACATTGTAAACAGTTCCCTCTCTTTGGGTACTGTCCTTCATCCTTTCAAATCCGTCGTCATCACCCCACTCTTTAAAAATCCCACCCTTCACCCGTCTATCCGTGCAAACTCCCGCCACTTCTCCAACCTCCTTTTCCTCTCCAAAATCCTTAAGGGGTTGTTGCCTCACAAATCTGTGCCCATCTTTCCCTCAACTCCACATTTGAACCTCTCCAATCAGGTTACTGTCCCTGCCACAGCACTGAAACAGCCCAAGTCAAAGTCACAAAGAAATCCTCTGTGACTGTGGTGCATTATCCCTCCTCATCCTTCACAACCTCTCTGCGGTCTTTGACACAGTTGACCACACCATCCTCCTCCAACGCCTCTCCTCTGTTGTCCAGCTCAGTGGGACTGCCCTTGTCTGGTTCCATTCTTACCTATCCAGTCACAGCCGGAGAATCTCCTGCAATGGCTTCTCCATTACTAGGAACTCCCCCAAGAATCTATCCTTGGCCCTCTTCCTAATTCTCAACTACATACTGTCCCTCAGCGACATCATCCTAAGACATGATGTCAAATTCTACATGCCGAGGACGCCCTGCTCTACCTCACTATCGTCTCTCTCAAACCTCCACTGCCTCTGTGTTGTCAGGCTGCTTGTCCAAAATCCATTCCTGGATGAGCTGCAATTTCCTCCAATTAAGCATTGGGAAGATCAAAGCCATTGTCTTCGGCCCCACCAGCAACTCTGTTCCCTAGCCACTGATTTCCCCCTCCATGGTCACTGACTCAGGCTGAACCAGACTGTTCGCAACCTATTTGACCTTGAGTTGTGCTTCCGACCACATATCCTCTCCATCAAAAAGTCCGTCTACTTCCACCTCTGTACCCTTGCTCGTCTCCGCCCCTGCCTCAGACCATCTGCTGCTGTAACCCTCCTCCATGCCTTTGTTACCTCCAGATTCAGCTAATCTAATGCTCTCTTGCACCCTTCTTCAACTTGAGTTCATCCAGAACTCTGCTGCCCATAGCTTAGCCTGTACCATCTCATTCACTCATCACCCCTGTGCTCGCTGGCCTACAGTAGCTCCCAGTCTACCAATGTCAAATCACTCCATGACCTTGCCCCTCTCTATCTCTGTAACCTCTTCCAGCTCTACAGTCCTCAGAGAACTCTGCGTTCCTCCACTTCTGGCCTCTTACCCATCCCCCACTCCCTTCACCCCACCATTGGCGGCCATTCTTTCAGCTGTATAGGCCCTAAGCTCTGGAATTCCCTCTCTAAATCTCTTCGCCTCTCTCTCCTCCTTAAAACCTATCTATTTAATCAAGCTTTTAGTCACCCCCCAATAACTTCTTCTTTGGCGCAGTGGCAATTTTTGTCTGATTACACTCCTGTGAAGTGCCTTGGGATGTTTTCCTATGATAAGATGCTATATAAATGCAAGTAGATATCAAAAGAAGAAATATTTGCATTCATATAGCACCTTTCATGACCTCAGATAGTTCCAAAGTGCTTTACAACCAATGAAGTACTTTTGAGGTGTAGTCACTGTTGTAATAGAAAGCAAAAACTTGTATTTTTAGGAATGCATAATGTAGAAAACACAGCAGTCAATCTGCGCACAGCAAGGTCTCACAAACAGCAATTAAATAAATGACCAGATCATCTGCTTTCAGGATTGGTTGAAGGATTTGTCGGCTAGGACACTGGGAGAACACCCCTGCTCTTCCTTGAATTGTGCCATGAAATCTTTAACGTCCATCTGATGGGGCAGATAGGGCCTCGGTTTAACATCTCATCTGAAAGACAGCACTTCTGACAGTGTCAGCTTAGATTATGTGCTTAAGTCTCTGGAGTGCACCTTGAGCCCACAACCTTCTGACTGAGAGGTAAAGATGCTACCACTGAGCCAAGTCTGACACCTTGTTGTTATAATTCAGGCACTCTATTGCCCTTGGAATCGTATTAAGTTCTCCCAGATAGACATCACTTTAAATGCAGTATTTTTTGAGAAATGTACTTTCATCATATATTTGAAAAGCGTAAAATGTAATTGTGGGTTCTTTAGTCCCTTTATTATAATATGATGCTGAACTAACATCAACTGTCTCCTGACACAATAGAATATTCATTGAGGAGACTTTAAACTTGGAGAATTGGAGTAACACTTCTGCTCCATGATGATAATTATAACCAGCTTCAGACATTAAAATTCCTTTAAAGAACCTCTCACAGCAAGAATGTCAAACTCTGTTGGAAACTTCTAAAATAGTTTCTGGATGAACTATTTTTAAATAAAATGAATGAATTTTGAAAGCTGGAAACAGCCATTGTTACTCAAGATGCAGGGAGTGAATAAGAAAGCTTTAACAAAATTGAGTGGTCATATGTAGTTAAAAGCGACAACGTCAAAGCTCAATTCACTTCTAAGCACTATGTGATACTTCCACCCAACCTCCCCACATTAAATTCCTACCTTGTAACACTCCTTGGTACCATACATGTTAGCAGTCAACTTCTTTGTGATTTTATACATATTTATAGGGGTTGAGTTTGGAGCAGAAGATGTACACACACATACACATTCATATAGGCCGCAAAATTACTGGAAAAATGATGGTGAGTTCATGGTGCCCGCCATAATTAGTGCGTAAAAAAAACAGCAATTTGTGGTGAAGAAGAGATACGCCATGAGTTCTGAATCGCTACCAATTGCTGGCGATTTGCGCTGCTCTGTAGTTACCCTCACAGGATCTGAAAAAAATTACCAGCTCACCGTGAGCCTCAGCATTGTGTGTCGTGAAATTGCTGGATTTGTGCTGTTAATACAAATTAATCTCACCACAGACATTATGGGCTGGTAATTCATGTTGTGAGGACCCTGTTAATGACATGGTTGATGGTCCTGACATGACACTCAACCTTGGAGGCCCAGAAAGGGAAGAACAAAACTGTGGAGTCTCACTCTGCAGGTAGTAAACTGTTGTTAGAGGGTTTTAAAAAAAAATTTAAATGTAAATTTCTTTTTAAATTCTCACTTTTCCTTTCTGTCTATTTTTTTCTCTCTCTTAATCCACTCTCTTTTTTCTCCCTCTATTTCTTTTTCTGTGTCTAATTGACTCTAATTCGACCTACTTCCTTCTCCATCGTTCACTCTGTTTCTTTCTCTATCCTTAAATTTCATGGGTTAAGGAGACAGACCATTGGACCCGACGTTCAGGAGGTCCCAGATGCCCTGTTGCCCTCGTCGTGCCGTTAGCAATTCACATTTCCAGCAATTTGCGGCACAAAAATAATACAATCTGAAGGGTGAGATAAAAAATCCAATTCATGGCACTCGCCGCGAGATGTCCTGCTCCTGCAATTTCTGGGCTAATTATATATTATAGAGAGAGAGAGAGAAACCAAGGTGATGGGAATCACCATGATTGATAAAAAAAAAGTAAAAGTAGTAAAGGTTAAATGATAAAGCAATGATTACATGATGCCAAGGCGGTGAATTAAAAGCCTCCAGATTGTAGGAGAAAGGAAAGACTGAGGGAAGTAAGCAGTTCTACAATTTTGAGTTATGAACATAGGAACATTAGGAGTAGGAATAGGCACGCTACGCCATTCAGTTAGATCATGGCTGATCTGCACTGCGTCTCCATTTTCCCGCCTGTGCTCCATATCCCTTGAGACCCTTACCTAACAAAAATCTACCTTTCTCAGTCTTGAAAGATTCAATTGTCCCAGCATCCAAACCCTTTGGGGGAGAGTTCCAGATTTCTACTGCCCTTTGTGTGATCTTGTCCTGAATGGCCGAGTTATAATTCTAAGATTATGCCCCCTTGTTCTTGCGAGATTTCTTAGACTTGCGAGAGACATGAAGAAATTGAAAGAAGCAAGATTTTCACTGCCCCAAATGGCATGATGGGATCATAATGTGGTCATTCAACCACTGCACTATGAAAGAACTGCAGGTTGTGAATGTTCCCTATAGACTCTCTGGGGGTGGTGGGGTGGTGGGGGTGGTGGTTAGGAGGAAGATCGGTTCAGTCTCCGACCATGGTGCCTTAAGTACTGGGCCTCCTCCCTATGCTTCTCTTCCAGGTGGTCCGTGATAATCAAGAGCAGGGGAATATTCAGTAAATTGGCTATTAAAATACCTTCACCTTCGTAACACGTAGCAAGATGTGGGGGTCCTGAAATTAGAATCATAGAATCGTTACAGCACAGTAGGAGGCCATTCAGCCCGTCGAGCCTGTGCCAGCTCTCTGCAAGAGCACTTTAGCTAGTCCCAATCCCCACCCTTTCTCTGTAGCCCTGCAATTGTTTTCCTTTCAG
Source organism: Squalus acanthias (assembly GCA_030390025.1). NCBI lineage: Eukaryota > Metazoa > Chordata > Chondrichthyes > Squaliformes > Squalidae > Squalus > Squalus acanthias. The sequence goes on along the minus strand of CM059433.1, from coordinate 21,722,452 downwards.
GTACTTATCAAATTCCCTTTTGAAAGCCATGATTGAATCTGCCTCCACCACCCTTTCAGGCAGTGCATTCCAGATCATAACCACTCGCTGCGTAAAAAAGTTTTTCATCATGCCACCTTTGGACCTTCTGCCAATCACCTTAAATCTGTGTCCTCTGGTTCTCGACCCTTCCGCCAATGGGAACAGTTTCTCTCTATCTACTCTGTCCAGACCCCTCATGATTTTGAACACCTCTATCAAATCTCCTCTCAACCTTCTCTGCTCTAAGGAGAACACCCCCAGTTTCTCCTGTCTATCCACGTAACTGAAGTCCCTCATCCCTGGAACCATTCTTGTAAATCTTTTCTGCACCCTCTCCAAAGCCTTCACATCCTTCCTAAAGTGCGGTGCCCAGAATTGGACACAATACTCCAGTTGAGGCCAAACTAGTGTTTAATAAAGGTTCATCTTCATTTCCACGCTTTTGTACTCTATACCTCTATTTATAAAGCCCAGGATCCTGTATGCTTTTTTAACGGCTTTCTCAACCTGTCCTGCCACCATCAGCGATTTGTGCACATATATCCCCAGGTTGCTCTGTTCCTGCACCCCCTTTAGAATTGTATTGTTTAGATTATATTGCCTCTCCTTGTTCTTCCTACCAAAATGTATCACCTCGCACTTTTCTGCGTCAAACATCACCTGCCATGTGTCCACCCATTCCACCAACCTGTTTATATCCTCTTGAAGTCTATCACTATCCTCCTCACTGTTTACTATACTTCCAAGTTTTGTGTCATCTGCAAATTTTGAAATAGTGCCCAGTACACCTAAATCGAAATCATTAATATATATCAAGAAAAGCAGTGGTCCTTGTACCGATCCCTGGGGAGCACCACTGTATACCTTAATTAATTGTCTTCAGACACTAACGTGACACTGGATGGCAAAACTGGCAAGAAAAGTCTGACAAAACTGAGAGATTAGAAAAAGAAAACTCTGAGAACAGTTTCCAAGCTGCTGGGGTGCAGCTCCATCGCTTTAATGGTCCCTTAGTTGGCCTCCCAGGCTGAGATTGATGTAAGGGCCATAAATTGCCCCAATACCAGGTTACACACACCATTACTTTTCAGTCTAAGTGGCTGCAGCGATTGCCATTGTCTGCAATAGTGGGATGAGCGATGAGAGAAAACTTTTATTGGCTTAGGCGAGGCTATGGGTGGAGTGGAGCAAATGTCCCAGCCAATTATGGAGCATTGCAAATAATCATTATCATTATCCTTTATTTCCTGGAACGTTTATGTATTAATAATGGCGTATGCTGTTTCTACGTCATTACTTTGGTGCAAGTTTCCAGTGCATGATTTCCTCCTTCCAATCAGAAAAAGACACGGATCCCCTTTTAAAAATAGAATCAGTCTGAAATGGAATCATAGCACCTTTACAGTTCTCTATAATATTTTTTAGCTGTACAATATTATATTGATTGTGTAACCTTGCCAAAAGTCATAATGAAAAATTAAAACTTGTGCTGGGAGGGTTGGCAATTTCTCTCATCATCTCTAAATTGCTGTGCGCCAAGATATAACATCCTCGCCCACTCAATTAAAAATGCTGTTTATACATTACCATTGCAAGAAGGAAGAGCTCGATTCCAGACTGGCTTCCCATCAGCCCCAATGATGCACATGATTGTAGCAAGGTTTACTAATTTGTAGCCCGCATTGCAATGATAGGTGACAGTGGAACTGAGTTTAAAATCCAAGCCAATGCGTGTGCCATTCATTATGTTTCCGGGGTCAAAACAAGCTTCCCGTGGTTTCTCTGTAATAAAAAGGAATAAAGTAAAACATCACAAAAGGGAACATTTTCAATTAAATGGGGATAAAAAACAATGGAAAAGCGGAAATGTGCTGCAGCTATCTATGGATTCTGGAGGGACTGGTCAATAAGACTCTACTACGTGGGCAAGAGTTAAAAAGATTAGTGTAACCCACTCTAGCACAAAAACCATGCGGAACAGTAAAGTGCAGGTTCGACTCCCAGTGCTGAGTTAACTGACCTTAGCCAGGACAGCAGTTAAGGGGACTATTAACCAGGATTCCTGCTCCTAATTGTAATCCAGTGACTCAAGTGAGGACAGGTTCAGGTTCGGCTGCGATGGTCCTTCACAGTCAAATATATCCCATTGGTATTTGCTGTATTGGCTCACACGTGAAGAATGGTTATTTGAGTGAGGCAACAGATGGCTGCTAGCACCTGTGGATGTGTACACCAGCAACAGTCAAGGAAGAAGGGAAAACAGTTGGAAAGCATAAGTTAAGTGTTGGCACTTCGCAGAAGAATCTTGTCTGGTTTAGAACTGGCAGTACATCTGAATCCCAACTGCATTTTAACAGGGATTTGATCTGTGGCAGGAATATCACACATTTGCATTACACAATATAATGATGCAAACTAACAGGCTGATTTTTGACATTCAAGAAACTTTGAGATATTTTACTTTTTTCGCCAGGTGGCCTCTTTCCGCATCACTTGCGACTGGCAGCCACGAATACAGGAAAATAGACCTGATCCTTAGCCTCCCTCCATCACAGTCACACTATATGACCAGTCACTAGTGCAGTGTGAGAGCTACTTGAGGTGATTCTTCCACTGATTTTCTCTCCCTCTCTGTCAAGGGGTGCCTGGCCTTTGCACGGTGACTAACCATAACACCACAGCCGACGATAAATCACTGCGTAATTACAAGTGTAAAACTGGACCGAACACTTCTGTAGATCAGCCTGTTAGAGGTTCACATCACAATGTACCACTATGTTGCTTATTTAGATAAATATCAATTCCAATCCAAACACACAGTGGATACACATTGGGTAAAAATGGCACCCGGTTTATTTTACACGGGGAAAGCCTTGCAGCTCAAAAGACAAAAATAAAGCTCTTCCTCACAAATATATAGAATATTTTATTAAACATTCCCCTCCTCTGCCCTTGGTTCTGTCAAACTTTACACATAAATGTTTTGTTATTAATGAAAGTATTAAGAAGGCAATATAAAGAAGACATTCAGAAATGCACAGCAGGTCAGTCAGCAGCTGAAATATAGGGGGGAATTTTAACCTAAAATAACGGGTTGGTTCGGGGCGTGTAGGAAGTTAAAGGCCGCGATTTCCCCTACCTCGGCGCGTCCGGTGCGGCCGGGGCCGGTGGTGGGGTGCGACCCCGCTGCTGGCTCCAGCCCGCTGTCCAAAGTGATCTTACGCTGATTGGGCTTGTTAAGCCCGCCCAGCGCATTTGCCGGCCAATTGAAGGAAGCGGGTCTGATGACGTCACTTGATGACGCGTCATCAGCTGGTTTCCTTAAAGGGACCATGCACAAATTGATTTTGACAGTTGTGCTGTCAGTGTTCTACAGCATTGAGGTGCTGCAAACACTGCACAAAGGTGCACAGCTGCACCCAGGCTCTCCCATGACTCCCTCCCAGCTGTCAAAAAAAAAACCCGACCCGCCACCAAACATGCCCGCTGACCCTCCGAAAAGTTGCCCCACAAGTGTTAAAAAATCTGAATCCTGACCAGAACCCACCTCCAACCCGCCCACTTCCGGTTTTAACGGAGGCGGGTAGCCAATCTACTGCCAGGAAGCGGATTGTCTATTTAAATATTATAATGAGGCTGGAAGCCTCTGCTTTAATCTCCATTTTAAATTTAACTTTAGCTGGTCGGGTTTTGCAGGCCTCGTGAAACCCGTTAGCTAATGCAAGGTGAGGGCTGCTGGATCCAGGAGGTAAGTGCCTTTATACTTACCTGCTGAATCCAGCGTCCCTACGTAACCCATCCTCCATGATCGGAGACACCCCCATGAGGCCTCCGATCCCACATGAGGCCTTCCCCGCCAATGCTCCTCCAGCCTTCCAATGTCTTCAGACTCCCTCCTCCCCGTGCTGGTCCCAGCCGCCGATCTCTTCAGTCCCCCTCCCTGTGCTGGTCCAGGCCTTCGATCTCTTCAGACCTCCGCCACTGCTCCTCCCAGTTGGTGATCTCTGCTTCCCCCCACCCCCAACCTCCCTCCCCCCCCCACTCCTCCAGCCACTCCCAGGTCCCCGATCCTCTTGCAACCGTCCCCCCGCCCCCACTCCTCCGGCTGCCCCCCGACCCCACGCAATTTCTCCCTCCCTCTTCTGTGCAGCCTAGTGGTGCAGGCCTACCTACCAGCCTCCCAATCTGGCTGGCTGCAGGTGGCAAACAGAGGCTTCCCATGCAAATCAGGCCCTGCTGTTAAATTCGGCAGGGCCTGCAGGAAACCCGTTCTCCCGGATTTCCCGACCACGTCAGAGCCCTTCTGCTCCCAACCTGCCTTCCCCATTAAAATTAGGCCCATAAGTTAATGTTGTTGTTGGAACTCTCCATCAGAACTCATCGTGGAACATTAACCTCTATTTTTCCTTTTAGATAGCAATTGATCTGCTGTGCATTTAAAAGATTTCCAGCATTTACAATTTTCCTTCTCGTCTATGTCATTCACTGTAAAAATTAAAATCCTAATTAGAATATTGAAAATATAAAAATAAAACATGGTTGCTTCATATTACACCTGATGTACATTTGAAAAATAATAAAATTCTTGTTAAATATAGCATTAGTGTCACAACCAAACACTGGCATTTCTATTCCTCATACACTGGAAAGAAAATGTAACTTCTAGAGGCTGACTAATATTTATATTAAAATATAAATGTTCCAGAAATTGGAATCAGAAGCGTTTGTAGAGATGAGGAACTGAAAATAGCTCAAAATGCAACTTTTCTCCAATTACCCGTGTGTTTTTGTAACCTGGATTACATGTTAAAACAGCCAACTATAAAAATCAGATTATTACATAAATGTCACTTCTTCGTGATTTTTTTTATTAAACAGAAGTTACTGCGTACAGTTTCGGATCTAAAGAAGGTTAAGCATTTAAACGCTACTATGTATTAATCAGATAGTGAGGAAATCAGTACCTTTATAATCAATGGCAAATCCCGCCATGCTGACAGAGGCATCACTGCGAAAGGCCAGGAAAAGGCTATTGCCACTACTCTCTATTCTCTCGGGTGACTGTGATCCTTGAAAGCTACCAATTAAGGGGCTGTTGGAATCTTCCCCTTCATAGATATGAAGAAAATCATAGCTGGGCTCCATGTGGAAACTAAAACAAATGGATAAGGTCAAAAAGATGTGAGGCAGAAATGTTGACTTTGATATGCTTCACAATAAAAGTAAGGCTATTAGCGTTAATAAGTCGTGCGCCTGTACGGCAGCATACAGAATGTAATTATGCTGCATGATATTTAACCAAAACATTTTTTTTTCTGGGAATTACCTTTTAAATATCAGTGCTATGACATAGTCAGGGTTGACTTTAATTCTCCAGTCACATTCTTTACCGTGAGGATAAGGCTGAGGGTAGTTAGGCGATAAAATGACACCCGCAGGGCCTGTCACATTCCCTCCACAGGCAGCTGTCACAACAACAAAAAAAAAACAGAAAATCAAACAGTCTCCTGCTTACTCAAACTAAAGAAACACTGATGGGGAGATTGAAGTGTGGCTTGTTTACTCTCAAACAACAGAAAATTACTTGCAGCATGCTGTGCGGCACTGACCAAAAGGCTGCTTGGAGCAGCATCCCTGACAGCAGAGCACAAGCGAGCGTACCTGAGGGCTTTAAGTCAACTGGGTCTCTGTTATTTCTTGTATTTCTAATGCTGCAAGGAGAGTTACTTACATGCACTGCTGAAACACTGCCACTTTAAAGTTACTGCCTTACTTACGGGTGCCTGCGGGCACTGGTGCAAGTGAAGTACATTGAGCAATTATGCTTCGCTTGTGCTGGCAAGGGTTGTACCTGCCAATAGTGCAGCCACACCAGTTTCCTCTGAAACTGAGAGCATCACAGCATATGCCAAGGCACATAATGTGCTTCCCCTGGGCCTGCGGCACTCAGAGTGCCCAGTGTGAACAGTCTGCTTCACCTGGCTGCACACACTGAAATCTAATTACTGGCAGAATTCTACCTGCCCAACAGGCCAGCTTCCAAGCACACTGTGGCTTGCTGTCATAACTCATTTTGGTTTCTGGGATGCTGTACTGGAACCTGCATCGCACACTTCTTTGCAATGGTCTTGTTCGATGTGATCTATCCACCAATCCCTTGATGATTTATTATGGACTCAAGAATATTAGGCCACAACTCCTATATTAAAATTATGTCAGTACTAACTTGAATTTGCCACTGTGTTTGTGGTAAAACAATTGCATTCGATACTAACGTACATAAATGTCTCGTGTTACGTTACACTGCTAAATACAATCTGGCTCAAATATGCAGTTTGTTTATTCAAAAGAAACAATACCCAAACAAACCTTTATCAACTTTCAATTCTCATTCAGGGAGGAAAAGAAAATGAAATGAAAGCACACTTTGCAACTGAGAGAAAAATACATATTTTTAGTGAGGATTCATAATTTAAGTAAAACTTTATGAAAAAAAAAACCTGCAACATTTTAACAGCCAGAGCAAGATGCGTGTACCAGTGATACTTGAAGATCTTACTGAAGTTATTTTTGCCATTAACATGTTCGTAATACCTTAAAACTGGCCCAACACTTTTCCCAAAAGCTCCAATATGTCTCGGTTTCATGCCAAGTCATGCGATCACAAATTCTCAGCAGTATTTCCTCAGTCTTTTGACAGCTGATAGATACTTTCAATCCAAGTCTCATCTGCGTATCATTGTAACTGTTGATGTGCACTTTGTACATTCTGATGTTAAAATTAATTTAATAGCAAGGAAATGAAACAACTTGCACTTTAGACAGCTTTCCAAATATCTATCTATTTGGATTGTAGTTATGCTTTTTAAAACTTTTTAAAAATGGAAATTAGACAACGGTACAACTTTACAACTGCATTCAAACACATATGCTGAATTTTTAATATCGCTGCACAACTTTTAAAACCCAGTCAAGTTTTAAAACATGCTGGCGGGATGTATAAAGTCAGTACCCGATTGAAAAATCTATCTGGTGGCAGCCGGGACTGTTTCCAATAAAGAATTTAGCACTGACAGTTATCTTCATGTCTTCAATCTAATTTTCCCAGTAGTCTGATCAATCCCTGTTCGGGTGATATTTCCCGTTTTGATAGTTTTTTGTGAAAAAGTTGGTGTGAGTGCAAAAGAAGAAAAAGGTGGACTTGTTCAGTAAAATTGATAGGAGGCATTTTGCTCCTTGTAAGTTCATGAATTGCCTGATATGGTACTAAGGCAAAAGATCAGGAAGTCCCACGCTCACTCCTCGACTTGTGATAGCGAGTCAATCTCAATCGGGGAAGCAGCTAAGGTGCTACAATTCAATGCAGCGTCTAGGATTAGGGAGGGAAAATATTTGACAGGGTTCCTGCTTTCAATTACAATCTGGATTGGACACGGCTTTGATGCCACCCCCACCCTCCTACTCCACCCTCCGTCCCCAGCAACCTCACCCCTCCCCCCCAGATTAAATAGCCTCTGGCACTCACTACGTCAGCAGATGAAGAAGAACTAGTTGGGTGCCTGTGGATCGTGCCTTAGCATGAGCCACCTATCCTGATCTTCATTTATTTAGATGGGGCAATTTTAATCTAATCCGCCCGTCGGAAAACTGACGCGATTGGGTGCAACACTGCTTTTACACCCCGCCCAATTTGACTCTCCATTGAAGTCACTGGGGAGTAATATTGGGCGGGGTGTAAACCCAATCCTGTGGGCTTCCCGCCCGTCAATTAACATTAAAGTGTCTATTTTCTTTGTGCCTTGGAATTATCTTTGGATGCTTTTCTACATTAAAGGCGTTAAGTAAATGGAAACTCGTCGTTGTTGTTGCGGAGAGCAGAAATTGGGCGGGGGGGAGCAAAACAAAATAAAAGACTAATTAAGCACGGGGAATGGAAAAACTTCTGAAAAGGGAGGAAAACCAGCCAGAAATCGTGTTTCATATTGGAAACAATGACATAGGAAAGATTATGAGGAAGGGCTTGCAGAATGACCTTGACAAAAATGCAAGACATTGAGAGTGGTAATATAGGAAGTACTCCGGATGCCATGTGCTGGACAAGTTCGGGAGAAGCAGATTAGACAGTCAATATGTAGCTAGAAAGATGATGTCAAATGAAATGTTTCAGATTCCTAGGATATTGGGACAGATTCTGTGACCTTCATCTGAATGGGACCGGGATCAATCTCCTTGCAGAGAGGGTAAAATGGATGCCTCGAAGCTGTATAATATGAATGCTAGTTATCTTAGCAATAAAATGGAAGAGCTGGAGGTCTTCGCTGGATAGGGAGGCTATGATATCATAGGCATCAAAGAGGCCTGGATCAACAATGACACAGGTTGGATAAGTATACAGGAACACGGAATACTTTGTAAAAACAAGAGGCAAACAGAGAGAGGGTGTAGCATTCTGTGCAATATAGAATTTGGTTCCAGTGGAGATGAACCTCTCTGGTCTGGGCATTGATAAGGTGGAAAGGAAACCCAGCAAATAGGGATGCAAGAATGAGGGAAAGGAAACTAACAATTTCCATCTGTTATCGATCGCCAGGTCAGGTGGAGAGATTGGGCCAGGAATATTTGAGTCAAATAAAGGAAGCATGTACAGGAACAGATCAGGTGTTATGGATATCTTTAGTTTACCAGCGATAGATTGGGAAATCAATGAAGAGTGTAGTAGGCTTGAAAACATCTGTCTTTCAGATGAGACGTTAAACCTGCCCTCTCAGTTGGTCGTAAAAGATCCCATGGTGCTATTTCGAAGAAGAGCAAGGGAGTTCCCCCCGGTATCCTGGCCAATATTTATCCCTCAACCAACACCACTAAAAAACCCAGATTATTCTCGTGTTTTTCACTAGATAGTTATACGGTTGAGCACTACAGAGAAGGTATCACATGGAAGCCCATGTGCAGTGCTATCAATTGAAACCTTTATACTAATGTCTCCAAGAGAGGAGGAGATCAGAAAATTGCACAATGGTATGGTATAAAGAGATCTAACAGAATACCTCTGAAAAGACAGAGCTCTTTTGCCAATAGCTATGTACTGAACTAATCATATTATCATAGATGTTCTTCAAGAAATAAAAGTTAAATATGAAATAACGGATGAGCGGCAGTGAGATATGTGTTTCAAGCTATTCTAAAGATCCTGTAAAACACAAGAAAGAAGATTTCCGGAGCCCTGTGATTTTTTTTAATGTTTTATTTCTCTGCCAACCATTTTTAGTTCTTTACTTTTATGTCAAATGTCAACTTAAAGTGGGTGGGGGTGTAGTGTTCTGGTGATGATGTTCAGTCATTGGAGGACAAATGACTTGGTTGACAAAGTAGGACAGGCCTCAGGCCTGAAGATACATAACAACCAGTGTTACAACAGTAGCAGGATATATAGTGTGCATTATTGAAAAATATCACAATCTGTGATATTCTGTTCTTCAAAGGGTTTTGTGCTTTCTGCTGCGCAACATTGAGATGAGTGAACTAAGGATTTTTGCTGTGGTCAGCATATGGCTTGTTTATTAGAGTATCACTGCAGGCATTGTAAAACTCTTAACCCAGATCTGTAGCGACTCGGAGCAAAACAAATATCAAAGACAAGGTTCTTCATCAACATCTTCCTTTGATCACTCATCTAAATCAGAGGAGTGCTGTATCTTCCATCAAAGAGATTCCACAGCTCTAAATGTGTTTTTTTAGAAAGAAGTTGAACAAATAAATCTAATTACAAATGCTTTCTTTGCTGACCCCGGACTTCCTCCATACATACACGTAGAAAGTTTGGATTTAAAATGTTAGAAACATTTTGCGGCTTTATGAGGATAACTGTGCAGTCAGGCATACAATGGCCTTTATACCCTAAGCCATTAAACTGTTAACATGAGAAAATATGGCCTAGAAATTGGATAAGGCCCAAAAATGGGCGGTATCACGGGCCAGCACCCGATCAACGTGGTGCAGGCAGCATGCAAAATTTGTGTTGCGTGCTCATTATAATGATTGGAGCGCTGATCTCAGCGCTAAACGTGCTGCTGGTTGGCTTAGCGCTGAACGAGGGCCAATATCAGGCAGTTTTGCCTAGGCTCTTTGCACTACTTAAAGGGGAGGTGCTTTGTTGCAGAAGAGCAAGTAGAGCAGAGATTGTAGAGCAAGCCATGGCACAGCAACTTAGGAAGCGAGCAAGAAGGTTTTCAGATGCTACACTGGAGGCCTTGGTCCTGGCATTGCAATGAAGGCGGGCTGTCCTGTAATCACAGGGAAGCAAGAGGCCATCCAAGGCCATTTGCAGAAGGTTGTGGGAGGAGATTGTTGACTCCGTCATGGCCACCAGTTTGGGCCCAAGGACCTGGATCCATGCTGAAAAAAGTTTCATGATTTTGCATGGCAGGCCAAGGTGAGTGAATGCTTCAGAAAATACCATATCCCACCATCTGCACCACTAACCTCACACACTGCTCAATGCACCACACCGCCATCACTCACCTACCAACAATCTCTAACTCTCACCACTCATACCTCACAATCATAGCTTCACTTCACCCTCACAACCTTACCACTGCTGCAACACTCACACCCACATCTCACGCCTTGCACACACTGACAGCTATTCAACTATGTCAGCCACATCACCCAAACTCATTGCACCACACTCAATGACACACTTCCCTTGCAGACAAAAGTGGAACATAACAGGAGGGAGCGACGGCAGATAGGAGGCGGCCAAGCCACAATAGAGAACCTGACCGACCGGAGGAATCCGTGCTTGAAATTATTGGAGGGGCAGTAATGGAGTCTGTGGCCAGCGGAGACGTTAAAGCCGTTGTTGATGATGATGGTATGGTCATACCTAATCTTTCTTCTCACATCCCACTACCCCCTCATCCCACAATCTCTTCTCACTTACAAGCTGCTGATAGTTTATGCATGGATATCTTGCTTCCCCCCCCCCTTCACCGCAACACAACCCTTGTGCCTTTCTGCTTTCAGATACCCAAGAAATGCCTGCAAACCAGCCTGTCCCTCATGTTGAGCAAACTGAAGGAGACGAACAAGAAGAAGACGATGACACACCATCACTGCATTTGGCACTCGCAGACACCAGCTCAGAAAATGGCACTGTGTGGAATTTAGAGGGTAGTATAGAGGAGGGATCTGCACATGTTGAGTCACCGGGCACAAGTGGGCTGCAACCAGGCCAGGGAGAAAGGGTCGCTCGGGTGCCAGCTCCCCGGAGGGTGAGTTCGCGCATGAGTTCTGCTGCACAGGACTCAGATGATGACCTCGATGGGGCGGCCTTCAGGAAAAGGGTGGTGGGCACGCACACCGAAATGCTTGGTGCAATGGCAAGCCTGCCAGAGAGCCTCTTGTCAGTGTCAAGGAACATGGAGGAGTCCAGCTCCAATATTGGACGGAGCTTTGCGTCGAGCTTGGAGCCCATGATTTCCAGGATGGAAATAATGGACAACTTCAGGAGAGACCTTGTGGACTCAGTATGATGCTGCGTGTGATGGGCTATGTCGCGGCTTCCATTGCAGCACAGGTGGAAGCGACCCAACATCTCAGTGCTGCAGTGGAAGCGCAGACTTTCTGCCTCGCAAGCTCAGACTGGTGCCATTGTCGCTAGGTTTAAGAGTGTCGAAAGGGGCTTGCAGGGTGTTGCAGCAGGCCAGCAATCTGTCCTCCTAAAGATTGCTAAGAATGCTGAGGCGCTGCCCTGGTGGAGTGGCAATGAGTCTGTGGAGCACGAACCTGCTGTCCTCTCTCAGAATGACAGCATTCCTACTCCCACCACTGCCACTCCGCCATTGCCCTTGCCACTGCCTATCAGCCAGCCAGCCCAGACTGCTGTCTCCCACCCCCCAATGCCGAGGTGGTGCAGTCTACAGCCGGGCCATTCTAGGTCCACAGCTGCTCGAGGTCATCCTACAAGGCCATCTGTAGTCTCCTCCCCTGAACGTCAGCAGCCTTCCATCAGTCATGCTGCAGCCACTGGGGGAGCACTGCGTAGGAGCACTAGAGTAAGTAAAGGCACACTGAAGACAGGCACTAAGGGAATGCACACGGGTGAATAGATAATGCCATTTTGATTGCATTTGGATAAATTCATGATTTTTGTTTGGAATGTGTGTTTTCGGCTGGCTTTCATTTCAGCTTTGTGACCAGGAGGATGCTGTGATGTTCTGTGACAGAACGATGGTATGATGGGGAAGTGGTGAGCAACGGGGATCTGGGCTTTCATTCACTCGAATCGGAGTCTGACAAAGCATTCACGGACAGTCCATCTGGAACGGGGATTTGCTGCCTGCCTCCTCCCTCCCTCCGCTTCCTCTTCCTCCTCCTCCTCCTTCTCCTCATCCTCTTCCTCCTCCTCTCCCTCCTCTTGAGGTGGTCCCGCAATCCTTGCTGGCAAGGGCTGCATCCTCAGAATGGCCAAGATGTGAAGCATGCACCAGACCACCATGAAATGGGACAGCTGCTCCGGCGAGTACCGGAGGACTCCTTCGAGCAGTCAAGGCAGCAGAACCATTGCTTGAGCGCCCCGATGGTCTGCTCGATGATGTTCCTGGTAGCAGCATGGCTGTCATTATATGAGTGCTGGCCATGAGTGGTGGGGAGTCATCAGCTAGGTGCAGAGCAGATAGCCCTTGTCTCCGAGTAGCCACCTCAGGTTTGGTGTGGTGGCTGGAAAATTGCTGGCACACCGGACTGATGCAGGATGAAGGCATGATGACTGCTGCCAGGATGGTGGGCATTAACCATCAGGACGCGCTGGGCGTGGCAACACAACAACTGCACATTAAGTGAGTGGTAGCGTTTGCAGTTACGGAACATTTCAGGATTGGTATACGTTGCCTGCAAAGCCACGTGTGCAAAGTCGATGGCGCCCTGCACCATAGGGAAGCCCGCTATCCTGGCAAAGCCACATGCGTGCCTGTCCTGCTTCTCTCTGTTCATAGAAAAGACAATGAAGTCCCTTCTCCTGGTGTAGAGAGTCTCTGTGACTCCCGGATGCAGCGATCGATGGCGAACTGGGAGATGTTAGCTACGACTCCTGCAGCAGACTGGAAGGATCCGCTGGCGAAGAAATTGAGGGCCACGGTGAACTTGAAGGCCACTGGGAGAGCCACGGTCGCCCTGCTCTGAGGCTGCTGGTCTGGTTGCAGGAGGTGGTGGAGTTCTGTGACCACCTTCTTGCTGAAGTAGAGCCTCCCAATACACTGCTTCTTGTTTAAGTGGGGATAGGAGAAGTGCTCTCGGAAGACTCTAATTGGGCGAGGCCTCTTGTTGAGAGCCCTCCTGGCCTTCCTCCTCCTCCCTCTCTGCGCATCTTCTCTTCTTCGCTGCCTCCGCTCCCTCTCCCGAAGATACTCGAGCGCGAGGCGACTGCCAGTAGAGCCCCCATGACTGTGAGCAAGCGGTGTGAGCAGAAGCCTTTAAATGAGAATCAAGGCGTTCCCCACTTGCAGCAACATTCCCTGTCACCTCAGCAACTTTAAATAACTGTAGAACGCTCCAACCAGTTGCACAAACTTACACAGAGCCAGTACAAATGAAAAAGCAAGTCAGCTACAAGTTGTTGATGATCCCTTGAAATATTGCTGGTGGGGGGGGTCCTTCCTGCTGCTGAACGTATGTTCAGCTGCTTGTGATTTGAAGATGGCTTTAAAGGATGTACAAAATGGCAGAGCATGTGTCAAATCAGCATTGCACATTCATTGACGTCATGATCTGCCTCATTTCCATATCTGCAACGAGCGTAGGCAACGGCAGCGCTGCCAACCTGCCCAAAATTGCTGCCGGCACCAGAAGCAGGTCGAAGTGAGACGGCCACCATTTTTTCTTCCAAACCTGCCTTAATGCCCGGCGCAAATGGGTCCAATTTCCCGGCAAATCTCCAACAATAATTAAAATCTGAAGGAATGAGACTCCAGGCTTGCTAAAGTTACTGTTCAGTGCCAGAGAGGTTGTTTGGCAGGAATTAAGAATTACCACGCCTTTAAAAGGGACTTGGACTGGAATGGACAAGTGTAACTTCTTATGGCATGTTTAGTCCGTATCTACAATATCAGACAGGAACTTCATGCCGTTCAATACATTTGAATGGGGAGCCAGACGGTGAGATGTCATTTTCGTACAGATTATGGAGGAATGGCGCATCTCGAACAGCAACTTCCAGATTTTTTGCGCTTAACTGCGCATCTCCGCTCGCCGGAAGTTGCTGTCTGATTTGCACATAAATGACGGTGAGTGCTGCTAGTCTCACTGCTACTTTCACAGCAAAATCTAGGCTGTTATCTTTTCCCATAATCCTACCTGTAACCTACACCTTTTTTCTATCAGAACTATTGTGTGTACATTTGTAACAATTGAGGGTCAGTGTCACCTAGTAGAGTTTTGTGAAAATTATCAGACTTCCTAATGGGATCGGGCATTGATTACTGATGCAGCAACTATTCAATGTAAAGTCAAAGTCAAAATTAAAACAAGAAAACTGCATAACGGAAATTCACACTTTTTTTAAATTCATTCATGGGATGTGGGCGTTGCTGGCAAGGCCAGCATTTATTGCCCATCCCTAGTTGCCCTTGAGAAGGTGGTGGTGAGCTGCCTTCTTGAACCGTGTAACTTGCTAGGCCATTTCAGAAGGCAGTTAAGAGTCAACCACATTGCTGTGTCTGGAGTCACATATAGGCCAGACCGGGTAAGGACGACAGATTTCCTTCCCTAAAGGACATTAGTGAACCAGATGGGTTTTTATGACAATCCAATAGTTCATGGTCACCATTACTGATACTAGCTTTTTATTCCAGATTTATTTAATTGAACTTAAATTCCCGAGCTGCCACGGTGGGATTTGAATTCACATCTCATTAGTCCAGGCCTCTGGATTACTAGTCCAGTAACATAACCACTATGCTACCGTCCCCTTATTTTACACAACTGCTACAGTATAAACATTCCTCAGCAACCAAATGTCTGGCATCAAACTGCTACAGGGATGGAGTTTTACCCCAGACTTGTCAAAACTAAGTCAATTCCTCCTGAAGTACAGAAAGCTGTGATGAAATTATTTACCATGGCTGAAAAATAATTAAGCTAGCCAAATGTAGTGTGATTGGTCCAACCCTATTTACAGCTACACTTCAACTGTTTTGAATTCTAATGAGTGGTTTTACTAAATCTTAGTAATCCACACCACACTGGAAGGTGCACATCACCAGACTACAGAAAAGCTGTTTATGACGGGTTTATAGAACCTCTGAGAATTTATGACAGCGCAGTGGATGCATCAATGGAGACTTTCTTTGTGTAGCTGTGACCCCTCAAGGTTATCCTTTGCACCGACACATTATGTGCATATAATTTATTTTTCAAACTTAGTCTGTTGGTTAGATTAATTAAATTTCTGATTTAAAAGAAAATGACAAGGAGCAATTTTGAAATTGTTACTTTAAACATCTTTGCTACTTGAAACGTGCCATCTAAACTATAGTGTTTCTATGTAGACTTTTAAAATCAATCAAACGCTTAGCACACACCCACTTTGTAACGTATGTATTTTTAAAAATTTGTCACAGTTCATTGAAGAGATGGATTAGGCAGTAACACTGTAGTTACACATTAAAGGCAGAATCAAATGATAAATACAATACATGAATATGGTATTTAATTGAACCACCACTGCAGGACGGTGCGTGACAAAGTAGAACCATGCTGCTATTAATTATTCTGCTTGAAAGAAAGTACGCACAAAGCTTTGAAAGCTGCCTGGAAAATCCTTCCATAAAAGACCCAATCCTTCCATAAAAGACCCAAATGCATCTCTATGAAATGTGGGATTGCAGCCATGCTATAACCTCAGTAGTCAACATTTTCATTTTAAAAATTATTTTATCTTTGTTTTTAATTAAACGAAGATTAAAAAAAATAAGTAAAGGAAATTCAGAGCTAGACAAGATCAACAATGGCATTTTTAAAAATAATGTTATCGTACCCTCTTTTCCTTTATCTCTGTAAAATGTAATGTTATCTGCACAGTTAGAAATGAGCAGGACCTTCCCTCAGGTATACTGCACAGAGGAGGCCTGCTACAAATGAGGTCAACTGGTCTTTCAGACACATGAAACGCTTAGTGGAATCCACTGTCACCGTCAGTGTCATACTACATACTAAAGTGCAGCAAAGACAAAGTTAAGCAATGTTACTCCGGATGAGTACAAGATTATACAGTGACAAGTCAAAAAGAAACTGGAGTGCAAAGATAAAACTGGAAAGAGACATAGTAGTGTGTAAAAAGCAAAGCAAAAACATCTTCCAATCCTATAACAGCAAAGGGCTAGTCAGGCAAGAAGTTAGAACCCTGAGGGAACCATAGAGAGTCGAGTATGAGGACGAACACAAGATAGTTAACACACTACTTGACGAGATCTTTTTTTTTAAACCAGGGAGGGGACTAAAAATAATCCATCCAACATCAAACATGTGTCACAACAGCCCTGTGGCTCTTGACATTAGTGAAACAGAAGTTCCAAATAGGTTGAAAATAATGTATGAAAATAACCTAATAGCTAACAGTCAACATGGCTGGGTAGATCTTGCTTGACCAATCTCAGGGAGTTTTTTTGAGGAGTAATGTCACAATCTGATGGTGCAAACCCTTGTGACGTCATGCACCTTGACGTTCAAAAGGCCTTTGATAAAGTACTATATTAGAGAATTCTTTATAACATCTGGTCTGTGGCTGCCAAGGGTGAAATATAGATGTGGATTCGTAACCTCCTAAAGGGGAGGAATCAGAGGGTAGTCATAAGGAGTGCTAGGTCACACGGGGATGAAGTATTGAGTGGGGTGCTCCAGATGTCTGTGCGGAGATCCCTCCTGCTCCTGGTATAGATAAAGGACCTGGAATCACAGTAGTTAAATTCACAAGATGACACAAAACTAGGGGGAACCGTGAATTCAGAGGAGTGAACAGGATTTTAAAAAGAGCTGAATAAGGTAACAAAATTCAATAGGGATAAATGTAAGATATTGCATACTGAAAATAAAAAGTAGCAAGAAAACTGCATTCGGTAAATGGCAAGGAGAAGTTGAAAGAGACCTAGGTGCATCACTCACCATGTCTGAACAATTAGAGGCAACAAGGAACAAAGCAAATAAGGTCCTGCGTTATATTGGCAAATGAGTTGAATTCAAATTCAAAAAGGTTATGCTGAAGTTGTACAATACAATTCTCTGGCCAGGCCACATGTAGTCTGTTCACGGCAACATAAGGATGCAATCCAGTCATTGTGGAGAACAATGAAGCTGATTTACATTGCTAGAAGAGCTATGTATGGTTAGGGTACTCAGCTAGCAACCTGGAGGTTCAAATCCTACCATGGCACATCGCAAATTGAATTCAATAAATCTGGTAATTTGTGGGCTGGCATCAGAAAAGTTGACCATAAAAGCTGCTGGATTGTCCTAAAAATCCAACTAGTTGGGTCCTAATGTCCTGCAGGACCCCTGCCTGACTGGCCTACACATGACTTCAGTTGCCTCTTAATACCCTGGACTAGCAGGCCACTCAGGTTTTAGCATAATTGCTTCAATAAGGCAGCCCCATCACCATCTTCTAAAGGGCATTTAGGGATGTGTAATAAATGCTGCCTTGCCAGCGTCACCCACATGCCAAGAACAAATTTAAATAGTTAGGGCTTTTCAGCCTTGGAGAGATATCTGAGAGGGGACTTTTTAAGAGTTACGCAAGATACTTAATGGAATAATAAACTGAAATGAATACTTTCAGGATACATTAATGCAGCAGGACAAGAGGGTACAGGTACAGTATTGTGATGAGAATATTTAGAACAGATATACAGAGGGTGATCAACAGCTGGTATGGGCTGCCAGGAATAGCAACTGAGACCAAGGTACTGGATATTAGGGTTCTAATTTTGGGAGGATGAGACCAAATGGTCACTGCTTAATTATTCTATTAAGAAAATAAATAACTCAGAATGAGAGAAAGCCCATTTCTTCCCTAGACCATGGATAATCTATCTGATCATCATGGACTCTGTCACACCCGCTGAATCACCAGAAAAAGGCCCTGCAGAAATACTCCCGATCCCTGAAACAAACTCCAGAATATTCATCCAGCCTCACATCTTAGAGTCTCAGGGCAGCTAACATCTTAGAGTGTAGGTGACATGAATCTTGTCATTCATGTATGAAGTAATACTGGGTGGCCTGCTGGTGGCGCTGTCCAGAGAGAGTATAAATACTCAGGCATGGGCCCAGCTTGCTTAGGACATTCCTCAACAGGAACTAGTGAAGGACACAACTAGATCTCCATGTTAAAAAACAGTTGTATAAAGCCTTGTTTAATACTCAGACCAAGTGCCTAGTAGTTTTCTTACTTCAGTAGGTACTTCGAGTACAAAAGTATGTCTAACATAGACCCATGACCAACATTGTGATACACATAGGCTTGGAAATTCTGCTGTGTCTTTGGCAGGAGACCAGTGGAATACAGCCATTTATTCCTTTTCTCTGGGACTTCTGCTGATCACCTGCCGCAGTTACAGTGGGAGACTGGGAGAACCTCACGGAATTTCAGGGACATAATATATGCTGAACACTGACTAGAAATCTCCCAATGAGGTTACAGCCAGCTCTATCAGTGGGTCTTCTTCTTTTCTTCTTCTTAGGCAGTCTCTCTGAACCAAGGATGACTTGCTTCCACACTAAAAATGAGTTCTCAGGTGACTGATGAGTCCAATGCGGGACCTACGGTCTCTGTCACAGGTGGGGCAGACGGTGGTTGAAGGGGCGGGTGGGTGGGGTGCTTGGGTTGACGTGCGCTCCTTCCGCTGTTTGCGCTTGGCTTCCGCTTGCTCCCGCCGAAGAGACTCGAGGTGTTCGGTGCCTTCCCGGATGCTTCTCCTCCACTTTGTGCAGTCTTGGGCCAGGGATTCCCAGTAGTCGGTGGCGATGTTGCACTTTTTCAAGGAGGCTTTGAGGGTGTCCTTGAAGCGTTTCCTCTGCCTACCTGGGGCTCTCTTGCCGTGTCGAAGCTCCGAGTAGAGCGCTTGTTTTGGGAGTCTCGTATCGGGCATGCAGATGATGTGGCCCGTCCATCAGAGCTGATCGAGCGTGGTCAAAGCTTCGATGCTGGGGATGTTGGCCTGAGCGAGAACACTGATGTTGGTGCACCTATCCTGCCAATGGATTTGCAGGATCTTGCAGAGGCAGCATTGGTGGTACCGCTCCAGTGCTTTGAGGAGCCTGCTGTACATGGTCCATGTCTCTGAGGCATACAGGAGGGCGGGTATTACTACTGCTCTGTAGACCATGAGCTTGGTGCCGGGTTTGAGGTCCTGGTCTTCAAACACTCTCTTCCTCAGGCGACCGAAGGGTGCACTGGCACACTGAAGGCGGTGTTGGACTTCGTCATCGACGTCTGCCCTTGTTGACAGTAGGCTCCCGAGGTATGAAAAGTGGTCCACATTGTCCAAGGCCTCGTCATAGATTTTGATAATTAGGGAGCAGTACTGTGTGGCGAGGGCAGGTTGGTAGAGGACCTTTATCTTACGGATGTTTAGTGTAAGGCCCATGCTCTCGTACGCTTCGGTGAAGGTGTTGACGATGGTTTGGAGTTCGGCCTCAGAGTGTGCGCAGACGCAAGCGTCGTCTGCATACTGTAATTCGATGACAGGGGATGGGACGACCTTGGATCTGGACTGGAGGCGACGGAGGTTGAACAGTTTCCCGTTTGTTCTGTAGATTAGCTCCACTCCAGCAGGGAGCTTACTGAGGGTGAGATGGAGCATACCAATATGGACTGCTGTGACAAAGACCCGGTGTAAAGGGGCTATCCACTGCTCTTTCAGCAAAATTATGATGGAGGAGTGGGACTGGCTGCAGAGAAATGCCGGGCCATAGTCTGTTTTTTGTAAATCATATGTGGGAAATGCCAGTGAAAATAAAATAAGAATCTTAGGGGGGTAATTTTAACCCCCAAGGACGGGTGGGTTGGGGGTGGGTGAGAGGTAAAAATAACTTAAATCTCAAACCCGACTCCAACCCACCTCCAACTTCCAGTTTTAATGGAGGTGGGTCGGGGGCGGGCGACCAATCCACTCTCAGGAGGCGGGTCCATCAGTAAAATCTTTTAAGGAGGCAGCGTGCCTCCATTTTAACAGGATTTTTATTTTTAACCGAGATGTCTGTGCGGGGTTTCCTGGGGCTGGGGAATCCCAGTCGGTAAAAGGAGGCGTGAAGGGCCGGATCCATGAGGTAACTGCAATGACAGCACTGCTTGTGGGCCACAAGGAGCAAGAATGTTTCCTCCAGGCCCAACAAGCAAACCACTTTACACACCCCGAGATTGGCTGACAACCCCCAACCTTGCGATCTCCGACTCCTACCCCACCAATCTCCGACTCCCCCCAACCCCGTGATCTCCAACTAGCCCCCCCTCCCCCCTTACAATCTCCTACTTACCTGGCATCCGCTCTCCGGCTACTTTCCCGCCCGATAGGCTGGCAAGCCTGTCAATCAGACTGGCTGTCAGGTGGGAAACCTACTGGAAACATTTTAATGACGTCCTGCAGTTAATTTCTGCAGGACGTCCGGGAAACCCGTCCGGAAATCTTCCCCACCCCACCCCCCCTCCGCCCTCCACCCCCTGCTCTCGCCACGGCCCCGAGTAAACATCGGGCTCCATATGCGTCCACCATGGCTCAGTCATAGAATTGTGTGTCAGATCATTTATCAGGCTGCTGATATGCACTCGCTGGCAGATTCTGAGAAGGTTACAGTTAGGGCAGGTGATTTGCATGGCATGATATCCTGCAACTAATGCTGCAAAATTCCTACACTTACAATGCCCAGCATGATTTGCAGCCTATATACCACCAATTTGTATTAAAAAAATCACAGAGGCGCTGAAAATGGCAGTTTATGAGCAGATCTGAGTGGTAATAAATCACTTGCTCCAGTTACACTGCAGAACAATGGAACGATCATAGGATCCCTGATATTAAAAGCCCACGTGGGGGCTTAAAAAAATTCCATTTCCGGATTAAGGCTCTTGACACTTCCACTAGCTCAAGGACAAAATCCGGCCCAAATATAATCTGAGTCCTCTGTGTGCAAAATTGTTTAACATTTAGGAGGGAAAATTCAACTTTAGAGGGGGCAAAAAATAGGCGGCAGCAGATCGGCCACCCGTTGAATTCAATGGAAATGAGAATCGGGCAGGGTGTATAAGGCCAGCTGATCCATTACAACTTGTTTTGCACCCCCACTGAAATAGAATTTTCCTCCCATCTAATTTGCTCCAACAACTGTTCAGTCGACGCATCTTACACTTTCATCAGCTAACTCTGGAACGTAACTTTTACTTACTCTCAATTTTCTTACTTCATAAAGTATACACCAGGCTCTCCGGTTTCTTTTAATAGCTTTTGCTTTCTTAGCATTGAACTGAATGTCGGTGCGAGGTAGATTTAGGAATTTCAGAGGTAAACAGGGAATAAAGCAATTGACCTATTTTACCAACAGATTTAAGATATGACATACTTGATACGGCAGTATTACAAGTTCTATGTTGTCGATAGGCATTCAGTGTTCTTCCACTATTGTGATTCACTCCCATTGAATAATCCACTGCACTACTCTTTTTTTTTAAACCAGTTTAACATATGTAAATATAAAAGCTTTGCATCACTGCTCATTCTGTGCTGTACCTGTACATGTTGGAGGATCAGGTTGCCAGAAGAATCTATTGTCCAGCTGCACGCACATGATTTTAGCAGTTCCTTGTAACTGATAACCTGGGTCACACTGGAAAGTCATGGTATCTCCGGGCTCTCTGCTGTCCCCACTTCTAGTGCCATTCTGAGGAACTCCAGCATCATTGCAGGTAGTTGCTGTTGAAGCTGTATGAAGAAAAGGTTATTATTTTAAAAATGGAACAAACATTACCCTTCCGTCCTTATGAGACGCTTCCTGCTTTTTCAATTATATAATCTATGAGTTGCTAATTTTATTTTTGAAGGGGCTTAGTGAGGGTGAAGCAGCATTCAAAGAATCACGTCATTTTCTTTACTCTCGCTTCGGAGTCAGAAGGTTGTGGGTTCAAGTCCCACTCCAGAGACTTGAGCACAAAAGTCTAGGCTGACACTCCAGTGCAGTACTGAGGGAGCGCTGCACTGTCGGAGGTGCCATCTTTCAGATGAGACGTTAAACCGAGGCCACGACTGCTCTCTCAGGTGATGTAAAAGATCCCAAGGCACTACTTTGAAGAGAGCAGGAGAGCTATCCCCGGTGTCCTGGGCCAATATTTATCCCTCAACCAACATCACTAAAACAGATGATCTGGTCATTATTACATTGCTGTTTGTGGGAGCTTGTTTTTTTTTATTCGTTCCTGGGATGTGGGCGTCGCCAGCAAGGCCAGCATTTATTGCCCATCCCTAATTGCCCTCGAGAAGGTGGTGGTGAGCCGCCTTCTTGAACCACTGCAGTCCGTGTGGTGAAGGTACTCCCACAGTGCTGTTAGGGAAGGAGTCCCAGGATTTTGACCCAGCGACGATAAAGGAACGGCGATATATTTCCAAGTCAGGATGGTGTGTATCTTGGAGGGGAATTTGGAGGTGATGGTGTTACCATGTGCCTGCTGCCCTTGTCCTTCTAGGTGGTCGAGGTCGCGGGTTTGGCAGGTGCTGCCGAAGAAGGCTTGGCGAGTTGCTGCAGTGCATCTTGTAGATGGTACACACTGCAGCCACGGTGCGCCGGTGGTGGAGGGAGTGAATGTTTAAGGTGGTGGATGGGGTGCCAATCAAGCGGGCTGCTTTGTCCTGATGGTGTCGAGCTTCTTGTGTGTTGTTGGAGCTGCACTCATCCAGGCAAGTGGAGAGTATTCTGACTTGTGCCTTGTAGATGGTGGAAAGGCTTTGGGGAGTCAGGAGGTGAGACACTCGCCACAGAATACCTAGTCTCTGACCTGCTCTTGTGGCCACAGTATTTATGTTGTGCACAAATTGGCTGTCGCATTTCCTACATTACAACAGTGACTACACTTCAAAAATTACTTCATTGGCTGTAAAGCGCTTTGGGTCATCCGGTGGTCGTGAAAGGTGCTATATAAATGCAAGTCTTTCTTTCTTTTTCACAAATGCTATTATGGTTTGAGCTTCTTGAAACAGCGTTTTCTCATTCAAATGGCCTTATAACAGCCTCCAATGGGAGGACCCTGCCCCTGATGGTCTGAAACTTACGTTTTTCACTCTCTGCTATACTGAGTTACTTGATCACAGTGAATTGCTGACTGATCTACACGCAGGATGCTCATTACATCGCCTCTCAAAGTGGAAATATCAAATACTAGTTCCACTTTACACAAACCACTGATTGAATTTATTTACAATTGGACAATTCACAGAAGCAAAGCTACAGACAAAATACAAAACTGCGCAACTAGCAATTTATAATACATACACCTAGGATAATTGTTTCAGAGTTTATTTAATCTCCGCTCCTTTCAGCAACCTCTTGTGAAATGTGAGTGGCTGTTCATTGAGTTCTTTGTACCCTTAAAGAATATTGGCCAAAAGCCAGAACTAAAAACAATCACCCAGCCCTAGGGCCTTTATTCATTTGGTCTCCTTTGATGTAGGAGCAATCTCTCTGAAGATTTGTTTTTATCAATCAACTTGGTTACAAAACACACACAAGTGTGACAAGGTAATTGGTTGATGTATTCACATGTGACCGCAACCACCCTCGAAAATTAAACAATGGGCAATGTTTTCGGGAGGCCGACATCACAAGATCGCAGATGCAAACAACATCCCTGTCGAACAACCAATCTTAAATTTCCTAGGAACAAATTATCAGCTGTACCACACTGCTGAGGACAATTTCTTACCTTTCAAAGATAGTTGATTAATTAAATTAATATAGGATTGAGTGTTTGGACCCCTTTGAAGCACTGCACCGGGCTACCCATACCCAGGTTGCAGAGTTGCCAACCTCCCACATCACAATCCCTACTTACCTTGCCGAGGACCGTAGGACCGTTTCCATGGGTCCCCGGCAACGTCCTTAGCTCCACCCCACCAATTTTGACTCCCGCCCACCGGCGGTGACATCATTCCCACTGGCTTCGGGTGGGAGTCAGAGTTAGGGCATGCAAATAAGGCCTGGGAGTTAAAATTTCCTGGGCTTTACGCTCCGGGGGTGGACCAGACCGTTCGATGCCCCCCCTTTGGCCTTTGCACCCCGATTCCTGCTCCGAGTTAAAATCAGCCCTTAAATCCAAGACAGCATCCCGCCTGGCACTCACCCACCATGTGTAAATGTGCTGAACCCGGAAAAACAGCCGGATCAGCGGCGCTCAGATTGGGTGTATGTGAGACACGTACTGGGAAAATCGGGGAGAGGTGGGTGGAGGTCAGAAAATCTGCCCCAGTGTCTCTTTAAGCAATAATGTGTAACCGTTCTCACCATAGAAAGATGGTTGTTTTGGGCTGGGGGAAAGAAGGATGAACTTTCAAACAACTGTTCCCCCGAGCATGCCAAGAATGTACTGCAACCACAGCATATATTTTATAATCTAAACTTCAGTGATGTAGTTTAAAAAATAAAAGCAGCACGGTTAATATAATGGGTAAAGTAAAATAGTTATGTGTTTTACTTCAGTGACACCCTAAGTACCAGTCGAGATTATTTTCATTCACAGCAGTCTCTATAGCAGCTTCTCTCTCCTATGGGCTCTTGAATTCTGCATCATAGGCTCTCCCTCCGACCTTTTGAGTTGCAGCAAAGGAAAAAAATAATTATCCGAAGTGCTCTAAAAACAGTCTGTGTATGAAGCAATTATCATTCCATTTCTATTATATCATCCCTCTTTTTTCAAATAAAACACAAATCCAAACTGGTTAAATACACAACCTTATTCGAGTTTAAACTACCAAACATTCTCCTTTCAGATAGTCCTATTAGAGCACTCAAGTAATTGGTCATTTATTGGCAGCCATATCTAACAATAACTTTGGGTGGCTGTTAATTCAATTAGAGTGTTTCCCTCTTGCTGGTAGCTTTTTCTCTATCCAAGGAGAAGACTGCAGTCGTTTGTTTCGAAGTTTTCTTGACTTTAGGGATTGTGAGTTACTCTGAACACCCAGACTTTCTGAGATAGATTCCAATAATAAACAAGCTGTACTTTTGTTCGGGTCCAGACATATAATCATCTGGCATTCTGTAGATCGATCAGGAGATGAGTTTTGCACATTCTTCACTCCATAATACTGAGGAGTCACTTCCTTCAGGCAAAGTACCTTTCCTCTGCTGATTGCTGCGTGGCTCAGAGAGTAGTGTGGGAGGCAGGGTTTTGCTTCATGGGGCACTGGCACCAGTACTGGGGAAAGAGGGAGCTGTTCCGTTGGGACGGGCTCCACTTAAACCGGGTGAATCGAATAACTAGGGCAGTAGACAGAGCTTTAAACTAATGAAGGTGGGGAGGGGGTGGTGGGAGGATTTAGGAAAGAGTAAATTTAAAAGCAGCAAGAGAAATGTCAAGGCTCCAGAGCAGAGTAGAGTTTTGAGTAAAAATAAGCAGAGTGGGTCAAGAAGGGACAGAGAGAGTAACATCAATGACTGAGGTGACATCAGGGAAAAATAGAAATAAGTCAAAGCTAAAGGCACTATATCTGAATGCTCAAAGCATTTGCAACAAAACAGATGAATTAATAGCACAGGTAGAAATGTGGAAGAGGAATTCCTAGAGTGTATACGGGATGGTTTCCTGGACCAATATGTCGAGGAACCAACTAGAGATCAGGCCATCTTAGACTGGGTATTATGTAATGAGAAAGGATTGATTAACAATCTTGTTGTGCGAGGCCCCTTGGGGAGCAGCGATCATAATATGATAGAATTCTTCATCAAGATGGAGAGTGAAGTAGCAGTTGACTTAGAGACTAGGGTACTGAATTTAAATAAAGGAAACTATGATGGTATGAGGCACGAGTTGGCTAGGATGGATTGGGGAATGTTACTTAAAGGGTTGACGGTGGATAGGCAATGGCAAACATTTAAAGATCGCATGATGAACTACAGAATTTGTTCATCCCAGTTTGGCATAAAAATAAAACAAAAAGGTGACTAAACTGTGGCTAACAAGGGAAATTAGGGATAGCATAAGATCCAAGGAGAAGACATATAAATTGGCCAGAAAAAGCAGCAAACCTGAGGATTGGGAGCAGTTTAGGCTTCAGCAAAGGAGGACAAAGGGATTAATTAAGAGGGGGAAAATAGAGTATGAGAGTAAGCTTGCAGGGAACATAAAAACTGACTGTAAAAGCTTCTAAAGATATGTGAAGAGAAAAAGATTGGTGAAGTCAAGCATAGGTCCCCTTGCAGTCAGATTCAGGGGAATTTATAACGGGGAACAAAGAAATGGCAGACCAATTAAATACATACTTTGGTTCTGTCTTCACAAAGGAGGACACAAATAACCTCCCATAGATGTCGGGGAACATAGGGTCTAATGAGAGGGAGGAACTGAATGAAATCAGTATTTGTAGGGAAATGGTGTTTGGGAAATTGACGGGATTGAAGGCTGATAAATCCCCAGGGCCTGATAATCTACATCCTAGGGTACTTAAGGAAGTGGCCCTAGAAATAGTAGATGCATTGCTGGTCATCTTCCAAAATTCTATAGACTCTGGAACAGTTCCCATGGATTGGAGGGTAGCTAATGTAACCCCACTATTTCAAAAAGGTGGCAGAGAGAAAACGGGGAATTATAGACCGGTAAGCCTGACATCGGTAGTGGGGAAAATGCTAGAGTCCATTATAAAAGATGTAATAGCAGAGCACTTGGAAAACAGTGACAGGATCGGACAAAGTCAACGTGGATTTACAAAAGGTAAATCATGCTTGACTAATCTACTGGAATTTTTTGAGGATGTAACTGGTAGAATAGACAAGAGAGAACCAGTGGATGTGGTATATTTGGACTTTCAGAAGGCTTTCGATAAGGTCCCGCATAAGAGATTAGCGTGCAAAGTTAAAGCACATGGGATTGGGGGTAAGGTACTGACTTGGATAGAAAACTGGTTGGCAGACAGGAAGCAAAGAGTTGGAATAAACGGGTCTTTTTCCGAGTGGCAGGCAGTGACTAGTGGGTACCGCAGGGATCGGTGCTAGGACCCCAGCTACTCACAATATATATTAATGATCTAGACATGGGAACTAGATGTAATATCTCCAAGTTTGCAGACGACACAAAGCTGGGTGGGTGTGTGTGCTGTGAGGAGGATGCAGAGAAACTCCAGTATGAGTTGGACAGGTTGGGTGATTGGGCAGATGCATGGCAGATGCAGTATAATGTGGATAAATGTGAGGTTATCCACTTTGGTGGCAAAAACAGGAAGGCAGATTATTATCTGAACAGCAATAGATTGGGAAAAGGGGAAGTGCAACGAGACCTGGATGTCCTTGTGCACCAGTCGCTGAAGGTAAGCATGCAGGTGCAGCAGGCGGTTAAGAAGGCAAATGGTATGTTGGCCTTCATAGCGAGAGGATTCGAGTACAGGAGCAAGGATGTCTTGCTGCAGTTGTACAGGGCTCTTGGTAAGACCACACCTTGAGTATTGTGTGCAGTTTTGGTCGCCTTATCTGAGGAAGGATGTTCTTGCCATGGAGAGAGTGCAGCGAAGATTCACCAGACTGCTACCTGGGATGGCAGGAATGATGTATGATGAGAGATTGGGTCGATTAGGCTTATATTCGCTCGAGTTTAGAAGAATGAGAGGAAATCTCATTGAAATTTATAAAATTCTAACAGGACTAGACAGACTAGATGCAGGAAGGCTGTTCCCGATGGCGGGGGAGTCCAGAACCAGGGGTCACAGTCTAAGGATAAGGGGTAAGCCATTTAGGACTGAGATGAGGAGGAATTTCTTCACCCAGAGAGTAGTGAACCTGTGGAATTCTCTACCACAGAAGACAGTTGAGTCCAATTCATTAAATATATTCAAGAAGGAGTTAGATATATTTCTTAAGGCTAAGGGGATCAAGGGATATGGGGAGAAAGCAGGGACAGGGTACTGAATTTGGATGATCAGCCATGATCGCATTGAATGGCGGTGCAGGCTCGAGCGGCCGAATGGCCTACTCCTGCTCCTATCTTCTATGTTTCTATGTTTCTAAATTAACAGGTTTCATCTAATAGCCATAATGGAGACGTGGTTGCAAAGTGGCCAAGGTTGGGAACTAAATTTTCCAGGATACATAACATTTAGATGAGATAGGCAAAATGGAAAAGGAGGAGGGGTAGCCCTGATAATAAAGGATGGGATAAAGACAGTAGAGAGAAAGGATCTTAGCTCTGAAAATCAAGAAGTAGAATCAGTTTGGGTGGACCTAAGAAACAGCAAGTGGCAGAAAACATGGGTGGCAGTGGTTGATAGGCCCCCAAACAGTAATTGTAATGTAGGGCAGAGTATAAATCAGGAAATTAGGGGCGCATGTAACAAGGGTAATACAGTAATCATGGGGGACTTTAATCTACATATAGACTGGGCAAACCAAATTTGCAGTAATAGTGTGGAGGATGAATTCATGGAATTTATGCAAGATAGTTTTCTAGATCAGTATTTTGAGGAACCAACTAGGGAACAAGCTATTTTAGATCTAGTATTGTGCAATCAGAAAGGGTTAATTAATAACCTTGTAGTAAAGGGGCCCTTAGGGAAGAGTGACCATAATATGAATTTCATATTAAGTTTGAAAGTGATTTTAGTTAAATCCGAAACTAGGGTCTTAAATCTAAACAAAGCAAACTACGTAGGTATGAGGGGCGAGTTGGTTAAGGTAGATTGGGAAACTACATTAAAAGGTAGGATGGTAGACAAGCAATGGCTAGCATTTAAAGAATTAATACATAATTTACAACAAATGTACAGTCCTTTCAGGCACAAAAACCCCACAGGAAAAGTGGTCCAACCGTGGCTAACAAGAGATGTTAAAGATAGTATTAGATCAAAGGAAGAGGCTTATAATGTTGCCAAAAAGAGCAGTAAGGATTTTAGAATTCAGCAAAGGAGAACCAAGAAACTTATAAAGAAAGGGAAAATAGAATATGAAAGTAAACTAGCGAGGGATATAAAAACAGACTGTAAAAGCTTCTATAGGTATGTAAAAAGGAAAAGATTAGTGAAAGTAAATGTGGGTACCTTACAGGCTGAGACTTGAGAAATTATAATGGGGAATAAGGAAATGGCAGAGAAATTAAACAAATACTTTGGGCTCGATTTTGCCAGTCTGGGCGGGCTGGGGCGTGACAGGTGGCATTCATGTCAGGACCCCAACTCCGAAGTGAAGTGGGGAAAAAGTGCGATTTTCCCCTAATTGGGCAATTGATTTCCAGCGTGTGGGAATCCCTGGCCCAATGAGTCTTTTCATACAGAAAGTCGCCTCCGATGACATCATCAATGCTGCTGGATTTAAGGCCTGCAAGCAGCCTTGCTTCTTCTGGAGACTGCAAACTTTATGGTGATTGTAGTAAGGACTTCATTGATCGACTATGTCCATCAGCAGGCAAAAGTGTGCTCCACGCTTCGATGAGCCCTCCCTCCAAGCTCTGGTGGAGGGAGCAAGATCGAATAAGGAGGTGCTCTTCCCTTCCTCAGGGAGAAAAAAGCCACCTCAGCAGACTAAAGCTGTGTGGCTGCAAGTGGCCCAGGAAGTCAACTCCATATCGATGAGCCGCAGAACCTGGCTGCAATGCAGGAAGAGGTTTCATGACCTTCTCCACACAGGAAAAGTGAGTATGACTTTCCCATCACCCTCAATCTGATCCCCATCGCCTCTCCTCACCAGCACTCTGCTTTGCTAACCTCTTCCTCCACACCCCACTTGACACTTACATCCATGCACCCTTACCCATTCCCTCTCTCTGTGGCCACATTCACTTAACTATTCGACCATGTAGCCCTCACACTCCCTATCACTGCGATGCAACAACAACAACAACAACTTACAACACACAGTCTGTGTGGAGTTTGCACATTCTCCCCGTGTCTGCGTGGGTTTCCTCCGGGTGCTCCGGTTTCCTCCCACAGTCCAAAGATGTGCGGCTTAGGTTGATTTGGCTATGATAAATTGACCCTTAGTGTTAGGGGGGGATTAAATACGTGGGGTTACGGGGATAGCAGGTGGGATATGTGCAGGCTCGATGGGCCGAAATGGCCTCTATCTGCACTGTGGGGATTCTGTGATTCTGTGACACAGGGAGGGCCCTTTGTCTCCTTCTAAGCATCTATGCTATGCATTCTCTACACTCACTCCTTCATTCTCACTCAAACTCCACTTGTGTCCCTCATTGCAGGAAAAGAGAGCCCACAATAAGAGGGAAAGAACCATGACAGGAGGAAGGCCACCCTCAGTAGCCCAGCTCACCGCCTGGGAGGAGGCGGCCCTGGAAATCACCGGGATCGAGGACAATTCCCAAGTGGGGGACGGACAGGCGGGTGCATCACAGCAAGCTGGTGACAGACTAATTTGGCATCTCTCTCATTGACATTGCATAAGTCACTGATAATGATTCTGATGCTCTAACAGATTGACTTATGGTCATCTGCACTATTCAATGTGCATGTAACCTTTACCTCACATCTCTAACTCTTTCCTTTACTCCCCCACAGGACCATCGACAGCCCCCATCCCCACTGTCCAGGAGCAAGAACCTGAGCTTCCAGACTCTTCAGAGGAAGCTGCAACCTCTGAGGGTGCAGCGTCAGCAGAATTCAGCGCACCCAGCACCAGTGCAGACACTCACACCTCGGTGGGACCTTCGGGATATAGAGTGGAGTTGTCACCTGGTGTATCACAGCTCACAAGTGAGCATCAGCAGATTGTGGAGACAGGATCAGCAGTGGAGAGTCCTCGTTGGAGGGCGCAGGACTCTGCCAGCTCGGCTCAGCTGCAGGTCGACCCTGTGCCTTTGGGTCCATCCAGAAGGAGAGCGGTGCTGGAACTCCAGGAACAGGTGCAGGAGTCTCTGGCAGGTTTTGTCTCCAGGGTCGCTGCGAGTGTGGAGCGAATGGAAGAGTCCATCGCAAACATGAGCAGAGCCTTTGTGGAGGCATTGGCGCATGAACGCATCACCGCAGAAAGGATGGCAACCTCCATGGAAAGGATGGCTAACTCCGTGGTAAGGCTGGCTACCGCAGAGGAGAGGATGGCTACGGTAGAGGAGAGGATGGCTACGGCCATGAAGGAGCTTAGTCACCAGGGTCTTGAAAACATGGTCATTGTTCAGAATAGAATGACATCTCTTGAGGAGTGATGGTCAGCTATTGAGCATAGAAACCAGACCTTCATGGAAGTCCTCTGGAGTAGGACTTCCAGTGCAGAAACGGGTCCTCATGGCCCCCCTGAAGTGCAGCAAGGTGCTGTCAAGCCACTTGCTAGCTCTGAACTGGGGCTGACCCATGAGAGGGATGTTGCTGGCAGACAAGGAAGTGGGGGCTCCTCTCCAAGCGCTCACATGACCATGCCACTGCAAAGCCCTTGGTCAGAGCCCCACCAGAGTCCTCACCCAACTGAGATGGGCGTCTCAGCCCCTGCACAGCCGCAGGAGCAGCAGACTGTTGCCGAGCCCTCACAGGTTCGCAACCCCAGAGGATGCCCGCCAAAGGCATCGAGACGGGAGCAGCAAGAAAGTGAGCAAGGGGCCTCCACATCTGCTGAAGCCACAGGGGAAGCACTACGTAGGAGCACACGTGAGAGGAAGATAAAGCACAAGCAGACACAAGGGTAGTCACTTGGGTGCTGTGATGTATTGTATTTGGACCAGCCATCCTTGTCATGGTGTCATAAACAGATTTGATGGCAAACTGTTGAAGTTGTGGCCTGTGTTATTTTGCAAATGGGACTTTCACATTGAGGGCTTAGGGCGCCTTGCAATTGTCAGTATGCTGGTCAGAGTGATAGGAATCCGCAGGTTCTTGTCCATTGTCGATGCTCTGGTAAGAAGGTGCGAGGCAAAAGTGTTTGATTGTGTAGGCTAAGCAAATCTGGCCAACAGGAGTGCGTCCCTTGCATCCCGGGCAGCAATGTGGTCGCGCGCTAGCACCTTCTGGCCTGTGCAGCTTCAGGTGGGTGAGCAGCAGCTTGGCACTCTTGTTGTTGCTCCTGCTGTTGGTGCTGCTGTTGTTCAGGGTCCTGCTGCTGCCGCGGCGGGTCTTCGTCCGAATCTGATGTCCAGGAGGAAAGGAAATAAATGGTTCCCATGCTTCTGCTATATACCTCAGTTGAGGAAGCGCTCAGGCAAGGTGGGGAGAGGGGTTTCCCAGGAGGTCACACTGGAGATGGGTCTCAGGCTCCAAACTTCCACAAAATGAGTAGGCCTGCCAAAAGATCCCCCAGACCTGAGACAACAAAGTTCTGCCACCTGCAAATGATGATTGCTGAAAACTCCTTTTTAATGATGGAGCTGCAGCTGTTAGTAAGCAGTCCACTTGTGAAGCAGCCAGGATTCACTGGCATGTTCCAGAGGAGGCGTGTAGGATGGGTGAAATGTCTAAAAATCAGAAAGGCCTCTCAAAATTGGATTATAGAGGCAATTAAGTGGTTGTTACGGGCTTTAAGGGCCTATCCCACCTCCAAGAGGCGGGATGGAAACGGGGTCTGAAACCTCGATTCCGGGAAAATTGCTCGGAGGCAGGATGGAGGCAGGATTGGGCCCGCAGGCCATTTTTGGCGATTTTACCACCTCACACGCCTCCAAACCCACCTCCTCGTGCCTGGCAAAATCGAGCCCTTTGTGTCTGTCTTCACGGAAGAAAACGCAAAAACTCTCCTGGAAATAGTGGAGAGCCAAGGGTCTACCGAGAATGAGAAACTGAAAGAAATTAGTATTGGTAAAAAAATAGTACTGGAGAAATTAATGGGACTGAGAGCCGATAAATCCCCTGGACCTGATGGCCTACATCCTAGGGTTTGAAAGAGGTGGCTATAGAGATAGTGGATGCATTGGTTGTCATCTTCCAAAATTCCATTGATTCTAGATTGGTTCCCGCAGATTGGAAGGTAGCAAATGTAACCCCACTATTTAAGAACGAAGGGAGAGAGAAAATGGGGAACTACAGCCCAGTTAGCCTGACATCAATAGTAGGGAAAATGCTAGAATCTATTATTAAGGATGTGGTAACAGGGCACTTAGAAAATAATAATAGGATTGGGCAGAGTCAACATAGATTTATGAAAGGGAAATCATGTTTGATGAATCTATTCCCGTTTTTTGAGGTTGTAACTAGCAGAATAGATAAGGGGGAACCAGTGGATGTGGTGTATTTGGATTTTCAGAAGGCATTCGATATGGTGCCACACAAGAGGTTATTAAACAAAATTAGGGCTCATGGGATTCAGGGTAATATACTAGTATGGATTAAAGTTTGGTTAACGGACAGAAAACAGAGAGTAGGAATAAATGGGACATTTTCGGGTTACATAAGAACATAAGAAATAGGAGCAGGAATAGGCCACTTGGCCCCTCGAGCCTGCTCCGCCATTCAATAAGATCATGGCTGATCTTGGGCTCAAAGCCACTTCCCTGCCCGCTCCCCATAACCCTTCACTCCCTTATCTTGCAAAAATCTGTCTATCTCCACCTTAAATGTATTTAATGACCCAGCCTCCATGGCTCTCTGGAGCAGAGAATTCCACAGATTTACAACCCTCTAAGAGAAGAAATTCCTCCTCATCTCAGTTCTAAAAGTGCGACCCTTTATTCTGAAACTATGCCCCCGAGTTCTAGATTTCCCCACGAGGGGAAACATCCTCTCTGCATCTACCTTGTCGAGCCCCCTCAGTATCTTATATGTTTCAATAAGATCACCTCTCATTCTTCTAAATTCCAATGCATATAGGCCCAACCTGCTCAACCTTTCTTCATAAGTCAACCCCCTCATTTCTGGAATTAACCTAGTGAATCGTCTCTGAACTGCCTCCAATGCAAATATATCCTTCCATAAATAAGGAGACCAAAACTGTACGCAGTACTGAAGGTGTGGTATTACCAATACCCTGTACTGTAGCAGGACTTCCCTGCTTTTATACTCCAACCCCCTTGCAATAAAGGCCAACATTCCATTTGCCTTTTTGATTACTTGCTGTACCTGCATGCTAACTTTTTGTGTTTCTTGCACAAGGAACCCCAGGTCCCTCTGAACTGTAGCATTTTGTAATCTCTCTCCATTCAAATAATAATTTGCTTTGTTATTTTTCCTATCAAAGTTTGTAACCTCGCACTTTCCCACATTATACTCCATCTGCCAAATGTTTGCCCACTCACTTAGCCTGTCTATATCCCTTTGCAGATTCTTTGAGTCCTCTGCACAACTTGCTTTCCCACCCATCTTTGTATCATCCGCAAACTTGGCTACAATACACTCGGTCCCTTCATCCAAGTCATTAATGTAGATTGTAAATAGTTGAGGCCCCAGCACCAATCCCTGTGGCACCCCACTAGTTACCATTTGCCAACCGGAAAATGACCCATTTATCTCGACTCTCTGCTTTCTGTTGGTTAGCCAATTCTCTATCCATGCTAATATATTACCCCCAACTCCGTGAGCTCTTATCTTATGCAGTAACCTATTATGTGGCACCTTATCGAATGCCTTCTGGAAATCCAAATACACCACAGCCACTGGCTCACCTTTGTCCACCCTGCTTGTTACATCCTCAAAGAACTCCAGCAAATTTGTTGAACATGATTTCCCTTTCATAAAACCATGCTGACTCTGCTTGACTGCATTATGATTTTCCAAATACCCTGCTACTGCTTCCTTAATGAAGGACTCCAGCATTTTCCCAACGACAGATGTTAGGCTAACTGGTCGATAGTTTCCTGCTTTCTGTCTCCCTCCTTTTAAATAGGGGTGTCACATTTGCGGTTTTCCAATCCACTGGAACCTCTCCAGAGTCCAGGGAATTTTGGTATATTGCAACCAATGCATCCACTATCTCTGCATCCACTTCTTTTAAGACCCTGGGATACAGGCCATCTGGTCCAGGGGACTTGTCGTCTTTTAGTCCCATTATTTTACCAAGTACTTTTTCCTCAGTGCTAGTGATTGTCTTTAGTTTCCCCCTCCCTGTCGCCCCTTGATTATCCGTTATTGGGATGTTGTTAGTATCTTCTACCGTGAAGATAGATACAAAATATTTGTTCAGAGTCTCTGACATTTCCCCGCTCCCCATTACTAATACCCCAGTCTCATCCTCTAAGGGACCAATGTTTACTTTAGCTACTCTCTTCCTTTTTATATACCTGTAGAAGCTCTTACTATCTGTTTTAATATTTCTTGCCAGTTTACTCTCATAATTCATCTTCTCTCTTTATTATTTTTTTAGTCATCCTTTGCTGGTTTTTTAAAAAATTCCCAATCCTCTGACCTCCCACCAATCTTGGCAACATTGTATGCCTTCGTTTTCAATTTGATACCATCCTTTACTTCCTTAGTTAGCCACGGATAGTGCTCCCTTCTCTTAAAATCTTTCTTTCTCACTGGAATATATTTTTGTTGAGAGTTATGAAATATCTCCTTAAATGTCCGCCACTGCATTTCAACTGTCTTACCCTTTAATTTATTTTTCCAGTCCACTTTAGCCAGTTCTGCCCTCATGCCATTGTAATTGCCTTTGTTTAAGATCAGGACACTGGTTTGAGATACAACTTTCTCACCCTTCAACTGAATTTGAAATTCAACCATGCTATGATCAATCTTTCCGAGAGGATCCTTTACTATGAGATCATTTATTAATTCTGTCTCATTACACAGTACCAGATCCAAGATAGCCTGCTCCCTGGTTGGTTCCATTACATACTGTTCTAGGAAACCATTCCGGATACACTCTATGAACTCCTCCTCAAGGCTACCATGGCCAATTTGATTTGTTCAATCAATATGGAGATTAAAATCACCCATGATTATTACCGTACCTTTTTTTACAGGCCTCCATTATTTGTTGATTTATACTCTGTCCAACAGTATTGTTACTGTTCGGGGGCCTGTAGACTACGCCCACCAGAGACTTTTTCTCCTTATTATTTTTTATCTCCACCCAAACCGATTCTACATCATGATCTTCTGAGCCAATATCACTTCTCACCACTGTACTGATCCCATCCTTTACCAACAAAGCCACCCCACCTCCCTTTCCTTTCTGTCTATCCTTCCGAATTGTCAAATACCCTGGAATATTCAGTTCCCAGCCCTGGTCATCTTGCAACCACATCTCTGGTTGGCAGGCTGTAACTAGTGGGGTACCGGAAGGATCAGTGCTTGGGCCTCAGCTATTTACAATCTATATCAATGATTTGGATGAGGGGACCAAATGTAATATATCCAAGTTTGCTGATGATACAAAGCTAGGTGGGAATGTAAGTTGTGAGGAGGATGCAAAGAGGCTTCAAAGGGATATAGACAGGCTAAGTGAGTGCGCAAGAACATGGCAAATGGAATATAATGTGGAGAAATGTGAATTTATCTACTTTGGTAGGTAAAATAGAAAATCAGAGTATTTTTTAAATGGTGAGAAATTGGGAAATGTTGGTGCTCAAAGGGGCCTGGGTGTCCATGTACATGAATCACTGAAAGTTAACATGCAGGCACAGCAAGCAATTGAGAAAGCAAATGGTATATTGGCCTTTACTACAAGAGGATTTGTGTATAAGAGTAAAGATGTCTTACTGCAATTATATAGGGCCCTGGTGAGACCATACCTGGAGTATTGTGTACAGTTTTGGTCTCCTTACCTAAGGAAGGATATACTTGCCATAGATGGAGTGCAATGAAGGTTCACCAGACTGATTCCTATGAGAAGAGATTGCATCGACTAGGCCTATATTCTCTGGAGTTTAGAAGAATGAGAGTTGATCTCATTGAAACATACAAAATTCTTACAGGCTTGACAGGGTAGATGCAGGGAGGGTGTTCCCCCTGGCTGGGGAGTCTAGAACCAGGGGTCAGAGTCTCAGAATAAGGGGTCGGCCATTTAGGACTGAGATGAAGAGAAATTTCTTCACTCAGAGGGTGGTGAATCTTTGGAATTCTCTACCCCAGAGGTCTGTGGAGGCTCAGTCGTTGAGTATATTCAAGACAGAAATCGATAGATTTTTGGATATTAAGGGAATCAAGGGATATGGGGATAGTGCAGGAAAGTGGAGATGAGGTAGAAGATCAGCCATGATCTTATTGAATGGCGGAGCAGGCTTGAGGGGCCGAATGGCCCACTCCTGCTCCTATTTCTTATGTTCTTATTTCAGGGACGTGGTTGCATCTTTACAACATCTTCTGCCTTGAACTCTAATAGTTATCTTCTTGTTTTGTAATAATAGAATGCTTTCACTTTCTATTTTCTGGCTTTTGATAATATCTTCCAAACTTAAAATCATAGAATCATAGAATGCTACAGCACAGAGGTGGTCATTTAGCCCATTGTGCCTGTGCCGGCTCTTTGAAAGAGCTATCCAATTAATCCCACTCCCCTGCTCTTTCCTCATAGTCCTGTAATTTTTTTTTTCCTTTCAAGTACTTCAGAAGAATTAGAAATATTGGAAATAATGTTTTGGCTCTTTGTCAAATCAGTCTTTGTGCCAAATTCTAACTGAAATTCTTCATCATTGCCATGGCTCCGCTTTGTCAAAAACTGTTTGGAACTGTGTTTTATAAGTTCCATTCATGTATGCATATATTAATTTAGCTTGTTCATCTCCCTCTATGAGGTTCAATTATCATTTATTTTCCTGTTCTTTGTCTTACATTTGCAAAATTTATTATTTTTTAAAACCACAGTTTTCTAAAAGATGGCCATGATTCAGATCTTAGCATAGCTCTTTCTGCAAAGCTTGCAACCATAACTCATCTTAGATCAACTTGGACCTCCATTCGCTGGGTTTGCTGTCAATTCGGTCATTCCTTGTGCTACGTTAGGGGACTCTAAACAGCTTCATTTAAGATGTGTGGTCTCATATCTGTCATATCATGTCTGAAGCTTTCTTCAGTAATATTAATATAACAACAACTCTCCTAATTTCTTAAGTAAAACACATAGCCCTCCCCCCACCCCCATACACTGTATTCTATTTTGGCTTATAAAACTTCTTGAAAATGCATAAAGTTCTGGCGAGGTTCTTCACATGCTACATTCCACTTAAATAGGTTATACACTGAACACATCAACATAGTCACCATAGAGCAAGACAGAATAAGGGAAACACTGGAATTTACCAGCACAGTCCATGGGAGTGTGGTAATGGAATCAGGAGGGCAGAGAACATGATCTCATGCATGAAACCTCTGCTAAGTTTGGGAATGTAGGTAACTCTTCATGGAAACTCACTGAGCAAAGGGACCCTCTCCACAAATCCAGTTCCTATCAATCTGTGATCCAGGAGCGTCCAATAAAATAATATACAACGCCACTGAGAGCCTAATTACCAACCTCAATTTCTTCTCATTTAGAGGTGATAATGCCTTTGCCAAATGTGTTGGAATGTGATAAAAATTGACACTCACTTAACAGTTTACAGGAAAAATTGTTCAGCGATTAAGAGTACCTTGTTGGTAAGAATTATCTTCAATGCATAGCCCCAGTCACATTTGTACATGAAAGCATATTGGGGTGGGGGGCAGATTAGCAATTCCTACTGAATCACTAAAATTAAACAGATAAAAACTTGGCCTTACTACGTTTAATTTATAAACCACCAACTGTCTATGATGCAACCAATAACATAACGTATGATTCCCAATAGAGTGATCTCAGTTCTCTCAGTGATCTCAGTTCTCTCAGTGATCTCCTGATCTCAGTTCTGCACAGGGAAAATGGGCAAACTGAAGACCGAGTCACTCTGAATGGCACTAGCAGAAGCTGTGAAGAAGATCTTTTGCTCAGTACGTCAATTGGAAATCGGCACACAACACAAAGAAGGGGTCACTTTCCCCTTCACCACTTCCAGTGTAAACTGGCAGAGCAGAATCACCTACCCATGAGAGAACCCATCATGTGGGTTCGATAATGGGTGGGCAATGCACTCTGCCCGTTTACTGCCCAAGCGGTGAAGGTGAAAATTACTCCAGAGACTTAAAGGTTGTGATGAAATAAATTGCAAACATTTGATATGTGTTTCCAGCTCTATGGTTGATGGGTAACATGACTATATAAGTCAAGATGCAAATTACA
This sequence comes from Squalus acanthias, assembly GCA_030390025.1. NCBI lineage: Eukaryota > Metazoa > Chordata > Chondrichthyes > Squaliformes > Squalidae > Squalus > Squalus acanthias. Next base: position 21,683,137 of record CM059433.1, on the reverse strand, counting down.
CAAACGTCTCATATTGCAATCAATTAAATCTGAGTAAGACCATTTTGAAAAGATTTTATTTATTTTTTCCTTTGTGCACCATCCAAGACCAATAATTTGGTACCCATGGGGGTGAGGGGAGGCAAGAGGAATTATTAAAATATTTAGATATTTATAACAATATTTCTCACTTTTCAAATGAAAATTTTTTTCCCACTGCTATTGAATCTCTGCTTTCTCACAATTCATATATAACCCATTCTAAAGATTTCACTCGAGATTTATATTCTTACAAACTTGTATTCCCACTTAAACTTAAAGCCTAGAAATCACTTTCTGGTACCATTCACAGAAAGGCAAAAAGCCATTTAAAATAACTGGGTTAATACCCGTGTAAAAATAGCAGGCAAAGAAATGTCGTATGATCACATTAGTGTTTGTCCACCAATGTCAACAACACTAATTTCGAGGTTGAAATGATTTCCCAGCAATTGACTTACATAAATATGTAGAAAGGAGCATCAGAACACACAAGAAACAGAGAAACGTTGGGCCTAATATGTCCATCTCTTTACAACTGATCTCAATTGCATCGACCTGCCTTCTCATCATATCCCTCAATCCATTCTCTCTCCAGAAACAAATCTAGTTGCCTCTTGAAACCAATCTATTGCCTTCAATAACCTTCACTGATAACTTATTTCATAAATTTAATGTGCAGGTGAAAAAATTCTGCCCGATATTTTCTTCCTGCTCCTAATTTCCTATTTTTTAAAACGGTATCTCCTAGTATTTGAGTGCTTTGCCATTGTTAAAAGTTTGCCTAGACCAGACCAGCTTTGCAAGTGGAAACAGAATATATGCACAAGTTGACTGCATTATGAAATAGTTTGTTGTTGGTCAATTCAGTTGGCATGGGTAGGTTTAGCAAACCAACTGACACATTTGTTTGATTACACTTGAATTGAGTTTAATGTGGTTATACATCCTTAATAAATAAGTGTTCTTGAAAGGCATTAGTTGCAATCTGTATTAATGAATTGTTTCGTTTTACAATTGGCAATTGCTGTCCTCCAGATGTCATTTAATTTTTTACCACTTTACCTGTTTATAACTTTATTTCATCAGGTTTATTTCAGTTGCTCCCCATCAGTCTTTTTGTACAATTATGTACAGTTGTGATTAGTTTGGCATAGCCACAAACTAGAGTGTGGCTGATATATAAAATCTTTTCAGTTAAAAGTTATTTTTCATATTTAAAATTATTAACCATCACCTAAATGTTCTTAACTCTCTGGCATGTACGTCACATAAGGCCGCATACTTCAAGTTTTTTTGTTTTGTCGAATTGCTAGTCTTGAATCTTTAAGCTACTTGAGTACATTGTGGGTCATAAATGTGGTTAATGTGAAGTGAGCACTTATTCTGTTCTTGCAGTTATCTTGAAATTTTGTACAAATCTGTACAAATAAAAGATCTAAGCAACTCAGGGAAGACTGCAGCGTGTGGGTACAGATACTCCTACGTTTCCCAAGGTAAGATCTTGGAGGTCTTTCATGACTTACAAGCCCATAAACATGTTACTGTCACTGAAAGTGACTATAGATCTCTATGGCTTTGCTTCTAATGTAGCTACACTGGAGGGAAGTACACAGTTGATTCAAAAATATACATCACCTGGACAGAAATCTGCCTGAGGGGCAAAGCCTTTTAAAACTCAAAGCTTCAGGTGAATGTGGTGAGGCAGTCAATATCAAAAACATACAAGAATCTCATGAGGAAAGGGAGGCTATCTTTCCTTCAAATTAATTTATTTTCAATTAAATGTTACAATTGAGATTTTTGTTATTTTTGAAACAGGATACTTTTGCTGTGGCAGAGGTTAATAATTCAATTATTCAAAACTTGGTATTTTATCATTTTTATTTTATCCCTCTAATCTTTCTCCTTTTTTCCCCTCTTCATAAGATTGGTGCACAATTCCATGGTGCTACTATCCCTCTGGGGTCTTACTCAAGAGGCTATTTCTCATGTATGAGCATAGACAGCTAGCTGTTTGATCACAAGAGATATATTAGTGCCAAGTCTGATTCTATCCTCATCCACACTGTACACGGGCATTTACCAGGTGGGCTCGCAGGGGAGGTAAACCGATGCAATTTACCCTCTTACTTGTCCACTAATAGTAAGGCTAGTTGTATTACCCCACACATAGTCCTGTCTGCAGACTAAACCTGGGACCTTTGTTGTATGACTCAGAATCTTTCCTGATGAGGTTTTGTGGGCACTTTACAGCCTTCCGGACTCAACATCGAGTTCAGCAATTTCAGACCATAACCTCTGCCCCCATTTTTTCAGATGGCAGCTGTTGATGATTCTGCTATTCCCATTTACACCTCTTCTAGACCCATCTTTTGTTTCTTTACTTGCCCCATTAGCATCTCCTTTCGCCTTGCACCATCATCCCTTTTGACATTTAATCTCTCCTGCCTCCACCCGATCACAGACCTTCCCTTTTGTTCTTTCCTCCCCTCCCCCTGCTTAAAATCTGTTACATCTCTAAGTTTTTCCAGTTCTGACGCAAGGTCATGGACCTGAAACGTTAACTCTGTTTCTCTCTCCACAGATGCTGCCTGACCTGCTGAGTATTTCCAGCAGTTTCTGTTTTTATTTCTGATTTCCAGCATCCACAGTATTTTGTTTTTAGTAATAATTTTGCCGTAGTAGGTTTATATCCATATATGTTTTTTCAAAAAGTTACAGTAACTCAGATTCTAATGAAGGTTGTTCCTTTCACGAATTTAAAATGGAGGGCCAGGATTAATTAATTGAGATAAATGCTTTCTTTGATCTGGACAATGTGCTTAAAATGAAAATGAAGATGGTAAGGTATGAGCACCTGAACAAAAACTCCAATCACTCGACTGTAAATTGTCCTTCAGGCTGGTATAACACCTGGTTAGCATAACTATTATTAAAAGGTCCATCTACAACAATTGGTCTATCTTATATTGTACTTTAAATTTAAAGAAACACTAAAAACAGCTGCACTCTGTCAAAATAGCTTCTTTGATATTCAATTAATAGTTGAATTTCAGACTGCCCTCATTTGATTCCATTCTTACCTATCCAATAGTCAGCCAAAGCGTCCTGAACAACAGCTTCTCTTCCTACCCCTGCACCCTCCCCTCCAGAGTGTAGTTAGAAGTTGATGGCCTCGTAATTCAACTGCGCCCAAAATCAGATGGGCGCTGCATGGGCCTGTTCATGTTGACACATGGAGAATGTGGAATTAGTGGTGGCAGCCCATCATAATGAGTCAGACGTGCAGCCAGCTCTATCCACATTACTGTTTGGCAACAGGGAGACTTCAGGAAAACCACAAGTGGAAAAAGGTCACCTAAGTTCTCTGATTGAGTGTTAGAGGCCCTGGTGCAGGTGGTGGACAGGAGGAGGGAGATTCTATTCACACGAACATAAGAACATAAGAATTAGGAGCAGGAGTAGGCCATTTGGCCCTTCGAGCCTACTCCGCCATTCAACAAGATCATGGCTGATCTTCTACCGCAACTCCACCTTCCTGCACTATCCCCATATCCCTTAATTCCCTTAGTTCCCAAAAATTTACTGACCTCTGTCTTGAATATACTCAACAATTGAGCCTCCACAGCTCTCTGGGGTAGAGAAGTCCAAAGATTCATCACCCTTTGAGTGAAGAAGTTTCTCCTCATCTCAGTCCTAAATGGCCGACTCCTTATTCTGAGACTGTGACCCTGTGTTCTAGACTCCCCAGCCAGGGGAAACATTTTCTCAGCATTTACCCTGTCAAGCCCCTTAAGAATGTTATATGTTTCAATTAGATCACCACTCATTCTTCTAAACTCTAGAGAATATAGGCCTAGTCTACTCAATCTCTCCTCATAGGACAATCCTCTCATCCCAGGAACCAGTCTAGTGAACCTTTGTTGCACTCCCTCTAAGGCAAGTATGTCTTTCCTTAGGTAAGGAGACCAGAACTGTACACAGTACTCCAGATGTAGCCTCACCAATGCCCTGTATAATTGTAGTAAGACAACTCTAATCCCTTTGTAATAAAAGCTAACATACCATTTGCTTTCCTCATTGCTTGCTGTACCTGCATGTTAGCTTTCTGTGGTACATGTACAAGGACACCCAGGTCTCTCTGAATGCAAACATTTCCCAGTCTCTCACCATTCAAAAAATATTCATGCTTTTTTGTTTTTCCTACCAAAGTGGATAACTTCACACTTCCCCACATTGTATTCCATTTGCCATGCTCTTGCCCACTCAGTCAACCTGTCTATCTCTCTCTGTGCCTCTTTGCATCCTCCTCACAGCTTAATTTCCCACCTAACTTTGTATCATCAGCAAACTTGGATACGTTACACTCAGTCCATTCATCTAAGTCATTAATATACAGGAAACTCTTTGGTATCCGGCACCGATGGGACCGGGGTGGTGCCGGTTGATTAAAAATTCCGGATGACGGAGAGGGTTATCTACCGAGGCTATTTTTAACAAACAAAAATAAAAAATCAAGAAATGTGCAGTATACAGTAATTGGGTACTCACCTACAGAATGTTGTGTGAAATGGATGGTGGAAGATGCTTGATTAAATACAGTACTGCCAGTTGAGGGTAATCCATGACTCTTTAATTACTTAACAGTAAAACAAAACGGTTATTGAGGTGTTGTTTTCGGAGTATGAATTTTGCCGGTTAATAGAGAATTCCAGATATTTAGGTGCCATTTAAACGAGAGTTTCCTGTAGATTGTAAATAGCTGAGGCCCAAGCACTGATCCTTGCGGTACCCCACTAGTTACAGCCTGCCAACCCAAAAAAGTACCGTTTATTCCTACTCTCTGTTTTCTGTCCATTAACCAATCCTCAATCCACGCTAATATATTACCTCCAATACCATGAGTCCTCATTTTGTGTAATAACCTCTTGTGTGGCACTTCATCGAATGCTTTTTGAAAATCCAAATACACCACATCCACTGGTTCCCCCTTATCCATCCTACTAGTTACATCTTCAAAAAACTCTAACAGATTTGTCAAATACGATTTCCCTTTCATAAAACCATGTTGACTCTGCTTAATCATATTACGATTTTCTAAGTGCCCTGTTACCACGTCCCTAATAATAGATTCGAGCATTTTGCCGACTACTGATGTCAGGATAACTGGCCTATAGTTCCCCGTTTTTTCTCTTCCTCCTTTCTTAAATAGCGGGGTTATGTTTGCTACCTTCCAATCCTTGGGGACTGTTCTAGAATCTAGGGAATTCTGGAAGATTAATATCAGTGCATCCACTATCTCTGCAGCTACCTCTTTTAAAACCCTAGGATGCAGGTCGTCAGGTCCAGGGGATTTGTCGCCACTTAGTCCCATTAATTTCTCCAGCACTATGTCGTTACTTATACTGATTTCTTTAAGTTCCTCATTCTCTAGACCCTTGGTTCCCCATTATTTTCGTAATGTTTTTTGTGTCTTCTACCGTGAAGACAGATACAAAGGCCGCGATTTTGCCAGTGGTGGCGGGATCGCGGAGGGAGAGGTCGTTGGTGGGTCCCAGTCCCGCTCCCAGCTCCAGCCGCTCTGTGAAAAGGATTTTACGTAGATTGGGCTTGCTAAGCCCGCCCTTGGCATTTCCCGGCCAATTAAAAGGAAGCGGGTGTGATGACGTCATTTGATGACGCATCATCAGCCGGTTTCCTTAAAGGGACCATGGCCACATTCATTTTGACAGTTGTGCTGTCAGTGTTCTGCAGCATTGAGGTGCTGCAAACACTGACAAGCACTGCACAGAGGTGCACGGCTGCACCCAGGCTCTCGCATGACTCCCTCCATATGCTTATGGAGAGAGTCACAGCACACAGGGAGGTTCTCTTCCCTTCCAAGGGCGGAAGAGACCTTCCCAGGACACCAACGCAGCCTGGCTGCACAGGAGGGCAAAAGCAGGGATGTCATCAGGAGGACCAGGCTGCACTGACGCAAGCCTTTCAATGATCTCAGTAGATCACGAAACGTTACTGCAAAGCCACACTCAACCTCATCCTGCACTGCCACTCATCACATCCCCATCACTCTGCCTTCCCTACCCTACTCCTGCACATCCTTACTCACACCATCTTGCCTTGCACCTCACCCACCCCTCTCTATCTACATTATCACTTCCCCATCTCACTAGCCACCGCTCACACTCACCCTCATCATAGTCTAATCATACCAACTAACAACACACAATGGTAGCCCCTTGGATGTTTTATGAAATGTTCATGTAAATTTTCTGTTTATGTGGTGTCAAACATTGAAACCTGTATTTTCAACACTTTGCCTTATTGGACAGATCTGTGCTCACCTTTGGAAGTGTCTTAGCGAGTTCCAGTGAATGTTGAGACATAACTTCCCACTGCCCCCCCCCCCCCCCAATTGTGATGAGTGTGAAAGGAATGGCTTGGACATTGTTGGGAAGCTTTAGGGTGCCGGTGTGGGGTGGTGTCAACCTGGCGCATCATGTGGCAGCCAGGGTGTACAGCGTCAAGTGAAGTAAATCTGGCCATGGTGATGTCATCGCTGGCCTCCGGGCAGCAATGTTGTCGGGTGCTGATGCCCTGTGTCCTGTGCAGCATCAGGCGATTGCGGAGAAAGTTGGTGTTGCTGTTGGTGCTGCTGGTGTTGGGGCTGATTGTGGAGGGATTCAGAGGACCAAGGTGAGAATTTTCAAGGGCACCGATGTTGCTGGAATAGATGGCAGCTGAAGTTGAGATGACAGAAGCGATCTGTCAATGGTGAGAGAGCTTGCTCCAAGGAGGTGACAGTGGATAGAGAGTTTACTCCAAACACTTCCAAACTGCATACAGCTCAAAAGTGTCTTCCAAGTCCTGAAGGCTCAAGCTTCTGACATTGGAAAGTGACGAGCTGTGAAATGGTAGCTTTTTTTAAAATCACTTTTGCAGCTGTCACCTATTCACAGCAAAGGGGAGACATAGAGAACCCAACCTACTTACCTGACGTGATCTCCGAACGACGTGAACCTCGCTAAAAAGTGGTAAAAATAGAAATAGGCTGGCAAAATAGTAGTTAACAAGCATTTAACAAGGATTTAACAATCTTAAATGCCTCCCCCGCCGCTTGGTGTCGGGTTTATTCTGAAATCGCAGACCCGACACTTTGGAAACTTACATGGAGGCGGGTTTGGAGTGGGCTCCCAACCCACTGTCAATCATTTTGATTTTGACAGCCGACCCGCCTCCAAACCCGCACTCTGTGCACTGGCAAAATTCAGCCCAAAGTATTTATTTAATGTCTCTGCCTTTTCCTTATTGCCCATTATAATTTCTCCTGTCTCTGCCTCTAATGGGCCCACGTTTACTATCACTAATCTCTTCCTATTTACATACCTATAGAAATGTTTACAATCTGTTTTTATGTCTCTTGCTAATTTACTCTCATATTCTTTTTTCTTTTCCTTATCAATTTCTTGGTCCTCCTTTGCTGAATTCTAAAATCCTCCCAATCCTCAGGCTTACTACTCTTTTTGGTAACATTATAAGCCTCTTCCTTTGATCTAATACTATCTTTAACTTCTCTTGTTAGACATGGTTGGACCACTTTTCCTGTGGGATTTTTGTGCCTTAAAGGAATGTATATTTGTTGTAAATTATGTATTAATTCTTTAAATGCTAACCATTGCTTGTCTACCGTCATACCTTTTAATGTAGTTTCCCAATCTACCTTAGCCAACTCGCCCCTCATACCTATGTAGTTTGCTTTGTCTAGATTTAAAATCCCAGGCAGAAAGTCCTCCAGGCAGCACATCCTTAGACAGTGGTAAGTGGTCGCTGAGGAGGATAATGCCAGGAGCTTCACTCCCTGGACATGGCTGCAATATCGAAAAAATTACAATGAGCCCACCGGAGTTGTCAAGGTATGACTCTTACTTCTCACATCAATTACCTTCTTCTCACACCTGCAGTCAGACTATGCACAATACTCCCCTCCCCCGCATCCCTTCACCTTCTTACAATCACTGCACCACACTTCACTCTACCTCCTTTTCATCCTGCTCACACACTTTGCACCTTCTACTCTCACCATTATTACAATCCTCACTTCCCCACACCTTACATCTTGCACACAACATCTGCACTATTCGAGCATGACAACCACATTCTCAAAACACCTCACAAGGCTGTCACTTTCACACTCCCTTCTTTCTTGCAGGAGGTCATGCACAACATGAGGCAGGAGGTGGTGACCGGAGGAGGCCGATCCCGCCCGGACACCCTGTCCCCAATGAAGGAAGATGTGTTAGCCAGCATGCCAAGGGCCAGTCATGGCTATGGCAAGTAGTAACACTCGAGGCGATATTGTGCAGGGTTTCTTCACACCTTTTTTCCTTTTTACTTCTATCTCACCCTCGTTTCAGCAGCCACACACCTCTCTCTGCTCTCTGTGCACACTATAGGCTAACTTTTGTCCCTCTCTTTCATTTCAGGTGCTTCAATGGAAAGTAAAATTGGGTGTGGTGTAAATGGGGCAGACGATTTGATCCCTTCAGTATCCTGCTGGGCGGGTTAGGTTAAGATGACCCTCTAAGTTATGTTTTGCCCACAATTTCCTTCACTTCCCATTATTTCCCTTCACACTTAAAACCACAAAGGAATTTCTGGTGTAAATTCTATTCTACCTGATGTTTTTCCCCAATGAGGGCACACTCAGTTCCCTTGGCCTTTCTTCATTTGTTGATTTAAGGCCCATTACTATCCTTGTTGAATTTCTTGGAACATTTTCCAATGTTCTTTTGTCTGTACAGTGGGAATTCCTACATAGCTGTGACTATAATTTCAAACATTCAAAACACATTTCTTTACATTCATTCATTACATAACTCCAATAAAAATAACAATTAATCATCTTCACAGCCCTCATACGAAATCAAACAAATATGTCAATTTGCTAACCAAGTATGTAAATGAACAAATGACCTTCAGCTTTTCACACGCAGTTACCCAATCTAAGCAGCTAGTATATGTTCTATTTTCCACTTGATTTGCTCATGTTTGCAAAGGTCAGCATGCTGGCAAGCTTGTAAATTCCTCTTTTTAGTTTTCATTGACCCCTGCATATTTACCCATGGGGAAAAGAACCTCTTTACAAATAACAAACGGTAAAGAATTATTCACTCAAGTTGAAATACATGGCTATCTAAGATAATTTTGTTGAATTTTGATACTGACCTACATTGGCTCCTGGTCCGGCAATGCCCTGATTTTAAAATTCCCATCCTTGTGTTCAAATCCCTCCATGGCCTGGCCCCCTCCCTATCTCTGTAACCTCCTCCAGCTCTACAAGCCTTTGAGATCTCGGCGCTCCTCCAACTCTGGCTTCTTGCGCATCCCCGATTTTCATCACTCCACCATTGGTGGCCGTGCCTTCAGCTGCCAAGGCCCTAAGCTCTGGAATTCCCTTCCTAAACCTCTCCGCCTCTCTATCTCTCTTTCCTCCTTTAAGACACTCCTTAAAACCTACCTCTTTGACCAAGCTGTTGTTCATCTGTCCTAATATCTCCTTATGTGGCGTGTTGTCAAATTTTGCTTGCTAAAGCACCTTGGGACATTTTACTACATTGAAGGCGCTATATAAGTTTAAGTTGTTGTTGTATTAAATATTAATGAACAGCACCAATATGCAATGGCTGAGGCAAACAGATTGGCTTCTCCAATTGCCTAATGGGTAAAGGCACTTTCTTGGTGTAGTACGAAGCCAAATAGCCCACAAAGTCATAAGTTTCATTAGAGGTTTGCACTGATTTAGTTCATAAGAACATAAGAAATAGGAGCAGGAGTAGGCCATACAGCCCCTCGAGCCTGCTCCGCCATTCAATAAGATCATGGCTGATCATCGACCTCAACGCCACTTTCCCACCCGATCTCCATATCCCTTGATTCCCCTAGAGTCCAAAAATCTATCTGTCTTAGCCTTGAATATACTCAAAGGGGGCGATTTTGCCAGCTCTGGGGAGGCGGGACTGCTGGGAAAATGGCAGAATCTGGGGGCGGGTACCCATCCCACCCCCAACCCGCCTCCATGCCATCTTCCCAGGAAGCGGGTACCCGACCCGTGCTGGGTGCCGCCTTCTCAAGGCGGGAAGGGGATTAGTGCCAATTAACTGCCTGTTAACAGGTAGTTAACAGGCAGTTTTTTGGATAATCCCTATTTTGAACCCTAAAGTGTGGGCTTCCCGATGGCTCCGAACCTCGCCAGGGTCAGCGAGGCGAGCCGTGGGTCTGCGGGGGTCTGCGGGGCCGAGATGTCCGGCGTGCAGGTGAGTGATGGGTCCATATGTGGAGAGGTAAGTGTGTGAGGTGAGTCTTAAGTGTTTTAAAAGCTTTATTTACCTTTGCTTCTTTATCCAGGCTTCAACCCTTCAGGTCTTGGGAGTCCCTTATCTCACCAGCAGAGAAAGCAGAATGGCCGCTGCATTCTCAAATGCATCAGCCTTCTGCTTTCTGCTCAGGACAGGTCTCTAAGTGAGCCTGTGTCCCAGGTCTCAACTTAGAAGACAGATTGTCAGTGTTTGACAGCTTCACAGAGCTCTCAAATGTTGACAATTTATCTGTCAAAAGCTCTTGACAGATGAAACGTCACTCGCTGACGTCACCAGTAACCGACTTTCCCTTAATTGGCCTTCTAAGCCTGCTGGGCGGGATTAACAAGGTCAATCAAGGAAAAATAGCATAGGTTGACCGGACGTCGATGGAGGCGGGACTAAAGCCCGACAAGCAGCAGCACCGCCTCCATCACGTCCCCATTGGCAAAATCACCCCCAAAGACTCAGCATTCACAGCCCTCTCAGTGAAGAAATTCCTCCTCATCTCAGTCTTAAATGGCCTAACCCTTATCCTGAGTCTATGCCCCCTAGTTCTAGACACTCCAGCCAGGGGAAACAACCTCTCAGCATCTACCCTGTCAACCCCCTTCAGAATCTTGTATGTTTCAATGAGATCACCTCTCATTCTTCTGAACTCCAGAGAGTATAGGCCCATTCTACACAATCTCTCATCATAGGACAGCCCTCTCAACCCAGGAATAAATCTAGTGAACCTTCGTTGCACCGCCTCTCAGGCAAGTATAACCTTCCTTAGATAAGGAGACCAAAACTGTACACAGTACTCCAGGTGTGGTCTCACCAAAGCCCTGTACAATTGTAGCAAGACTTCCTTACTCTTATACTCCAACCCCCTTGCAATAAAGGCCAACATGCCATTTGCCTTCCTTATTGCTTGCTGTAACTCCAAGCTAGCTTTCTGTGTTTCTTGCACGAGGACACCCAAATCTCTCTGAACAACAACATTTGAAAGTTTCTCACCATTTAAAAAATATTCTGTTTTTCTATTCATCCTACCAAAGTAAATAACCTCACATTTCCCTACATTATACTCCATCTGCCACCTTACCTTCATCTCAGTAGTTGGTCACTGCAATTGGTCTTAGTGATGCCTGAGCTAGATAGGTGGAAAGTCAGTCAATGTTCCCATTCCTGATCCTACAGGATTTGAGCACATAATGGGCCGAAAATTGATCCCGGGACGCGAGAGTACGCACTGCGTACTCTCGCGTATTCCCACTCCAATTGCCGGTTTTCTGCATGCCCTGCGCATGTGCTGAAAACCGGCAATTGCTCTTCCGAAAAGGGGGCGGGGCCTGGGTGCATCGCGTGCGCGCTACAGGCTGCGCGCACGCTGTGCACTTCATGCTTTGGACGCGCAGGTAAGTAGGGAAGATTTTGGAAATGTAAAAAGGAGGAGTAAGACCCGCTTTTAAGAAGGTAAGTAGTGAATTAAGTATTTTTTTGAATTTTTTTTTACAGGTATATCTTTTTTATAGACTTTAAAGACAGGTAAGTTTATTTTTATAACTTTTTAAAAGATTTTAAATTTTTTCAAAAATTTAATTTTTTATTTAAAATGGTTAATTTAATTAACTATACTTATTTTATTAATGTGATGGTTTTTTTTTAATTTAATTGAGGTTTAGCTGTTATTTTGGGGGGGTGTAAGATTCATAAGTCTCACAGCCATGCTGTGAGACTTATGAATGGAAGATGGTATGCTGCCATTGGCTCTAACTGAGTCACGTGATCCCACAGCTCGCACGAATTCACTACGCCGCTGGGATACGCAAGCCCAGCACAGCTGATGTCTGGAACATCAAGTTCGTGCGAGCTGGATCAGAAAAAGCATAAGCGAGGTGAGACATCGCGGGGAAGGCTTACCCCCGCGGGAACAGAGCGAGATCAATTTCTGGGCCAATCTAGGCTGACAGTTCAGTGCAGCATTGAAGGAGTACTGTGCCACTGTCTTTCAGATGAGACGTTAATCCAAAGTCCCATCTGCTGTTCAGTTGGATGTAAAAGATCCCGTGGCAGTATTCAAAGACAAGCAAGAGTGGTTATGTTTGTGTGCTGGCCAACATTTATCACTCAACAAACATCACCAGAAAAACAGATGAACCCATTATTTATTTCATTGCAGTTTCGCTGTGAGTGAAGTGGCTGCCACATTTGCTACATAATATCACCGACCACACTTCAAAAACAATTAATTGATTGTGAAGTACTTTGTGATATCCTGAGAAGATGAAAGGTGCACTCTTCCTACAAGCTGATTCTTTCTTTTGATTTTATGAGGACACGATTAAAGTTCATTCTTATGCCTTTCACAGTCAAACAACCTGCTGCTCCTCAAAGCGCTGGCATGATACAAGAGAGAAATTGGAGCAGAGTTTTGGGAGCTTTACTCTGCATCTATAGCTGACTTGGGAATAACTCGATGCTGGGTCTGGTTGCCTGAAATGTTCCATGCTTTAATATTAACATGCTCAGATTGATGGAAACAAAAATCACTGAAACAATTTTTAAAAAGCCAGTTTTAAGTACATTATTATTTTAAGAAAAAAAATGCTGAAATGCAGATTTAAGAGTCACTTTATTTGTAATGTTTTAACTGGATTTAAAACCCAGTTTAAAATTCAGAGAAGCAACCCACAAGCCTGTCTTAATATTTCCTTATTAACCAGGACTATGATCAGGAATTCTGTAGCTGACTTACAAACGTATCCCTGTAATCTTTTTTGCAGCTGTCAATCATTACAAACACTGGAGGTACAGTTGATTAGGTCGGAGGCGTGCTTTTTCTGGCCAAGCTAGTGTAGCTTAGCATTCACCTTGACCAAATGCATAAAGGTCAGTGCTGAATCGTTAGAGATGCCAACCATCTAAAGATCACGAGGAATATTCAATATTATCTGATTTATATTTGACACAAGGGAGTAATGCTCGATGGGAGCATGATTCAGAGATAGGGCTAGAACACGGCAGTGCCAATTCTCTGACCTGTACTGCATTTCCACGCAGTTCCCCACTGGAATCAAGGGAGTGATGAATATATCCAGTAGTTCCTTAATAAATTCATATTATCTTTCCAAAGAGATCGAAGAGATTAAGCAACTCTCTCGGAAAAAGGAGGACTATACATGCCTGTTTGTACCGCAGGCAATATTCAGTCAGTTTTGACAGGTTCAATGATAGTGATTTCATTTGGGCAGCAGAGTTCTTTCCTCTAATCCATAGTTTTGACTTGCCTATCAAATCAGAAGCAGTACTCTGACATGCTGACTTTAAATTTACAAAACACGAAAGAATCAACAGCATCGGCATCTGAAGAACTGAGTTGGTGTAGTGCATTATAACAATGATTTAAAGTCAGTTTCACGCTCTAGCCAGCAGGTGGAATAAAAGTATTCTCTTGGACAACAGCTAATTGAAAGTAACTTGGTTGATCTGAACCCAATTGTAGTGGATCTGAGACCACAGCACAAAATTGACCCTGCTTTAGGACTACTCAATGTGAGCCCACAATACGAATTTCCCCCTCAAATACATCAAAATCAGCACTATGTAGAAACATTACTTACAGAAGCTCATTAGTTTGGCAAATTAAAAAGTCACACTGTATAATAATGAGTCCACTTTTCAAGCTGGGGCATTGGGGAGATGTATGTATGTGTCTTGTTCACCATCTGCTAAACTTCACAAGGGGCAATGCTTCATGCTGACTACAACTTCCCTCACCACATGATTTTTCATAAGCCATCAACATTTGTAAAGGCAGCAGTCAATATTAGAAAATTCACAGGTCAAATTATCACCTTTCACTAAATCCATCAAGGAGTACTAAGCTTAGAGTTTCCTTGAAATGAGGGAGGGCAGGACCTCTGCCTACCGATGTGACCCCGATGTGACACTGACCCATTTTCCTGGTTTGAGGTAAGTTACATGCAGAGTGGGCTACCACTGTTATCTCCACTCTTCAGAGGGAATCTGCTACTGTTGATGAAGAAAATGTGGTGCTGGGTGGGACGACTGTTAAAAAGGCCAGAAGCCCCTTAAAGGTGCCAGACAGGAAGGCTTAACACGGTTCTGCAAGAACCTATCTGCAGAAAAACTGGCAGCTGGAGTGGATAGGAAAGGGAGAGGTGACCAGATTGAGGTTCTTTCCTTCCATCCAAGAATTCCTACCCATTTTCATCACTGTTGGAGATACAGAGGTGGCAAATGGGCTTCAGTCTCAAGGCCTTCTCCCTTGCGGTCATTTACATACAGTGGGGAAGGCAATGGGTAAGAAGATTACATCAGTGGCGGTTGGCAGCTCATTTTAGAGGTGGGGATGCGGCAGCGGGCCTCCCTATCCCCATTTTCCTTTCAACAGTACAACAGGACTGCCTAAAACAGGCAGATTCCCGAAGGAAAATCCAGCCCATATTATACAAAGGGTACAATATGGCTGACTAGGGCGGCTGACTCCATTCTCACTGGGTAAACAAAAACAGAAAAAGAGGACATGATCCCAAAAATCAAGAGGGGAATCTTGGTATTTTCTTTAGTGGTAAAGCGGGAAAAGTAGCTATGAGCTAAGTAATCCAAAATAACCAGCGCTTAAGCAGCAGCATAAAATTCTCTGCTTTGTCTTTATAACTTGGAAAGCTCAGGTATTAGCAACAATTTGGTGCTGTGTCATCTGCTGCTACGACTGTGGACACTACAGCCTGCAGTTGTTTTTCATTAAGAACTGGTCACTTCAACAAACTAGTTCACAAAATGTGGGCTCAAAAAGAAGGAGATTTCCTGATACCACAAGGAAGTAAAGGTTAGTGTCAAGACAGGAGGGAGATGTTTCAGCATTGTCTATAAATGGAGTAGAATGGCAGGGTGTGCTGGATAGGCTGGATGACTATTTTTCACATTCCTGTTATATTTCAATAAATTTCTATAGACCACTGTCCTAATTCATATCAACAAGAGTGCAACAGGGCAGCGTAACTGGTGGACAAAATGGTGCACAAAATATTTCGCCCAGGCTGCTTCCAAAAAGTTTGAACTGTAGAATAGGAGATGGTTGAAGGACTTCCTTTATATTTAATGGCTATACAGCCAAATGCAATTCTTTTTTAAAATAAAAAGTTTAACATAAAAGACATTTTAAATACTTATTTTAGATGCCCAACTGGAACCATTCAACAAATCGAAAGATCTTGGCCTGGAATTTGCAGTCGAGATGACGGCGAACTGGCAGCATTCGCCGTTGGTTCGCCTTTCAAACTGACCGCAACTTCGGGATTTGGCATGCGGAAATCCTGAATTTGCAGTCTGTCATCGACAGCTCCTTCTTCCCCTGAAGGACTTTTAAATGCTCCAATATTTCCTAGACTTATTTGTTCTAAATCCGGATGCTCTAGGATTTGTAAAAAGATATGAATGTCTATGTGGTTGAACCAGATATGGGAAAAAATAATGAACTGCCACCTACTTGAGAACTGAATAGAGAAGCCCGACTTGCTGATGAAGAAGTCAGTGTCAAACTGGAGTGTTATGGAATTAAATGTGCTGTAGATGTCATCAGGTAGTGAGGAGCCGCTCCACTCCTTCAGCAGCATGTCACTTTCTACTGGCCCATCCCACACTTTCAGGATGTCATGTGCTGCCTCAGTGTCAAAGACAATAAAATGAAGGCTGCAAAAAAAAGAGAGATGTAGAAAAATTAAGGACCTGAAGAAGCTCTCACAGTTTATTCTAATGAGGTGAGATATTGAGTTTTAAATCCCATTATTAAAGCATACATTTACAAAGCTGCTCTGAAATCTAAAGCAAGCATTTTCATCCTGTTCACCGACTCACTTTATTTTTTAGCAGTTTTACAGCTGTGGGAGAGGCTATCCATTTTATTGCCATGGTTAAACAACTACCTGTTCCAAGGAGCTATTTTTTTCTCATAAAGAACAGCACTAATCTGGATCTGCACTGTTCTATACCCAGTTTCTACATGCCTAAGGTAACAACAGTGTATTACCCAAACTGTTGTGCAGTGCTGCTTGTGAAAGAATTTGTTTTTATTCATTCCTGGGATGTGGCGTCGCTGGCAAGGCCAGCATTTATTGCCCATCCCTAATTGCCCTCGAGAAGGTGGTGGTGAGCCGCCTTCTTGAACCGCTGCAGTCCGCGTGGTGAAGGTACTCCCACAGTGCTGTTAGGGAGGGAGTTCCAGGATTTTGACCCAGCGACGATGAAGGAGCGGCGATGTATTTCCAAGTCAGGATGGTATGTGACTTGGAGGGGAACTTGTAGGTGGTGGTGTTCCCATGCGCCTGCTGCCCTTGTCCTTCTAGGTGGTAGAGGTCGCGTGTTTGGGAGGTGCTGTCGAAGAAGCCTTGGCAAGTTGCTGCAGTGCATCTTGTAGATGGTACACACTGCAGCCACGGTGCGCCGGTGGTGGAGGGAGTGAATGTTTAAGGTGGTGGATGGGGTGCCAATCAAGCGGGCTGCTTTGTCCTGGATGGTGTCGAGCTTCTTGAGTGTTGTTGGAGCTGCACTCATCCAGGCAAGTGGAGAGTATTCCATCACACTCCTGACTTGTGCCTTGTAGATGGTGGAAAGGCTTTGGGGAGTCAGGAGGTGAGACATTTACTGCAGAATAACCAGCCTCTGACCTGCTCTTGCACAGTATTTATGCGGTTGGATCAGTTAAGTTTCTGGTCAATGGTGACCCCCAGGATGTTGATAGTGGGGGATTCGGCGATGGAAATGCCGTTGAATGTCAAGGGATGGTGATTAGACGCTCTCTTGTTGGAGATAGTCATTGCCTGGCACTTGTGTGGCATGAATGTTACTTGCCACTTATCAGCCCAAGCCTAAATGTCGTCCAGGTATTTCTGCATGCGGGTACGGACTGGTTCATTATCTGAGGAGTTGCGAATGGAACTGAACACTGCGCAGTCATCAGCGAACATCCCCAGAATTCTCCTGTTTGTCATGCAGGAGGGTTTAACTGTCTGACTAGCTAAAGCTTGCCTTTACGGCTCCCCTTTACCATCAGTGGACCAGTTTCTTTCAAATTAACTAATATTGCTTGACTGCTTTTCTTTAATTTTTCTATTTTTTTTGCTGGCATTTTGTGCCAATCGTTTTAGTTTTGTCCCCAGTACAACTATCCTAACTAATGGCCTTCCAAATGGGAATTTCTCTATCTGATATCGTTGGAACAAATGGAGGAATGCCAGGCAAATCAGGCTGCACACCAGTACCTATATGCCCACACCTGCAAACAGAGGTGAAAATACTTCACTTTGACAGATGATTAGTGCAGGCATAGGCTCCTATTCTCAAGGTAACCAGGGACAGCAGACCCGATAGCATTGCTAAGATATGTGAATAACTATAATGTTGAATGCCTCCTTGAAAACACCTCCATCAAAGGTCATGTTTTCAGTGGTACTGCACAAAAGAAAACATGTCAGGTTACACTAACCAAAATGCTACCAACCATATCTGCGGGCACTGTTGCACTCCCCTGGTGACGACCCTGGGGAACTGTCTTCACTGGGTCCAGGTCAGCAAGAGCCAGATACACAGTTGCACCATCTGCTTTTAGATCACTTCTAGCTGCTATGCCCTTAGGGCTGACACAGTTAATGACAATACTAGTCAGTTCCAACCTCGAAACTGCCTCTACTTCTTTGCAGTCATGCTGACTTATGTGGATGGTGCCGTGGTTAGCAAAGGAGATCATCCTTCTTTAGTAGTCATCAAATATAGGGTCAGGTACTGGGCTGCAGCCTCATGTCTGCACTTTGAGTTTCCTTTCCTTTCATTTTTACCTGTTATTTCATATTTGTCTCCCCTTCATCTTTTGCAAAGTCCATCAATGGTTTAAGATACATTTTAAGACTTTGCAAGGATTTCAGAGTTTTTCTCACTCTATTTTGCTACTTCTCCTTAATTGTCCCTTATCCTTTTAAATTTCACAATTGTCTGCTCCTACCACTTATAGCCATCCAAATTTGCACAAGTTAATGAGCTAACCTTTGAAATTGGTTAAAACAGCAGTCTTCTATTTGAGTATGTTGTAAAACTTGCTTCTAACTATTCTAACTAACTGCTTCCCTATCAGAAAATCTAGGTTTGCGTAACTCAAATCGAAAACTGCTCTATTCCAAGAACGATCATCTATCCCTCATCTTGATCAGCACCAAAAACTCCCATTAAAAAAAAACCTTTCCAGCTTTCAGAATTGAAAGGAATGCAAAATCCTCCAGCGCTCACATATTGAACCAGCTACACTCATAGAATCACATATGAATGACTTTAAATGTGATTTATTTTAAAGTCTGCAATAGTTATACTTTGAAAAACAACAAAATTGTTCTATTTTTACTTGATGCATTCAGAAATATCAATCAACAGGAAGGAAAGTGCAGCCAAATGGAGGGAAGATGTGGGTGGGGTGGGGTGGGGTGGTGGTGAGGGGGGGATTAGCCCTTCAATCAAAAGGTAGGAAGGTTTGATTCAACAGCAGTCGGATCAGGGTGTGATTGATCTGGATTTTCTGAGATGTTTACACCCCTTATAGGTCATGGTCTTGGCAGCCAGAGGAAATGGAGGGAGGAGGAGGCATTCTGTTAACTCCTTTGCCTCTGCCTCCACTGATCCGCTAACCAACAAATTGAAGCACACGTGAGGGCACAATGTCCAGTCCAGATCACAAAGGGGTCCTACTGTTAGATATTGGGCAGTATGGGCAAACAACCGAACATATAAAATGGGATCTACTAGCGGGAGTGACCAGCGATGCTGAACCTCAGAGACTATCTAAGGCAGATCTGAAATTAATAACAATGCCATTATATTTCTGGCATCTAGTACTGCTAAAGAAGCAGAGGGGGTTGTACATTTTAAACTTTAGTCGCCCACTAGCAATTGACTGTAATTTAAAAATGTTGAAACTTTCCTTTAGCTGCCCCAGTGGCTGTCAGCCACAATCCATTGCTGCGGGTGAGCGAGGGCCTGCAGCAGTGATATTTTTCCTCCACTCCCGCTCCCACAAGATGTGAGGTCCCCAGCCCCACCAGGAATACTGCCAATAGCCCGCTTTTAATCTGGTAATAAGCCTGACCCTGGATAATTGGCCGGGGCCAGGATGGGGTGAGATGTACAGGTGCGAAGTTCACTCCACCATCGTTATGGCTGGATTCCCACCATATTGGAATATCTAGAGCTTCTTGCTTCAACCATACTGGCCTTTTACCTCTTGGAACTGCGTTCAAGTCCCGTTCAGTTGCTGGAACCTCCTTTTATTTTCATTATTTCAAGTTCCAACTTAAGTGACTATATTTTCACCAACTCTCCCTTCTTTTCTTGTGTAGGCCTTGACTCATCCTGGTGTACAGTTCGTCTCTAGTTCCTCACTCAAGTGAGCATCATTATACAACTCCACTATGGAGGCATTGCAGCCAAGTGCAATCCTTTAGTTACTGGGTATTAATCAGGAGCCGTAGCACTGACGGATTTCCCCCGCTCCCGACTTCAGGGATGCTGAGGCATATTTGTAGCTTTCTTCTTAAATTTGCTGGTACAAATTTGCTGCATTCACCTGCCTCAGCCATAATGTCAGGAATGCACTGAGCATAGGCTCAGCATTTCAAGGCAGAGAGGAAGAGAGGATCAGGACGGAAGTCCCCCACAGACTCTGAAAGCCTTCTTTTGTTTTCAAGGGCATAGAAATTGTAAGCACACAAAAGACACATCAAAAGCCGCTCTTCAACTGTGCTCCATAACCAAACATTTGTTTTGTCTTTGGTCAAATAAGTTTGTTGAAAATCAATGGCCCTATCCTTGTTGGGTTGCAAATTGAGAAAGCTCCTGGGTGGTCAGCTTAGTATTTATTTTACGTTACTAAATGCAAGAGGGATTAATAATAGAGTACTTCACAGATCTTCCTTTCTGATAGTTTCAAATGCTGTGTAAAACTGTGTATGTGGGGATTAGGTAACGTAATGCTTTAAACACCATCCTTCCACTTCTGGGGCCTGAGTTTGAATCCGGCTCATGCTGATAGGATTAAGCATTTCTCACTGTGCTGCACATAAGGATCTTAGTGAAAATAGAATTCAAACAGAAAAACCTGGAGCCTGGACCTACTTCAGGTCCTTCAGCATCTGCAAAAAGGAAAATGGGTAGGTGCCAGAGCGACACAAAAGATGTATTCTTTGGATCCGCCTGTATGCTACGTGGGATTGGCTGAAGAGCAGTGCCTTAGGAAGCTCCAGATTAGTGGGAAGGTAGTGACCAAACTATACGATTTCATAGATGAAAACCTCCAAACATCTGTAATCTAGATGGTGCCGCCAGTGGTTATCAACGTCACTGTCTGAATTTTTATGCTTTTGGGGGAGGGGGTGGGGTTAATTCTGGGGACATCTGCAGTGTCACTTAGCTCACATTCCACTGGTACCACAGATACATCAAGGATGTGTCTGATTTTTATTTTAAACGGCCAAAAACTTCATATCATTTGCCACTGAGCAGCAGTAACAGGACAGCGCAGCACAGTTCCATCTTCTGGCTACCCACAAATGCAAAAGATGATTAATTGCACCCATGTGGCCATTTGGGCCCCTGCACAATAATGCTTGGCCGATATGAATTCTACTCTTCAATGTCCTGCTGATGTGAGACCACGAGAAGAAAATCATGCAGGTTAATGCCCAGTTCCCCAGCAGCTCCCATGATGCATTAATTTAGTGCCAATCACCTACACCAGCCTTATTTGAAGGGGAATGTAGAGTGTAAGGATGACTTTTGGAGGACTAAGGCTACCCTCTTCAGCCCCAACTAATGACACCATTGTGGTGGCCAAAGGTAGACCCTGAGTGCTGATGCAATGAACACATCAGGAACCACCAGGATCATTATTAAACATGCAACTGACATCTTGGAACAGCACTTCAAAAGTTTGGGCAGATCAGGAGCCACATTATCGACCCGCCTATAGTCTTCAGGATCATTGTCCTGTCCTCCATGTTCCACACATTGCACTGAATAGAGGCTTAACCATGGAGGAAAAAGCAGAATCTGGAATGTAAACCAGCATAAGAAGGAGGCAGTAAAAATAAGGAGAAAGCTCCTAAGCCATGAATGCAGCTTGTAAAGCTGGTGCATCAGGCATTAATAAAAGATACGTTTAACCCAGACCCTGAGCTCTCTCCTTCAGGAACCCTCCTGTCAACATGTACCAAAGATGTTGGCTCAAAACTCATTCAGAAACACTTCCTCCATTACCATCAATGCTCACCCTTTGCTGTAGTGCTGTATTATTATACACAATCAATAAGACATTCTCAGCCCAAATCAAGTGCAAAAAATCTTTTGAATATGTTGAATAATGTGTGAACGACCTCAGTGTGATTTGGCATGGTGCTTCCCATTTGTACTGATGTGAGTGTGACGTCTGAACACCCGACCAAGAACCTCTTCTTAGTGATTTCCCCAGTAGAAGTAGGAGGTGTGCTGGCTAGCTACAGGATTTTGCTGACAGCCTGCTGGCATTCTGGTGATAGTCGTTGTGATAGTCGTCTCTGGGTCCTGCAATGTGAGGGCCCTTCATGTGAGTCAGCCACGCCTGGACTGTGGCGGCTGATTGTTGCTTTTCGCCACCTCCTAGGCTTCTCAGGTGCTTCAGAGGGAGGGAACAAACAGGAGGGAGTGACTGGCAGTCCTTTAAATTGTGTGTCTCCAAACCTAATTGCCCACATAAGAGCCTGACATTTAAAACTGGCCTTCCTCACTCAACCAATTCTACAGCAGATTTGCTGAATGAACATCTGGCCTTTCCCCGCGATGCTATTTGAGGTGCTTAACTGCAGTTCACAGCTGATTAAGAGGATTAATGTTTGTTCCTTTTCATTGCTGTATGGGCAATGTAGCCCACAGACTGAAAACAGCAAAATTGTGAATACAACAGCAGGTCTTCTTACTCCCCAAAACTTTTTGTGACCCACAGTTTACCCCTAAATAGAGAACTAATAATAATTTCTAGGCTATCCTCAAATCTTTTTTGTTGCACAAGGCATCTGGCACAGTACATTGGAAGTTAATTAAATTAATTAATTTAGTTAATAAAATAATAAATCAGGCATTGTGGATAAAAAAAATTAATAATTGACGTCACCGATATGAAAGGCCGAAATAATTCACTGGAGTTCAATAGCCGTGGGCTATTAATTCGGAGGTTGGAAAATTAAGCCATGAAGCGTATCATTTAATATAGCTAGGTTTACAACTTCTACATGACTAGACATTTATTATTACTACGTTGCTGTGTCCAACACACTCTTTTCTGTGAGCCTCCCATTGTACAACACTCTTTTGTGACCCTCTCTTTGTCACATACCTTTCGATCAACCTGTCACATACCTCCTTGTCAGTCTCTATGTCACATGTATTCCCCTCACCCTGTCTCTGTTGCACATATTTTTTGCCTGCCTCTATCATACTCCTAAGAGCAGGGGAGTTAGCCTCGGTGTCCTGGCCAATACTTATCCTTCAATCAACATCACTAAAACAGATTATCTGGTCATTATCACATTGCTGTTTGTGGGAGCTTGCTGTGCACAAATTGGCTGCCACGTTTCCTACATTACAACAGCGACTACACTTCAAAGGTACTTCATTGGCTGGAAACCGCTTTGGGGTGTCCTGAGGTTGTGAAAGATGCTATATAAATGCAAGTCTTCCTTTTTTTCTTTTCTCCTTTTTGTTAGTCTATTTTATTTGTGCAACTATTTAACTGCCTACCTGGTAGCTTTCCCCCTCCCCGACCCTGCCTTGTCAGTCTACATGTCTCACTTCAACAGCAACCAGAAACGGATTCAACCAACACCTTGATATTTATGTTTGTCGTATTTACACTTCATCATGTAATGTTTTCCACGATATACGGGGGCAAAACAAATAGTATTTTATGAGATAGATTGTGTCCCTACTCCCATACAGGGCAGCTTGAACACAATACAGAAGGAAGAGGACATACCTGACTGTTTTCCCTGGATCAGCTGTTATAATCCAAGTGCAGTGGATGTTGTGATCATATGGTGCTGGGTACCCAGGGGACAGAATCCTCCCAGCAGTAGCACTTTTAAAGTGGCCTCCACACTCAGCTGAAAAACGAACACAAATAAAATTACTCCAGTGATTACATTCTTCACAGTGAGAGGCAAGTAAAAATGCACATCACGCCTCGTCTAGATTTACTTTGAAAATAAAAAGCAAACAACGAATGCATAGACTGTCAATTAGCATCTAAAAGTGAGAGAAAGGTTAATATTTCAGGTGTGATCCTTCATCAGGACTCAACTATACCGATGAAAGGTCACACCCAAACTATTGACCCAGCTTTCTATATGAGATGCTGACTGACCCATTGTACTTCACCATCATTATCTGATTTTATTTTGACCTTGCGAGTGCTACTCTTTTGACACATTATAGATTAGATTATTGGTAACAATCGTAGAAAACCTCTTTCACCACATCCCCGTTCTAAGTAATTGCTCCCGTTATTGAGTGCCAAGCACCATTCATCAGCTGAAGGATCAGACTGGCAAGGTGTTTACAGCTAACCTGCCACTAGAACTGGCACTTGATGTGGGCACTATCTGCAGCAATTTACCTGCCAAATTTGCCTCTCTCCCTGTACTGAAGAACTATTTAGCATCTACTCATGACAGAGTGGCCAAGATCAGGAACTCACGACATGAAACCACATCTTGTCAGTCTAACCACACAGCAGGTTAACAAACTAGCATGTGTCCTGTGAAGCTCATGTTGACGATAAGCTTCATTTAGTTAGGTACCTGCTGATATCAACCAAAATAACACTAAACTAGCTCGTAGATATTGGCCCACATATGATAGTAAAAATTAGAATATTATAAAGTAAAACAGGATTTCAAGTGTTACGTGCACATTAATATTTTTCTGGTGAACTGTAATAAATAACCTGAAAAGTTGATCAGTATCTGTAAAATTGCAGCAACTGGTGATGAGAATAAAAAACAACACTCAAGCATTTCTAGAAGAGTTCCAGACGTTTCTACCAGTGGGTTTAATAAAAAGTAAAATTCTTGTTCTTGTTGCTCAGCTTAAAATATTGACTGGCTGCTAATGGGAAATCACTAGAGCAACATTTTGCATTTAAATAGCACCTTTAACATAAAGAACATCCCAAGGCGGTTCAATTACAGTATTTAATTAATTTAGAATAAATATTTGACCTAATTTATCAACCATGCAGTACTGTCAGCCAGGTCTGCATTCCTTTACACTGTAGAGCTACTGCTGATCGGAACTCCGATTTTGGTTGCAACACGAAGGGCTGGATTTTACCAGCCCTGAGGAGGCAGGGTTGGAGGCGGGACTGCTGGGAAAATGGGAAAAAATGGGAGCGGGTCCCAACCCCGCTCCCAACCCATCTCCGAACCATCTTCCCGGGAGGCGGGTGCCCGACTCACGCAGGGACCCGTCTCCTAGCGGCGGGAAGGGGATTAGAGTCAATTAACTGCCTGTTAAGAGGCTTTTTCCCATTTTCTGCCCGCTGATGCGGGCTTCCCAATGGCGGAAAACCCCGCCAGGGTCAGCAAGGCAAGCTGTGGGTCTGCTGCAGTGTAAGTGTGCAAATGACAGCTGCAGAGGTAGTGTGATGGGTGCAATGGTGCACAGGTAAGTATGAGAGTTGAGAGAATGTAGTGAGAAATATTTTTATTCTGTTTATATGTATCTGCAGGTGACAAGATTTGATGTTTCTGTGAAGCCTCATCTAATCAGGAGAATTGATAGATGGCTTCTGCAATCTCACATGCAACTGCCATCTGTTTTCTCCTAAGGAGAGAGTCATTGGTGAGCCTGGGTACAAGGGCTCACCTTTGGACAGTGATTGTCAGTGTTTGACAGCACCTCAGTGCTGTCAAACACTGACAATTCATCTGTCAAAAAATTAGGGGGCCTGTCACTTTAACAAAACTGGCAGATGAAGCATCATTCACTGACGTCATCTGACACCGGCTTTCCCTTAATTGGCCGGCAAGCCCGCAGGGTGGGCTTAACAAGGCCAATCAGGGGAAAATAGCGTCAGTTCGTCAGATGGCGCTGGGGACGGGACTAGAACCCGGCAGGCAGCAGTCCCACCCCCAACGCGTCTCGGTGAGTAAAAGCCAGCCCGAAGAGTGTAGTCCCAGTACACCTAGCAGCATTGGTGTGAAGCAGCTACACTTTGTACCAATGCTGCAGTTATTGTGGAAGTGCAATCTGAAGCCAAAGTCAGGGCTCGAACAGATACCTGAAGTGAGCCTCCCTTAATCTGCTTTGCTTCAGAATCAGTTCAGGCCTTGAAATGCAGTCTACACTCCATATGTAACATTTATAGGGTGTGAATGCATTTTCAGTTAAATTAGATGCAATGCCTCCAGCTGAAATAGAAACACTGCTGCTGGATGGAGAGGCTGCTATCTCTTCTGGCCATGTGTAAGCTGAGCTGCTCAACATTCTTAGCAAGTTGACATGTCACTTGTCGAGCACGGTTACCTCCTGAACAATTCTGCATAGTCTGCTTTGAATAACTTAGCATGAAAAGTGAGTCTACGTTAGTAAAGTTGAGTCTTTCTTATTTTCCACAAATGAGGACTGTAAGAAAAGTGACCATTCTCACAGTTAAATCGGTACACTGTTCGTTCATGTATTTTTTGTAAAATAAACCAATTGTTATCTAGGTGTTGGGCCTTGTCTCAGTAGAATGTTTCTCAGTCTGGCTCCATAGAGAGAGAACACGTGCGGTGACACCTGTGACATTTCGGTAGCGGGTAGGCAAAGTAAGGGTTCTCTTTTATAACCCCAAGGTCATGCTATCATTTAACTAGATATTGGGCAGTAACTGGTGCACTCCAGATCATAGGGCATGTAAGGACCACTTATGGAAGTGAGCAGTGAACCCAAGAAAATAACTCACACCAAACCCTAAAATTATTACAGTAATACTGAAGATTACTTGCAGGCTACATACATTTCAAATATGAAGTAAATGCACTTTCCTGGAGCAGCGTTTTCCCCAGTTTTGGCCCTCCATCCAGCAGCAGCAGGTACATTCAGTTCACACTAGGCCCCATGTCTTTCCTTTCCTCAATGAAATTTCTAGTTTTAATATAGCTAACATGGCACAACAAAGGGATTTCTCCTTGCAGGGGTGTGCAGCTGCCAACTATTTTTTATGTGCAATTAACATGAGTTTCAGGCAGGTTCTGGCTATAACTGTAGCCACCCAAGTGACCATATGGATAGCTGGTGTGCATGTATGATGTGCCCAAGAGGAAAGACATGGATTTTTAAATTAGGTTTGTAAAGTTGAGGGAATTATTGGGGGCTTGAGTTCAGGCACTATCCAGATGGCCATTTTCGTTAGTTGGGCTGGAAAAATTACACTAATAACCTTTTTGAACAGCCAAAGTAAAGCTGCAGTTATACTCGAGTATCGGTGGGGTGCGATGTACAGTCAGTAGACCATAGTTATTCTACCAACAATGCCTCACTGCAGGTCACACGCTCAGCCACTGTCACACTGAGCTCTGTTCCCGCAACGGATAATATTAATGGCCCATATTTTCCGATGCCTACGGGTGTGTATGGGCTGTGTACGCACCCGTAGGGACATCGGAAATGGCGGTTTCAGGCATACAAAGCGCATGCGCTGAAAGCCGGCATTTTCGATCTGTCAAGAATGCTCTTGACAGATTGGACGCCTGCCCTGGAGAAGGGCCTCTGCAAGGGGAGAGTTCCGCTTTCTGCAGAACCTCCACCCGCTGAAAACCCTTAGAAATCTTACGCCTGGTAAAAGGCGTGAGGCCTGCTTTTACCAGCGTAAGAGCTAAAAAAAGTAAAAAAAATATTTTGTTTTCCACTCATTTATAATTTAAAAAGGTAAGTTTATTTTTAGCCTCGTAAAAAACTTGAATTATTGTTTTCAAAAAATCTAATTTTTGTTTAAAATATTTAATTTAATGTAATTTTAACTCATTTTAAAAACGTGATGATTTTTTAAAATGTATTTAATGTTTTGATGTATTTTTTTCAGTTATCCCCATTCACACTTTTGACAGGTCTATCTAAAGTGTGAAGGGGGATTCCCTTCTCCCATTGGCTCCCCATGGTCCACGTGATCCCAGGGACGCTTGCGAACCGCCTGCGCCCCTGGGATACGTGGGCCCTGCGCATTTCGTCGTGGAGAGGCCCAGGATCGGAACTGGCCAGACCTCGGGAGCCCTCAGGTAAGGGCGTAGATTGTTTCCCAATAGGAGGCATCCGCACGCAGGAAGCCTCCTATCGGAAATGACGGGCCAATATTTTAATATTAGGAGAGTGCAGGTGGAG
Organism: Squalus acanthias; assembly: GCA_030390025.1. NCBI lineage: Eukaryota > Metazoa > Chordata > Chondrichthyes > Squaliformes > Squalidae > Squalus > Squalus acanthias. The sequence goes on along the minus strand of CM059433.1, from coordinate 21,655,322 downwards.
TAACCGTTTTCTCTCAATATTAAACTAGATCCCATGCAAAGAAGTTACCAGGAGGTCCAACACTGGCGCTTTTAAACATTCCTTATGTCTACCTTAAAGTTTTGCACTCACCCAAACCTGGCACACTGAAAATCATTGTGTCAATGCGAAATTGGCCGTGTAACCACAGCTTAGGTGCTTGTCTTTACACTTTACGAATGTTCCACATCTGCTCAACTTCTTCAATAGCTTACTTTTCTGGCCATCCGTGGATGAGCTTCAGCTAATACACTGATACAGCCAATACCTCTACTAAATGTCATGACTTCAAATGAGGTAAAGGGAGAGAATAATACTGATGAGCTTCACAGCAAAATGCAATTGAGTTGCAAATATGATGCAACTGCAGTTTTTGTGAAGACTTTTTTTCCCCTTCCCTTCCTGAAGCCATTGATCTATTCTGGGATATGGTTCCACTGGCACTAGCTGCCCTCTGCTATCTCTCTCAAGTCCCGATTCTTCCTCTGTGTGTTTAGAAAGAAAATGCCAAGAGATTGTTTGACCTTAGGGAAGAATCACAGCTGAGCCCAATTCTAACCTTACCTGACATAGTTGACACACACACAATTTGCAGCCAGCATTAGTGGGTAACTGTCAGGAGCAGGAACCGTTCGTTCTTCCCCTCACTTGTCCACAGATGCCGAAATTTACCACAGCATCTCTACTGCTGTGCTGGCTGAGATTGTCTAATTCTTACAGGGCTTGGCAGGGAGGATGTTTCCCCTGGCTGGGGAGTCTAGAACCAGGGGTCACAGTCTCAGAATAAGGGGTCAGCCATTTCAGACTGAGATGAGGAGAAAATTCTTCACTCAGAGGGTGGTGAATCTTTGGAATCCTCTACCCCAGAGGGCTGTGGAGGCTCAGTCGTTGAGTATATTCAAGATAGAGATCGATAGATTTTTGAATATTAAGGAAATCAAGGGATTTGGGGATAGTGCAGGAAAGTGGAGATGAGGTAGAAGATCAGCCATGATCTTATTCAATGGTGGAGCAGGCTCGAGCAGCCGAATGGCCTACTCCTGCTCCTATTTCTTAAGTTCTTATGTTCTAATTCAGCACACACCAGGAATTGAACCTGGGATCTTCTTGCTGTGTAAGCTATGTATAGAGATTCACAGATCCCAAATTGTTTTCATTAGAAATATGAAGATTAAAGGGAAGCCAAGTTTTTAAAATGCTGAGAAAAAGAAATAATATTGGCGCAAGAAGGTTGAACAACGGGAGAAATAAGTAAAATATAGACCCAAACAATGTTCCCTGTAAGCTGCAAGCGCACCAGGTGTCCCACGCAGCTGGCTTGCCGGCTATTCACTAGAAAAACGGGAAAACATTACAGGAGTATTGGTCCCAAAACTACGACTAACAAGATGTTCACCTATTTAAAATAAAGGGATTGATCCCAGTGTTAAACTGAGGTTGGGGGCGGGGTGGTGCGGAAGAATATAATATGTAAGATCAGCAATTGGAATTTCTAAGCTCAGATTTTTCATTGATTTTACCTATACACGAAGGCAAAGGGTTGTCCCATACTCTGCGATCTCCACTCAGGCAGATCAATGTACTGCTTCCATGTAGTGTATATCCTGGGTTGCAACTATACAAGATAGCAGTGTCAGCAAAGTGCCCTCCATCCCGCAACTTGTAGCCGTAATTAGGAATTCCTGGATCCTCGCACTTCATCAGATCAAAGCCTGTGAACAAGAAATTGTACTTTAAAATACTTTATATTGTACAGTACAAAGACATGGAACAACTACAGAAGAAACTCAACACAATAGATTCAGTCCCACTTCCAACAATAAAACCCTGTGTCCAATTCTTGCAGTACTCATCTATGTTTGACATGATTATTAGTAATAATGCATAGGATTACATAGGATATACGGTATAGCAACAGGTCATTCGGCCCAACCAGTCCATGCCGGTGTTTATGCTCCACTCGAGTCTCCTCCCATATTTCATCATCTAAATCTATCAGCATAACCCTCTATTCCCTTTTCCATCATATGCTTGTCTAGCCTCCCCTTAAATGCATCTATACTATTCGCTTCAACCACTCTCTGTGGTAGCGAGTTCCACATTCTCACCACTCACTGGGTAAACAAGTTTCTTCTGAATTCCCTATTGGATTTCTTGGTGACTATCTGACCTTGTTCATCAGTCTATTATGGGGTACCTTATGCGTCATTTCAAGCTCTATGTACTGCGTCATCACTAGCAGTAATCCACTACATAAGAACTTAAGAAATAGGAGCAGGAGTAGGCCATTTGGCCCTTCGAGCTTGCTCCGCCATTCAATAAGATTATGGCTGATCTTCTACCTTATCTCCACTTTCCTGCACTATCCCCATATCCCTTGATTCCCTTAATATACAAAAATCTATCGATCTCTGTCTTGAATATACTCAACGACTGAGCCTCCACAGCCCTCTGGGGTAGAGAATTCCAAAGATTCACCACCCTCTGAGTGAAGAAATTTCTCCTCATCTCAGTCCTAAATGGCCGACCCCTTATTCTGAGACTGTGACCACTGGTTCTAGACTCCCCAGCCAGGGGAAACATCCTCCCTGCATCTACCTGGTCAAGTCCTGTAAGAATTTTTTATATTTCAATTAGATCACCTCTCATTCTTCTAAACTCTAGAGAATATAGGCCTAATTTACTCAATCTCTCCTCATAGGACAATCCCCCCATCCCAGGAACCAGTCTGGTGAACCTTCGTTGCACTCCCTCTATGGCAAGTATATCCTTCCATAGGTAAGGAGACCAAAACTGTACACAATACTCCAGGTGTGGTCTCACCAGGGCCCTATATAACTGCAGTAAGACGTCTTTACTCTTATACTCAAATCCTCTTGTAATAAAGGCCAACATACCATCTGCTTTCCTAATTGCTTGCTGTACCTGCATGTTAACTTTCAGTGATTCGTGTCCAAGGACACCCAGGTCCCTCTGAACACCAACATTTCCCAATCTCTCACCATGTAAAAAATACTCTGCTTTTCTATTTTTCCTACCAAAGTGGATAACTTCACATTTCTCCACATTATATTCCATTCGCCATGTTCTTGCCCACTCACTTAGGCTGTCTATATCCCCTTGAAGCCTCCTTGCATCCTCCTCACAACTTACATTCCCACCCAGCTTGTACATCCTACATCATTACTAGCTAAATCACGTTCATAGCAGTATTTCATTCTTCACACTTTACAAGTGGCACAACATCGTTCATGTTCAAAATGAATTACTTGCCACTTAATTCACAGATAATTGAAATACTGAACACATTGATAAGCACACTGCTTAGAATCATTCAGTGTGTCAAGGAGCACAATACCCGTGGAAAACATATCATACCTGCTGACCCAAGGCATGTTATTTCTGTACAACACTCAGTGAAGTCTTGAACTCTGTACCGCTGCAATATAAGACACATGGGGGCTAACTTTCAACTTCAGCTGGAGGATGAAAAACTGGCACTTTCAGATCGGCTGCCTGTTAGACACCCGGCCAGATTTTCAATAGAAAGCAAAATCAGGCGAGGTATATAATGGGATCCGAGACAACACCATCGGTTTTCCACCCCCGACGATGTTGGAAGCGCCCCCCCCGCCCCCCGCCCCCCCCGCCATGGTTAAATATCATTGCAAAAGTGGTCGTGAGATACATCAGAGTGGCCTGTCGGGAAACTTTCCGTTCAGCAAGGCTATCGATATTCACAGAGCAGTGAGTACGTTGCTATGAATTGTCAAAAGCAATACACAGTCGGGTAGATTTTAACTTCGGGTGCTGAATCGGCAGTGATAGGCAGGGCAATCGGGCTGTCCGCCCAATGGGCTGTGTGAGAGGCCCAAACCATTTTGATGGTGAGTATTAAAGACAATTTAAGTCCAAAACGCTCTGTTTGTTTCATTAACTCTTAGCATGCTGCTGCCGAGTCCACTTATGCATTCTCCTGATCTGTGGGTTGTTGATGCAGTTCTTAATTTTAGAGTTGACAGGGTGACATCTGTGATACCACCAAGTCAAGCCTCAGTGCTTAGACTTTCAACCAAGCTTTCTGAAGTTGCTCCCTTCTCGAAAATGAATGATCCAGCTTTGTTCAGTAGAAACAGGTGAGTAAAGGGTTGTTTCTTTTTGGCAACTGTACTGTTAGTGTTCATCCCAGCATCACAGTGCATGAGTTGAAACTTATGAATCCCAGGGAGATTTATTTCCCTCGACTGCCAGCAATCTAAGGATTAATAGTCAAATAAGGCTTTAGGCACGTGTTACAAGTTGCCACTGACTAAAAGAAATACGGTTGAAGTGCACTCCAGTTCAGAAGTGCAGTAACTCAAGCACAGTTTTTCATCAGGAGAAGTACTCTTTGGGGTAAAAATTGGTTATGGCACATTTTTGAACACCTAACCAGCGAAATGCCGTGAACGCGTGCCCGAATCGGGAAGCCCAGTGCCAGTCCGAAATTCGACCTCGGGCCTCATTTCCATTATTTGGGCGAACTGCTGGCCCCTGTTGTGCCTCCACAGACAGCGCGCCCATTTTAAATAGATAAACGTCAAGCCGCTTGCTTTGCCGGCAGCTATGGGGCCGATCGCAAGTACTGTGGAGACAGGAGTGTACTCCCGCTTCCCCTGGCACCACTTAACTTTGTTGTCGGCCACTGAAGAATCATGAGCAGAGCAGGCCCGGCGGCGAGCCTGTTCCGCTCTTCACAATTCAATCTCTGCCAGGGGCCTAAAACAGGCTCTTGTCCACATATTTACATATGTAAGGGGCCTAACGCCTGGTTTAGGCTCCTGTCAGGGCTGCCTGCAAACTAGTTCGACCCAATAAGGCATCCTTGGGGTGCAGAAAGTTGGTTCCAGAAATTAGCCCTTGTTGGACCCATTTTATGGCTGTAAAATGAATGCAAGGAGGTCCAATTTCTACCCCTTTGTATTTCTTCTATCCACAGAGGCTATCTTTACTCCTTCAGAGCTAAGTAGCTTTCAGCAGTTAAAAGATAAGCACAGGCCTTCTAGGCGAAGTTGAGAAGTATATTACAGATGTATTGGAAATAGAGAACATCCATTACTTTGGAATTTGCATATTTAAAAAAATGTTTTTTTTTATTTTGGTAAGTTAGTACACCAAACCATTCTTAATCTCATGCCTCACCCAAAGGTTGTATTTGAATTTTCTTAAAGGAAATTTTCGACAGAGACTGGCGAGCTTTAGATATTTTAAAACCTAAACATCTGCACACTAATCTGTACATCTCAGAACAAAAAGAGTGTTAGATTTACAAATGTAAAATTCAGTCAGGCTTGGGCTACTTTCCTTAAGGTTATAAAAACAATTAAAAGCAGTGACGCTTGTTAAGAATCATTTGTTAGTTGATAAGACCATCCCATAGGTATTTTCTGCTGTGATGGATACTTCAATTTGTTAAAGCACTGTAATTTGTGTTCTAATTATCGGCCCAGCTTCTCGTTGCAGCATAAAATCACAACAGAACATTGATTGTTACTATAAATGTGTCCAAAGACAGGAAAAGTAATGGCCAGGAATTTCCTCGGAGCTGCTCCCGTTCAGTCGTTGTCACAATGCTGAAAGTGCGGTGTAAATCCCATTTACAAGCTCAGACAAGGGTCTGAATTTTAACGGGGAAGGTGGGTTGGGGGCAGTGGTGGGGGCTCCCTGAGGCCGGGTTTCTTGCAGGCCCTGCCAACTTCAAAGGCCGGGCCTGATTAGAATGGGAAGCCTCTGTTTCCCACCTGCAGCCAGCCAGATTGAGAGGCTGGCTGGCTCCGGGCAGGTAGGCCTGCGGCACTAGGCACAGAAGAGGGAGGAAGGGATCGTGTGGGAGCCAGGGGGCGGCAGCAGCAGCAGCATGGGGGGTCCGATGACAATCGGGGGCCGTGGCTGGGGTGGGGGGGGGGGAGGGTCCGATAACAATCGGGGGCTGCGGGGTGGCAGGGCGGGTTCTGATGAGGATCGGGGGCGGTGGGGTGGCGGAGGTGGGGGGGGTTCTGATACAGATCAGGGGCAGGCAGCAGCAGCGAGGGGGAGGGCGTCAGAAGAAGATCAGGGACCAGGAACCAGCACGGGGAGGGCCGGAGGAGCGGTGGGGGGGGTGGTGGGGGAGGGGGAGCGGGAGGCATGGGTGGGGGCAATTGGTGGCCTGGGAGGGGGGTCTCCGATCGCAGTGGCGGGGCAATGTGGGTTAGGTAGGGACTCTGGATCCAGGAGGTAGTTGTAAAGGCTGGATCCAGCAGTCCTCACCTTGCATTAGCTGGCGGGTTTCACAAGGCATGCAAAACCCGACCAGCTAAAGTTAAAGAGAAAATGGTGGTTAAAGCAGAGGTTCCAGCCTCATTATAATATTTAAATAGATGGCCCGCCTCCTGGCAGTGGATTGGCTGCCCGCCCCGTCCCTCCTCCGTTAAAACCAGAAGCAGGCGGGCTGGAGGCAGGTTCAGGTTGGGATTCCAATTTTTAACACTTTAACTACCCTCATGCCCCCAACCCACCCGTTTTTTTTAGGTTAAAATTGCCCCCGGGCTTTCTGCCGCACACATAGCAGTGAAGCAGGAGCACCTCCGAGGAAATTCCTGGCCATGTAATTCTACTACTTTCGTTTCATGCAGAAATAGCTGAGATATGACAGCTTGGATGCAGGTAGGCATGTCGTACCTAAGAGATCCATCCACAATCATAGTGACATCTGTTTGCTTCTATTCAGCCTCCGATCTAAAATTGTGCAGTTAAATCCAAAAGGGGATCTTCAACTTGTGTGCCATACTTGTACTTGTGATATACACAGACCAATCCCCCCTCCACTTGTATTGGGGTATGTGATAAGACACACAACAAGCATCCGTGGTTGTGACCTGCCCAGAGGTGTTCTCCAGATGTGTGCATGGTTGTAAAGGATATTCCCGGTGGAGTGCCCTTCCTGTGCAACTCATTTATGACGACATGTTCCATGGGGCAAATGGCCTTACTCGCTCTGTGCATTGTTACTGGAAGAAAGCAACAGAACAGTCTGTGTGTGTGACATGCTCAGTGACCTTTTGTTTGTCTGAGAGAGAGAGAGAGGGGGATAACAAACCTATATGCATGTTCGAGTGATAAAGTACTGTGGGGAAAAACATTGATATTGGTCACCATTGTGATCATGCATCCACATGAATTCTGGTTGTTTTTTATTTTCAAAGATTTGAATCAAGTTGATATGGCATTCCTTGGATTCAGACATGTATCAAACAGGACTAGTAACTTGCCACAAAAAGGGGTTCACTCTATGTTTACAGTTCTGTTATTGTACATGTGGTGGATAAGTGCTAATGCAGTGCCTCTCAAGAGGTTGATTTCTGTGTTGTTTTCAACAGTGTTTCATGCCATTGAATAAATATTAAAGGAATGCACCAGGATACGATTGTAGTGTGGTCTTAATTGCGAGCATTTGTTCAAAGGCAGCTTTGTTCTGCATCCGGAGGTATTATACCCAGCCTGGTAGTTCCTGATGCTGACTCTGGATGCCTGAAATAGAAAGTACCCCAATCCCCTGTATTGACATCCCTCAACTTGATGAGCACAAAAATGAGCAGGGGGGAGGCTAATGGTTCACAGAGAAATGAGGATGGGGACAGATTTTGTCGTAATGTGAAAAATGGGGAAAAGGGCAGAACGGGGAGAAAAATTAAGAAGGGATGTGCGTGTTAGGTGCAGTGGAAAGAAGGAAGTTAACTCAGAAGGTTATGACATGGGCTGAAAGTTCATGCACTGCTTCTTAACCAAGTCCACTTGAATCCATTGAATAAAACTACAATATGTTAAATTCTAACAGTGTATTCTTTTGTGGTTTTTGACATCACAATGACTTTTTTTATAGCTGTGAATGGTTTTGCAATGACTTAACTGGCGCTGATCTCTTTGAGTATCAGACGTTGACTAAAATTAAATGAACAAAGCAAATTCGAAGCCTTAAATTTCTATGATTCTATCCACTAAGTGAACAGTAATTCAGCCCGTCCTCCTCAAGCACCCTGATAATCTTTCTGTGCCCACCAGTTTGGGAACCTCTGTAATAGACACCCAAATGAGCTCATGGTCCAGTCAGTTAAAGCATTTGGAATAAAGCAGTTGACAAGTCTTTCCCTGTTCTCAGTGTGCCCCAGGGAAATGATCTGATAATTAAGTCACTGCTTTTTCCTTACAAGCACAGGTTTCGAAGCAGTTTTACTCTCAGAGACATCTGGAAAATGGGGAGTAGAAAGGTTTGCCTGCATCTTTTTCTTTCATCCTAACTGCATCCTCTGCAGTGTGTTTGGTGTAATTCTCATTAACGCTGATTAACCAGTCTGCTTAGTAACTTAACCTCTTCAGAAAGTAGACAAAAGAGTCTGACAAACAAGTTAATCCTATTACAAAATGCAACCACTATTGCCACCAAAATATGGTTTCCCAAAGAGCTGAAGCAGGGCTGTTGTTGTAAAAGCAAAATCCACTTTTTATTCAGGCAATAGAAACACAAGAGACAATGGCAACATACCAAACGGGATAGATTTTTGTCTTCACTGCCTGGGCAGTAATTTGGCAGAGCGGATCACCTACCCTTTATAGAATCCATCCCATTTTCGTTCCATTGATTACAATAGACTGAAATTTGGGCAGGTTCTGTAAAGGGCGGGCGATTCGCTAAATTATCACCCAGGCAATGAAGTCGAAAATCTACCCCAGTTTTTTCGACAATATCAGTGCAGTTCATGAAGAATTTCTCCTTCCCTTCATACGGTCCAAAAACAACAACCGCATTAAATTGACTAAATGCCAAACTAACCGCCTATCATATTAACACACAATTTTTCACTGACTTGAATAATTGCTCGAGTAGGATTTAACGTCAGTGAGGTTATCAAAATCATCTTTGTCAATCCATTACATAATTGCAATTCTGACAGTAAAATTAACCAAAGTATTTTGGTCCTTTCAGACAAAACGAGTTAAGTGAATCCCTGCCAAAGAGCGAGTAAGCTCAATAATAGACGCTGAACACAGGATATGCAGGCAAGGGCTGTGACCATGAATCCTAACCCAAATATTAAAATTCAATTGCTGCTCAGTCAATTGTTTAGATATCAGACAACTGGTTGAGGATCCAATTACAATGCAGTATAACTGATATTAGATTGCAATTTGATGAGTGGTGTGAAAAGAGGTTTTTGTATTAATATTGATGTAACTTTGGGGGAGAAATTCGGTATAGCCCCATTTGGGGCGCTAAAACTTTAAAAGTTGAAAAATGAGCACCAGGCGCTAAACATTCTCGCCTCCCGCGAAATTCAGTTTTAGCGCTCCAAGAGGGACGTGGAGCGCTAAATCAAGAGCTAACCACCTCTCTTAGGGCGCTAAAGTCTGAGAGCGGGGCAGCAGCGGCAGAGCGCTAAACAATTTCGAGCGCATTGTAAACGGCACTCTTTCATCACAGAGGCTGCTACCCTCGCTTAAAGGGGAGGGCCAATGATGCCGCACAAGCTAGTTGTCGTCAATTCTGTTTTGCAAGGCGACCTGGGCGACTGCCGTTACAGCCCCAAACACTCTCACAAAGTGGAGGGCTTGGACATCTCGCACTAATGAAACATTAAAAACTTTGCGCAGGCACCAGACTGGTGCAAATAATAAAGGTTGCGCGAGCTGAAAAACATTCCCTTTAATTACCGCTCCCAAAGCGGCCAGACAATTTCACAACGCCTCCTCTTGCTGGCATTGTTGGCGTGAAGCGATAAAGCAGGGGGCGAGAGTCAATTTTCCATCCGGGGCGATAACGGGGCGCTGCGCACTTTATGACGTCACGATCTGCGAGGCTCTAGAGGCCCAGGTGCTAAGAGTTAGCGCCAGTGCTAAACCAGCACTGAAGTTCGCGGGCATCGCTGCATTCGCCGCACCCGGGCGCTAACCCCTTAGCGCCCCTGCCAGGTGCTAAAGGGAGGCACTAACATACTGAATTTCGCAGCCTTTGTGTCTACAGTCAACTACAAGAAGTTTCCTGACTGTTCCTTCAGGCCTGGAGATATTTGGATGATGAAAAGTTAAAATGGCTACTAAAGAACAGTGCATTTTGAAGCTCTGAAGGCTTTTCTAGATTGTTACTAATTGAACTTAATAACAAATGCCACATAGTGTTGGAAGTAACTCACTCTGAATCTACTAGAGTCGGTTAAAAGGAAATACTAAAGAAGAAAATTGAATAACATTTGAAGCCAGCTAACTTCCTACAGGTCCATGTGATTTTCAACTAAGTACTCGAAAGTTGACTTAATCCTGATCTATGTCACTGTATCACCTTCCTGCACCATCCCCATATCCCTTGATTCCCTTAGTACCCAAAAATCTATCGATCTCTGTCTTGATTATATTCAATGACTGAGCATCCACATCTCTCTGGGGTAGAGAATTCCAAAGATTCACAACCCTTTGAGTGAAGAAATTTAGCATTGGCTAGATCAGCATAGAAACTGGCGTTAAGTTCAGTAAAATTCTGGCATGAGTCGGATCAAGGAAATTCCGGCCCGCTATTTCAGAAAGAAAGAAACCTCTTCTGCTTGGGTTGGAGATATATTGCATGCAGAGAACTGAACCATTTCTCAGTCAAATGTCCAAGGTCGAAACATCAGAACAATGGCAAACTGTGACTACGCATTGTAGATAAAGCTAATTTTGATCGAGATAAAGGTTACATTCTCTTCCTTTAAATTTTTTGATCTGTACAAAATCAATCTGCTGACAAATTACAGGCTCACGTGCTCATAATCAACAAACAAGTCAGATTTCAGTAAGACTTTAGTACTCCATTTTTAGCTGAGAATGAATACCTGAGACTGTTTGAAGTGGCAAGTGGCAGAGTGCTTCAGGATTCTAGCATTTCACTGCTCACGTTTAACAAAACAAAAATGAAACCATTTGGGAAAAGAAGAATCAGTGTTAAAATCCACAAGAACTAAAAGAAGTATAACAGTGAGTTTCAAATAGTGAATGTTGACTTGTTCTAGCTGCTAGATGTTAGAAACTAGGGGTGCCTAAAAATGTATATGGCTTCATGAATAATATTGTGTTTAAATGATTGTATGTTTCTGCTCGAGACAAGTAAGGGGTTAATGTATTAGTTTTGTTTTCCTGGAGGTTCGTATTAGAATTTGAGACAAAATGTCTTCAGTTAGTTAGATTAGGTGAGGTATAAACACTCCACACAGGGGCACACAGGATGGCCTTGCCTGTTATATCCGTTGTTTGTAAGTTAGGGTTTTGACTTTGTTAATGTATCTGTAATTTGGCCAATGAAGGCCCTACCTATGTTTCTTCCATTATTACTAATAACCATATTATAAACTCTACAGGTAAAATTTGGAGTTTGTTTAGCAGAACTGCTTGTGAAGATAATTAAAAGTTAATTAGTTGAAAGACATATAATAAAAGGAATTTAGGGGAGTTAAGGTATCCATCTCAGGATGGAACAGTCTGTTAGATTAAAGGGAAATAGTTTGGATAACGGCAGGATGAGCAAGACAGCTCTGACATGGGCCTCTTGATTGAAGGGGTACAAGGCCAAGCCTAGTACCAATTGTAACAGGGTGGATGGGGACAAAGAGAGATAAGACAAATTCCGATGGAGGAAACTTCAAAATGTAAAAACAAGAAAGATAAATTGGATGAGATTATGAGACACCTTTAGGGGAGGGCTTTCATCCAATAATCGAGATAAAGAACTTGATACCCCATTGGGTAATGAGGTTTCAGAGGAACCTCTATAGGTTAAATGGTCTTGTCAATAATTTGGCCTTAGGCCCACCCCTAAAAAGAGAATAAAAGTAACACCCTGAGGGCTTGCCCACTCAGACGGTGGAGGGGAGAGCTAAGCAAAGGTAGAATCATAGAATCATAGAAAGTTACAGCATGGAAGAAGCCCATTTCGGCCCATCGTGTCCACGCCGGCCAACAAAGAGCTATCCAGCCTAATCCCACTTCCCAGCTCTTGGTCTGTAGCCCTGCAGGTTACAGCATCCCAAGTGCACATCCAAGTACTTTTTAAATGTGGTTAGGGTTCCTGCCTCTACCACCCTTTCAGGCAGTGAGTTCCAGACCCCCACAACCCTCTGGGTGAAGAAATTTCCGCTCAAATCCCCTCTAAACTTTCCCCCAATTACTTTAAATCTGTGCCCTCTGGTTTTTGACCCCTCTGCTAAGGAAAATAGGTCCTTTCTACCCACTTTATCTATGCCCCTCATAATTTTATACAGCTCAATAAGGTCTCCCCTCAGCCTCCTCTGTTCCAAGGAAAACAGACCCAGCCTATCCAGTCATTCCTCATAGCTAAGATTCTCCACTCCCGGCAACATCCTTGTAAATCTCCTCTGTACCCTCTCTAGTGCAATCACATCTTTCCTGTAATGTGGTGACCAGAACTGCATGCAGTACTCTAGCTGAGGCCTAACTAGTGTTTTATACAGTTAAAGCATAACCCCACTGCTCTTGTATTCTATGACATGGCTAATAAAGGTGGCCTTCTTAACCACCTTATCTACTTGGCCTGCTACCTTCAGGGATCTGTGGACATGCACTCCAAGGTCCCTTTGTTCCTCTACGCTACTCAGTGTCCTACCATTTAATGTGTATTCCCTTTCCTTGTTAGCCCTCCTCAAATACATTACATCACACATCTCCAGATTGAATTCCATTTGTCACTGTTCTGCCCACCTGACCAATTTATTGACATCTTCCTGCAGTC